>CM062813.1:815540434-816155791 GCA_031772625.1 Pinus tabuliformis
TAGAATGCACCACCACTAGTGATTTTCTATCATCAACACTTCCTACCTGTCACACGGAATTTGTCAAGGTGCGGACACGACTGACCTTCCTAGAAGTCTAAGACATTCTAATGACAAACAAGACAAAATGGAGTGATCTTTCTCTAAATACCACTTTTACAACATGAAAACTACAAGTGTTTAGGCTTACCTTATTCCAAAACGCTGTTGTTGAAGTCCGTTCTTGACGATCCGGATGAGCTCCTCCTTCAAGTCAATCCTGCAACCACAAACAATCAAACAATTACCAAGCACTTGTATTTCATATAATAAAACATATATTCAACATGCAGACCAAGGAACACATGAAATAACTCATTATTAACACAAGCTATTGAGAAAAATAAACCAGTTTGTATTAATAACGAAACAAAGAAACTCTTACAACCTGGCCTTGGTGTTGTGCAAGTTCCTCCCAGGGTCCATCAAGGGTTTTCCTCTACTTTGACAAAGCTCACCCTCTCCCAAGTAGAATCAAGTGAAGACAATCTCTCCTCACAAAGGCTCTAATGGAAGACCTAAATCCTGCAGCATTTACCCAAAGAAAATGTATAGCTCCAACCTCCTCTCCTTCTGGCTCAATGCCTTTATTTATAGTGCTGTAAAGAGGTTATTCAGGTCCACTATCAATGGGATCATCCCCCTCTTGATAGAGATACATGAACCAACTGGAGGCGCATCCATTTCATCAAACCGACCTCTAGAATGTTCTAGAAGTAACCACAAGTAACTTTTTCAAGATAAAACTCGCGCATTTTGCCTTTTACAGAGGGACGCACCTGTCCTTTACATACAGAGCGTCCATGGACGCAGATTTTGTGAACAAGGTCCGCGTCCCCGCAGGTAAGACTAGAGAGAACCTGCGACCCCAGAGATAAACATGATTTTTACAAGACTTTCTCTCTTCTTTGAGTTTGAGATGGATAACAGAGGCATGAGACTTGCCTAAGAGGGTAGCATGACTGTTGATTTGAGCCATACTAACTGTAAGTAGTCAAGGTGACATTTTTTAGTGTAACAGATTGCCCCCTAAAGTGCGAAGCTGGAATAGAATAGGGTTTTGTAATTCTAGGAAGGGTGAAGCGCTTTATCATTTCAAGGATTGCCTTGTGGATGGCTGGTTGGAACCTGCAATTTTCAACACAAAATACATGGATAAGATTATATCATCACTGAGGTAGGCATTCCCATACTCAGATTCAAAACTTTAACTAATGGACTAACTATTCTGATACAGGAATGATCTTGCAGTACATTATTTTTATAGACTTTTGTAGACACAGTATGGACGCAGCCATCTGTTTATGATAAGTCTACATAGACAATGAATACAAAACTCCTCGCAGCCTGGATGTTAGAAACTAGATCCAGGGTCTTCACTTCTACTTCCGAATTGGTACGATTCTAACCATGTGATTAAATGATTCGATGTCGAACATGGTAGAAAACTTGATTACCAGTTAATGATGTAAACTGTTAACAAGCGTGAGAGAAACCACCAGTAATGTCAATGGTCCTCAAAGTACCAAGCACAACCCGTGAAATGTGAATAGATGTTTTGATGTCGAACACTTCACGGAATCCTCTGATCGAAAGTCAATGATGTAAACTGACGTCAAAGGCGAGAAACCTGCCATTGATGCATGCAGACTTCAAGGTACTGTCGATTCCTAAGTCATCTTTCTAGATAATGTGTCGATGTCGATAGAAAGCGACCCGTTGCAGGCAAGCCCGCAACACGAAATCATTGTTCAAGTTGAAGAAATGTTGCTGTAAGGACTGACTCAGGGATGGTCAAATGGATGACAAGTATTTTGCAGATGAAAGTTTTGCTTGCAGACCTCTTGAACACATAACGACACAACAGATGGTTTGGTGACGAATAACTCAAAGTTGATCCCTGAACCCGGTTAAAGATTTTCAAAGTGATTTAGTCAACTGTGAGGTAAAAGATTTCCCAACCCAGGTGAAATGAAAAGTGTCGTGTTCAAGAGTGGTAATAAAGTTTCTTCTGAGGCAAAAGGTGACAAATAGGTTCATTCTTCTCTTTTTTCCCCCACCATTTCTGGCAAGTACCTCTTTATTTTTAACAAGCTTGAGGAGGATAACATATGCTTGATTATAAGCTCATCCTTCGGACGAGTCCAACCTAGTTTAAATTCGAACCCTAGGAAGGAGTGGTTCGTTCCTGTTTGTAATTGAACAGGTCCTTTACTGTAAAAGTTTAACGAGCCCAGTATAGGAGAAACTCGGCGTTTTTCTTTTTTAGAGAGTCTGAAAAACTTAAGGAAACTCCACGTTGAACTTTTTCGTATATTTGTGTCCCTCAAGCCCGAAAAAGTATAAAATAATACCTGGGGGAACCGCTTGATCTTGCGACCAAGGAGTACTTTCATAATAGTGTCGTTGACCTGAAAAGTAAAAAGCGATCAAAGACACGTCGTTTTATTTCCTTATCGAGTTTGAAACGACAAAAACCCGGCAATCTTTTCCTGATTTTGCGGTCAGAAAAGAGCTAAAAGGGGACCGTCTTTTAATTCCGTTTTAACGAGTGAAAAGAAACACTCGGCATCTTTTCATGTTTTAGGAGTCAGAAAAGGGCTTAAAAGATGACTCTGAAATTTTGTTTGTGAAAAATTACAATTTCCCTCGAAATCCCTTCGTCCTGCACAAAAGCGACACATTACTCATACCTGTTTAAAATAGGCAAAAATACATTCGAAAACATCTTTTCATGGTAAAAAATGAACTAATTCATCCAAAAAACCTATAAAAAGACCTTTTACCATGTCATTTTTACCGTTTCACTGTTGAGGTTGAAAAAGGAGCTTTTGACAAGAATCTTCCCGTGGTTGCTGCGGAAAATCTGACCGTCGGAATCGAACGCCGCTTCACCGAGGTATTTTACACATCCCACTTCTCATTTTTATCCGTTTAGTTTTTTGTTTTGGTCTCTGTTTCATTTTTTTGGGGGGGTTTTGGGTTCAAAATGCGCCCCTCGGCGGACGCAGGTGCCCTTCGGGTGACCCGCGTCCCCCGACTTTTTTTCACACGGGAAAAAGGTCGGGGGACGCAGTCCGCCTTCAGGCAAGCTGCGTCCGGACGCCCTGTGCTAAAAAGCCGGGGTGCGTCTTCCGCAAAGGGCGCATTTCAAAACCCTAACTCTCTCAAAAAACCACCAAATTTTCTCAAATTAATTTCTAATTGACTCTTTTGATGTGCAGGGCCAAAAACATGTTAGACTGGAGAGAGAGAGAGCACGTAGAAGACGATGAAGCTGCGATTAACCACCAACCCTCTCTGGATGCCTTAAGAACATGTGGATTGTACAAATATTGGACCATACCGGGCATGAGGGGCCAGGTAAGATTTTTGGAATGGCTGGTTGAGCGATGGAACGTTCAAGATCAATGTTTTTACATTGGAGGGCACCAGCTCGAGATAGAGCCCTCGGATGTATACTTTCTCACTGGCTTGCCAAACAGAGGTGAGCAACTCAACCTTGCGGGGACCAGGCCGGGTGGCCAATCCCTTGATGATCTCCGCGAGGAGTGGTGCAGACCAGGGACTCGCCATAAAAAAGGCGTGGAGATAAAGCACATCGCTCTGGCGGAACTTAGAGTTATTGCATTTACGGTCACTAGGATTTGTGGCGCGGCTGCCTTGCACATTGCCTCCGGATCCCAAATGTGGATGGCAGTTGACTGTTACCAAGGCACCATCTTCAACTGGTGCGAAGCTGTGTCGGCTCATATGAAGAGCCAACTAACCAAGGCAAAGAACGGACGACTAAAAACTTTTGGATATGGGCCTCTAGTCGTGAGCTTTGCCTTGGAGAGAGTTCCTATGCTGATCCCTCAGCAACTCACTGTTGATGACTTGGGTCCTCGGGAGCCAAAGCTTGTTCGATGGGTTGCGGTGATGGCCCGGCATCCTGACGAGGGTGCTGCAGTGGTTCGATTCTCGGACAGTTACTTCGACTGGCTAGAGGGCCAGCTTTTTGTGATACAAGACTTTCCATATGCCGGAATGGATTTCAGAGGTGATCCGGACATGGTTCTTCCACAGGGAGAACAATGGGATGACAGAGGTACTTTCATTTTCACAAGTTTTCTAATTATGTATTTTTTTATTTTTCATATATATCGTCTCAAAGTAACAGTAAAATTTTAAAAATGCAGATGTTGGACCACAGCGTCCAGCCAATCTCCGGCCTTACGACAGACGACATCCAGCTGCACCGGCACCGGCCTACAGGATGCAACAGCAGAAGTACTAGCTGATTTGGAGCATGATCTAGAGCGTCTCACGGCAGATATACCTGAGACTGCTATGGATGATATTCCTATGAGGACTTCAGCGCTTCGTAGTCGCGGTCCCTGGACCGTTTAGGAGATTTCTGCGCAAGGTAGCCCGCGCAGTAGTGTCGTACAGAGAGCACTACCAGTGATTGACTAGTCACTTTTTGTAGTCACATGTGACATTTTTGACTTTTTGTACTATCATTTTGCCGATCATAAGGTGTGTTAAACCTATGATCGAAGACGATGTATATATTTTTGGACACACTTCTATCTATATCTATATATCACTATTACGGCTTATCTTGTTTAACATGTATGATGAAATGTCTTTAAATTTACTTGCATGATTATTATAAATGTCTGTCCAACACTTGAGAAGCAATTGCATCTGCTAATGTATTCAAAGACCTTGGAATATGTTGATATTCAATGTAATCAAATTCACGTTCCAAGAGACGCACTCTCAAAAACAACCTTAACAACACAGGATTTCTAATGGCATAAACTCTATTAAGCTGTAATACAACAAGTTCAGAATCTAACCTCACTATCAAACGTCGAATTCCAAATGAAATAGATTCGGATAATTAATTCACCACTGCACTGTATTCTGCAATGTTATTCGTTGTTTGACCGAGGCTTACCCCATGCATAGAAACTAACTCGTCAGAGGGTGAATAGATAACCAAGCTGCGGAAGAGATATTCCGTGTACTACGACAAGCACCATCAGCAAATCCAATGTATGTTTGGAGAGGCGTCGACATCTACAATATCAAGAGTAAAACCAAGATGAGCCAAAATAATGACGAAAAACCACACTTGCTAAGCTAAGCACACTGACTAAACTAACACACTTGCTAGCTAGAAAGGAAATCTAACCTATCTAAAAATTTCTCCATCCATCATTTTAAGCATAATACCTCTTTAGGTAAAGTCCATTTCTGGGTTTGCCCAAAGAGTCCCCATCAAAATCAACTAACTCATAAGCCCCTTTTGCTAGCTTTCGCTTTACAATGTAGGGCCCATGCCACATGGGAACGAACTTTCCGGCACCTAGTTTATCGTTAGCTTGATCATATAATAATACTAGGTCTCCTTCCGAAAAACTTCGAGGGGTTACATTTTTATCGTACTGAGCTTTCATTCGTTTCGCGTGAGTCTCGATAGCTAAAGTAGCGTCACGTCGAGTCTCATCTAATTTAGCTAAGTATAACAACCGTTTCTCCTCTTCGGAAGTAGCTGGAAGTAATTCGACAGCCATTTGAAGTGATGGGATTTCGCACTCAATAGGTAACACAGCTTCTAAGCCATAAACTAGCTGAAAAGGGGTGAAACCTGTTGAATTTTTCACTGAAGTTCGATATGCCCATAGCGCCGAAAATAACATGTTATGCCAATTCGTTCGATGGATACCAATGATCCGTCGAATCATGACGACTAGAACTTTGTTGATTGACTCAACCAAACCGTTGGCTTGCGGATAATAAGGTGTAGAGCTATCGTGGCGCAAACCAAGCTGGCTTGTAAGTTCAGTCATCATGACATTTCGAAAATGGCTTCCATGGTCCGTAATGATTGCTTGTGGGACACCAAACCTAGTTATGATATGATTGAATACGAAAAGTGCAGCTGTCTTGCCGCTTGCGTCGAATGTAGGCATCGCCTCGGCCCACTTAGTAAAATAATCAACCGCAAGGATGATATACGCATGCCCTCGGCCGGCCGAGTGAGGGTTACAAGTAATAAAGTCAATGCCCCATTTGCGAATGGACCAGCGGCAATTATAGGGTGGAGAGGAGCAGGTGGAGCGCGCATCTTGCGATCAAACACTTGACAGTTGTGGCATTTTCTGACGGCAAGGATACAATCTTTAAACATAGACGGCCAGAAATAGCCAGCGCGCAACACCTTCTGAGCTGTGGCATACCCAGACATATGACCGCCACATGCTCCAGAGTGACAATCATTCAAAACTCTCTCAGCCTCATCGTGAGTTAAACAACGTCGAAAAACTAAGTCTGCCCCCAAGCGATAAAGTGTATCTCCAATAATTCTGTATTGCTGGGATTGAAACCGAATTTTTCGACGGTTTTCCTTGGAAGCTTCAGGCCGAAAGGTTTGGGTTTGGAGATAGATGATTATATCCCCATACCACGGATCTACAGTGCTAATAAGAAACAAAGATTCGTCCGCAATGGACTCCTCTGCCACAGTCTCTGTGTCAGCACTCGGGAAATCACACATTAATTCCGCGAAGACTAAAGATTTCTTAGACTTGGACTTCTCAAACTCCAAGTCGAACTCTTGCAGGATGACGATCCATTTAGAGTACTTGCCCCCTAGCAGTTGTTTTGTCAAGATATAAATCATAGGGTTGCAATCCGAAATAACAGTAGTTTTGCGGAGAAGAATGTAGTGACGAAAACGCTGGACAGCTTGAACGGCTGCCAGGGCCAATTTCTCCACATGTGAATATTTTAACTCAGTTGGATTTAAGGTTCTGCTAAGGTAATATATCACATGCTCTGCCTTGAATTCATCTTCTTGAACTAACACCATTCCAATGGTGGAATGCGAAGCTGCGAGGTATAAGAAGTAGTCCTGGTTGTAGTTGGGAGGATGCAATAACGGTGCATGGGTCAACGCGTGTTTCAGTGCATCAAAAGATTGTTGAGCAATCTCGTCCCAAAAGAATTGTACGTTCTGTTTCAACAACCGTGTAAAACCTTTAGTGACCTCGGCGTAGTTAGGGATGAATCGGCGTAAAAAGTTCGCTTTCCCTTGCAAACTTTGGAGTTGGCGCAAACTCGAAGGAGGAGGCAATTGGATGATAGCCTCGACTTTCGAGGGATCGACGCGAATGCCGGTTTTGGAAACAACAAATCCAGCAATCGACCTGTTTCTATACAGAAAACACACTTGTGGGGATTCAACCGAATTCGATAATGCCTACACCTCATAAAGATTGCTCGTAAATGGACAAGGTGATCAGCTCGGTGTAAAGAATGAGCAGGCAAATCATTGAGATAGGGTTGCACAATGTGCTTGATGTCATGAAATGCATAAGACATGGCCCGTTGAAAAGTAGCACCGGCATTCTTAAGGCCAAAAGGTAATTTGCAATAAGCAAATGTCCCCCATGGACAAATGAATGCCGTTTTTGGTTGATCGGCAGGTAGAATATTGATTTGATTATAACCTGAGAAACCATCCATGAAGGAAAACATCTCACTTCCGGCACAATCATCAATAATTTGATCGATATAAGGCGTAGGATAGTTGTCTTTTGGACAAGCTCGATTGATATCCCTATAATCGATACAGATTCTTATTGTTCCTTGTTTTTTATTGACGGGAACAATATTCGATACCCAATCCGTTAACGGGATCGGATAAATGAAACCTGCTTTCAACAGCTTTTCGACTTCGGCTTTGATTGCAGCTGCTTTTCGAGGGTGAATCTGACGCAACCGTTGCCGAATGGGTTTAGCATCCGGGTAGGTTTTGATTTCATGAACAACAATGGCAGGATCGATTCTTGGCATTTCTTCGTAGGACCAGGCAAACACGTCGCGGAATTCTTGGAATAGGGCCTTGTAAGTTTCAATTTCTTCATCAGTACATGCGGCACCTATATGAATGTTCTCCTTAATTCCGGGCTTCACTGAAATATCAATGGGAATAGTACGAGAAATATTCCCTAAATTCAGCTCTGAATCAGAATGTTTCGTTGGATCCTGAGCGTCTTTGACATATTCAGCGGTAAAGATAGATGAAAAATCATTTTCAAAGGCATCATCCTTAGGTAAAAACGAAGATCTGTGATGGAGATCTTCCCATGGTAGATCATCTACACTTAGGATTTCGCGAAGTTGTTCGTCAGATGACACTTCTTCGGGAAACGTTATCCGTTCTAAGGGTGAGGTGAAAAGTGACTCTTCACTGACCACATTCATTTGGTCGGTTGAATGAAAGTCGGTAAAAGACATAAGAGCTTCATAAGCAATCTCATACGGACTCAACGGCATAACATCACCGAGTGAGTCTAGCTCAGAGTCAGAGGGAACATACCAAGGATCATCATAAATAATGTTTTCTGACGTGATCATATGAATTGTTGCGAACGAAGGGTCTGCATTGAGTGGAGGGAGAGGAAAAGTTCCCAGTAAACCGGAATCCTTAACTAAACCTACACCAATGTCCCTATAAGGGATTGTCGTTTTACCAACATGCTGGATAGTTTCTAAAGAGGTTGGGTCGGATGAAAAGTATGTCAGCTGATCAATAGTCACGATCTTACCGTTATGTGGAAACTTAATGACTCTGAAGACCGATGAAACGACCGCTGTCATAGCATATGACCAACTTCGACCCAAAAGAAGGTTGTAGTCTAGAGGGGCATCAACCACTTCCACATCCAGACTAACGGTTTTACCTTCGACCCCTATAGGCAATTCTTGTAGAATACCAAACGGACGGAACCCAAGGCCATCAAAGGCCTTAAGGATGGTGGGGGATTGGTTCAATGAAGGAGAACCAAGCGATCTCCAACATTGAATCGACATAATACACGTAGAAGCTCCCTCATCAATCACAGTCCGATGAATAGGCCTGTTTTTGACTATCACTGGAATTTGGAAAGCCATTTGATGGGGGAGACGCGGTGTACTACTTTCTAGATCAAAGATCATTAGGTTCGGGTCCTGAACATCGACAGCTCCAATAGCCGACAAAAGCAATTTTCGTTGCGCTGGACATGATTGCAGCACTTCGAGTGCCGACATTGCTGAAGGTGAAACAGCTAAGTCTTCAACAATGTTGTAATTCTGGGCTGCTCTCGCATGTGGGTTGAAAGCAGACCTTCGAAGTACACCCTTGGCGGGCGGCTTAATCACTAAGTCTGGGTTAGGTTTTTCGATCTGTAGTGGATCGGAACCAGGAGCTGAGGTTGATGGGTTAGAGTTAGAAGATTCTGCTTCTTTACCATCAACAGGAGCCTTACTACCATAATCTTGCGATCGAGTCGCAATCCTGACATGAGACATCATCAAAATGGGTTCTTCACTGGCATTCGAAGAAGAACCTATCATCTTATTTTCCTGCTCGGGGAATGGATTCTTTAACACAGCAGGAGTGGGAGAACCTTTAACTATTTTCACTACCTCGGCCCGATGAGGGCAGTCTCTCGTAAAATGATCTTCTTCACAAATGAGACAAGGATAACGAGGTTTGCGCTTTTCGTCATTGGTTTCCGACTTTTCCGTTTTCTCCTTTGGAGCCTTGTCTGCTTTAGCCTTCTTCTTTCCTTTCTTTTTTCCACCGTTTTTGGATTTGGCCGTAGATGACTCTACAGCGTGAATGTCGGCGGTAAGTTCAGGAGGAGAAGACTCTCCTGTCGGAGAATCAGGCAAAGTGATAATTGGAGTATTGGAGGTCTTGGAAGACTTCTTCTTACTCTTCGTAGTCACGATACCGATCATACCATCAGCGGCATGAGATCCCGAAGGAGCAGCAGCGATTTGGTTTGACTTTGGAAGATCCGGAATTTTCTCGTGTAACGTACCCGACTGAGTGTAAACTAAGTCAAGGTATTGTGCCTGAGCAATGACTTGCTCCTCAGTAACTACGCCGGCCTTAGCTACATCTTCAGTAATTCTTGGTAATAATGATTTTACAAACCATTCAGCTAAAATTTGGTCCGGGATAAAAACTTTCACTAATCTTCTTCGACGTCTCCACTCATGGATGTGATCAGAAATGTACGTGGATGTCGATTGTTTTAGCGAAGTTAATAATTCCGTACCATTATCGTATCTGACTGGTAACTGAAAATGAGTTAAGAATGAAGTAGCTAACTGGCTAAAGTTGTAAAAAGAAGCCCGTGGCAACTCAATGTACCACTTGGCTGCGAGACCAATGAGTGTACGCTGGAAAGACGTAAGCGGATAGAATCATCTGAGATGGAATTTGATGCACACCAGAGGTGGTAAGTCATCACGTGATTAGACGGATCCTCTCCAGACTTACCTTCGAACTTGGGTATATCGCTGGGCAACTTATTTGGCATTGGCGGCCAGAACGGAAGATATTGAATTGGATCGTTCGTTAGGCGCGTCAAGTCGGGTAAATCTAAAGTCGCAATAAACGGTAACTGCCGGTTAGGATCTCTGAAACTCTGAGTCACAATACCAGCCCCAGGAGGAGGATATCCAGGATAACTAGGAACAGGATTCGCATTGGGATATTATATCCTCCTGGAAAACCAGGATTAACCGGACCGTACTGGGGTTGCTGAGGTGGTTGATAAGTGTACCCAGGATACGGTTGATACTGGTAAACCGGTTGTTGGGCAGCTTGCCCAGGTTGATACTGTCCCTGGTACGGAGGTTGAACAAATTGAGGTTGAGTAGTAACAACCGTACTTGTACCAGGTTGACCTGCAGGCATCTGGACTGTGGTTTGAACCGTGGGTCCAGACAACGGTACAGATGTCTGAGGAGCGGTTACAGGGACAGTAGAAACCGGAGCTGCCGATACTCCAGATGTAAGCATGGCAGATGAAGCGGTAGTTGCTGCAGCCGTGTGAGGTGGAGTACTAGGTGCAATTGGCGGCTGAGTAACTACAGAAGTTACAGGGGTCTGAACACTTGACTGGACAGGTTGCGGTTGCTGGGGTGGACCAGGAACTGCAGGTTGTCCTGCTTGAGGTACCGACTGTATACTTGGTTGCGACATCTGTTGACCCTGTGACGGATCCCATGTTAACATTCCAGGGTATTGACTCGTAACAGGTTGAGGATACTGAGATCCATAGCCGTATTGAGGATAGGGTTGATAGCCGTAAGGTGTAGTCCCATATGATTGCCCTTGAGGTGGTTGATAACCTTGACCAGGGTATTGACCCGTAGGTTGATAACCTTGAGGTAAATACGAATACTGGGGTTGACCTTGACCTTGAGGTTGGTATCCTTGAGGTTGATACCCTTGGGGTTGATACCTTGAGGTTGCCATCCTTGAGGTTGATACTGATACTGAGGTTGACTTTGGGGTACATATTGAGGCTGGGGTTGATACCCTTGGGGTTGATACCCTTGAGGTTGCCCCCCAGTCACAAATGAAGTACCTTGAGGTTGCCCCCCAGGCATTAACGAAGGCTGCCCCCCAGGCGGTAATTGGCCACCTTGAGGTTGGTTAATGGGAGTTGAACCTGACATCATATAAACTTCACCTATACTCAATGGTACATTACCACTGTTTCCAACTAATAACCCATGATCAACAGGTTGAGGAGATGCTCCCGCAAAGGTACCAGAAAGTGAGTGATACCCAGTAGGAACAGAAGGACCGCCATGTAAAAATGATTCAGTACTTGGTGAAAACACAGATGACTGACCAGACATATTTACAGGAGAATGAATTCCTCTAGGTGGAACTGGAGTACGAGGTGTAGAAAAACCTACTGAGTTGTCTAAAAAATTGGTTAATGCAAGGTACCAAGATTCACTTCTAGGAGGACTGTAAAAGATGGATTCACGCTCCCTTAGATCAGGGTAATTAGATCTTCGGAATCAGAAACGCCTATTTCTTCCTCTGGAACAAGTTCTTCTATAGCAATTAACCCAACAGGAAGATTTTCGGTGATAATTCTTTCTATTCTTGGTGAATCAGGAACACTAGGAGTTGGAGTAACAGGTTCTGAAATTTCAGGTTCTTCGCCTGTTTCACTGGCAGATGAAAAACTACCAGCAAGCTCGGAAACTGTAACAGCTTCGGGATTGTAACCTGTTTCTAATCTTTGGTAATCTGGATGGACTACCAAGGAAGATTCTCCTTCTTCAGGTGAACCTACTCTACTGCCACTAGGAGGAGTTACAAGGACCTTTAAACCCTCTAAATAACTGGGGTCGTCTCGAGGAGGTGAACCCTAAGTTCACGGGATCTTCTCAACAATTCGGCCACAGAAACAACTTCAGGAGACTGGCCCGCAATGCGACGGGACCTTCTCGGTAATTCCGCCACAATTAAAGATTTTAACTACAACACACGAAATCAAAGTAAAAAATTTCAAATCAAACCACCTAAAGTCTTCTAAAGAACCAATCAAATTTGAAGCACATGCCTAAATAATCTAGAGCGTCAAACCACACACAAACAGTAGTCTTCCGGACCAAAAGCGCTAGTTGGTGATTAGGCCCAACCTCGCAGGATTCAGTACAGAAATAGTGGGTGGAACAGTTACCCCGGCAACCTGCTTAATGAATAGACTGGACCAAGTTCCTCCACTTTAACCGTCTCGAAGTGAAGCGAACCCCCAGAAAATCCAAGTGAGTATAACCGACGTCTGCTCCAGGTACAGTGGGACCTTCCCTCCACCGTCACCTTGGGTAGAATCCTAGATATTATGGCCACTAAGGTTACCAATCACAACAATTACACCTGGGGGAACAGTCTAAACTCCGACAGCACGCAAGGGCAGAGTAGCAAGCTCCAATCCCCTTACCGGCTCCTTGACAACAATCCAAGGTTTACCGATAAGTGACCCCTGGCTCCTCGACAATGGTTAATCCGAGGTTTACCGTTTGTAATACGTACTGCCTGGCGTCGTTCCCAACGAGGGAGGAATGATCCCCTCACTGGTTCGGACACGAGCTCGTGTTTCTCCTTTAAGAGGAGCTTTCCCAGAATGTAACTGAAACAATTGGATTTGTTCTACTCAAGATAGACTATCTGTTTGGTTTTGTAGTCTTGGAGAGTTAAGTACTCACCTACTCCAAGACCCTAGCCTAAGCTAAGTTGGTGCTTCAGAGCCCTAGAAAAATAAAGATTACTAGATTGATTTTAATTTAAGCGTTACTTTTAAGGTTGTTTCTTAAGTCAAAAGGTGATGGAAGTGAAACTAGTGGTGTGTTGACTCGACTCGAAACCACTACAAAATGCACCTAAAATGATTTATCCACTACTTTACTTTTTCGATGAATTGCTTAACTAAAAAGTTGAGAGAATGCAATCTTTATAAAAGCAACTTCTTAATTGAAGACAATCAAAGAAACAATTCGTTTTTCTTTTCCAAGCATAAAAACATAACTTCTCTTTACATGCACGAAAAACCTCTTTTCTTCTTTTGAAAACAAAAAGCTACTTAAAACAAGACTTTTTAAGAAGATATTTTTGTATTTTTCTTTTAATAAAACAAATAAATCTAATATAACCAAAAATCAATCTTAACAACTCTTAAAATCTATGAAAATGCACTCATAAGCAAACTAAAGGCAAATTTACTCTAAGCAATCTTAACGAGGCCAAAACTAACAATGATTATTTCTAAGGTGTTTTACTTGATCACAATCAAATCAAGGACTAGCTTGTTGCAGAATCAAAAACTAGCCAAAACAAAACTCTAATCTTTTTGTTCTTTTTGTAAAATGGAAATCAATACTTTAAAAACAAGCAAAGCGAAATTTGACCCAAAACAACTCAAATGACAAGTTGCTCAAACAAGGAGACTTTACGACAGGCTCAACTTCTAAGAAGGTTGACTAACCAGAGATATCTAAGGCTGGACAACTTTCTACTATCAAAGTCACTACAAAGCCTTTCCAAAAATCAAACCCTAGGTCTAAACTTCGTTGAAAACCACTAAAAACACTCAAAGCTCACAAAACTAGTTCAGGTGAGAATTCTTGACAGGGTACTAAAGGATCTGGGCAGAAAACACTAAGAAAAAACAAAATCTAAAAGTAATTTAAGGCAAAAATGGAATTTTCTTAACTTTTACAGGAAGACGCAGGCCACCCGTTGTCACAGGTGCGGCCCCGCACTGTGCAGTCGACAACAGCGCGTCCAAGGACGCACTGTGCAGCACACAGAGACTGCGTCCTTCTGGAAAAGGAAGAAAAACTAAAGCCAACTAAATCTAAAGCTAAGCCACCCAAATACTAATTCTCACAATCAAAAACCATAAAATAAAAATGATTTTCTCAAAGCAAAGTTCATATAAAGGAAAAGACTCTCTCATTAATGGATTCCCCAGTGGAGTCGCCAATTTGTCACACGGAATTTGTCAAGGGTGCGGACACGACTGACCTTCCTAGAAGTCTAAGACATTCTAATGACAAACAAGACAAAATGGAGTGATCTTTCTCTAAATACACCTTTTACAACATGAAAACTACAAGTGTTTAGGCTTACCTTATTCCAAAACGCTATTGTTGAAGTCCGTTCTTGACGATCGGATGATGAGCTCCTCCTTCAAGTCAATTCCTGCAACCACAAACAATCAAACAATTACCAAGCACTTGTATTTCATATAATAAAACATATATTCAACATGCAGACCAAGGAACACATGAAATAACTCATTAACACAAGCTATTGAGAAAAATAAACCAGTTTGTATTAATAACGAAACAAAGAAACTCTTACAACCTGGCCTTGGTGTTGTGCAAGTTCCTCCCAGGGTCCATCAAGGGTTTTCCTCTACTTTGACAAAGCTCACCCTCTCCCAAGTAGAATCAAGTGAAGACAATCTCTCCTCACAAAGGCTCTAATGGAAGACCTAAATCCTGCAGCATTTACCCAAAGAAAATGTATAGCTCCAACCTCCTCTCCTTCTGGCTCAATGCCTTTATTTATAGTGCTGTAAAGAGGTTATTCAGGTCCACTATCAATGGGATCATCCCCCTCTTTGGGTGGGATAGCTCCCTTATTGATGGGATAAGTCCCCCTTAATAGAGATACATGAACCAACTGGAGGCGCATCCATTTCATCAAACCGACCTCTAGAATGTTCTAGAAGTAACCACAAGTAACTTTTTCAAGATAAAACTCGCGCATTTTGCCTTTTATAGAGGGACGCACCTGTCCCTTAACATACAGAGCGTCCATGGACGCAGATTTTGTGAACAAGGTCCGCGTCCCCGCAGGTAAGACTAGAGAGAACCTGCGACCCCAGAGATAAACATGATTTTTACAAGACTTTCTCTCTTCTTTGAGTTTGAGATGGATAACAGAGGCATGAGACTTGCCTAAGAGGGTAGCATGACTGTTGATTTGAGCCATACTAACTGTAAGTAGTCAAGGTGACATTTTTTAGTGTAACACTACCCAATCTGCATCTGTATATGCATGAGGAGTAAGATTTGTTTCTCTATGATACCATAAACCAAAGTTCTGTGTTCCTTGAAGATATTTGAAAATCCTTTTAACCACTTGAAGGTGTGATTCCTTTGGATTTTCTTGGAATCTTCCAACTATTCCTACTGCATGCATGATGTCAGGTCGGGTACCTGTTAGATAAAGCAGACTACCAATCATAGATCTGTAAGTTGGTTGATGTACTGCTGCTAATTCATCATTTGAGCTGAGACTGCATCCTGTTACCATTGGGGTACATACAGGTTTAGAATATTCCATGCTGTACTTTTTCAAGATCTGTTTGAGATATTTGTTTTGCGAAAGAAAAATACCATCTTTATTTTTTTGGACTTGTAGACCAAGAAAATAGGTAAGTTCACCAAGCAAGGACATTTCAAATTCTTGCTGCATTACTGAAGCAAAATTCTAACTCATGGATTCTTCATTGCTACCAAAAATGATATCATCAACATAAACGACAATTATTAGCAATTTATCAGTGTCAATCTTTGTATATAGATTGCTATCTGCTGACCCTTTTGAAAAACCCTGTTGGCATAGATGTTTGTTAAGGCGGTAATACCAGGCCCTTGGAGCCTGTTTTAGACCATAGAGAGCCTTTCTAAGTCTGCATACAAGTTTTGCATCATTTCCAAGAATGAATCCTTTTGGTTGTTCAATATAGACTTCTTCTAAATCTCCATTAAGGAAAGCAGATTTTACATCCATTTGGTATACTTTGAATTTCTAAAAACTAGAAAGAGCAAGAAACACCCATATGGCTTCAAGTCTAGCAACGAGTGCAAAAATTTCTTCAAAATCTATACCTTCTTGTTGAGCATACCCTTTACAAACAAGTCTGACCTTATTTCTAATGGCTTCTCCATTTTCATTCAGCTTATTTTTGAATATCCATTTAGTTCCTATGATATTTTAATCATGAGATCTAGGAACTAATTCCCAAGTATTATTATTTTCAATTTGCTCAAGTTCTTCATTCATGGCCTTGACCCAACATTCATCTTTGCATGCTTCATTTACATTTTGAGATTCGGTGGAGGATAGTAATGCTAGATAGCTTGAGGTTTCTGTAATAGTTCTTCTTGTTGTACACCTGCCTCTTTTTCCCCTAAAATTTGAGTTTCTGGATGATTTTTCTGAACATACCTGGATGGAGTCTTTTCTTCTACCGTTATCTCTTCTTCTGGTGCTTCATTGGTTTCTTCTTCAGAATCATTGTGATTTGATGTGGTAAAATAATCCCCATTTTCTTCATTGTCATAATCTTCGGTTTTTATCTATTTTGGATTTTTGCATGCTTCATCAAATACAACATCAATACTTTCAACAATTTTCCCAAGTCTTTTATTATAACATTTATATCCTTTACTTCGGGAAGAGTAACCAAAAAGAATACCTTCATTTGCTCTAGGCTCAAACTTACCAAGCTTTTCATCAGTCCTTTTGATATAACATTTTCTTCCAAAAAACTTTAAAGTATTTTACAGTAGGAGTCTTACCATACCAAAGTTCATGTGGAGTTTGAGTGCTGTTTACTCGAACATTTGCTTGGTTGAGAATAGTTGCGAAAATGAATGCAGCTTCACCCCAGAAGGTTGCAGGAGTTCCATATTCATCTAGCATAGCTCGAGCCATTTGTTGAACAGTTCTATTCATTGTTTCTACCACTCCATTTTGTTGTGGAGTCCTTGCGGTGGAGAACTGCTTTTTTATTCCATGTTGTTCACAAAAGTCAAAGAATTCATCCGAGGTAAATTCCCCTCCTTGATCAGACCTGAGGCATTTGATTTTGCGATCTGATTCATTTTCAACCAAATCTTTGAAGGCTTTTAACTTTTCAAATGCTTCATCTTTATGCTTCAGAAGACCTATCCAACACATTCTGGAAAAATCATTAATGAACAAAATAAAGTATTCTTCTCCACGAGGTGACTTTTTCCTTGATGGTCCACATAAATCAGTATGAACAAGTTCAAGAGGCTTACTAGATGACCCTTCTTTTTCAATGAAGTGAGATCTAGTTTGCTTACCAAATTGACATGGTTTGCATATTGTATTTTTAGGAATGCTGATATTTGGAAGATCACGAATAACCTAGAATCTGCATGCTTTTATTATTTGAGAAAAGCTTAGATGTCCCAATCTTCAATGCCATAGCCAGTTTTCATCATTTTTGCTTAGATAGCACTGTTTTTGTCCTCCCTTGAGTATGTATAAGTTGTTTGGAGTTCTTGTACCTTTGATCACGGTTTCTCCTGTATCAAACTCACGAACAACACATCCGTTTAATCGAAACACCACTTCATTTCCTTGATCACACATTTGATTGACACTCAACAGGTTATGCTTTAGACCATCTACATACATAACATTCCCAACTTTAACCTTTTCTTTTAAGAAAATAGAGCCTTTACCTTTTATGACAATAGGAGTGTTGTTTCCAAATGAGACATTCTTTTCCTTTTCTAAGGCATTATATGAGTGAAGTTTTTCTTTGTCACCTGTCATGTGTTTTGAGCATCCACTGTCGATGTACCACTAATTTTTTTGTCCTTCTGCATAAAAGGCTATAGTCACATCTTTCTATTTGAGGTTCTTTCCTTCTCCATGTCTTGGGATTTAATGGAGTTTGCTCCTTTTGAGATGTTTTCTGAAATTTGCTCCTACATTCAGATTCTTCATGGCCAAAGTTGTTACAGATTGAGCATTCTATTTCATTTTCAAGAAGAGAAAAGTTATTATGGGAACTTTTCTAGATCCCTGTCACATTCCTTTCATTTCGTGCTTCTCTAGTCATGATGGTTTTGTAAGCAACACATTGAGAAACTTTGTGTCCAAAATTATGACATGAGAAACATTGACCATTAAAGAAGTTCCTACGATTATCGAATCTATTGACCTGGTGATTGTAGTTTCTATTGATATTCATCTTTGAAGAAAATTGAGTATGATTTACCTAAGGTTGGTTGTGGCTTCTGTTCATCCTTGAAGAAAATTGAGCTTGATTTACCTAGTGATCTACTTTATGCCTTTGCTGACGATTGTCATACTGTTCACTGTTCTTTGCTGCATCAAGATAGCTTTTAGTGGAGGTTGACGGCTTCTGTGATTGAGATGCTTCTTCAGTATATCCAAGACCTATCTTTATCAGAGGAGAATGCTGCACTTTGATAATTTCATTTAAGGTTTCTAATCCTTTAGCAAATCTAAGATTGAGAGATTTTGTTTTCTCAAGATCCTTTCTTAGACCCACAAATTCACATTCTAGTTTTTCATTTTGATTTTCTTTTTCAGCAAGTTGGTATGTCAAGGTCTCTATAATCATGTTCTTTTCTTCTAAACAGATTTTGAGTTTAGATATTTCTTCATGAAGGTCATCTTCTTCTAAATCATCCCAAAAATTATCATCGTCATAAGCCATTAGAAGTCTATAGTCATTACTATTTTCATCTTCATCACTATTTGATAAACCATCGCTATCTTCATGAGTATAATAACTCTTTTTACTTACACTTTGTTTTCTATTCCATTTTGCATATTCCTTCCCTTTATCATATTTATCTTTATGAGGACATTTGGCAGCATAATGATCGACTCTGCCACAGGAAAAACATTTGAAGGGAATTTTACCTCTAAATCTTACAAAACCCCGTTGAAGCTTCTTGACAAACTTTACTTCATCTTATTCTTCTTAAATATGTCCTGATTCATTGAGTTCTTCCTTTCCTTTTGCTGAAGCTTTAAATGTGGCTTCTCTCATATCTGATGGGCCTCCTTTCCTCATCTCAAAAGCAGTTAAGATTCCGTGAAGCTGTGTCATAGTGATAGTCTACAGATCCTGTTTTTCTTCTATGGCAGATACTTTTGATTCAAATTTAGCAGACAAGGATCTTAAAACTTTCTCAACTAAAGTAACTTCCTTTATATCTTCACCCAGATTCTTCATACAATTGACAACCTCATCTATACGTAAGAAGTAACTAGCTATACTTTCATCATTGTGCATCTTAAGAGTTTCATATTGAATTCTAAGAGTTTGAAGTTTAGCCCGTTTTCCCTGAAAGTCTCCTTCGTAGCTCAGAATGATTTTGTCCCATATTTCTTTGGCTGATTTGAGTTGCATAGCTTTGACAAACTCTGATTGTGACACACTTCCCAATAATGCATTGACAGCCCTAGCATTAGTTTCATATTGTCTTTTACTTGTCGTATCTGTAGGAATTTCTGATGGAAATGTATATCCTCCTTCCACGATTTCCCAGACATCTGTCCCAAGTGATTGTAGATAGGATGTGGTTCTTATCGTCCAATAAACAAAGTTTCTCCCATCAAATATTGGTGGTTTGATGGATGCCACGCTTTCTTGATTACTTATGATGATGGATCTCCCTTCAAGTGATCAAGCTTCTTCTGAAGGACCTACTATGATACCAATTGTTGGAAATAATACTGAGAGGGGGGGTGAATAAGTATTACCAGATTAATAAATTTATTTCCCAAACATATTTGTATACGCTACTTCAGCTAAGTGAACAAGTGTGTACACGTGACTGTACTTAAAGCAACAAGCGTATATGCAGAGAACTTTTGATTTACCCAATTTATCATGCATTGAAATTGTTGGGCAGTGGATCCCCCCATAGCAGATTTTTGGGGCTTTTAGCCCAAATTTTGGTCAAAAGTAATGTAATACCCCATGAAATGCGGGCGTAGAGCGCGAGAGTCTAGGGTGGTGAACCCTAATATTGTAATTTAATATAGAGTGGGTCGGCCTACCCATGGTCCGCAGACCATGGGAATGTATAAATAGAGCAAGGCTTTAAGGGTAGAAGTTAGTTTTTGGTTAGTCTTGATCTTAAAGGTTATGGGTTTTTGAATGCGATACTGGCACTGAGTCTGTAAGTCTGAGTCTTGGGTGGTAATAGTAGAAGGAGGCTCTATAGCTATGTGTGCATAGGTCTGGTAGAGTCCGCAGCTGTGTGCGCGAAACCCCATAGCTGAGTGCACATGGCAGAGTTGGGATTGTAACGGGACAGAGGTTAATAAAAGCTAAGTTGATTTTGAAATATTGTGCATCCATTCGCAGATATGTATGTTTATGCTTCTATTATATGTTTATGCATCTTTTTACAATTTATGGTTATGCGCACTGGTTATAAATGTTGAATGATTAATAAATATTATTGGGCCCACAAAATTAAGTCAGATCTATAATAATAACATAGTAAGGTTAGAGGATCTAGATAGCACCCCTTCGCGTTCTGTACAGAGCTACCTAAAGGTCAGACAACTGCGCGGAGCTGCACTAGTGCACAGGATCGGTTTGCGACCATTCCAAATCTCATCAAGACATCCCTACGATGCGGAAACCTGGTTCCAGCACCCTCCCATACTACCTCGAGTGAGACCTCAGTCCACGCTCCGCAGACTGTTGTCGAAAGGGCTGGTAGTTTTGGGATTTGTTTGGCTAAAACACTTCTGAACCTGGGTCAGGCCCCAATAAGCCAACAAATGGTTCTGTTGCCGGGACCGGGGTCTGCCTAAGGGATGTCTGATATCGGAACACTTGAATCCTACGAAAAAGGAAATTGAAGATTGGTTGGATCAGAAGCTTCACGAGTTCGTGACATAGGAAAACATAACTCCGCAAATATCCAAGAAGAGGTGGTTGGATCGCTACGTATATACATCCATGAGATCTTCTTCGCATCCTTCTCTTTAGAGCTTTATGACTAGATCGCAAGGTTAGCTGATAGCCACAGAAGGTATAAGATTGATAAACCGATAATGTGGACTCCGGGGTTAGTGTGCAGACTAGAGGCATCAGAAGATAAGATTGCGCGGGTCGTAGACCATTGGCTCGACCGGGTAATAGGAGGGTTTATCACTGAATTTGCGATAGACATGACTGTAAGCTACAATGAAGCAGAAAGACAGTTTCTCAAGGGACCATGAGGTAAGTACATCAAATCATTGAATACCTGGATTAAGATGTTGTTATGTGAAAAATGGGTGATGCGAATACATTAATGATTGGAACGACGCGGAGTGGAAAATTATACAAAGGTATCGAAGGGTTAGGAAACAGTCCTTTAATTTCACCTCCGTGAACGAGTGAGGAAGAGCACGCTCGGATTTCTCCGAGGAGTGCGATCAGTTTGATAAGGCAGCGCATTCTACAATTACCATCTCCACTTACACCACCACTCGCATCACCTCCTTCACCTCCATTTTCGCCCACACCACCTCCACCAAACTAGCAGTTTAGCATGGCGAGCACGATCAAGCTACCCGTATTAGAGGAGTAGGGAATGAGGATCCGGACCAGTTCTGATCCATGGTAAAGGCAGTGTGGGAAGCACAATGGGTCATGGATGACAACATTAAGAAGGCCACATTGGTGAGTGCGCTGCAGGATCGCGCACTGACATGGTATATCAAGCACTCGAATGATCACCCAAATGCAGGAATAATAGAGATCCAGATGCGTTGAACAAAGAATTTAGCTGGCTGAAATTAGAGACACAGTTAATCATTGGATTTAAAGAAATCGCAATGTTTCCAGGTGAGACCCCTTGGGATCTGGATCAGAGACTGAAGACTATGATCTGCGAGGCTAATATGACGGTAACGGATGTGCAGCACCACGTGTGGTTTGTGGCATCTTTGACACCACACCTGAGGATGGCGTTGTCATAACAAAAGCTTTCAACCCAGGCAGAAGCGTTGGAAATGGCGATGAGGTTGCATGAAACACCGATATAGGATCCGGGGTTGGGAGTCCAACAAATTCACGCACAGCTTCAGACTCTCTACCTAGAAATGCAGAGCTTGAAGTAGGATAGGGCACCCCAGCCAGAGGCACGTGAAGAAGTGTGGTGCATAAAATGTAAAGGGCAGGGCCATGACAAAGACCACTGTCCAGTATTCGCGAACTACTTGGCAGGAGGGGGACCAATGCCATTGAGACCAAAGGCACAGGTAGGGCCAAGTGCGGCACCCGTGCTCTGGTGTGTGATCTGTCAGGTGGGAGGAAAGCACATGACAGACAACTGTCATTTGTTACAGAAGTATACGCAGACTCCCCAGCAACTGTTTTGCAATTTTTGTAGATCAGTGGGCCATGATGAGCGTACTTGTCACAGCTACGAGTTAATGATGGAGCGGACCCCAGCATATAGAGTGCAGACAGAAACACGAGGTATTGACCCAACTGCGGGGATGGCGCATGCTGGATTCTAAGGGCGCGGAGGAATGGGGCCAAGAAGGGGCCACAGACAATTAATCTGTTACAATTGTGGAGGACCAGGGCACTACGCTTGCGATTGTACCAACCTAATGAGAATACCTTGTTCGTACTGTGAGTAGTTTGATCATGAAATGGTAGATTGTCCTACATTGATCGCGCATATGTGCGAGAAAGGGGTACTTCAGCCTAATCCAATGCAGAATATTCAAATGATGAGGTCTGAACCACGCGAAGAAGACCACAATGTGAACATGTTGCTCAGAAGCAGCATGACCACAACGGAAGATAAGGGGAAGCAACCCGAAGAAGATACATGGGTTCACAAGGCCCCTACAAGGGAACCTCAGTTTGACTTGGAACGCGCAAAGGAGACATTTATGGAAGCTAAGAAGAGCTTCGCAGAGGCCTCTACTTCAGGTAGTAAGGACCAACCAGAGCCAGGAATGGATCCTTCTATGCTTACTACCTTTCTAGAGATATGCATGAAATTGTTGCGCAATAATAAGGCGGTTAAAGGATTACAGGAGTTGATAACTAGGTGTACAGGATCAGGGGAACAATGTGTAGTCAAGAAACTAGGAAAGCATACACTGTGCACTGGGAGGGAGATGAGATTAACAGCGCAGATTGGTGAATATGAAATGGATCAGGTAATTCTAGACCTGGGTTCCGACGCGAATGTGTTACCAAAGCAGACATGGGAACACATCGGTAGGCCCGAATTGCAGTGGTCCCCTATTCAATTACGGATGGTGAACCAACAAAAGATCTTGCCCATGGGGAGGTTGCAAGGGGTGACAGTGGATATCGAGGGTTCAAGCACACAGATGAACTTTGAAGTGATAGAGATTGTCGATGACAACAATCCTTATCCTGCATTGCTAGGAATAGACTAGGCCACTAATGTGAATGGAGTCATCAATCTGAAGAAGCAGAAGATGATATTCGAGAAAAAGTCCCTTCGTGTAGTTGTTCCGCTAGATCCAGCCGAAGGTGCGTGCTGCATCGAACCTGTACGCGATGAGGACAATGACAATGAGATGGATTGCATTTACCAGATAACGGTGCAAGACCAGGGTTGGGTAAACCTGACTGCGGATGGGAGAATCTCATGGGAGTGTGATAGTTCTTGTACTTCAGATTCACATGAGGAGATAGAACGCTGGCATAATCGGTTGCATGAAGTGACAACAGTGAATTGCAACATGATGATTAGATCACTATGGTGCGTGACGACCGAATCAAGGGAACTACCAACATATGATTGGATAACAGGAGTGGATGAATTCTTAGACAAATTTGAAATTGCAGTACCGGAACAGAAACAGTATGATGCATTGGAATGGGATTTGCACGCGACACCCGCACGATGGTGGGGTACACATCAGAAGACTATGGGGAATTGGCGCAAATATAGAAGATGGATGCACTTATAGTTTGGAAGTTCCCAACATCGAACGCAAGACAGACAGCTAAGACAAAGCAGTTTGTGTGCCCACCTGTGTCGATGGGTACAGATCTGTGTTGTGCAAACACCTCCCAGGCTAAGGATCGAAAATCAGAACCCAGTGCGGCAGTAGGGAAGGCAACGCACTCCCCAAACAGTCTGCGATGGAGCAGTCAAAAAGCTCTGCAGAGTCATGAACATAGTTCACCAGGTGAGCTGAACCGATTGGGACCTGCGCGTACCAGTGGTTCGATGGGCCTATAGGACCATAAGAAAAAACCGGAGCATGAAAATGACCCCAACATTGACAAGACAAGATGAAACCAGGAGGGCAGAGAAGAATCCCCTAACTACAGCTCACGCAGTTGGGATGGGGCGCGAGGACCTGGGTAAAGGAATTAGGCAGTTACAGGAAGCCATCTGGTGAGGGAGCTTGAAACTTCGTGAACTCGATGAAGAGGGAGCATCGCTAAGGAAGAAAAGCGTGACATTGGACGAAGAAATTAGCGAACTGGAAATCGAAGTCGCACAAGCAGGCCACTAGAAACTAAGCATGATGGGATGAAGTCTAGCCGGCCCTACTAATGCATTAGAAAGAGTTGCGACCCTTCTATCATGGCTGTGACTGCACCTTACTAAATAGGGGAGCATACCATACAAAGAAGAACATGATGCATTATTGGACGCAAGGGTATTTGAAGGGTGCCTGTAGCTCGAGCTAGCAGAAAAATTGAAGCCTTGCATCAGGGGTGCGACCACCTGACTATTTGTAGGAAGCATAGTCTCAGCACTCCAGACAGTTGAAAGAGAGTGTGGGACTATAAAACAGTCTGTTAGGGAGTTGCGCGACAATAGGGGTGCGCGCAAGATCAATATGTCACAAGGGTTGTGGCTGCGTAGAAGGAGCTGCACCGTTTGCAGATAAACAAGGAAGTGGTTGTTGATGTCACTGTTCATGACAAGAGGTTAATTTAAGGCCGAAAGGAGTAGGTGGTGGGCCATTAAGACAGGAATTAAGAGCTAGATTCGAGATGATTTGTCGCCAAGAAGGTATTAATGACTCAAAATTGGAGGGAATGGGCGAATTCAAATTCAAACGTTACTATAAAATCCCTTGGGGTAGCCTCGAAGCAACACTTGGTTGTTTGAGATTTGAGCCAGTACCGAGCATTGAGCACCAAGCTACCTTTCCACCCATGAATACGCGACCGAACAAATCCAGTGTAGAAACAGTGACGCTACGAGGACCAGAGTGCGATTCGCAGAAGTAACCCCAGAACCTCGTGTGACCCAAGAGGAGCCGAGAGAGGCAGCAATTGCACCAGAGGTTCCCAAGTCCCCATGCACGTTGTGACTACAGAAAAACAAGCAGCCCATGGGGCCAGTCCGAGTGTCACCATGGAACCCACGATTTAGTCAATTATCAATGACAGAGAAGGGAAAGCTGTTTTCGTCGAAACAGAGGAGGAGGAGGAAGATTTGCAAGCCCTAATCACCCAAATTGAAGCATAGGATGATGAGGTGGAGAATGTTTCCCACATACCTTCAGTGATAAAGTTACCCCCCTACATCCCCCCAT
This sequence comes from Pinus tabuliformis, assembly GCA_031772625.1. Taxonomy (NCBI): domain Eukaryota; kingdom Viridiplantae; phylum Streptophyta; class Pinopsida; order Pinales; family Pinaceae; genus Pinus; species Pinus tabuliformis. The sequence continues at coordinate 815,566,209 of CM062813.1, forward strand.
GGAAAGGGACAACCAAGATACCGAAGGACCTGGAGGCCACAAAGAGTGCGCTCCAGACCCCGCTTCTTCCGGACGAAATAAGGTTTGACAGTCCGCCGCTGGGATGGGTACCTAATATAAAGTTCGAAGATTGGGACCTCGTGGACAGCGAGAAGTTCCCACAGCTGGCCATGGAGCAATTATTGCAGCAAAAATGGTTACACGGTGTGGAGAAGGCCGGGTTACTACATTTGTAGTGGATACCCCACTACCACCGCACGTCCATCACGATCTTTGTCATTCGGAAGCTATTGTGTCTAGTACATGATGGGTATCTCTGGTTGGAGGAGCCGATTCCCATCACGGTCGACTTAATTCACTGGATTTCTTGGTTGCCCATCAAAGGAAACAATCCCGCAGCCATAGCAGGAAAGAGCGACGACTTGGCCCTCACAGAAGCGATGAAGGCCAAATATAAGTTGGAGAAGAGGAAGCGAGGGTATGTAATAGCAAGCATCAAGGACAAAGGGGTGCGCGTCGCCACCCAGCTGCTGGCTAGAAAGCTCATGAGGAAATGTCACGCAGATGAGGTGCCAGCATCTGTGATTGCATTGGCGAAGCAGTGTGCAGAGGGGTCCAATTCAACTGGGCGCAGTTTCTGCTGATGAATTTCTGAAAAATTGTCAGGCACGAAAGGATCTAGCCCAAACGTGGGTGAAGCTTCCCTTCATTGCAATGGACGATGCAATCTTTGATGTAATGGTGGCATGGTCTCTGGAGTGGTGCGCTCCAGACTTGGCAGAACTAGAAAAGATCGCAGCACAACAGCGAAAGAGGGAGACCAAGCTGCGCATCCCAAAGCTGGCAGAGAGAAAACACCAAGAACAGAAAGTGGCCACACATCGGAAGGTGGATGAGGCAACAACGACAGTGCAGATGGCAGAACCCACAACCGTGCCCACCAAGGAGACCGAGGAAGGTCAGGATATGTCGACGGAGGAGGACATACACGGGGAGGATGAGGCAGAGGAACGTACAACAATATTGACCCAACTTAAAATGTGAAAATTTAAAAAAAATGAAAAATGAATAAGGTGAAAGAAGAGAAAGGCTTCCCGTGCAGAGAGGTGATGCAAGTAACCCCGCCGAGGTACTGACTAGGCTCACTAGTAGAGGAGCGATGCTTGTGTTCCTGTGTGACTCCATCGGGGTACTGTCGTGGCCTGCTGGCAACAAAGCAACACCATAGATGAAACTTAAACTCTGACTATCATAATTCTTATGTACCAATAAACCCATCATCCCCAATCGAAACAACTATGTTGACTTGGCTTGGAATGTGTGTTGACCGACCAAGAGCATGGCAGATGCTACATCTTTCAATCAAGCTAGTGTGGAAACCAAGATGATCTAAGAACTGAACAATACTTCCGGAGGAGTTAGAATTGCTTTTCATGAAACAAGGTCCATTCAGAGAGCTGGAGTTCTACCAGTGTGTTGCCAAGTGTTGTAGCAGCTACAACCACCCTCCAAAATTTTGCCTTAGCTTCATTTTGGAGCCTCCCTACAAATTAGAAGCATGTCTTGCATTGTCCAAGTACATAGGCTTCAATTGAGTTTCAGTGGCCTGTCAGCCTGTGAATGTCAACTTGTTTTCCTCCCACCCACAGGCTATCATTCCAGACTTAGAATTTTTTTCTGGCTGAGATGCTCACCTTGAAGATTGTGTAATTCTAGAGGGGAACCAGCCTTCCCTCCAGAAATTACACAATCCTGCTGGGCTCCATAAATGCGCAATCCAGCAAGGTAGCCTTCCCTCTGGACACTGTGCAATCCAGCCCAACATTGGGCTTCAACTTAGAAATTGCGCAATTCTGACTAAAAACCAGGGCTTCAGTCCAGAAATTGCACAATGCATGAGGGACAACCAGTCTTGCTCAACCCAGAAACTACGCAAATCTCATCCCCAGGCTTGTAGACTGTTGCATGTGCTTTCAGGTTGACTAGTTCCCCCTAGGACTAAGCAATCCTAATTTGCATGCATGGGTTGCTTTTCCCAAAAAAGAAAAAATAAAAAAGCAAAAGAATCCCTAGATTTTAGGGATCCATTTTTAGCAGCTGGAGGTTACATGCAAAAGCCATTTTAGAAACCTCCCACCAAGTGTCGCTTTTTCCTAGATTTGTGGCATGCACATCATAAGCCTCAATATTATCAAAACTTATGTACCCGCTGCTACAGAGCTCATTCCTCAAATCAATATTGGAGCTTTAACATCCCACATCACATCTACGAGTCTTTGAAACATTTAGCTCAAATTTTTCGAGGTAAGTCTGCTTTTCATGTATTTTGTTATGTTTCTGTTGTTTTTTGTATTTCACTTTGTGTAAGTGTTGTCTACTTGGTTTCAATGAATGCTTATTGTCATTTTGATGCATGCTAGCTTGTAGAAGCATTGTTTCAGTTTTTCATTGCATCTCGCTACTGTCGCATGCATGACACTATTTTTTCACCGACGGTCGCCATTTCGGCGACCTGCTTCACACACATGCTTGTTTTCCCATTTTCTAAATATTTCACTCACTATTTGCATGCATGATCATTCACTCTCATTTGCATTCATCTTCACCATGCATTCAGACTTCTCATGTTTTCAGTTGCCCGTCAGTGGGTCTGGGTTTCCTTGGCCCAGACCTTGCCCTGGCTGACTAGCAAATGCACATTTCTAGAAGTGAAGGTTCTGCATTCCCTCTAGAAACTGTGCAAATCTGGCCCAACACTGGCCTCTAGGATTGCATTGCGCAATTCTAGGAGGCAATGTCTTTGCTAGCCCCAGAAATTGTGCAATGCAGTTAGCTAGTTTGCATGTCATTGCTCACTACAATTACTCATTGCGTAATTTCAATCCTCAACAGGCCAGGCTGGACTGTGCATTACACAGTTCCAGCAGTCAATCAGCCTCCTGACAGCCCAGACTGTGCCTTGCACAGTTTTGGTAGTCAGTCTCCCAGCCTCTCGGTGAAAATTGCGCAATCTTCACAATCAATCACAGAAGTATGTTGCATGTCAATCCTCCAATGTGTTTGGTTTTCAACTGACATATTTCTTGCCATGAGTGTTTCTATGTCTCCAGGTATCATAGGTGTTCATCTGCTACAGTTACATTGGCCTCCCAGAGAGCAGGGTCAAAGGACACCGTTGAGAGCGCAACCGGAGATGCAGTTGAGCGAGTGTCTATGAGCTTGCCTATCTATGAAGACACCAAGCTATTCATAGACAAGGATATCAAGATGAAATGGAAATGGCATCACAGAGAGCAACACCATCAACAACAGTAGAGGGTAGAAGATCTGCACATGACTAAGGAAGGAGGAATGTTGTGGACAACACAGACGCGAAGAAAAGCTAGAAGTGCAAAGCAGATCCACTTGTGATGAAAGCAGCTTTGGAGATTTAGGTTAAGAGGCGACAGCATGACAAGAGGATCACGCAAAGGAAAAGAGAGAAATAGAGGATGGAGGAAACAAAGAAGGAGTTGCAGGAGTTGAAGCGGTAACTCAGGGAAGAATAAGAGCTGCATAGAGGAGAGAAGGAAGCGCAACAGGAACAGGTATAGCAGGAGGCGCAACATGCACAAATTGATGAAACTATGCCCATACAGGTTATAGACCCATCCCAATAGTTGGCACAAGGCAGACAAGGTTAGCAGTTTTTTCGATCACATGCACAGGTGTTCAGTAGCATGGATGTCATTGTGCACACATATGTAATCCCATCCATTGGCACACTCACCGAAGCGAAGACAAAGAACCAAGTCCGATTGGAGCTAGACATGTACTTCGGCGAGTTGATGCACATAACCACCAGCACAAACTTGGAGATCAGTGCAGACACTATGCATCAATATGTTGATGGTCGACTGCACTCAAGACTATGATGCACATGTTATCAAATGAGTTGGACAAAGGAGCCAAATCAGTGTACCCAGATGCAATGGAGGCAAGAGTTTGCTTCCAAAAGGATGTCACCACAGAGTACATGAACACCATCATGGACTACCAAGCTTGGCATCAGTTCACCACCATTGACCATCACGGGGATGTCAAAGAGTTGGTCTTCCACAACTGTCTGAGCCTTAGTGATGTATTGCATGACTTACTCAAGCCTATTTTGTCTCACATGGGTACATGTGTAGATTGTAATGTAACATTTTGTAAAAGTGAAAGAACAAGTGTCAATAGTAGTTGAAGAGTCATGAGGGTAGGTGAAGAGTCACAAAGGGGAATGTCAAGGGTCACCCCACCCTTTTCTATCTATAGAACCTCATAACTCATTGTAGAGGATTTTGGGAGCCAAGCTTCCTATAGGTCTATCTTAGAGAAATCTTGGAGTGTATTATAATGAGCCTTGGCTTCTCCATAGTGCAAAGCTAGTATATCTCTTTGGAGGAGCAGGCGAAAGTGACTGTAATGTTCCATTATCGGGGCTAGTGGTGGTCATAGTTGTATGTATGATTGTAGCTTTCACTTCCTTAATATAATAGAGCCAACACATTTCATGCATATGTTGTTATTGTATTTTAGCTCTCTTGGTTACTCTAATGATATATGTATTTGTTGTTTACGCATGTATGTACAAACTTTTCTATATATGTTTGTATGAATCTTATCGAGATGTGATGTTGGTTTAACCATCACTTTGGATCGATGGTAACCTTCTTTCTAGCTTGTGATGTATCTCTCTCGTGTGTTCCCTTTCAAGCCACGTGTTGTCACAGGTTTCTAAGGGGTGCACTCATACCCCCAGTACGTGTGCTAGACCCATTTATGCACCTTCCTTGACTTATTGTGCATGTCACACCCTTGCTACCAACATGGACATCTTACTCACCTTTGCGCAAAATAGCAGTCAAGGTGATATCGTACTACCCCACTGCTGGGACTCCTACACCAAATGGTCTGAGATCTAGTTGGGACTTCTTACCAGGTAGATCCCCTAACATGTTGGCGGGTCCAACACCGTCAATAGGTGTATATGGTGGCTATTTCATTGATATTTTTGTCCCTATTATGTTGGTTATGTATGTGTTTTATGACAACAACCATGTGTGGCTCTCATCATGTTTTTACTTGTAATTGAAAGATCAATGTATCTATGACCTAATGGATGGAATGAAAGTTGATGTGTTGGGGCATCAATGGTTCTTAGCGATTCTTAGCTAAGTATGAGACCCCTATGCTCAGAACTATTATTTACACTTGTAGATTACGTATTCGCGATATGTTTGACGAAATGCCTGTCCTGGCTAGTAGGGGTCCAATCAAGGTCTTGAACAAGTATTTTCTTTAGTACTGTCATTCCCATGTTATTTTACTGATTTGAAGAGATGGTTCAATTATGGGAAATTACTTGGGCTCTAGGCTTGAAAAAGTGGCTCAAATACTGGAGTCATTAGCACAACACTAACAGATTTGGTCTCTCGTCACTAGCATTCAAGCCTGTGAGAGCAACTTTGGGTTTCTGGTCGCCCTCATGCCTATAGCATGGGAGTGACTAAGGCTTGAGTTGTCCAAAAGTTTAGTGGGAACCCAAGGCAAGTTGTCTAAAGTATTGGATTGGTTCATAAGGGTCATGTAGCTAGTGATTAATGTCTACATGGTGTGTTTCTGTTGTTTCCACTTCCTTAATGTGACTTAGGAGGTTGAATCATATCATAGTGGCCTCTTGTTGCATGTTAACCCCGGCTGGCCAGTTTCTTGGGGAGATGTGGGAGGAGTGTGTTACAAAACTATCCATTAATAAGTGCATGGAACATTTCATTCATTTAAGAAGGAACATGGTGAAGTGTAGGGTATTATCCATTATATGATGGTTTTGTTAATGTGAACAAAGCTCTTCCTTCTATTCACATGCCTCAACACTTAGCTTCACGTGATTTTGTATTCATGAGAGGTATTCCTCCTCAACACTATGGGATAATGGATATGAAACTTCGCTTTCCAATGTGGAGGTTTTAGAATGTAAGTTTGAATTAAATCCTAATGAATACTGGAAATTTGATATGGCTAATGTTCATGGTTATGTTTCTCTTTTGTAGCTCTAATAATTTTTTACCCTCATCTTTCATTTCATCAGATAAGAGAATTAACTTTTGGATTGCTGCAAGTTTTTATTCTTGGGATTTTAATTTGGTTCTAATCTATTTTACTAGGGGACCTATTCTATTCTTGTTTTGATCCTTCTTTTCACTCTCCTATTCTTTTGGGAATTTGTCTATGAGAATCTTGACCAATACTATGTAGAGACATTTTGGGATCAAGAGGCATTACCTCTTTATTATCTTGACTGACATAGCTATTCATGGCACCCTTCAAAACATGCCACTTTATCCCTAAACCCTTTGTGGTATATTCTATTTTTTCGACAATAGGTAACTTCCAATTATGTTTGCATGGACTGCTCAAGGAATGATTAGCACCTATTTTAGGCTCCAAGGATCTCAATAGAAATACAAGGGATAACTTATCTAGGGAACATTGAATATTCTATACTATAATTGTTCTTGCAATGTATGAATTTTAAGATGGATTACACAAAGCGACAAGAGATTCAACAAGGGATGAGAAGTCATGAAAATTCTATTCAAGTCAATGAATGCTCAATTATGGCTACTAGGTAGAACTCAAGAACAAAAAATGTTAGGCAATTTCTAAAATTGCTATTTATGGGCATTATAGTTGAATTAAAGTTTTAAGTTTTAGTATTGGAAGTTAAATGTAGCATGCTACAAAACATCGTAATCAATCTATTTAAAGAAGAACATTATGGAGAATCCAACTAGGTGCAATCCATTAATTCAAAATTTGAGGCTCTTAGGGAAGATGAAATATTTCACCAATTTCTAAAGAATGTGGAAATTGTTAAACTAGATTTAGTCTTAGCTAAAGTATCACTTGAAGAAGCTACCAATAGGAATGCCTTTTGTTAATCTTGCATGTTTTTAAAAGTATTTATATGTCTAGGCCTTTTTTGTATAATCTACAATATGACTGATAATAGAAGGTGTTTTCTCAACATTGCATGGATTTATCTATATGCTAGTAGAAAAAATTATGTTGTAATTTTCATTTAAAGTCTTTTAAAGCATACTATTGATGTAGATTTGATGTGATCTTTGTTGCATTTTTTGCATAATATAAATATTTCCTAGTTATGATTTAAAGACAAATTATGATTTAGGAAAGTTCTTGACATGTATAGATAAAATAATTGTAAGATATGAAGCATAACTAGAGGATGTGAAGTAGATATTTTGTTAAATTACATTAGTAGAGAAGAAAAATTTATTGAATGTGTGCAATCAACTAAATCAATGAAAATATATAGATATTATTTGTAGAAAATGGTGTTTTTCCTCAATTATTGAGGTTTCTCCCACTATAAGGAATAGCGTTAAGTGACTAGGATGTGTTCTTGTCTTGCATGAATAATAAATATATCTTATTACTGTGAGTTGTTCCCTTTTTTTCCAGTTGATATTGCTATGATCAATGGATTTTTAGTTAGTTTATTCTATTTAAGAGTTTGTGACTAAATTAGTATCCAACACAACCTATGCACCTAAATCCTAAAATATCATCAATCTAATAGCACATACAAACTTAGTTCTCTCATCAAGTATAGCTAAATTGGAGGAAAAAAGAGAGAATCTATTCCAAAAACCATATGTGGGTACAACAACATTCTCTCCAATTTTTATTGTTCACAACATTAGTTAGAGGACTCTAATTTTTATGCTATTTGTATAAGGACACAAGCCAGTAAGTCAACCCCATTTGTGACCTTACAACATCAAATGTTTCTAGTTTTAGAAGAAAATGCACCTTACCAAACAATTATGCATTCCAATATACTATATATCCATAGAAAGATTAAGTGACATGTAAGGCCACATCTTTGGAGGTATACAATTTTTTTTTTTTTTTTGTTAAACTACCGAGAGGGATAAATTTACTAGCAACAAAAAACACACATAAATACAATTTTTATCCTTGAAAACCCTAATCTAGGGAAGAACTATCTAACATAATATTCTATTAGTGTCCCTTGGCCAGTCTTCCAAGTAAGCTTTGACCGCTCACATCCTTGGCACATTACAAGATCAAGGATAAACTATTTTTCATTCTAGTTTTAAAACTATGAATATTTCTTTGGTTTCAACTACATAATGAGACAAGTTATTTATTTACAAACAAAAATATCTTTTCTTGACTTTACAACTGGTCATTCATATTAGACAATTATGATTGGACCACTATCCATTACATGTACTATAAGTCTATCACATTTCTTGTGGTTTCATTCTAATAGTTTGCATGAACCTTTAATAGTTCCTAAGAAAAAAAAACCTTATTTGCAATAGATCTATATTGTTTTCATCACATCCATATATATTTCTTTATCCTTAAATGGACCCATAATCTAGTGGGTTGCATGGAACTATTTTTGCCTATGATACATTCTTATCAACTTTTCACTAGTGTGGTCACATAATCATCCAATGTCATATACCCTCACAATTCGTTTTACATGTGCAACCTTGCCATGTGTATACATCTTGTAGAACACTCTAGAAATGGTATGTAAAATTTGTATTCATATAGACCAAGCTTGAAGTTTGGGATAGATTCAAACATAAGCATTCAATGTTCAATTATTACAACCTTATATTGCCCCTTTTCTTAATAAAGCATCACATGGTTGGATCTTGTAGTTAATATTGATCCTAAAGGCTCATTTTAGTACATTGGCTCCTTCATACCAAGCTATTATTTGGATGACTTCGTGTACCTACAATAAGGATCTAAAAATCCTTTATATTATTAAATCATGTTAGCTCCATACCTATGTATTTTTTACTTGAGCAAGTGTGAGATAATTATGTTAGTTAATGGACAATAATCTAATTTAGATGACTTGGTGTACCTACAATAAGAATATAATAATTCTTCACATTATTGACGTAGGTTAGTTCCATGCTAGCTAGGTATTTTATACTTAAGAAAGTGTGACATAATTTCCTTAGTTAGTGGACAATAATCTTTTTTTTTGCAACAACATCTAGTTCCATTACTTGTATGACTACTACTTCTACCTCTAACACAATGTGAATATTTTCTAGTCAAGGGGAAATGTTAATGTATGCATAGATATGGTTATGGATGACAATTTTTCATTCTTAGCCTTAGAGGGAGTTGAAGCATGCTTCCATTTGCCATCACAACCACTTCAATTGCAAATTGCAATTGATATCCAACATGGCACAAACCCTTTTTTAAAAATTATTGATATGGTATCCTTGATAAATCTATGAGAATATTATCACACCATATTAGACCCAATTTTCCTGTCATCATCAATAATATCTCTCATTTCTCTCAATCAACATACTTGTGACCTCTAGTAATCAAATTTGACTGTCTATTCTAATGCACTTGAAATTGACATGTTTCTAGAAATATCAAGAGTGGTGTATTCTATTTGTTCACTTGTATAAATATATATAACTTCCATATTTAAAGGAGAAGATGCATCAAACAATATAGTTCCATGCCCGTGTATCTATCAAATCAAAATCTCAAACTTTATTACAATTATTTCATAATTAAGAATTGCAACATTTCTTTACATCACTTCAACCCATATCGCTATTATAGCTCATTTGTGTACCAAAATGTGTATATTTGAGTCAATCTTTATGATGATTTGCATTATCCCTTTTAGTCCTATTACCTCCTTGTTTTCATGTATGTTTGAGTTTCTACAATGCATTTACTATCTAGCTAAATAACATAACTCTACAATCTCCATTGATATTCTTCCACAATGTTAATATCCTTCCACAATGTTAGTATCCTTCCAAACTCTTATCACTTTCACTTGGTCAAGTTTCTCTTTACAAAGACTCACCCATTGTGATCAAGAGCATTTTGGCTTGCTTGGTAGTTTTGTGTAAAGCAGCATAGTCACAATTTTTATCAACACCCTCATAGTTTAAGAGACTATGCACCTAGGATTAGTATTCCCATCCCAAGTGAATCATTGACAAATAGATAGAAGTGGTGAAATATATGTATATTTTCTTTGGATGTTTAATCACAAGCACCCATATGTTTAAGACAAAAACATTCCTTTCATGTAATATTTGACTATGATCAACACATGACTCATTATAGGCCATTTTAAGTCTTCTTTGGATTTCAACTTGTAGTGCCCATATAGATCACTAATCCAACTCCTTTAAAGATAAGAATTGTTCACTCTACATGTAGGAAGATCAGCAAAGCAATATGCTTCATGAAAAGAAAAAGAATCTTCAATACAAAGTTGATGACATTTTGCAATAAACCTCAAAGTATAAATAATAGCATGATAAACACCATGTCTTACACCATAAAAACAAAATTCAGTGCAAAAAAAACAAAAAACTCCATATACATATTGTGAGATCAGATTAGTACAATAAAATCCTATAATATCACCGAGCATCATAGAAAAAGTATGTTTAACCTTCACTAACTAATTATATATATATATATATAATATCCAAAGTTACACTCCTAAAATCTTAAAATTTTCTAATATTTAAATACAATGTATTACAATGCAAACATTACCTCTTATCAACATTAAACCAAAACAATATTTTTTATATATATATATAGATAGATAGATAGATAGATATTATTTTCTTAATTATTTCGAAAGTTGTGATTAGATGACACTTTTATGGTCAACTTGAGGGTGTGTGAAAGCCTAGTATCTACATAGTTTATAATACTTTCATGAGAAGTCAAGATCAATTTAAAGACTAGATTTCAAATTGGATAGAAATAAGAAGCATTTGAGTGGGCAGTACATTAAAAACTAATGAAACATGGGCCCAACTTTTTGTTTGCTCTTAAGGGTACCACATGTCTTATAACCATTGAATCCTATCATCACAACATTCCTTTAGTAGTGCAAATATGAGACTGTGATGACCCTAGTAAACTGCCAAATACAATTTCTTTTTATATTGAAGTGTCATGGCTTCTTATAAAGTCTTTATATATAATACTTCTTAGAAAGTCTTTATTTATAATACGAATGAAAGAAACTTTTATAATATAACTTATCACTTACTTAGGTTATCTTGTCTTTTTAATACTAGTGGTAAGAATTATTTAGATAGTTAAATATCTTAGATATGGTTCCCAAATTAATTATACTTAACCAGCATAACAATGCTGTTGATATGTGTTATGGGTACAAGGTTTTTTTTAACATACCTATCACAATTATTTCTATTTTTTTCTCCTTTGAAATCTAATTCTTAACATGATGTTGATAGTTAATATTTATTTTTGGCGTAAAGATTCCATGGCACATAGATATACATATTCTTTTTGAATTCCCAAAACGCACATTTTCCTCTTATTTTATTCTCGAGTCTACCAACATCTAAGAGTTGCCTAGGTGCAGGCCCTCACAACTAGCTTTGCAAATCACTCTCAATAATAATAATCTGAGTTTACATGGTGCAGCTTCTTTTCTTTAAAAAATACTATAAAAATAACTTGTTATTAAACACCTTGAGGGGATTAAGGTAATTAATAACTAATATAATTTAAAAAATTAAAAAATTTGGTTTGTAATAATAATTGATAATAGTTAGAAAAGGTTAATTAAGTTAATAGAAATAATTATTTTAATATTAACATAAATAAATAAATATTAAATTTAAATTTTTTATTATTATTAAAGATAAATGATAAATATAAATGTAAAAAGAAATTGTATTTAATTTTTTTAATATTTAAAATTAATTAAGAAAGAAAATTAGATTTATAATATTTAATTATTAAATAAATTATTATTATTTATTTTACATTTGAAACTAAGAATTAATTTTAAAAAATTACAGATAAGAATTTGATGATATGTTTGTTGAGTATATTTATCTTTATTTAATGTCGATGATGATGATGATGGTGGTGGTTAACGTCCGCTGAGACCAAACATTGGTCTATCGGACCTAAAGAAACAAATTATTTATTTGATTTAAGATTTTATTCCTATGCTCAAAAAGCTTGGAGAGAAGCCTCCCGAGCTCACTATAATTTTGACATTGTAAAAGGCTAGGAAGGTCAGTATTGTAACAAAGATTGTGAAACTGAGATCTAATGTGGTTGTACGCGGGGCACTCTAAGAGGAAGTGGTTTTCATCCTTGGTGTTCCTATTCTCACATATATGGCAAATCCTTTCCATCCATGGTGTTTTAGGAACTGCCCAACGACCTGTTTCACTATGGAGCTCATGAGAATTCGTTCTCATCTTTGCTATATTAATTTTCTTCTTTGAGCCAGTTAAAATAGAGAGATACTTTTAATCTTCTAGTGTGGGGTTGATGACCTTCTTATAATAACTTAATTTTCTTTTAGCCGCTAAATCTTTCTCACACCACATTTTTTCTTTGAATTTACAAGTAATAATATCTTTAATGTTATTAATATTTTGCAATGCATCATTCTCGTTGATCTCCCAATAGTTTAACCAGGCCCTTGTGTCTTTATGCCACCCTCGATTGAGCCTTAGGTGGTTTTGGTTGGAATTTAAAGCTAGCTTAGGAAGTCTTTGATCGTCTATGTTATTGAGTTTGTGCTTGTACAGTAGAAACCTAATCATAGCTAGGCGCTCAATAGGGGAAAGACCTGCTTTTATAAGGAGAATAGGATAGGGTGTATTACTTTTAATTTTCAGGTTATAAGTTATAAAACACTTCTGGATTTGCTCAATCTTTCTCCATGATTCTCTGGAGATGCTGTAACCCCAAACCTCACAGCCATATAAGATAACAGGAGTGACTAAAGTTTCAAAGAGGAACTTCTTCTTATCCCACATTACGAGGTTTGTTGTTTTACAATTATTTTCAAGACCAAAATAAGCTTTCCACCCCCCGTTAATCCTTTTCTCAATGCTATGGTTCTAGTTGAGCTTGTGATGAATATCAATTCCTAGGTACTTTTAAGAATACACTTCCTCCAAGTTATTATTGTCCTACATAAAATTAGCGTAAGTGTCCTTCTTGGATTTGATAATCATAACTTTTGTTTTGTTAGTGTTAGCAGTCATACCCATGGTAGAACAAGAATCCTTAAGAAGCTTGAGTTGCTTAATGATATTGTTCTTTTTGCAAGGTGCCCATAAAATAACTCTATAGAGATTAGTAATTAGTAAAATTAATTTTAATATATTAAAATTAGAAATTTAAATTAATTATGTTTTCTTATTAAATTAGTTATATTAAAAAAATTACAAATAATAATTTTTATGATATGTTTGTTGAGTATATTTATCTTTATTTAATGTTTATAATAACTTTATAGAGATTAGTAAGATTAATTTTAATATATTAAAATTCGAAATTTAAATTAATTATATTTTTTATTAAATTAGTTATATTAAATTCCAGTAAATTTGCATGATTGAATAATCTAGAAACGAAATTGTTATTATTATTTTTATTTTTATATATAATTGTTGGTATAGATTAAATGTTTAATTTATTAAAAAATATTTAATTATAAAATATGAGTTTTTAATTTTTTTATTTTAATCAAATAAATTTTAATATGATGATGATGATTAACATCTATTAAGACCAATGCAATTTACTAGACCTTAAGAAAAGAAAAAGAATCAAATTATGATTCTTTAAAATCTTGTTTCTCTGAGCAAAATGAAGGGAAAGAAGCGCTCCAAGATCACTATAGTTGGGCTCACTTAATAAGTCAAGGAAATTGAAAGTGTCGCAGATGTTAATGAATTGAGAGTGGATGTGAGTAAGAGCCGAGCAATCTAAAATGAAGTGTTTTTCATCTTCCACCTTCTTAGTATCGCAAATCTGACAGATTCTATCATCCTAGGGAGTCTTGGGAGTAGACCACCACTCAGTTTCACTTCGAAGCTTATGAGAATTAGTTCTTAACCTAGCGATGTTCATTTTTTTCTTAGTGCTAGTCAACACAGAGAGATAATTCTAGTTATGGGTTGATCACCTCCTTATAGTATCTTAGCTTCCTTTTACCCTCCAACTCCTTATCATCCCACAACTTGTCCTTAAAATTGGAGGTAATAGTATCTTTGACACTATCTTTGCTTCCCATGATGATCTCCTCCTTAATTCCCCAATGGTTGAGCCAAGACTGGGCATCCTTATGCCACCTGCGCTTGAGGTGAAGGTGGGGGTTTTGACTAAAGTTAGAAGCAATTTTTGGGAGCCTCTTAGATTCCATGTTGTAAAGCTTCTTCTTATACATTAGATATCTAAACATAGTCGTACTTTCAATGGGGGACATGCTAGCTTTGATCAAGAGGACATGATAGGGAGCATTTCTCTTGATCTTTAGGTTGTAGGTTATGAATTGCTTTTGAATCATCTAATTTTTCTCCATAACTCTCTGGATATACTGCAATCCCAAACTTTACATCTGTATAAGACAACAGGGGTGATGGGAGTCTTAAAGAGGAACCTTTTTATACTCCAAATGCAAAGATCGACTGGCTTACAATTGTTTTCAAGCTCATAATAAGCTTTCCAACCTCCAATAATCATTTTCTCGATGCTATAATTCTAGTTGAGCTAATGAATAAAGTCAATACCCAAATATTTGTAAGAAGAAACCTACTCTAAACAATAGTTATCATAGACGAAACTAGTGTGGGTGGTCTTTTTTGATTTAATGATCATGACTTCAGTCTTGTCGGTATTAACTATCATACCCATCTTGAAGCAGTAGACATGAAGAGTCTTAAGCTACCTGTCTAGGTCATTATGGATTTTTGCAAGAAGAATGATATCATCAGCATAAAGGAGAAGAGTAATTATTATACCACCAAGCTCGGTGCCCTTGCAACCTGCAGTTTCCAGACACTCCTCAAGCTTATCGATGTAAATGCCAAAAAGGGTAGGGGATAGGGGACACCCTTGCTTAACCCCGATATTGCATTTAATATCTTTAGACCACCCTTCGTTGGTCTTAAGCTTGGCAATGATAGTCTTGTAGAGGCGGATCACAACAATCCTCAGTTCAGGAGGAACCATGATCTCTTCAAGTCTCTCCCAGAGCTTATCTTGAGGAATAATGTGGACAACTTTTCCAAAGTCCACAAAACAACATAAGAGATCGACTTTACTATTGTGACATTCCTTTGTAATGATCCTGAGAGTAACAAGATGGTCGATAGTCGGGCGATGTCTCCTAAAACCAGCTTGCCCTTTAGCCCTTTTACCATGGGTTATGGGTTTCAAGCCAAAAACTAACTTTCTTTTCCAAAATGAGACCATATAGCTTGGCTAGGATGTGGCTAATCATAATGGTTCTATAGTTAGAGGGAACACTTTTGTCCCCATATATATATATATATATATATATATATATATATATATATATTAAATTTTGTAAATATGTTTTTTATATTTTAAATTTAAATTGAAAAAATTATAATAAGATTAATAATTTTATATATTGTCTATGAAGTTTTGGATAGACGGTGATTGGTTGCTTTTTTAAAACACTCCATGATGTGAAGTCATTGGTTCTTCAATCCTCCACCTCATTCAAGTAATATATTGGACATGATTGAGTTGTAGACCCACCAAGCTCACAAAAAATCGAATAATATATTAAACATGATTAAGATATAGTCCCACTAAACTTATATATATATATATATATATAAACATATTTGAAGAGTCCATTCAAATTATTGTTCAAAATAAAAATTGAAAATTACACCACCTTGTTAAATTTATTTTATAATAAATAAATAAAAACAAAACAAAACAAAATAAAATTAATAATTATACATTAAACATTCAAACTTTAGTCCTAATAATACCCCTATTTAAAAAACTACGTTTTAGAGACTAAAATGCTAAATTCAAAATACATTTTTATATTTAGTTGA
Source organism: Pinus tabuliformis (assembly GCA_031772625.1). Lineage (NCBI taxonomy): Eukaryota > Viridiplantae > Streptophyta > Pinopsida > Pinales > Pinaceae > Pinus > Pinus tabuliformis. The sequence continues at coordinate 815,582,198 of CM062813.1, forward strand.
ATATTTTCCATGTTCCAGGTCAATGGTGAACTTGAAAAATCGAATAATATATTAAACATGATTAAAATACAGTCTCACTGAACTTTTATATATATATATATTTCTAAACATATTTAAAAAGTCCATTCAAATTATTGTTCAGAATAAAAATTGAAAATTGCACCGCATTGTTAAATTTATTTTATAATAAATAAATAAAACAAAACAAAATAAAATTAATAATTATACATTAAACATTCAAACTTTAGTCCTAATAATAGCCCTTATTAAAAAAACGACGTTTTAGAGACTAAAATGTAAATTCAAAATACATTTTTATATTTAGTTGAATATTTTCCATGTTCCACGTCAATGGTGAACTTGAAATTAAAATACTTTACAAAAGGATTAAGCCTAATTTAAACATGCACGTCAATGGTAGAATGAAATTAATGCCAAAAACAAAAGTGAATTTAGTCTAAACTTTCTACATAGTAGATTTATATATAAAATTAATAAGTTTATAACATTATAATCACATTAATATCAAATAAAATTTCTAAATTAACATTATAATTATATTAATATTAATTAATTATTTCTTTAACATATTGCTTATCTCATTGTAATATTTAAAAATAATATTATAACACAATCTTATTCATGTAAATGTAATAATTAAAAACTAGTATAACACAGTCCTAATCACGCAAATGTAATAACTAAAAAATAGTATAACATAATTGCGATCAAGTTAATTTAAGGAAAATAAATGTACTAAGGAAAAACACAATTTTATTAAGTTATTTAATTTTTTAAAAGTAAATAATATAAAAATTTAAATAATAGAATAATTAATTGTAAAAATTTATATATTTAAATAATTTTATTAATTTTAAATATATAATTTAAAGAAAAATTACATAATAATTTTTTTTTTATAATATTAAATTTCTTCTCATAAAAATAAAATCAAATTAAAATTTATAAATTATTAATATAAATAACACAAACTCTATTTCCAAAATTATAAATTATAAAGGATAACTTCTTATCTGTTTATTTAAGTTTCCTTCTTGTTTTTTTTGTTTTTGTGTTTTTTTTTTGTTAAAAAAACTTAAATAAACAGATAAGAATGGGTCATAGTCAATTCAAAATTTACTCAGTCAATTCAAACATTTAATTCAATATTTATTTAGTCAATTTAAACATTTAATACTGATATGAATTTGAAGAAAGATTTGGAGGTGGAGGAATTGCTCTGTCGAAAGTGGTCAGAATTTAGGTAAAAAAACTTCAAAAAAACTTGCAGTGATAGTAATTCAAAATTTATTTAGTCAATTTAAATATTTAATACTGACATGAATTTGAAGAAAGATATGGAGGTGGAGGAATTGTTCTGTCAAAAGTGGTCAGAATTTAGGTAAACAAACTTCAAAAAAACTTGCAGTAATAGTGTTTGAATCATGTTTTTATGGTGAAAATGGATTCAGCATCATCAAAAATTTGTGGGCACCCAAAATCTTGAAGTTTGACAGTTGTAACCTAGATTTAAATCTTGCTGAAATTTCTACAGCAGTGTCTGAATTATGCTTTTATCGTGAAAATAGATTTAACACAATAAAAAACAGCTAAGCAACCAAAATCTTGAAATTTAACGATTGTAACCTGAATTTACAAAAACCCCTACCAAATTTTATCGAAATCTTGCTAAATTTTTTATGATTTTCACATAAAAACAATCTATTTAAACTACTATATTTGGCCAAATAAATAAATATCAGAAAATACTAATTTAATAAAAATTGCATGTGCAAACTAAGAAAGTTAATACATATTTGATTATGTTATTTTATTTTAAATAAAACATAAATACATTATTATAATGCTCGAGAAAAATTATAAACAATTTATGCACCTCCCAGATTGGAGGGAGATTCCTTTACTCAAATCACAAGATTGAGCTATGGAATTATAACCACGTGGTTGCAGAACAAACAAATAGGACCACGCAACTTCGCCAGCTCAAACTTTGTTTGGGCAGGTCCAAATTTGTTTGGCCAGCTCAAACATTAATTTGAATTTGGACATGGTTCCTGGAAAATGATACTTTAGCAGAGAGATTGGCCTCGAAAAAAACGCCAAATTTGGCGGATATTTGGTCGTGGCCTTTCCCTTAAAGGCCCAACCTACGAGATGGCAATGACAGGAGCGGGGTGTCCGGACTAATATTTTGTTTTTACATGGGATTTTGGAGCTTGAGCATGGGGAATTGAACAATGTATCTGTAAAAGGCCCTGCTCCCGAGGACTGGTTCTGAGCAGCTTGTTTTTTCTATTATATTGAAAGGATGGGAGGGAGAGCAGTTTCAGGCCTGCGAGCCTATTCAAATAGTAGTAGAATTATTTTGAATAACGCGAAATCATCATCTTCATATAACTGTTTTTGAACATAGGTCTGCAAGGTTCAGCTTGGTGAGCATTTTCAGGATCGGGCAATGCTGCAAGGAAGCTCATAAGGTAAGGAGAACCAGATTTGAGTATTAAGATATTCATAAACAATAAGAACTGATTTGGGTATTGTGAAAAACATACAGTGAGTATTGAGTATGGTCTGGTATGTAGAATATAGTATGAGGCATGTAATTATTCATTGGTTCAGAGGTATTGATTGATCTATCATCTGTAATAGATCCATTCAGGCTTTTTCTACATGGACAGTGCAGAAAAGTCCCAGTCACAGGCACCATCCTCTGCTATTCATATTGGTCTTGACACTTCTCCTGCTGTTGTACTTGGCGGTGTTCAAATTTGTTCTCCTTCTAAAACCAAGCCTAGATTGAAGCCATTAACAGTGAGATTCTCAGATTTCCATCCCAAGAATTCATCAATCTCCCCACCCACGGCTTCATCTCCATTGCCTCCAAACTTATCAGATTCATCCCTATACAACTCCCCCACAAACTTCTCCCCTGCCTCATCAGCCTTCGTTTCGGCCTCACAGTCCCCATTCTTATCCCCAAGGCTTCTGCAATTGCCCAATGATTCTCAGTCACCCTTGCTATCACCAAATGCAGCAGGCCTATTATTGCAATTTCCCCATGGTTCTGCCTCTGAGTCCCCCTACTTGTCCCCTAATTCATCAGGCTTTCTGCAGTTGCGCAATGATGTTGAGCAGCAACAGCAGATGCAGCAACAACAGCAGCATCAGCAAGAACTAGAGTATTCCCCATTTTCACAGTCAGGTTCACATTCAGATGATATCCCAAGTTCTTCTTATACCCCCCCAGTAGAAAATGATAGTATCCATCTGGCAAGCTGTGTTCAAAATCACAGTATCCATCTAACAAACTATGTCTCTGAGGATTTCTCGGACGACATCCAGAGGTCTAAATCACAGGCAGCCTCTGATCATGCCCCTCCCCGTGTGTCATTTTCATTCCCTGTGCCTCGGATGTCCTTTGCCAAAGGGCCCATGTCTCCTCCTTCATCAAGCAAGCTAAGAAGCTGTGATGTTTACATTGGAATTCATGGGCAGAACTCGAAGTTGCTTCGGTTTTCAAAATGGCTTCATGCCGAACTCGAGCTTCAAGGCATAGCCTGCTTTGCAGCAGACAGGGCCCGGTATTCTGACAGTCAGAGCCATGACATCACCGATAGAATCATCTCATCTGCAACTTTTGGTGTTGTGATTGTAACCAGGAGTACATTCTTCAATCCTTTTGGAATTGAGGAAATCAGGGTGTTTTTGCAGAGGAAGAACCTAGTCCCAATATTTTTTGACCTTGCACAGTCAGATTGCTCCGCAAATGATATCATTGAGAAGAAGGGGGAGTTTTGGGAGAAGCACGGAGGTGAACTATGGAGGATCTGTGGAGTGCAGGAAAAGGAATGGAGGGAAGCTATTGAAGGACTTGGGAGAATCCAGGAATGGAAATTGGAGGCTAATAAGGTCAATTGGAGGAACTGCATTTTGAGAGCTGTTAGTTTGTTGGGTAGTAGGCTAGGGAGGAGATCAGTTGCAGAGAGGGAGAGGGTAAAGAAGGAAAGTGTAGACGGGGAAGAATTTCCTTTCCTGCGAAATACTGGGTTTGTAGGAAGGGAGAAGGAACTGATTGAGATTGAGAACATTTTGTTTGGAAGACATGATGATGAAGAGGACTTTCAATTGTCCTGTTTTGGAGGATACGAGAAGGATAGAGGGCAAGAAAGTGTGGAATGCTTCATGCCAAGAAGAAAAAGTGATGTGGATATGTGGACTAATATGAAGGGACTGGGCTTTACAGAGGGTTTTGTGGAGCGGAGAAAAAGTGATGCAGATCGATGTGCTTGGCTGGAAGGAAAGAAGGAGGCAGATACGTTAAAACATAAAAGTAGAGGGCATTTGGAAACAAAAAGATGCAAAGAGCCCACCTTAGAAGCTTGGATTGAGCCACCTCTAGAGCTAGTAAACAGAGGAAGAAGTCCCCAGAAATCACGTATTAAAGCAAAGTCAGCACACAGGTCAAGACATTGTCATAAGCACAAGGATGACAATACTAGAGCAGAATCTCGAAATCTGTCTTATGGCAGTGGGATTGCCTGCATCCATGGACTTTCGGGAATAGGAAAGACTGAACTGGCTCTGGAATTTGCTTACAGGAACTCACAGCAGTACAGGATGGTGTTATGGGTGGGGGGAGAAGCCAGGTACATTCGGCAAAATTTTCTGAATTTGTCTTTGCTTTTAGGCTTGGATGTTAGTACAGAGACCCAAATGTGTCCTGAAAAAGGCCGGATTAGGACTTTTGAGGAACAGGAACACGAGGCCTTACAGAGAATCAGGAGGGAATTGTTAAGAGATGTACCTTATTTGCTTATTATTGACAATTTGGAAAGTGAGATGGATTGGTGGGATGGCAGAGACATTTTGGAGTTGCTTCCTCGTACTAATGCAGCTACCCATGTGATAATCACTACTCGGCTTCCACATGTAATGAATTTTAAGCCTCTAGAGTTATCGTCTCTCTCTGGAGTTCAGGCAATGCTTCTGATGAAGGGGAAAAAGGATTTTCCTTCTCAGGAGTTGGATGCATTGAGAACCATAGAGGAGAAGTTGGGTCGGTTGACTTTTGGTTTGGGGGTTGTTGGAACACTCATTTCAGAGCTTTCAATTACTCCCTCTGCACTGTTGGAGGCTATCAACAAGGTACCCTTACGAGAACTAACATGGACCGTGAGGGATGATCCAACATTGAAGAATAATCCATTCCTTGTGCAACTTTTAGGGGTGATTTTCTCTATTCTTAACCATGCAAATAGACCACGGAGTCTGGCTTCTAGAATGGTTTGGGTTGGTGGGTGGTTTGCACCTGCTCCAATTCCAGTCTCCCTACTAGCCTCTGCAGCCCACAAGGTTTCTGCCAACGGAAGTGGGATGTATTTGCCAAAGAAATGCCTCAGACTCTTGTGTTGCTGCTTTTTAGCTTCTCAAACTAAGAGATGGGAGGCAGATGCTGTTGCTTTGTTACTTCGATTTGGCATTGCAAAGAAAACAAGCAGGCAGGGATGGATTCATTTTCATGAAATAATTCAGCTATATGCTCGGAAGAAAGGAGGTGTTCCAGCTGCCAAAGCTATGGTCCAAGGAATCAGGAAGAAGGCAATTGTTTCTGTTCACCCCGAACATTTTTGGGCAGCCTGCTTCCTTTTATTTTCTTTTGGGAATGATCCAGTGATTGTAGAATTCAAAGTGATGGACTTGATTTTGTTCATAAAGAGAGGAGTTCTTCCACTTGCAGTTCGTGCCTTTACAGTATTTTCTCGATGCCATGCTTCCATGGAACTCCTAAAGCTGTGCACCAGTGCACTGGAGGAAGTGGAGAAAACCTTTGTGTCACAGATTGAGGGTTGGTGTGACAGATCTTTGTGTTGTAAAAAAGGGGCTAATTCTGGTTATCATGTGGATGAGTATGTCTGGCAGGATGTCACGTTGTTGAAGGCCTTACTTCTGGAAACCCGAGCAAAGTTAATGCTAAGGGGAGGAAAATTTGATGCGGGTGAAGAATTATGCAGGACCTGTATCAGTATCAGGACAGTGATGTTGGGACATGATCATCCCCAAACACTTGCAGCCCAAGAGACACTGGCCAAGGTAGTGAGGTACAGAAGTAAAATTTAAGAATAGCCACACTGATTACTTCACTCGATATTGTACACATTTGTTGAGTAGTTTCTTCTAGACCTACGTAACTGTAACTTTGTTAATTTTTTGAGAGTGCTTGATGCATCAGCAGCCACATGGTTCAAATGTTTTTCCAATGTGGTCATACAGCATCCTTACCTATTGAATAACCTGTTATGGCTATTGAGAGGTTTCAGATAACTTTTCAAGTCACGAACTGAAGGTATTTTATTCATTGTCTCGGATCTGCTGTTGAGAAAAGTTCTACAGTGTAAACCTTCCATGTATCATTGTTCTGTTCTGTCAAAAATTAGTTCTTGTATAGGCAAAGTATTCACGTGTTACCAAGAAAACCCCATGAAGATACAGAGCAATTGACCAATTCTTGCTAATTTGATGATATGTTTTAACTGTTGATTGCTTTAGTTTATTTCATTGTTGACATGGTATCCATAGCACTTGTAACTCTGTAAGTTAAAGTGCTAAAGATTAATTCAATTGTTTTCATCCATGGTTTGGCATGAATTTGTGTTCATCCTTCTGTGATCTCATGTGATTTCCTCAGCTAGGGGTGACCAGAGTCTTCTGTTTCTTTGTTCATGGTCCTATGTTCATCTGTTTCACAAAAATGTTCTTGGAAGTTAACATTGTTGTCTACCTCTCTTCTGTGCTCAATTCTATCAATTAGCATGTATTGCAGTTCACACTTTTGAATGGGCTTATTCCCTCGTTTGAAATGGATGCATTCTTCAAATACCATTACGCTTAAGAAAGTGCATATCATTTTGTGGCACCTGACCTGTGCATGTAATAGGTAGACCTGTTCACTTGAACTCGCGTATGATGTTTATCCAACATGCTTGGACAAAATATCACCTATGGCATCAACTGAAGTTGTTTACTCGATTAGCATGGTCACACCTGAACCAGGTCTTAACATAAGGAATTGTGTCCCACAATCATATATTGTGCTGGAGGTTAGGCATCCCGCACAGATGGACTCAACAATCAACATCTTTGTAACCAGTCTGTGTGGACCTACCAGGGTAACCGACTAATGAAGACTTCCCAAACCACTGTGAGGCTGTGGGTGCTTAATATGCATGGAGTTATGTTTGAACTCCGAACCTCAACAACTCAATAAAATCTGTGGAAATGGTGTTCAGCAATCTGAAAATTCTAGAGCAGTGTCAAGTTTAGGTATTTGCCTTGCAGTGATAATGGCACCAATTCATAATTTCATTGACAGTTAAAGTTCAAGGTACATCCTGTCAGGAAATTCAGGTTTCTTGTGCCCATTGAAGCAGCTACCCCATGCATATTAAATGTACATGTGGTACTATTATTTGCATAACATAGTAAAGACCTAACCCACAAATGTCTCCCCTGTGGCCAGAGAAGATGATATAAACATTGGCTACCATATCACAAGCTAACTCGATCTATAAAGTTCCAAGCTTTTCCATCAAACTGGGGTGTTTCAAATCATTTTCTGTTACTTGTTAGAAAGCTCTCAGATGATTGTTAATAACTTGCAACACCATGCCAAAAGGGCATCCACCTGTTGTTAGAAATTGTAATTTTTAATAAATGCATCAATAAAATCCAACTGCATTCAACATTTTAATATAGATATATATAATATGACTTTGATCGAAATGAAAGTTGAAATATGCCATGTATAGGTGAACAAACAAAATCCTATTATAATAATAGAAATGAAAACATTAAAAAAATATACTATAATAATTAAAAAAATATAAGAAAAAAATAAGCTATTGTAAATTCATCTTAACCCAATCTATTAAGTATTAAAAAGTTTAAAGCTCCACTTTCTTTTGATCCTTCTATAAAACTAAGATTGAGATGAATTTAAGATAATGAAAGAATTTCAATTTAGAACACGAGTATGGTAAGAATTGACATTCAACCAAGAACAAAAATAGACATTAAACCTTATTTGTAGAGCTTTTCACGTCATGAAATGATTTCATTCTGGTATTATGGGTCTATGAATGAAATGTGTAAGGCAATTTAAGATAAAGCAGTAAGTTGGTTTGAGCATGAGTATCGGGGTCACTCCATATACCCAAACTATATACGTATGGATCAACTGCTTCCAATGAGTAAAATTATTTTCCTAAATGGTACATAATAAATATCATTATCTTTGGCCTTTTTAGACATTACCCATTTGACTTCTCTGCAGAGACATTGAATTTGCAATATGTTTATTGAAAAATATGGAATCTGGCAATGCCAACCTGGCATTTTGTTTCACTGTTGAGGTACAGAGCGTTAATCTGTCCACTTAGCTGTGGCTTGTCTCATCAGCATGGTATAAGTTTGAAAGGAACGAGGTCAGTGAGAATGGGTCTAAGTCCTGGGGAAATTTAGGTACCACAGAAATTTTGGTGGAATAGATACCTTTCCTTTAAGCCAAAGGAAGCATGCTCCATAAATCCACATCTCCATAGCAAAGGATCAACTGTGTCCAATGGCTAAAATTGCATTGCTGGAAAGATGGTACATAATAAGTATCTTTAATCTTTGGCACTTTCGTAGGTGCCCATTTTGTTTCTCTACTTTCCTGCATACCTTGAATTTGCATTATGTCATTGAAGAAGAAGGCATAGGCCAAGACAATCAATGAAGTTCCACTGTTGAGGTTGACAAATTGTCAAGTTGTCCACTAGTTATTATTTTCTCTGAGTCTCTGTTGTGTACGTCATCCATGTGGCATGGTTTTAAAGGAAAAAGGCTGATAAGGGTTGGTACAAGTCCCAGGAAATTTTGGTGTGTAATACCTAACACTTAAGCTAAGGAAGTATGCTCTTTGCAATGGAAACCCTCTGGGCACGTTTCTTGAGGCATTTCTAGGACGAGAGGAACGGGGAGGGGCAAGGAGGGCTGATATGAAAAGGATCACCTATTCTTGGAAACTGAAAAGAATTTCAGACCAAACAATGACATTTATCTGCAAACAGGGAACAGGGAACAGGGACTGTTCAGGCTTCACAATACCATTTCGGGACCTGTACCAGAGAAAGTCATTTTCAAATAATCATCAGATATTGCAACGAAAACAGCCTGTGGTTTAAGGTCATTGTCTACAATATAATTTCATGTGATGCCCCAGAAAAGAATTTAGGACCAGGCTTGAAAGGATAAGGTGAGGAGCAGGATATCGGATATCCAACCAGATTCAAACTTCGGCATTATGACCAAAAAGGTGCAGTCTTCTATGATATGTTGGCTCTGGCCTCTGGAGCCCATGTCAGTGTTCCCATGTTCGAGGAATCATGCAAGGTAGAGGACCCACACAAATCAGGTGAGTGTACTTGATTTTGAGAACATGTCCATTTTGGACAGAATAATGAAACTAATGTCAGTCAAAGTGGACAGTCTGAGTAGTTAAGCACCAACTACCATGGGTCCAACTAGTCTTAGTCAAATACCCAAAACCAATGGAGGCAGGTTATTCACGAGGTAGTCATTGCTGCATGGGGTCTCTGTATTTCAGTGAATTCCCCAAAAAGAGCACTCAAGGGAAGAGACACGGGAAGAGATTCAAAATTCAATTCTGCCGGGAGATGTTTTCTCCTCGAAAACAATGAAAATTCTGAAAATTCAGGTGTAATTTTGATTAAATCTGACTAAAGTTTTAGAAATCTAGGTTATAGTTGTTAATCTTCGGAATTTTGGATGTGGCCAGAGTTTTCAGAATTTTGGGTCATTTTAAGTGTGGCTTGAGTTTTGATGGAGTTGAATCCATTTCCACCATTAAAAAAATATAAAATATTGACAAGATTTAAATGAAACACAGTATTCATAGTGTTGAATCAATTTCCACCATTAAAAAACTATAAAATATTGACAAGATTTAAATGAAAAAACAATTAAAAAAATATAAAATATTGACAAGATTTAAATGAAAAACAGTGTGATGGTGTTGAATCAATTTCCACCATTAAAAAACTATAAAATATTGACAAGATTTAAATGAAAAAACAATATTAATAATGTTGAATCTATTTCCACCATTAAAAAAACTATAGAATATTGATAATATTTAAATACAAAAATTAGTTCCCACAAAATATTTTGCTTAATAATATTATTTTTAATAGAATAAAAGTTAAAATTTCAATGCATTTTATTGTCATTAATAAAAATAAATAAAAACAGTTTATATATTTAAAAAATATTTCAAACTCATAAAAATAATAATTTCATCTAAAATTATATTATAAAATTTTGATTTTAAAAAAATAATTAAACTTCTTCTCTTAACGTTTTGAAAAAACATCTTTATAGGACCAAACATATAATCAATTTCAAAGAAAAAATAAAATGGTGGTGTAGTTAATTTTATGTTTATCATTAGGATGAGGTGATATAATTTTTAGTGAATTATATATATATATATTAAGAATCCTGAAATATTTTAAGAAACTAATAAATTCAAAACCCTAAAATTTTTTAAACACTTAATAAATTTTGAAATTCTTAATTTATACAGATTTAAGAATTCAAATTTTCCATTCCACTTATTATTAAACAATTAAACAAACACTCATCAGACAAATATATTAAAAAAACATTTGAATTACACTCAATAAAATATGTTAACTAATTTGCCATTCCACTTATTATTAAACAATGAAACAAAAGCTCATCAGAAAAATATATAAAAAAAAAACATTTAAATTACACCCAATAAAATATCTTAACTTACAAGAGTGTATATACACAAACTTTTCAAATACAAAAATGTATATACACAAACTTTTCAAACAACAAAGTTAAACGTGATTGCCTAATAAAAATTACATTCCTTGCAACCATGACCCTGACTGAACTCGAGTAGGAGAGAATTTGGGTACAGTATAAGTAAATGAATTACATTTTGGATTATTTTATGACCCCAAAAGGACATAATAGGCATTGTCTGATACAGGGAGAATTTCTGCAGTGCGGAGTTCTTTATTTGTAAAAGCACATCTTTTGAAAGTGCATGGCCCTACTCTCACTTCACAAGTGAAATGGTTTGTCACAAGTCACTTCAATCAGAATACAACATTGCATAGGACTATTTATGTAATCATTACCAAAAGTGCACCAATAATTTGATAGTAAGGTTACATATTACTACATATAGTAGTTGTATGGTGGTAAATGAGTGAAATTTTATCCTAATTTGTTAGGAACAGAAAAATTTGTATATTTTTTTGTGGGCATTTTGTCACATTAGTGAATGGTATTTTGTATTACGATATTGAATATAAATGGGTCAACATGGATTACAATTAATTTAGTAGATATATCAAATGTAATATGTACTAAAAATATTTTATTTGCAATATATATATATATATATAATATATTATATATATATTATGTTTTTTTTTTAATATTTAATTATTTGAATTAATTTATTTAACTAAAATTTTAATTATTTTGATAGGTGTGTTTATTTGGAATAAGGTTTTTGTAATTTTATTTTAATTATCACTAATTATTAAGTAGATGATAAAGATTTAATTTTTATAAAAAATTTAAGGTTGGTATTTATCTCAAAAATAGTTATGTCATTTTTGGTTTTTAATTAAATTGATTAATTATGGTGTCATTTTTGGTTTTTAATTAAATTGATTAATTATGCAACCATATAAATTAAATGGTTAATAAATATGGATAACATCAATCCATAATAAGCATCAAAACACTTACTTCATGATGTTTTAAATAGTGTAGCATGGGAGGTATTCCCACAAGACTTGGGTACTAGGTTTGTGTGGAGAAAACCCACTTTGTGGGCAAAGTACCCAAACCATGGGTTTTGGACCCAAAGTCGTGGGCTTAGAACCCAAATATATCATCTGTTTATTCTAATTGTTGTGGAGGACACCTTTGATGAAAAAAGGGGCTCCTAAGGCAACATTAGAGACCCTATATATTGGAGAGACCATGGACGTCATTTGCAAGAGCAAGTGTGTGTCGTGTGAGCATGATTAGTCCATCTAAAGAAGTTGTAGTACCTCCAAGAGAAGGTCGAGTAGATATATGAAGGAAGACACATTTGTTAAAGTTTGTTTATGAGTGACATGGTTGGTAATTTGGAGTAGTTGTTATGCAACCAGATCACAAAACAGAAGAAAAGATAGATCAACGACTTGAAAATTAGTCTCTTAGAGGGGGGAACCTCCTTTATATCACATAAATGAACAATTATTTGATAACACAAATGACAAGACCTCCTTAATATATATAGAAGTCTAAGGGGTCACAATATAATCAGAACCTACATAACAATAATAATGTAAGGGCACAACAATAACAATAGTGGGCTTCTATAGGGCAAACTAATAACAATATGGGGGCTACATTGGCACAACAATAACAATAAGGGGGGTACACTAGTATTATAGGGACCTAACATGCCCCTCCTTAAAAAAGCATTTTCTTCAATGCTTGAGTAGTTATGGAAGCTTATGTATAAAATTCTCATCCTCCCATGTGGAATCTTCAGCAAATAAGTTCTTCCACTTAATAAGATACTCTGAAATTGATCGATTTCGTAGATATTGGGTTTTTCTTTCTGTGACTGCTTCAGGCTCTAATATGATTTTCCCTTCTTCATCAAGTTTTGGCAATAATGTTTGAACTAGGAGCTTGTCACCAATAACCTTCTTTAAGCATGAAACATGGAAAACTTGGTGTACCTGGGAAGATGCATGTAGCGCTAATTTGTATGCCATAGTACCAATCTTTTGCAACACTTTGTAAGGACCATAATAATTGGGTGATAATTTATTATCCTTCTTAGCTTGCTTGAGGGATATTTGTTGGTATGGTTGTAGCCTTAAAAATACCCAGTCGCCTACATCAAAACTTCTTTCACTGCAATGTTGATTTGCCTGTTGTTTCATTTGATTCAGTGCCAGAGTGAGGTTATCCTTTAAGAATTGGGGAACTTGTTGTTGATGCTCAATGTAATCTTCCACTGCTTGAACATTATAATTTTCTCTTAAAGATGATGTGATGGACGGTGTATGATATCCATAAAGTGTCATAAATGGGGTCATTTTTGCTACAATATGGAAGGAAGTGTTATACCACCATTCAGCCAGAGGTAACCACTTCACCCATTGTGTTTATTTATAAGATAAAAAGCAACGAAGATATCATTCCAAACAATTGTTCTATATCTCAATTTGCTCGTCAAATTGAGGTTGATAAGATGAGTTATGAGCCAATTGAGTACCACGACAAGAAAATAATTTTGTCCAAAAATTTCTAGTGAAAATGAGATCTATTTCACTTACAATAATCTTTGGGTTTCCATGTAGTTTTTGAATTATTTCCACAAATGCAATAGCAATTATATTGGCTTTAAAAGGATGAGATAATGCACAAAAGTGTGCATATTTAGTAACTCTGTCAACTACCACCATGATGACACTTTTTCCTTCAGACTTGGGTAAATCTGTGATAAAATCCATTAAGACCTCCTCCCAACATTGACTTGGAATGACTAAAGGTTGTAATAGACCCATGGTATTAATTGTCTTAAATTTATTTTGGTGGCAAACCAAACATTCTGCCACAAAATCTTGAATATCAGATTTAAGGTCATCCCAAAAACTTACTTTGTGGTAATGATCCGAATAGAAAATGGCATCCATGCATGGAATTTACTCATGGTATTGTAAGTGACATCCACCCATGGTATTCATTCACCCATGGTATTTTCCTATGGTATTGTAAGTGGCATCCACTCTTAGTATTCATTCTCCCATGGTATTTATCCGCTCATGGAATTTACCCATGGTATTGTAAGTGATATCCACCCATGGTATTTACCCACCCATGGAATTTACCTATGGTATTGTAACCAAAAAAGGATATAAGTAACAAGTCGCATTTTGTAAAAGGACATATTATCCACCACAATGTAAAATTTATGGTTATTATTTGTTTTAATACAAAAAAAAGTCTCTTTATGCTTTTGTTATTGTGTGCTCTCCTCTTTTCTTTTGACATTTCAATTTTTTTTAGATCTTGGGGGCCTTCCCCCAAGATATGGATCAGTGGTATCAGATTCAGGTTACTACTTCATGGGAATGAGGGTTTGACGCATATTTCAGTTTCAAAGTTTTGCAGGAATCTTCAAAAAACTTCATGCACATGCTACGACCTCCGCAAAGCACTTTCTTGGGCAAAGTAGGAAGTTTTTTTTTTTTTTCATTTTTTTGCAGGATTTTTTTGGGCAGCGAGTTTGCAGATCATATCTGAAACTTTTGGTGCAAAATTTATAAACACAAAAGTGATAGATCTGGATTCCTTGATAAAAAATACCCAAATTCAAAAAAGAAATCGGCTAAATCAGAGTCCAGATGAGGGAGATATCGTCGATTTAAAATCAGTTGTGTTGCAGAAAATTTTCGGACAATAATTCGTGGACGACGACTCTCCTATCATTTTTTGCAGTTTTTGTGCAGAATTTCAAAAACAAGTGTAGATCTGAGCTCCTCTTGAAAAATCACCCAACTTAAAATAAAAATTTGGTCAAATCGAAGTTCGGACGAGGGAGATATCGCTGATTTAAAATCAACTATTTTTTTAGAATTTTTGTGATGGCGAGACAATTGCAACACAAATATGAGTTTCCAGAGTGTTCAGATAGGGATTTCAATCACACGAGACGATGCAAAATGATCATTCTATTTCCAAAAACAAGTTACAATAAATATTTTGAGTTACATTCACTAAGTTATGCCCATTTTAAATTAGTTTTTATATCTGGAGCAGCATTCAGAGTAGGCTCCCCTTGGAGACATGTCCTCCCACCCCGCTTTATTAGGCACCTGCTTCACATTCATTAGTTTTAGTATAACAACATCCGACTTGGGTTCTTTGGAGACGTGCCCTCCCACCTTAGGTTATGTAGGCACCTGCTACTTTATCAACATTCAACATCACGGTTATGGGTCAACTGCACAAAATCCTTGTCATCAGAGTCCATTTTCTAGGCCGCACATTGTTAGTATCACAGTTGGTCACAAGCATTACAGGTTATCTCTATTCTCGGATCTTCGTTTGTCATGGTTATGGGTCATCCACAAGCCCCCACTTCATCGAAGTCCATTTTCTAAGCTGCACAATGTCAGTATCACAATTGGTCATAAGAATTACAAGGTATCTCTATCCTTGGATCTTCGTTCATCACAGTTATGGGTTAACCACACAAAACCCTTCTCTTTAGTGGCTCTTCATATTCAACATAGGCTTCTTAGGAGGGAACTTCACGCAATGTGGACCATTTTTTCTTAAGAAGGGAGGAATTATTTGAATAGAAAATGACATCCACCCATAGTATTCATTCACCTATGATATTTTCCCATGGTATTTTAAGTGGCATCCACCTTAGTATTCGTCTTCCCATGGTATTTATCAACTCATGGAATTTACCTATGGTATTGTGAGTGACATCCACCCATGGAATTTACCTGTGGTATTGTAACCAAAAAATGCTATAAGTAACAAGTCACATTTTGTAAAAGGACAGATTGTCCACCACAATGTAGTCTTTAGAGTTATTATCTATTTTAATAAAAAAAAAAGTTTCTTTGTGGTCTTGTTATTGTGTGTTCTCCTCTTTTCTTTTGATATTTCAATTTATTTTAGATCTTGGGGGACTCCTTCCAAGATTCGAATCAGGTAAGTTTTAAAAACCCTGAGTGTCCTCCTAAGGGGGAGGTGTGCAATTCCAAAAAAATATTTTATTTAAGTTGGGAATTCTTACAGAGTATAAGCGATCTTTGTACCATAATGAATCATTTTTCCAAATAAATGTATCATATGTGTTGGGATCTTGATGCAACTTTTGAATGAGTGTTAACACCTCTTTGCCCTTCTTCCATTCATCGCTTGCTTCAATTATCTAATCAAGTTGGATAATAGAAATGGCACAGATCAATGCTTCGACATCCTCATCCTTTCTTGAGAGTGCATCTACAACAACAATTTGCTTCCCTTTTTTGTAGATGATTTCAAAGTCATAACCCAACATCTTTGTGATCACTCTTTTTTGCTACTCTTTTAAAAATAATTTTATGTTCCAAAAAGTATTTAAGACTTTTGTGATTTGTTTTTACCTTTAAGTGTCTTCCCATTAGGTAAGGTCATCATTGCTTTAGTGGATGTAGTATTGCCAACATTTCCTTCTCATAAATAGGTTTGTGTAAATACTTTCCTTTGATTGGACAACTTTCAAAAGCAATGGGTTTTCCTTCTTGCATTAAAACAACACCAATTCCATTTCCTGAGGCATCACATTCCACAATAAAGGTTTTTGTGAAGTCTGGTGTAGCTAAGACCGGTGCTTGGCACATTGCCTTTTTAAGATGTTCAAAGGCCTTAGTTGCTTCTAGAGTCCAAGAAAATGCATTTTTTTTTTTTCTTCAGTAATGTTGTTAGAGACACTATTATTCTCCCATAATTCTTAACAAACTTGTGATATTACCCTGTCAACCTGAGAAATCCTCAAAGATGCTTTAGGTTTGTGGGGATTTTCCATTCCTTAATGACTTTAAAGGGTCTACCTTAACGCCCTCATGAGATACAATATGACCCAAATATTGCACCTCCTTTGCTCCAAATAAACATTTGGAGGTTTTTTATTTCTCCTCCAATAGATTGAGCACCCTGTCAACATGTTGAACATGTTCCTTCCAAGAATTTTTGTAGATTAGTATATCATCAAAAAATACTAACAATTTTTCTAAGAAAGGGATTGAAAATGACATTCATCAAACCTTGAAATGTGGAAGGTGCATCAGTAAGGCCAAAAGGCATGACCAAAAAATCATAATGACTTTCATGAGTTCTGAATGTTGTTTTTGGAATGTCTTCAGTCTTGATTCTAATTTAATGATATCCTGAATGAAGATCCAACTTGGTGAAGTAAATTTCTCCATGTAATTCATACAATGATTCATCAATGACAGGAATGGGAAAGTTATATTTAATAGTGAGCTTGTGTTGCTCCCTATTATCTGAACACATACACCATGATCCATCCTTCTTGTGCACCAATACTACTTGAGCAGAGAAAGAACTTTGACTAGGTTGAATTATACCCACCTCTAGTATTTCTGCAACCATACGTTCAATTTATCTCTTTTGGGCATAGGGATATTTGTAAGGCCTGATGTTTGGAGGAACACTTCCTGGAATCAAGTGAATAACATGATCATAATCACAAATAGGTGGGAGGCCTTTGAGAGTCTCAAATACATTGGAATGATTGTCCAATACTTTTTGGAGATCTGGAGAAATAGATGAAATCAATGTTTGAACCTCTAGTGAGCATAATTGTGCAATTACAACCCATTGTTTTTTCTTCAAAAGATTTGTCATTCCATTAGAGTTGATTATCTTCTTTGGTTTCCCTGCATTACCCCTTAATTCAATTTCCTTTCCTTCCCAAAAAAATTTCAAGAAAAGTTCTTGAAAATTAAAAGATATCGTCCCCAAAGATTGTAACCATTGGACTCCTAGTACAACATCAACACCACCCATTGGAATGGAAATCATTGGGATATTCAATGCATATTCCCCCATGGTTAGCTTGATATTGTGACACTTTCCAGAGAAATTTATAGTTCCTCCATGTGCAACCATCAATTCACACTCTAGCACCGGATATAGAAAGCAATTCAATTCCTTGGCTATCTTACAATGAATAAAATTATGGGTACTAACTAAATCAATCAACAATATTACCTTTTTCTTCTTGATATATCCTTCTATCTTGAGAGTTTGAGGAGTGGTAATTCCCACCAATGCATTACAAGATATGGTCAGATTCATTTCTTCTTTCTTTGGGTTTGGTTTCTGGTGTATATCCTCTTCTTTTGATATTTCTTTTTCTTTTCTTCCTCCTCTTCACAATCTATGTAAATTAATTTCTTCTTGGCACACTTATGACCTTTAGTGTATTTTCTATCACAGCTGTAACAAAGCTCTTTTTCTATTTTTTCCTCTAATTGTTGTGGTGTCAACCTTGTAGGTTGTGGAAGACTAGGAGAAACAACACGTCCATATTTATAGTTGTGAGTGGTAGACTTCCTTATTGCCATAATTTTGCTTTCAACTTTTCTCTCCACCATGTTGACAATGATGGACCCACCAACATTTAGGGGATCTTCCCGATATGAAGTCCCAACTAGACCTTACATTGTTTGGTGTAGGAGTCACATCTCGTATGATGGATTGGTTTCCATTATCTTAAAGATATGCCTTAGCTCTTGCTTGTCAACACGTGAGAGTGGTTTAATTTGTCTTCAAACAACGAGGTTCGTGTGCCTGGTGAGTGCTTAGTGCTGCTTGTGTCAAAGTTCTTTCACTGCAGAGGGAGAGGGTGGAAGTGAGTCTCAGGTTGAAAGGGAATAGTCCCAACTCTGCTAGAGGCACACAACACAATAGGACACGCACAACTTCTGGTGGAGTAGTCCTCACGGATGCGGCAGTAAAAAACACAGGGTGAACAGATAGCACATATAACACCCAACAAAATAGTCCACATGAGTGTGATAAGCGTTATAACAAGTTTACAAGAATGAATCTGTCGAGTGTCCAGTGGGATAGCCCACACGGGTGAGACATCGTTAGCAACTGGTACAACACATTTCCAATAGCATATCTACTAAAACAACCGAAATAGTTCAACTATCTTAGTACAGGTTAAAACAACATGCATTACAAGCATCCAAAGAATAGTCTTACAAATGAATACAATACATGTGTTAAAATGTGATGGCCTATTAACAGGCTTCTGAATTAAGCAAAAGTTCCAAGACACATCCATACACCATTACATCACTAACCCTGATAGCGGGGCGTTAGAGCCACTGCTCGCTCCTCAAAGGAAAGATTACAGACTCTTAAGGCTATGTGGGAGGAGTCAAGGTGAAAAAGTCTTTTGCATGCACAAATGAGGGGTATTTATAGCCAAAGGTAAAACTGGCCCTTGTGACTGTTCGACTTCCCTCATGACTGTTTGAATTACATGACTCTTCAACTTTACATGACTCTTCAGATTTACATGTGGGTCTCTTGGACTTCCACATTACATTACATTGATTACAACAGTGTGGCCCACAATAGTGATGTGGCTGAGATGACTCATGACATGACTCGACATGACAGTGCTGGTATGTTCATGTTGCTGGTGGCGTGCATGTCGAGCTACAGTGCTGCTGAGTGATGGATGTCCTCTTGGTGTATCATAGCTTCACCTCCGCATGGCAAGGTGTGCGGAGTCTTCGATGGTCTTGGTGTTGCATGTGCACATCGCTCCTTCATTTGTACTTTGGTAGCTTCATGTGTTTGTCCGTTCATGAACAAATCTCCTCGCATGCTTTCTTGGTTTGTTTATTCATGAAACAATCTCCTCGCATGCATTCCTCATTCATCTGTTCGCGAACGAATCTCCTCGCATGCATTCCTGGTTCGTCTGTTCATGAAACAATCTCTTCGCATGCATTCCTCGTTTGTCCATTCGTGAACGAATCTCCTCACATGCCCTCCTTGTTCATCCCATTCGTCGTTGCGTCATGTATCATCCATGTACCTATATTTGCAATCACTCATGACGAGACAACATCAAATCTAGAAATATCCTAGTCTACCATGATGCAATCTCATTCGCTTTTGGATGCAGGTGAACGTGAGAGAGGACAAGGCTTTGAAACTGTGCAAGGCGTATTTCAAGCCAGGATGCGTGCTCTGGGAATTACTGGTGAAAATTGCGCAGAGGTCATTGGGAGACTGAGATGGACAATCCGGATTAACAGTGACTGTCTAGGGGGATCTGGCTCGGCTGGAGGGCAGATCTGTGGAATTTTTTTAGGGAAGAAATGTAGGCAGCAGAGGGGGACTGGCAGCAAAAACAACACAATTTCTCTAGGCAGGTAGCAGTGGGATGTAGGAGGTTTCTTAGTAAAATTGCACAATTTTTCTAGGGAGTTGGTTGGGGGTTGTAGGAGTGATGTTGACAAAATCTGCGTAATTTTTCTGGGGAGTTGGTAGCAGGTTGCATGAGTGCTACTGGAAAATATTGTGCAATGCTGGGAGGCTAGCCTGTTGGTCATCCTTGCGCAGTTTCTAAGTTGAGTGGGATGCTGGGCAGTTGGGGAACTGCTCATGAAAACTACACAGTTTTCAGGGCTAGCAGTAGGCCAACTGACTTGGTGACTAGCTGGAAAAATTGCGTAACTTTTTTAGGGAGATAGTGACGGCCACAGGGTGTCTACCTGGCATGTCTGTACAGTTTATTTAGTCAACAGAGCGGGCATTCTTTGTAGATTTTTCATAATATTTTGGGGGAGTGAGTCTCGGGGTCACTTCCCAGTCAAACTCTCTGGTTAACTAGCTAGAGGCTCGGTTGATGTGCTTGCGGGAAACACAGATTGAAACGGCTTGCTAGGAAACTTTTGTGCTATTCTGGGTGACAGTTGATCAAGTCGATTCTAGGGTTGCACAGTGCAGACTGCCTAGGAGGAAACCTCAATCTCTGCGCAATTTTGGGTAGAAGTAGATAATCATTGAGAGCTGAAACTGCACAATGCATCTCAATGGATGTCCGGCTATTGGAGGATGGCCCAGTCGAAAAAGCTTCAACAAAATGACCAAGTGTGTGAATGATTGACTTTATACATGCATGACCTCGCGAACACACACTCAACATGACTTGACGACAAGACACCTCGAACCAATAAGACAACATACACTCAGTGTGACTGACCGATGATGTGAGCGACAAGCGCGACACTTGTGATAGATCATTGAATGACTGTGATGACGCTTGCGTGACAATGCATACAACTTCGTGTGTGAGTGTGATGAATGTTTACATAGCGGACACAACTTGAACACATGAAGGCAAACCTTTTGCATGGCTAGAACATGACTGCAAGCATGAAATTGTGACCAACATGCAAAAAGATGTCTGTTGAACAATCAAGAGAGGAGGGTGAAAAGACTCAACACGAGCTCACGGGATGAGCCCGAGTGCTTGCAAAAATCAAGGGAAAACCCAAGGAAGGCTCCAAAATTGGATGCAGGCCAAAATTTTGGAGGGTGTTGCAACTGCTACAGCACACCCTGAATGCCTTCTCTAATGAATCAAGTTCCCAAAGGAAAACCTCATGTTGGATGTTATCGTTTAAAGTCCCTATGAAGACATCAATCCTATGCTCCTTTGGAATATCAGTTATCCTGATATTTAATTTTTGGAAATCCTTAATGTACTCTACTACTGAACCATTTTGTTTGAGATTTATCAATTGGATAAAGAAGGTGTTTCTCTTTGTCTTTTCACAATGTGCTATCATTTCTTCCGTAAAAATTGACCAAGTGACAAGCAGTTTACGAGAACAATTCTATCAACACCATAGAAACTGATTGGGTTCTAAATACAAAGATGTAATATGTACCTTTTGTGTGTGTTGCACATTATGTAGATCAAAATATTGCTCCATCTGTAGTATCCATGTTATCGGATCCTTGCCATCAGACTTCTTCATATCGATCTTTGGAATGTGGTTGGTCTTCAATACAAAGTTAGAGTCTCTAAAATCATGATTAACATTCATTTTGTTCTCATCATGAGTTTCATGGAATACATTTTCGCCATTAGGAACCATTTCTTGTAACAACTTTGTCAAACCTTCCTTCAATCCTTCCATGTCTTCTTTTAATCCATCCTTCAAACCTTCAATTTCTTCTTTTAAACCATCCATCTTAGCTTTCGTTTCATTTTTGTTACTCTTTACGAGAGCGAATTTGTTGCACTTGGTCCATAATTTTGATATATCATGTTGCATTTGTTCCTCTTCTTCATGTGTCATAGTAGAGATTTATGGTTGCTTTTTGGGAGTATCCATTTTTTGTTTCAAGGAATATTGGAACCAAATCATGATATATATGCTTTACTATGCACTTTGAATTACTTCATATTGAATTTTTAAACAAAACTTATGCAAATTTAAAAAAATACACACATTTTTCTTCTTACTTTTTGGAGATTGATATCTAAACTGTTGTATCTCTGAAATTTTGGCCTCCCAAGGCCCAAAATTCTATCTTATTTTAACACACTAAGTCCACTTTAAAACGATACAAGTCAGACAAAGATCGGATTCTTCAATATAAATTTATGTCAAATCTCCCACGATGACCTGATTATGGATTAGTTCAATAGATCGAACCTGTACGAGATTCCACGCATCACTGTTTCAACCATCAGATCTGAAATTGATACACGAGAAGCTACAATTTGTACCCTTTCATTCACCTTTTACGAAATTCAATTCTTACGCTTGAGAAGAAAGTTATGACAATTTTCCCTAGGTCACTTGATTGATACTGAATTCTGGAGCATGCAAAAACCCTAACTTCTTCAGACCATATCTGAGAAAATATAGTGAGCCAAGATCTGGAATTTCTACACGAAGTTCATCAAGATTTTTCTCCATGTGGTCAAAATTGAATAATTTGAAGCTTTGTAGAAAAAACTTTATAGCGAAAACTCCAAGATGACCTGATTTAAGAAATGAAACCCTAGAATCCAAAGCTCTGATACCAAATGTTATGCAACCATATCACAAAACAAAAGAAAATGTAGATCAATGACTGGAGAATTAACCTTTTCGAAGGGTAACCCTCGTTTACATAACATAAATGAATAATTCTTGGATGATACAAATGACAATACCTCCTTGGTATATATAAGAGTCTAAGGGGTCACAATATAATCAGAGTGTACATAACAATAATAATGTAAGGTAACAATAATAACAATAGTGGGTTTCTATGGGGAAAAACAATAACAACATGGGGGCTACATGGGCACAAAAATAACAATAGGGGGCTACACTAACGATAAAAATAAGGGGGCTACATTAATAATAACAATAAGTGGGATAAACTAGTATTATAGGGACCTAACACAACAAAAGTCCAGTGAGGAGGTCAAGTCTGGTATTGAGCAGAGGGAGGGTCATAGTAAAGGGACAAAAGGTTCCAGGTTACTTCTTAGATAGGTTGAAGAACAATAGAGATAATTTGAGGTGACTCAGCCAGGTCGCGGGAGAGTGTACCCCAGTTGAGAGACCTCAGGGTCTAGGACAAAAAACTTGATGTTATGCAACCAACTCACAAATAGATAGAACAACGACTTAAAAAATATCTTCTTTGAGGGGGAAACCTCCTTTACATTAAATAAATAAACAATTCTTGGATGATTCAAATGAAAAAACCTTCTTTCTATATATAGGATTCTAAGGGGTCACAATATAATCAGAGCCAACATAACACTAATAATGTAAGGGCACAACAATAACAATAATGGGTTTCTATGGGGCACAATAATAACAATATTGGGACTGCATGGGAACAATAATAAAACTAAGGGGGATACACTAACAATAACAATAAGGGGCTACTCTAGTATTATAAGGACCTAACATGCCCCTCTCCTTCAAAAAAGTGTTGTCCTCAACGCTTGAGTAGTTTTGGATGTTTCTGTATAAAATTCTCATCCTCCCATGTGGAATCTTCAATGGGTAAGTTCTTCGACTTGATGAGATACTCTGAAATTGATCAATTTAGCAGCTGTCGAGTTCTTGTTTCCATGACTGCTTCAAATTCCAATATGATTTTTACTTCCTCGTCAAGTTCTGGCAATATTGTTGAACTAGGAGCTTGTCACCTATAATCTTTTTTAAGCATGAAACATGGAAAACTTGGTGCACTCGAGAAGATGCATGAAGCTCCAATTTTTATGCCATAGTACCAATGTTTTGTAACACCTTGTAAGGACCATAGTACCGTGGTGATAGTTTATTATCCTTCTTAGCTTTCTTGAGTGACATTTGTTTGTATGGTTGTAACCGTAAAAATACCTAGTCACCTATATCAAAACTTGTTTCGCTGCAATATTGATCTTCCTGTTGTTTCATTCGATTCTGTGCCAAAGTGAGGTTATCCTTTAAGAATTGGAGAACTTGTTGTTGATGCTCGATGTGATATTCCACTGCTTAAACCTTAGAATTTTCTCTTAAATATGATGTGATGGACAGTGAATGATATCCATAAAGTGCCATAAATGGAGTCATTTTTGTTGCGGTATGGAAGGAAGGTCATCATTGCTTTAGTGAATGTAGTATTTCCGACATTTACTTCTCATAAATAGGTTTGTGTAAATACTTTCCTTTGATTGGATGACTTTCAAAATAAATGGGTCTTCCTTCTTACATTAAAACAACATCAATTCCATTTCCTGAGACATCAGATTCCACAATAAAAGTTTTTGTGAAGTCTGGTGTAGCTAAGACAAACTTGCGATAATACCTTGTCAACCCAAGAAATCCTTGCAGATACTTTATGGTTGTGGGGATTTTCCATTCCTTAATGGATTTAATTTTGTTAGTGTTTACCTTAACACCCTCATGAGATAAAATATAACATAGATATTCCACCTGCTGTACTCCAAAGCAACATTTGGAGGTTTTTGCATATAATTCTTTCTCCTCCAACAATTTGAGCACCAAGTCAACATGATCCTTCCAAGACTTGCTGTAGATTAGTATATCATCAAAAAATAATAACACAAATTTTCTAAGGAAGGGTTTGAAAATGGAATTCACCAAACCTTGAAATGTAGAGGGTGCATTGGTAGGGCTAAAAGGCATGACCAAAAATTCATAATGACCCTCGTGAGTTCTAAATGTTGTTTTCGGAATGTCTTCAGTCTTCATTCTAATTTTATGATATCCTAAATGAAGATCCAACTTGGTGAAGTAAATTGCTCCATGTAATCCATCCAATAATTCATCAATGATAAGAATGGGGAATTTATCTTAATAGTGAGCTTGTTCAACTTGCTATAATCCGGACACATGCGCCATGATCCATCCTTC
Organism: Pinus tabuliformis; assembly: GCA_031772625.1. Taxonomy (NCBI): domain Eukaryota; kingdom Viridiplantae; phylum Streptophyta; class Pinopsida; order Pinales; family Pinaceae; genus Pinus; species Pinus tabuliformis. Next base: position 815,607,328 of record CM062813.1, read on the forward strand.
TTGTGCACCAATACTACTGGAGTGGAAAAAGAACTCCGACTAGGTTGAATTATAATGGCCTCTAACATTTCTGCAACCATTTGTTCAATTTCACTCTTTTGGACATAGGGATATTTGTAAGACCAAATGTTTGGAGGAACACTTCCTGGAATCAAATGAATAGCATGATCATGATCACGAATAGGTGGGAGGCATTTGGGAGTCTCAAATACCTTAGAATAATTGTCCAAGACTTTTTGGAGATATGGAGAAATAGATGATTTCGATGTTTGGACCTCTGGTGAGCATAATTGTGAAATTACGCCCCGTTGTATTTCTTTAGAATATTTGTCATGCCATTAGAGCTAATTATCTTTCCTGGTTTCCCTATGATACCCATAAATTCAACTTCCTTTCCTTCCCAAAAGGTTTTCAAGGAAAGTTCTTGAAAATTAAAAGCTATCATACCCAAAGATTGTAGCCATTGGACTCCTAGTACAACATCAACACCACTCATTGGAATATTCAACACATAATCCCCATGGTTATATTGATATTATGGCACTTTCCAGAGAAATTTACAGTTTCTCCATTTGCAACCATCACTTGACACTCTGGTGCTAGGTATAGGAAGAAATTCAATTCCTTGGCTATCTTACAATGAATAAAATTATGGGTACTACCCGAATCAATCAACACTATTAAATTTTTCTTCTTGATATGTCCTTCTCTCTTGAGAGTTTGAGGAGTGGTAATTCTTGTCAATGCATTACAAGATATGGTCGGACTCATTTCTTCTTTATCTAGGGTTGGTTCACAATGTATATCCTCTTCTTTTGAAGTTTCTTATTCCTTTTCTTCCTCCTCTTCACAATCTATGTAAAATAATTTCTTCTCATCACACTTATGACCTTTAGTGTTTCTATCACAACTGTAACAATGCCCTTTTTCTCTTTTTTCTTTCAATTGTTGTGGTGTCAACCTTATAGGTTGTGGAAGGCTAGGAGTAGAAACACTTCCATATTTATAGTTGTGAGTGTGTTGACGGTGATGGGCCCACCAACATGCAGGGGATCTCCCTAATATGAAGTCCCAACTAGATCTCAAACAGTTTGGAGTAGGAGTCCCAGTAGTGGGTGGTAGTGTAATGCCTTGACCACGGTGGTGCTTAGAGGTAAGTATGAAAACTTTGGGAGTGTGACCCTGTAGAGAATCAAGTGTGATGCATGCAGGTTCTAACACATGAAGGGGGAGAGGAATTGTGCCCTTTAGAAGCCTATAGTACTGTTGGGTTGTGTTATATTATTTCCATGATTAGCTTCCCTAGCTAAACTGGGGGGTTAGAGTGGGGGCAAAGCCCCCCTTTCGTTGTGTCAACTGCGTAGCAGGGGGGGGGGGGGGGGTGGATTTGAGGGGGGAAGTTAGCCCACCTCTACGGGGTCCGAGGCAATGCCCCGAGGAAATTGTTTTTGGACCCTAAATTAGGTGGGCAGACCTACCTATGGTTTTGTACATGGTTTTCGCACATGGTTTTCGGTGTGATGGTTTTTGGTCCATGTTATTGGATGTTTTGGCATGTATATATATGTATTGTAACATTGAAAGGAACATAATGAAAAATCAATTTGGTAGTTCGGGTTTTGGGATTTTGGGGGAAAATCTCTGTGTATATTTATTTTATGTGTTATGTTTTCACTATTGTTTATTTTTTGTGTTTTAGAATTCGTATGCAAGTAATTTCTGTATGGGGTTAAAACCTACATTTGGTATCAGAGTTGTTTTGGCTTCAAGGGGACACCTTTGTTGCTGAGGGGTTTCGCTCAGGCTTGTGGTAGACCCTGTTTAGTGGGAGATCTGCGGGATCTATTTTGGTGGTGAAAGAAGATGGCGAGCAGTGGAAAGATAGAGACCAAGAAATTTAATCAGAGTTTTGAGTTATGGAAACTAAATATGGAGGATCTGTTGGTAGATAAAGATCAGTGGATTACGGTAGATCTGGGTACTAAACCACCGAGAGTGTCCGATGAAGAATGGAAGAAGTTGGATCAAAGGCAAAGATCACAATAGATTGTGTATCTCAGATTCATTATTGTTGAATGTATCAGGGGAAGCTACGACTAAGGCTTTGTGGGACAAGTTAGGGACTTTGTACCAATCTAACTCTCTGGTGAATAAACTGTTCCTACAGAAAAAGTTGTATAACCTGAGGATGAAAGATGGAGACTCGGTGACACAGCATTTGAATGCATTTAATATTGTGGTAAGTCAGTTATTATCTGTTGATATTAAAATTTCATATGAAGATAAGTGCATAAGTTTGTTGTGTTCTATACAAGATTCATGGGATAGTTTGGTTATTGCAATAGGTAGCAATGCAACTGCCTTGCAGTTTGATGAAATAGTCTCACCCTTACTGACAGAGGAGATGAGACGGAAAAATATGGAGAGTGAAAATGGTGATGCCTTGTTTGTATGAGGAAGGTCCCATAACAGAAACAAAAATAGGTCATCGAGTGGGAGATCTAAATCTAGAGGGAGATCTAAATCTCCAGGAAAACTTGTAAAGGTGTGCTAGAAATGCAGAAAGGAAGGGCACTACAAAAGGGACTATAAATCTAAAGCTCCTGACAAAGGAAAGGGACTTGATGATGCTCCTTTTGCAGAGGCAAAAACCACCTCAGATGAAGGTGGGGATGTGTACTTGGCTTCTTCAAGTACACATGTAGATCATGAGACATGGTTGATTGACTCAGGTGCATCCTTTCACTTCACTCCCCATAGAGAGTGGTTCTACGAGTATGAGAAATATGATGGTGGTGATGTATTCTTGGGGGATGAAAGGAAGGCTAAAATCATTGGTCACAGAAAAGTTAAGTTGAATTTGTAAGGTGGAAGGATTAGAACACTTCAGAGTGTTCTGCGTATTCTTGCATTGGCCAGAAATCTGATTTCTGTAAGCAAGATGGATGATGCAGGTGTAAAAATAGTGTTCGAGAAGGATACATGCAAGATGGTTCAGGGAGCACTGGTATTGATGCGGGGAGTTCGGAACCCAATAATAAGGAAGTTTTGTACATCTGAGATGTGGTGTTCAGAGAGGTGAAATATGTTATTAAACATGAAGTCCAACCAAAGGAACCTGAGAAGATAGAGTTTGAGCTAAAGGGGGAAGAATCAGACTCTACAACAGAAGAGGAATTAGAAGATGAACATCCACAAACTCCGGTTGTGAGAAGATCAGTTCGAGAAAGAAGGCATCCAGATAGGTATAGTCCATCTGCTTTCTCTTCAAATTTTGCTTTATCTATTACTGATGATGATCCCAGAACTGTGAAGGAAGCAGTATATTCAGAGGATGAAAAACTTTGGAAAGAGGCCATGGTTGATGAAATGACATCTTTGCACAAAAATGAGGCTTGGGATCTGGTGGAGTTGCTGGTTGGAAGGAAACCCATTGGTAGAAAATTGGTGTTCAAGAAGAAGACAAATGCAAAAGGAAAGGTGGAGAAATACAAATATCAGTTGGTAGCAAAAGGTTATTCCCAGGTGTCGGGAATTGATTTTGGTGATATTTTTTCTTGAGTTGCCAAGGTGGCTTTTATTAGATTACTTTTATCTGTTGCTACTGCTTTTGATTTTGAGGTAGAACAGATGGATGTGAAGACAACATTTCTTCACAAGGATCTAGAAGAGATCTACATGAAGCAACCTGAAGGCTTTGTGGTGAAGGGTAAGAAAGAACTGGTATGCAAGTTAAAAAAGTCTCTGTATGGGTTAAAATAATCACCAAGAATGTGGTATCATCAATTTGATACATTTATATGAGGACTTGGCTTCACCAGAAGAAAAGCAACTCACTGTGTGTATTTTAAATTAATTGGTGACCATGTTATTTATTTGGTCTTGTATGTGGATGATATGTTGCTGGTTGGAAATGACAAAGAAATTATCCAGGATTTGAAGACCCAATTGTTCTCCAAATTCGACATGAAAGATCTTGGTGCTGCAAACTATATTTTGGGCATGGAAATTAAAAGAGATCGGGCAAAGAGGAAGCTCTGGTTAAACTAGAGGAAGTATGTTGAGACAATACTGCAGAGGTTTAATATGAAGGATAGTAAACCAGTGAAGGTTCCTATTCCTGTAGGTGTGAAGTTATTCACTGAACAGTGTCCCAAGACAAAAGAAGAGGAAGAGGACATGTCTCGTGTTCCATATGCAAGTGCAGTCAGTAGCCTGATGTATGCAATGGTCTGTACTAGACCAGACATTGCATATGCAGTGGGAGTATTGACCAGGTTTATGTCAAAACCAAGGAAGGAGCATTGGACAACAGTGAAGCGGGTTTTCAGGTATTTGCGTGGCACTAGTGATTATGGTTTGTGCTACCAAGGAAGACTAGGATTGGACAGAGTGGTGGATATTCATGGCTTTGTTGATGCAGATTGGGCTAGAGATCCAGATCAAAGAAGATCTACAAGTGGGTATGTGTTTAACCTATTTGGAGGTGCAGTCAGTTGGATGAGTAAGAAACAATCTGTAGTGACACTATCAACTATAGAGGCAAAATAAATGGCAGCCACTCATGTAAGCAAGGAAGCAGTTTGGTTGTAGATATTGTCTTCAAGTATGGGGTTAGTACATGGAGATATAAGGATAGACTGTGACAGCCAAAGTGCAATTTTCTTGGCAAAGAACCCTGCTTATCATTCAAAGACAAAGCACATTGATGTTCAGTATCACTTTGTGAGGGATATGATAGAAGGCAAAAAGGTGTTGCCGGTAAAGGTGGACACTTTGAAGAATACTACAGATTCATTGACAAAATATGTGAGCTCTGAGAAGTTCTCTTGGTGTAGAGAAACAATGGGCATTGTAGGGCTGGATAAATGACTAAGCTCTCTTGTGGTCCCCTGTGGAAAGAAAACAACAAGTGGGAGAATATTGGGTTGTGTTATATTCTTTCCACGACTAGCTTCCCTAGTTAAACTGGGGGGTTAGAGGGGGGTAGAGCCCCCCCTTCGTTGCGTTGATTGCGTAGTGGGGGGGGGGGGGGGGGTGTTTCAGGGGGGTAGTTAGTCCCCCTCTATGAGATCCGGGGCAACACCTTGGGGAATTTTTTTTGGGACCCTATATTAGGTGGGTGGACCTACCTATGGTTTTGTGCATGGTTTTCGCACATGGTTTTGGGCGCGATGGTTTTCAGTCCATGGTATTGGATGTTTTAGCATGTATATATACGTATTGTAACATTGAAAGGAACATAATGAAAAATCAATCTGGTAGTCCCGGTTTTGGTATCCAGGGCAAAAACTCTGTGTATATTTGTTTTATGTGTTATGCTTTTGCTCTTGTTTATTTTCTGTGTTTTAGAATTCATATGTAGGTAATTTTTGTATGGGGTTAAAACCTACAAGTACGCAACTTGAAAGGAACACACAAGTGGAATGACATCATAGGATAAAATTCAGAATAGTACATAAATTAAAGTGATGATTTAATCCAACAACACGCATTCAATAAGATTCGTATAATTTCATACAAAGTAGTTCATAAGAAAATGTGTAAGTTAAACAACATACATTGCTAAAGCAACTATAATAGTCCAACTATATTAACAAAATATGCATGAAAGCGTGTTGGCTCTGATATTATTATTATAAGTGAAATTTCCATCCATACATACACCATTGACGACCACTAGCCCCAATAGTGGAACATTACAATCAAGAACACCTACTCCTCCAAAGAAGTATACTCGCTCTATGCTATGGAGAAGCCAAGGTTCTTCAAAATACTCCCAAGCCTTTTCTAAGCCTAAGCCTAGCTAAAATCTTGGCTCCCAAAAGCCCCATCTATGAGTTATGAGGTTCTATTTATAACAAAGGGTGGGGTGACCCTTGACATTCCCCTTTGTGACTCTTTGACTACCCTCATGACTCTTCAACTTATTTACAAGTAACTCATTACATAACATGATGACCTTTCACATTCCACTAATGACACTTGGAATTTCACTTAAAACATATTTACAAATAATATTACATTTTCCACATGTACCCATGTGAGAAAAAATAGGCTAGAGAAAGCCTAACAAGACAAAACACTACGATTTTGAAGTTCGGGGAAAGACCAAATCGATAACCTCCACTTGGTGCTTCTCGTTCACATATTGATCCCAAGCTTGGTACTACATGATGGTGTCCCCAAACTATTTAATAGTGTCTTTCTGAAAGTGGACACTTGCCTCCATGGCATCCGAGTATATGGTCTTAGAACCCATATCCAGTTTGTTCTAAAGCATGTGCGTCATGGCGTTGACCTTGAAAGGACCACTAATGTACTTCTGCCTATTGTGTGCGTTCATCTCCAAGTCTTCCTTGGTGGCCTCTCATCTTATCTTCTCCATGTACTCATCGATCTCTAGCCAGACTTCATTCTTGGGTCTAGCATGGGTGAGGGAATCAATTGATGGAATCTTGTGCTTCCTCACCATGAAATCCAAACTATTGTACAACAACGCATATGAGGCCTATATGCTGTTGATGAATGGGGCGAGCTGCTCATAGTTCTAGTTCAACATCCATACCTTCTCTTTCTCTAGCTCTGCTTGTGGCTTCATCTTCTTTACTAAGTCAAGCGAGGTCGCTTTGTACCTCATTTTCCACTCCTGTACATGGGAGATGGTAGCATGTATGTTCTTGAGAGTTTGAACAAACTCTTTGCTCCACTACTGTAGGCCATGTACACATACAATTATTTTATGCACGGTGAAAAATCCATCAGAGAGCTTCTGCATGGTAACCTCAAGTGTTGATACTTCAGTGAGTATCACTTTCCTCATCTCTCCCAATGCAGAAAATGCATTATGCATTGATTCTCGAAGCTTTTCTACCTCTTACTTAGAAGCCTGCAAGTTCTTTGTTAGTTTTTCATTCTCGGTTGCCGGGTACTTAAAATTTGAGCTTGTTGCTCCTGTATAGGCCAATATGGGCTTCAGCAAGGGTAGTTGGATGCTTCTTGGTGTCTGAAACTATCACCCTTTCCTGAAAGTGATTCTTCCATGGATGTACAATCGTCTTCTACAGCTTGTCAAATGATAGATTGTACACATCCATGACCAGAACATCATCAAGGAGAATGGTATCTCCTCGCTCACTCGAGATTGGTTCTGACACTAGAGGTGGTGGATACTAAGAGATAACCTCTACTGCTCTCAGCATAAGGTCAGTATCTTCATTCTATGGCTCCCGTTCCAACTCCAAGTTTGTCACTTCAATCAATTGCTCAATCTACTGAGAAAGCTTTGCATCTAGTCACCCTCTTCCTCAGTAGCTAGTTGTTTCGACTCATCAACCTATATGGATGTTGTTTTCTCTATCATAGTGTCTAGCCTTTGTTCCTATTCTTGATTCTTCTTCTCTTCTTTTTCTCTCTTCCTCAACTCTTGTTCTTATTTCAACTTCTTTTTCGTCTCTTGCAACTTCAATGATGCTTCCTGCAACCTCTTCTTTTCTCTCTTTCTTCACTCTGCTCTCTTTATCTGTTGCTCCCTCTTTTCTTCCACTGCCAAGGCTGCCTTATCCAAGATAGGATCTGCCTTCAATTTACAACTTTTCTCTCCCTCTGGGTTCTCAGCAATCTTCCTCTTTCCCTTGTCCTGCACTGGATTGCTACCTATTGCTGCTATTGTTGTTTCTTCCTGGGCTGCTTCTGTCTACATAGCAACCTTCCAAGTTGTTTCTATATTGACCAGATCTTGGAGTTTAGAGTCATTGTAACAGTACCTCCAAGGGTCCTCCTTTGGCTAATAACATGTCCCATGGATCCATGGAAAATACATCCTCGCATAGTGGTCCTTACAAATACCATATGGATAATATGGATTAAAGTCTTTAGTGCCCAAATAAAATTTCACTATCTCCTTAGCCTCGACATCTGCATCCTTCAATATCTTAATCTCGTATAATATGATCTGCAAAGGAAGAGCGAGCCATGGTGCTTTCTTATTCCTATGTAGTCCTACTGACAACCCTGCAGAGAGGTGATATGAAACCTCTTGCATGATCATCTTGTTAGTGACATACCTTGGTAGATCATGTAAAGGCTTCTCTATTCCAAACACTCTGATGAAGGTTCCACCTGGTGAGGAATACCAATATGCAATGTTTACTATTTCCTCCACTGCTTCTTGGGACATGTAAGGTGGATCTTGCTCAAAGATAATCTTGTACAACAGGATGATAAAATGGTCAATTATCCTTGCCATCACTCCTCGATAGCTGCAGTCGGAAAGAAACTTGCAATAGATGTTGACGTCAGTCTCTTTCGGTGTCCATGTCTAGCTCATGCCAGGGAACTGCTGCTGGGCACATATTGCATCCAGTAAGTATGCAGACATGTAAAACCTTGCTTGCTCATTATTGGGCAGATTTTGAGTGTCAGTCACATGGATCTTCAACCGATGAGCCAACAAATTTGATTAGTTGAATAGCCTCCCATCACTCACCAACTGTTCTAGTACGACTACCCACCCTTCAGGAAAGGTTTTTGTGTTCTATTGACCATATATTCTGCAGGAAAAAGTTGATCAAGAATTGATAAGCCTTCCTGAGGGATTTTTTCTTGTAAACATGAGTGGGTGTTTGTATAAACTTTGACGACTCTTTCACCCAGCGCTTGAAGATATCTCTAGTGTTCAGAAAGCTATGGGTGGCATCGAAAAATGAGTCTAGGCACTTCACCAACTCAGGTAAATGATACATCTGTTGAAATTTCTCTGCCCTAAAGGTGGAAATATCTCTCCCTCTGGCACTGCTCAGTGTCATAGTCTTTTCATTTGTGTGTGAGATAATCTAGCCGATACTGTCCGCACATGGGAAGGTCGAGCCCCTGCATGCAACCTTGCATAAGCATTACCACTAAATACTAAGATAAATCAGCTGGTCCTCTAAATCTTCCTTGAAGTTCTCTGTGAAGGTATCTTTGATTTGTTGCCATGTCATAGTTCTACCCTTCTCAATGAACAACTGAGTATCTGCATAAACTAGTAGATCAACTGATATCTTATAAAAGGCTTCCCCAGTACTGCTCTTGATGGTTTCCTTTGATGCAACTCTCTTGGATGCCATGTTAACTATAACTGCTAGAGAGATGCTCAACAACTGCTGTATCTGCAGGACAAAGAGGACACTCATGGCGAGAAAATTTCAGCATAAAAAATAAAGCAACTTCAAGACAAGATCAAGCAACAAGGCATGCTCATGATGTGAATAATTGTGCAATTATGGTTGACGGAGGCCACTGGCTAACTATGGGAACTGCGCATTGCGCAGTCCCAACAGTCAGTTGGGAATCTTGATGACTGGAACTGCAATGGGAAGTTTAGTCTTGGACCAAGGCTAGGAGAGACTCTACATTGCGCAGTCTCAGTGGCCAAGTTGGGAAGCTAGCTCCTGGAACTGCATAGTGCACAGTTGTAGCCAACCTAGGATAAGCTGTGTGTAATTCCATAAGCCAAGGTAGAGGCCTTGAGCTCCCAGACTGCATAGTGCATGCAGTGAAGTGTGAGATCCAGGCAAGGGGAGCCCAACTCTGCACATGGGGAGTGTGAAAACAAGCTTATCTGAGGGATGGTGTGATGCTGAGTGCATATATGACTAATTTTTAATGCATGCATGTGAAACAAGTGCATGAATAAACCAAACTGAAGGAAAATGAAGCATGTGAAGAGAGTAGCCACAACGGTGACCGCTGGTGCAAATACAGGAAAACACATGCGACACTTGGGAAAGGCAATCTAAAACTTGAAACAACACTTCTACAAGCTATAAAAAGTTAAAATGCCGGAATTCATTCAAGGAAACAAGTGAAACAACACTCTCACAAGCTAAACAACAAAAAGCGACAGAAAAAGTGACAAAAGGCTAGAAAAGAAAAACTCACTGGGGAAAACGACTACGATCGCACCGAAGGTTACTTGATCTCCTCAGGAATTCCATAGCTCCAAGGCCAAATGTGCAAATGAGATCTACCAACGTTGATTAAATAGATTTGGTCAAGTTAGGGTTTATGATGTACATGCCAAAAATCAAGGAAAAAGCGACACTTGGCAACAACTTCCAAAATAACTCAAGTTCCTCCTTTGGGTTGCCAAAAAATAGATCCTTTTTTTTTTTTTTTTTTTTTTTTTTTTCCAGGAAAAACTACCATGCATTGCTCGGAAAGATTATGCATTTTGGGGTAGGACTATGTGACTCTCTAACTCATGTATTGCATAGTTTGTGAGCACAATGGGTTCTATGTAATTTTTGGCTGAGTGGCTCTAGGACGCCTCTTATGTTTGTGCCATTTCGCAGCTCAAGGTTGGTTTCCATCCAATAATGTGTATTTCCTGATCACAGGGCTCACTGGCAGTCTGGACTGTGTTATTCCCAAAATCAAGGCCAGTTACCCCCAAGAATTGCGTAGTTCTCTAAGGCAATCCCAAAATTGTCAAAGGACCAAGTCAATAGATCGACTTGTGGGTTATAAAATGAACTAAGTGAGAAACACAAGCTAGGATGAAAAGAATAAAGCTCAATCGAAGCATAAGTACCTGGATTAGTGCAAGTGAGCTATTGTGGTTTAGAAGGGAGGCTCCAAAATGAAGCATAGAATTTTTTTTGGAGGTTGGTTGTAGCCACTACAACATTGGCAACGCATTGGTAGAACTCCATCTCTTTGTATGCACCTTGTCTCATGGAAAGCGAGTCTAACTCTTCTGAAAGTATTGTTCAATTTTTCAATTGTCATAGTTTCTTCACTTAGATTGAGTTAAATATGTATCCCCTACCATTCTCTTTATCAGAAGCACACATACCAAGCCAAGTCAAAATGAGTTGTTTCGATTGGGAATGAGGGATATATAGATGCACAAGCAATATAGACTGCCAGAGTTTTAATTTTATCTCTAGAGTTTCTTTGCTGCTAGCAGGCCTGGACAGTACCCCGATGGAGTCACTTCAGGAATACAAGCATTTCTCCACTGGAAGCAAGCCTGGACAGTATCTCGGAAGAGTTACTTGCTTCACCTCTCTATGTAGGAAGCCTCTCTTTTTTTCCTTTTATTTTATTTTTCATTTTTTCATTTGTTCAAAGAACTGTGCATAGGCACTTATTTATTTCATGAGGCAAAAGATGGATCCTAACATATTGAGAGAAGAAGAGGTTATCCCTTCAGAGAAGGATATTTATACATACCTTTGACATACTTGTTAAGGTTTTCCCCCTCTCCTTACTCTACTTGAATGAGTTGACAAGGGTTAACTCAAAATAGAAAACCAATTAGAGTAGGTGGTACTATTTAAGAGTGAAAACATCGTGATTTCACCATGACTCTCTCTGAAAGGAACATTTTTTCCATCAGGCTATCATTGGCTAGAAGAAATGCAAGATTCACATAAAGAGAGGGAATATATAGATATCCTAGTGTTTATAGTTGTACAAGTTACTCTTAGATTTCACCTTGCATGTCTAAGAAGCCAAACATGGTTTCATGAGAAAACTAACCTACAGGTCCAAAACCAAACAAACAAAGGGAAGAAGAAAGACAAAGAAAAATAAAGTAAGCAAATCAGGAAACAAACTAGAAAAGCAAACACTACTCCTACTCCTAACCTAAGATGAGCATAGTCCAACTCACGTAAAGTGATACTTCCAATGTAACCATCAGCACATTGGTTGGCCCATGTAGGTAAGATCATGGTTGACAAGAAAGATACAACAATGTAAACCAATACGTTCCAAGCTTTAATGAATCCACAGAAAAGTAAAGATGGAAAGCACATGAAAGGCACTCTATGGACATATCATGGTGTCCTATCACATTGTGTGTGGAAGACAAGAATGTACACACCTTTGAACTTGAAAAATGTGCAAACATAAAGAAAGAAGAAAACTTCCATTTCGCAACAATGATTGCTATGTATGCCTCCTCCAATGCTTGAGCAATAGGATCGTGTGATTCCAGTGGAGGATGAAAAAAATGTGAAATAGATTGGTTTTCAGTGTGATCAACAAAGTGATGAGGATCATGGAGAGATTCAATAGATTTTTTATCAAAAGTGGAACTAACCTCAAGGCTAACAAGAACCTGGCATAACCATCAGCTCAGGTTAAAGTGCCTCGATAGCTTGAGGACTTTCCAATTCATTAGAAGATGGATCATCAAATACTGGTGGCATAGAAAGATCAACAATAGGAAAATCAAAATTGCGATTAGATGAATGAATGAAAAGATCATGACAAACATGATTAGAAAATTCAAGATGATGGATAACGATATCCTCATGGTCTGACGAATCGTACAAAGGGGATGATGGAAAATGAGAAATTTCACCGTCTATGTTTCCGGCAAGGTAAGGTGAGAGATTAGGAAGAACAGAGAAGATAAATTTGTCCTCTCCGCAATCCAATTAAAAACTGGCATTGCACATGTTCTGTGAATGATCATAGAGAGAGAGACATCCGAAAATTAATTTTCACAAGATGGAACAAAAATGGTAGAATCGTGGAAGATGTTAGGATAAAGTGAACGAGGTACAAACAAAAGGAGGTCATCCTTCAAATTCGGAGGATCAAAGGGACTGAAGGATGGAGGATGAGGAGATAAGACCACATGAAAACCATTGGGTTACAATCCAAATCTGTGTAGAAATCCTGAGATGGTGGGGTAGGAGGAGATGGTGACAGATCAATACGTGGATTCTCAAATTCTCCCACCTCGACCTGTGGAGCTAGAGTTGTTTGATGAGAAGGGGACATAGGGTGACTTGGGATAACAACCTTTTCCATCTCAAATTTAGAAGCTCTAACGCCAAGGTATGTTGGGATAGGTTCAAAAGATTATAACTCATGCAAATTCTGAGAAACGTGAACAAGATATTGAAATATTTCCTCCAAAAATTCCTACTCAACTTCATGTTAAGGAAATTCATAACAGTAGTGAAGAAAACGATCGTGAAAATCTTGAAGAGATTCATCAAGTGATTTTTGCAATTTTAACTTTTTTATTATTAAGGACTTTATGGTCATAAATAACGAAAGCACGACAAAACTCTCTAAACAAGTGATCAAAAGAGTGTATAGAGGCAGCGTGAAATGTGTGAAACCATTGCTTTGCACTCCCTTCAAACGTGAAAGAAAACAACCCACAAGAAATATCATTAGTAGGTACATCATACCAGTCATAGAAGCCAACAAACACAACTATGTGCCTGAACAAGGTTGTTCCATTCTAGCCATTGAACTTATATCTGGACAAGTCATCTATGGTGCTTGCCAACACTTCAAATAAGAAAAGTTAGAGAAACATGTCGAGGTTATGATTTGGACAAAAGTAATGAAATATGTGGAGGAATTCAAAACAGAATTCAAGGGATCAACTTGTCATCTAGAACTCCTTCTAGTGCAAAAAATATTGACGGTGTTAGACCTGCCAACATTCAGGGGATCTCCCCGATATGAAGTCCCAACTAGACCTCAAACTATTTGGAGTAGGAGTCTTAGCAGTGGGTGGTAGTGTAATGCCTTGATCATGGTAGCACACAAAGGTAGGTATGATAACTTTGGGTGAGAGAAAGTGTGTGACCCAACGAAGAGTCAAGTGCAATGCATGAAGTTTCTAACACACGGATGGGGAAAGGAAATGCGCCCCTTAGAAGCCAAGAATAGTACAAAAATTGAAAGGAACACACGAGGGGAATGACATCACAGGATAAAATGCAGAATAGTCCACAAATCAAAGTGATGAGTTAATCCAACAACACACATTCAACAAGATTCATACATTTGCATACAACATATTTCATAAGCAAATGCGTAAGTTAAAAAATATACATTGATAAAGAAACCAGAATAGTCCAATTACATTAACAACATATGCATGAAAGAGTGTTGGATTTGACATTATTATTATAAGTGAAAGTTCCATCCATACATACACCATCAACAACCACTAGCCCCAAGAGTGGAACATTACAATCAAGAACACCTACTCTTCCAAAGGAGTAAGTTAAAAAACATACATTGATAAAGAAACTAGAATAGTCCAACTACATTAACGACATATGCATGAAAGCATGTTGGCTTTGATATTATTATTATAAGTGAAAGTTCCATCCATACATACGCCATTGACAACCACTAGCACCAATAGTGGAACATTACAGTCAAGAATACCTACTCCTCCAAAGGAGTATACTCGCTCTATGCTATGGAGAAGCCAAGGCTCTTCATAATACTTCCAAGCCTTTTCTAAGCCTAAGCTTAGGAAACAACTTGTCTCCCAAAAGCCCCTTCTATGAGTTATGAGGTTCTATTTATAACAAAGGGTGGGGTGACCCTTGACATTCCCCTTTGTGACTTTTTGACTACCCTCATGACTCTTCAACTTATTTATAAGTAACTCATTACATAAGATGATCACCTTTCACATTCCACTAATGACATGGAATTTCACTTCCAACATATTTACAAATAATATTACATTTTCCGGATGTACCCATGTGAGACAAAATAGGATAGAGACAACCTAACAAGACAAAACACTATGATTCTAAAGTTTGGGGAAATACAAACTCGAAAATTGATGAGCCCCATAAATGGGTAATTATATGGGCTCATTTTTCCTCCTAACATAGTTTAATCAACCATTCTCTTAGCTTATTGCATGTTTTTTGGATTATATTTATGCTTATCGAGTGAGTTGGGTTGGCTATGTTGCCATGGAGTCTAATATGTGTTTAATGCAGATTTTTGTTGAATTTTGAAGACAAAGTCAAAGATTTAATGGACAATTGGCAGCAATAATTCGAAGTGGACAAGGAAGAGGATTTATAGGAGGCTATTCCCCTCATTTATGACTCCCCACTTCGAATTCTCCTTCATACAGCTCGGAGCACAAACAACCAAATCAATGCACTAGGAGGTAGCCGAGCAAGTGGAGGATAACTTATGTTTATCTCGAGTTTTGGGAGCCAAGCCTCCCTGATTTTAAGGAAGCTGTTGGGAGCTTCAATTGTATAAGTAGAAAGGCCTAGGGCCTCATTAGGAAGTTAGTCAAATTTTCAAATTTTTGTTGCAGCTTTGCTTTGCTCAACTTCGAGCTTACTTTTGTTGACAGTTTCATGTAATCCTATTATTATTTTGATAATAAAGATGAGATCCTTTTTGAGCTAGCATTGAGTTACCTCAGAGGGTTGAAGCTCTTGGGTTAGGGCTCAATCCAAGCAGCCAAGCTCCTCTTTTTTGTATTTATATGCTTTGTTTTAGTTTATGGTGATGAGCCCCAATTTTGGTACAATTTGGGCTCATTTTGGCCTATTCTACTTGCTCAAACCATTCATTTTTTATTGCTTATGCATGCATTTCTTAGTTTATTCATGTTGTTTGTAGGAAGAAGGGTAGGCACTTTATCTACGTGACTAATGCATTATGATTCCAGGTTTTGGCATTAAAAGGGAGCAAGAGACAGCGAAAAAGGAGATAAAGAGACAATGAGGTGGCACTGCTGGTTTTTAGGAGAGGATGTCCACGGTCTTGGGACATTCCTCGTGATTCCCACCAAGAACTCCGAGCTTCAATCCATCTCCCCTCCGAGCTTAAGAAGCAGCCAGCTATCCTACAGGAACAACAGTTATAACTGTTCTACAGGAACAGTAGTTATGACTGTCCTACAGGATCAGCAGTTAAACTCGAAGTT
This sequence comes from Pinus tabuliformis, assembly GCA_031772625.1. Lineage (NCBI taxonomy): Eukaryota > Viridiplantae > Streptophyta > Pinopsida > Pinales > Pinaceae > Pinus > Pinus tabuliformis. The sequence continues at coordinate 815,623,049 of CM062813.1, forward strand.
GGACAACCGAGCTCCTAAAATCAAGGATACTTGTTGGATCATCGTTTTTGTATAAGTATAGAGGCCTTAGCCTTGGATAGGTTGTTGAAACTCTCGTATTGCTATTGTAATTTTGGAGCACAGTTCAGTTTTCGTTCCTTTTTGTAAGCCAATTTGGCATGACATCAGATTATGAATAAAGAAGGCAGTTTGTGATCTAGTTCTGAGTTTCTTAAGGAGACTATAGCTCTCAGGTTAGGGCCCAACCTGAGAGCCATAGATCCCCTCTGCTGTAGTGTTGTTTCCATTTCATTTCAGCACTTTGAGCTTTTCATTTGCACATGCAATTCGAATTACAGGTTGTTAAGGTGGTCTTTTTCATGAGTTAGATAGGATTTGCTTATGGTGAGTTTGTTTACAGTTGTTTAGTGTAGCAGAGGATAGATATAGTCCATTGGAGCTCCAACAAAAAGGGTTGTTAAGGCTCACTGCCATCTCATTTGGGATTGGGGTGCAGTCCATGACTAACCACCAAAAACACGCATTTCTTTATCTCATGATTACTGCAAACACAGTCACGTTATGTTAGATGCTTCCTTGTCATTCACACCTGCACCACACTCCTTTACCACAGCTTCATGCACATTCTCCTTCGCGTTTTGGATTGCTGTTCATTGAATTTACAAGCACAGGTAGTTTAGGTTAATACATTTTCGGTTTGGTAACAGTCACAAGCATTTGTTTCACTTGCACTGCCCTCTCTCGTCCATTACTTCATTCTCCATCTTGATCACGCATGCAACACATCTCCTCGACCTTTACCCCGCTCTGTTATCTCCCAAAGTCTTCCACTCCTCACGTAACTTCATTTCCTAGCCTTTTGTTGACCTAGCCCTCTATCTTCCAACCTACTCCCTACACTCATTTCTCATCTCATTCCTCCACTTCTAGAGCCATCACCAGCCTCATTCCCACCTTGCACATCTCCCCCTACCATTCCATCACTCCTCCATCTCTTCAAACACTCACGGTAGGTCATCCTGTAGCAGTTTATAGACATCCTGTAGAAACCTCTAAGTATCCTGTAGGATCCCCTGCAGACATCCTGTAGGAGGCCACTCACTCGGTTGCTGAGCTCCTGAATGTGAGGAACCTCTGTGGATGGATGCTAAGGATCCCTAAGGACCTCTCCTAGCCTTCCCAACCTGTCCCACGTTCTCCTTCCTTCTCCATCCCATCTGCACAACCAAACCCTAATTAGCACACAATCACAATCATTCCCCACACCTAAAGGAAAAATACAAAAACATGTCTTTTATGATGCAAGCAGCTTAGATCCATGCATTTTCACTTATTAGAGGTAACAGCAGCATTGGTAGAAGTTTCCTTCACATTCTTTGCATTATAGAGGTTAGACTAGTTAAATTAGGGTTTCCTAGGTTTACATGCTTTGATTTGCTTTCAGTTCGTTTTTGTCAAGTAGATTAGTCTCCTTTGAGCTAGCTTTCGTCCATCATTGATAAAGCTTCTTCTGTGAGCCTATAGAAGTTGGCTTGAGCCCTAGCGGACTTGTGCCAGCTGACCAAGTGACAGCTGCGACAAGAGCTAGTACTTGTGCATACAACACCGTCGCTTCCAAGTTTGTACGAACTACCGGGTTGATAAAATGAGAGACAGGAAGCCCCAGGAGTTGTAGCATTATTGCTACAATACTAGAGCTCACCATATGGATTAGTTGTTGTTAGATAAATTTCTTTTTTGGTTAAGAATGGGTTGCTTTTGGTAATTTAGAAGGTTGTTTCCATTTGAGTTTTCTATAGCAGGTTGAACAGTGATAGAAAGAAAATACAAAAAGGCCATCAACAGAGCCTTGGCCTCCTTTCCTCCCTTTGGGACCATGAACTGAGGCCAAGACCCTCTTGCTGCCACAAAAACACAGATTTTCCTTCTCCATAGGATTTCTAGTGTTGTAGTTTGTTAAAAGGTTAATGCTTTGCTTTAGATCTATTTCACCATGCTCATTTCTATCTTTGCAATAAGTTTCCTTCCATGCTTTCTTTCCTTGTAGCATTTCTCAGCATTTACTTTCATAGATCAGAGTTTAGACTAGCTTGATGCAAAATTCCATTTTGGATGTACCTAGTTTCCTTGCTTGCTTAATCTCATTGTTTGATTTTTAGTTCTCTTGCAGCAAATCTCTTCTCACAACAAGTCAGCCAATCAACCATCACAATCTCTCTTTGATCTATGCCCCACAGGTTGCCCAAAGTTCCTCACAAACCTGCCTCAGTTTTCTGCACTTTTCCCATAGACTTTCCTCTCTTTCCTTGAACAATTCCAACCATCTTTCCCTCTCCCAACAATTCTTGGTGAACCTTAGACACCTTAACACATCATCCTAGCCTTCAACTACCCTTTCCACCCACTTTCCCACCTTCAAAACCTTCAAAACTGCTCTCGGCATCCTCCTATAGACCTCTTGTAGATCCCTTGCAACCTCCTGTAGATTTTCCTGTAGGCTTCTTTTTGAAGTCTGATTGCGGGAAAAGCCTCCAGAAGGCCACCCGAGACCTCCTAGGACCCATCCAAACCATCCTACATCTTCTCAAGTCCCAAAACCACCCTCCGTCGTCACCTAATTTGTGCCATATTCACAAACAAATAAATTATATGCATGACAATTTCACATAAAAATACATAAAAATCCAAAAGGATGTTTTTTTTCCTCATTTCCTTCTAGAAATAGTTTGAGTAGATGTTGTTTACTTCCTTGAGTAGGTAATGGCATTTATTTCATAGTTTTCATCTTTCTTTCTGCAAAAGTAGGATTAGTTGGTTAAGTAGGGTTTGCTAGGTTTACTTTACATTTCAGTCTTCTTTTCCTTTCTGCAAGTAGAGTAGCCTCTGTAGAGTAAGCTTTCCTTTCTTTCATCACATATAGAGCTTCTTTTGGAATTCATAGAAGTTGGCTTGAGCTCCTAGTGATCTTGCGCCAGCTGACCAAGTGACAGCTTGCAGTAAGAACTAGTACTTGTGCATACAACACCATCGCTTCCAAGTTTGTTATGAACTACCGAGTTGATAAGAGTAAAGTAGGAAGCCCAGGAGTTGCAGCATTATTGCTGCAATACTGGTGCTCACAACTTTTTGGCACCATTTCCAGGGAAGCGTCAGAGTATTTTGTGATTACTACTTTCTTCTATTTTCTATTGCAACATTCTGCTAAGTAGTTTATTTCAACAAAAGTAGAGTAGTTGTTTCTTTCAGTTTCCGCATTTCCCTGCTTTCATTTTCAATTTTGCAATTTCCATTTCAGCAAAAGTAGATTAGTCATTTCCTTGCTTTTAGTTCTACATTTCATTTGCTTTCCTTTTCAGTTCTGCAATTTCATTTCCCCAACTTCATTTTAGTAGAAGTAGATTAGTCATTTCCTTGCTTTTAGTTCTGCATTTCATTTGCTTTCCTTTTCAGTTCTGCAATTTCATTTCAGCAAGTTCATTTTAGTTAGTTGCAATTTGTTTGTTCAATCAATTTCAGTTTTGCAGGTACAAGCAGTGAAAAAACAAAAACCAACCAAAAAGATTTCCTTTCATGCCTCGTAGGAATAGAGATAATTCAGGAAAATTCTTGCCCAACACCCCCACTACATCACATAGCCAACCTTCTCTCTTCTTCGGTGGCAGTGATCAAGAAGAACCTTTAGGTGAACAACTAGAGATATTTGAAGAACCTATAGGGGAAGAAGAAGAAGAAAACATCCCTCCTGAGACAATGGCTGAAAACATAAATGCTAGGGGGAATGGAGAAAGAATAGAGGGTACCTTTCCCATTCGGGAGACCAATGGGGACACCAAAATGAAGAATATAAGTCCCTCAGCCCTACCTCACTTCCATGGTTTGACTACAGAAGATCCTGACACCTTCTTGTTTGAGTTTGCTGTCATCTGTTGAACCTATGACTATGCAGAAGATGAGAAAAAGTTGAAACTATTCCCTTCTACTCTCAAGGATGCAACATTGAGTTGGTTCATGGGGTTACCTGGAAATAACATCACAAATTGGGCTCAGATGCAACAGGCCTTTAATAGCAAATATTGAGACTACTGTAGGTCAAAAGATACCAAGGAAGAAATCTTCCGAATGACCATGGGAAGTGATGAATCCCTGGAAGATTATGAAGAGCAGTTCCAACTCAGTTACAAAAGGGCCAGGTGCACACTTGACCCTGAATCTCTGAAGTTGGTCCTGCTCAGGGGAATTCCAGAAGACCTCCTAGACACCCTCCATTTACTAGCTGGGGGAGACATCTACCAACTACCTTATGAGGACATAAAGACTGTTTTTAGAAACCATTATAGAGCAGCCAGAAAAAGAGGTAGGGGGAGTCAACCCATAGCTAGTACCTCCTCATCCAATTCATCCATCAAAGGTGAACTTGGAAACATGCTGGAAGACTTCAGGAGTGAGATGCTGTAGACTATTGCCATGCAAATGGATACCTTGCATATCAAAATGAAACAAGAGGAAGCAGAGAGGGCTTTGGCCATTTTTTTATCCTAGGTGTACTAGGAGGCATCCTAGGAATGAATGTCCATTGAACTCTTAGAGGTTTGTTTAGTCTGTGAAGAAGATCATTCTACAGATAAGTGCCCTTCCTTGCCTGGACTTAAAGCTATATACCAAGGGGCTGAAGAAGCCACTGAACCACTCTATTTCATGAACCAAAGGAGACTGCATGGAACTAGACCATACCAGTAGGGGATGCAAGGGACATCTCAGGCATAATACAACCCCAACCAAGTCACTTCCATACCTTCTTGGGGCCCTCCTGCTCATCCTTCTTGGTCCACGCCTCCTCCTTGGTCCTATCCATCTCAATATCATGCCCAACCAGCCGCTCATTCATTTCAATCCTATGCTCAGCCACAACCTCAGTGGAATGCATCTCATCAGAGGTGGAGGCCCCAGTACAACTCTCCTCCCACTCTTTTTCCTCCACCACCTGCTCAGCCATAACCATTGCCTCCTACTCCTCCAAGGCAATTAGGGTGAAAACCTCCTTGAGGCACCCTAGTTGTCTTTTCAAAAAAAAAAAAAAAAATAGAGAAAAGAAGAAAAAAAAATTTGAATTTTAATGTGCATTGTAGGTTACAAGAGGACCACAGGGAGAAGGAGAAGATGCCACAAAGTCTATTTCATCTCCTCCATACTCTTCTCCATCATTTCTGACCTTTCTTCCACCCCACTGTGTTCTTTTTTCAGAAACTGTGTGTTCTACAGGAGGCCCTGTGTTTTCTACAGGAGGTTCCTATAGAAATCACAAAGAGCCAGAAATGGTTCCAAGAAGCAGCTTGAGGGGCTGGGAAGTTTCATGAGGAGCATGTGGACCCTCCTACAGCTATCCACCCTCCTTGCCATCCATCCCACACCTGCACCACCTCATCATCATCATATTTTTTTCCTTCTTGTCGAAAAAAACAGAAAACAATTTTTAGAAAAAAATAAAAAATAAAGGGAGCAGCACCTCAAATCTCACCTACAGCTTACCAAGTACCTCTCCATCTCCATCAACATCTCTGGCATCATCCTCACTGCTCCCAGCACAAAAATCAACTAAAATTTTTAAAGGGAGAAGCAACTACATGAGCTCCTATAGGAATTCCTGTAGTAGTTGATCCCATTAAAATCAAGCCACAACAACAAAAGAAGTGCAACCAGGGGATTGAAGGAGACATCTGAAGCTAGATCCAGCTAGAGGATACCTACACAAAACAAACAACCACACATCAGAAAGAAGAGAGCATACAACAAAGTGAATACAGGCATGCAGCAGCAAAAGAAACCAAAATACCTCACAGCACATACATTCGACTCACAGGTAAGTGACTAACCCTCTCCTCTGTTGCATCTGTGTAATTGAAAAATATGCATAAGCGAATGAGATGGTTAGGGTTGAATGAGAAAAGGTGGCCAGTTAACTGGCCACCCTCATCCAGTTGACTGCGCTCATCCGGAGATGCCACCACACGTGTGCCTAGTCAACTCAGAGAAAAATCTAAAGGACAGGTAGTGGAGGGTATGCAAACTCCGATGCAATGATGGGAAGTGATTGTAGGAAAGATCCATGATGAAAAGGAAAGTGGGGACCAACGGTCCAAATATGGCAACATACATTTTTTCCAGCTCACCCCATCACCGGAAATATCTAAAAGAAGAAATAAGTACTCCTCCTCGAAACTCCTTCACCACATTTTCTTTCATTTCATCCTCGTCCACTTAGCTATAGCAAGATATTTGTCACCCCCATAGCCTCAAAACCATCATTTTCCATCACTTTCATCCATCCTACTGCTATCGGCGTTCTATAGGAGCACTTACAGGTTCTACAGGAGCACCTACCGGCAGTTCTATAGGAGGGGCAGTAAGCTGTTTTTAAGAAGAAAACACGGGGTTTTTTCTCGATTGATGGCTTGAGGAGGTAGGTTCTGTGCATACCCACCTTTATTATCAATATGTGCAAGGAATGATATAATTTTAAGGAGGAATTGAGTCCATAAAAGAAGAGGAATTCCATAAAAATTTTCTGTCTTTTTAAAAAAAAAAACACAGTTTTTCTCTGTTTTCCTGTTTTCTTCAAAATTCTTGTCTCCATCTCTACCTTGGGTGTTCAAAAGGGGTATAAGCACAATGATAGGGGGATTCATGAGGAAGGAGCCCACAAATTCAACCAGGCTCCATGAACATCCCGAAGTAGTAGCCATATTCACCAGAGAAAATTGGATGCCATTTTTTGAGAAATTCCGAGGGTTCGATGAAGAAGTGGCTCAGGAGTTTTCCCTTTCTTTAGTCCCTCACTCAAGGACCCATGCCACTATTACTTTTAGAGGTCTCTCCATGGAAATCACCCCAAAATTTATTAGTAGGGTCACCACCCTTCCTCTTGGATTACCTTAGAGCAAAGATGAAAAGCCAATTGGACAGTTTGCTAAGAAAAACTTCTTGCAAAACAATGAACATCTTGTAGAAGACAAAAATGGCATTAGAAGGACAAGCATACCTTACCCTTGGGATGAGGTTAGTTACCAAATTATCAAATATATTTCCTGTGAAGGGAGGTATAGCATAGTTTATGGCTACCATTTTAGACTTCTCCATGAGCTAAGATATGGCATGGACACTCCAACACCCCAGAAACTTAGCATTCCCTATTTTCTCCCGCAGTACCTTATAGATTCCAGCATTAAGTTGAAGGCAGGAGGTCTAGATCAGCTGGCTCACCATGGGTTAATTAAACTGTTAGTGGAAGAAGCCCTCCACACCTTCACAATCCCCATAGCATGGGAAATCTTCCGAAACATGACAACAGAAGATGATATAAAGGCCCTCACATATGATCACAGTCCTTATGATAGTGAGGAGGAAGAGTAGCAAGGGGGAGAAGGGGAGGAAATTGAGGAACAAGGAGGGAAGAAGGAAGAAACCAAAACAAAGAAGGAAGAAACCAAAACAGAATAGGAGGAAACAAAACCAACAGAGACAAAGAAAAAGATAGAAGGAGGAGAAAAAGGGGTAGAAAAGACAGAGGTGTCTCCTGAGACCCTAGAAAGAGAGGCAACAACTGCTCTCACTACCCTCAGCACCCCAATTAAACCAAAACAAAAGAGGAAGAGGTAGACCTCAATGTATTTCAGGGCTAGGAAGAGCACAAGGATTAAACAAGGGAAACCCCAACCTTCTTCTAAAATTCCCATTGTTATTGAAGGTTCACCCTCTACCCAAGGGAAGGAGTCCCCTTCCAAGGCACCTATCACTTATGAAAGGGGGACTCCTAGATCTCCCACATGGAAGGAAAAAGTAGAACTATAGGACTCAAAAACAGTCCTACAAGAGGCACAGACTGTTCTATAGGAGACCCTGTCAAGACTACAGGAGACAGAAAAACTTGAAAAAAGACTAGAAGGATAGTCACAGGGAAAGGAGGAAGCAACAAAGGCTCAAGAACTTGACCCCCAGCCTAGTTTGGGCTCTTACTACAATCTTCTTGAGGGGGGAAGAATCATTCCACAGAAATTTGCAATCCCACTTTTCTTTGAGTTGGAGAAAGAAAGAATAAGAAGCCATAGGTGGATGCAAATCGCCAAATCCAAGGGAGTTGAGGATATTGGCCATATGGAGAATCAACTCAGAGAAATGGGCAGAGAACTAAGTGCTGTCAGACATAGAGAAGCAATCACAAGAACTCACCTTCAAATAGAAAATGAATTGCTAAAAATATAGCTACAAGAAAAAGAGGCACACTTGGCATGCATGGCCAGCTGGTCCATAGAGGCACTACAATGCAGAACACCAGCAAAATCATATGGACTATACCTCAAGCACCAATGGCTACAGTTTCAGATAAAGACTTTGGCACAGAGAAGCACAATGCCTTTCCAAGATTACAGACAATTTATGGACCTATGTGACCAAATTTATTTAGAAGACAAGGCAAAAATAGCAGAATTCTATTTGCATAACATGGCCCTCACAGACATGAATGTGTGGGACCCCAATGCTAGGCTAGGGGACCTGCAACTAATGGCCATGGAATCATGAGGAATTAAGGGTAGCAGAGATAAGGAAGTTGGTGATAAAGGAGCAAAATGAGCCCCTAATGATCAGAGCAGAGCCATCAGATCCCATGGCTCTCATTAGCACACACTAGCTAATTGAAAATAATGCCCAAATTTCCCCTAAGTATATCAATGAACAGGCTTAGGCCATTGCACATTTTGAGGACATGGAAAGGTTACTTAGGGATGAATGTATTCATGCTTGTATGAGGAGGTGGAACACCCTACCACACAGTTTGCAGATCAGGGAGTATCACTCCCCAACAAGGATGAAAGAAGCATTAAGGAGAGTGCCACTGTACAAGCGCTCTATGCAGAATTTGAAGGTCAATTGGATTGGCCTCAAATTGAGTCCCCCACTGCTGCTAGGCATGCTAGAAGGCAGAAAAGAGGAAGAAGAGCAACAACAGTGGGAAGAGGTGGATAGAAAGGCAGGATTCCATGACAGAGAAGAGGACCTCACATCAGAAGCATGGGATGTCAGGGAGGCCACCAGGGCCATCAAAGATGAGGAGATGGACTAAGTTGCTCAGAGGATGAGCAACACCTTCAGTAGGGGGTGATGATGAGCCCCATAAATAGGTAGTTATATGGGCTCATTTTGCCTCCTAATATAGTTTAATCAACCATTCTCTTAGCTTATTGCATGTTTTTTTGATTATATTTATGCTTATGGAGTGAGTTGGGTTGGTTATGTTGCCATGGAGTCTAATATGTGTTTAATGCAGATTTTTGTTGAATTTTGAAGACAAAGTCAAAGATTTAATGGACAATTGGCAACAATAATTTGAAGTGGACAAAGGAGAGGATTTATAGGAGGGTATCCCCCTCATTTGTGACTCCCCACTTCGAATTCTCCTTCATATAGCTCGGAGCACAAACAACCAAATCAATGCGCTAGGAGGCAGCCGAGCAAGTGGAGGATAACTTATGTTTATCTAGAGTTTTGGGAGCAAAGCCTCCCTGATTTTAAGGAAGCTGTTGGGAGCTTCAGTTGTATAAGTAGAAAGGCCTAGGGACTCATTAGGAAGTTATTCAAATTTTCGAATTTTTGTTACAGCTTTGCTCTACTCAACTTTGAGCTTACTTTTGTTGACAGTTTCATGTAATCCTATTATTATTTTGATAATAAAGATGAGATCCTTTTTGAGCTAGCACTGAGTTACCTTAGAGGGCTGAAGCTCTTGGGTTAGGGCGAATCCAAGCAGCCAAGCTCCTCTTTTTTGTATTTATATGCTTTGTTTCAGTTTATGGATTAGTTGCTGTTAGATAAATTTATTTTTTGGTTAAGAATAAGTTGCTTTTGGTAATTTAGAAGGTTGTTTCCATTTGAGTTTTCTATAGCAGGTTGAATAGTGATAGAAAGAAAATACAAAAAGGCCATCAACAGAGCCTTGGCCTCCTTTCCTCCCTTTGGGACCATGAACTAAGGCCAAGACCCTTTTGTTGCCACAAAAACACAAATTTTCCTTCTCCATAGGATTTCTAGTGTTGTAGTTTGTTAAAAGGTTAATGCTTTTCTTTAGATCTATTTCACCATGCTCATTTCTATATTTGCAATAAGTTTCCTTCCATGCTTTCTTTCCTTGTAGCATTTCTCAACATTTACTTTCATAGATCATAGTTTAGACTAGCTTGATGCAAAATTCTGTTTTTGATGTACCTAGTTTCCTTGCTTGCTTAATCTCATTGTTTGATTTTCAATTCTCTTGCAGAAAATCTCTTCTCACAACAAGTCAGCCAATCAGCCATCACAATCTCTCTTTGATCTATGCCCCACAGGTCGCCCAAAGTTCCTCACAAACTTGCCTGAGTTTTCTACACTTTTCCCATAGAATTTCCTCTCTTTCCTTGAACAATTCCAACCATATTTCCCTCTCCCAACAATTCTTGGTGAACCTTAGACACTTTAACACATCATCCTAGCCTTCAGCTACCCTTTCCACCCACTTTCCCACCTTCACAACCTTCAAAACTTCTCTCGGCATCCTCTTGTAGATCTCCTGTAGACTTCCTGTAGATCCCCTGCAGCCTCTTGTAGATTTTCTTGTAGGCTTATTTTTGAAGTCCGATTGCAGGAAAAGCCTTCATAAGGCCACTTAAGACCTCCTAGGATCCATCCACACCATCCTACATCTTCTCAAGTCCCAAAAACTCCCTCCATCGCCACCTAATCGCTGCCACATTCACAAATAAATAAATTACATGCATGACAATTTCACATAAAAATACATAAAAATCCAAAAAGATGTTTTTTTCCTCATTTCCTTCTAGAAATAGTTTGAGTAGATGTTGTTTACTTCCTTCAGTAGGTAATGGCATTTATTTCATAGTTTTCATCTTTCTTTCTGCAAAAGTAGGATTAGTTGGTTAAGTAGGGTTTGCTAGGTTTACTTTACATTTCAGTCTTCTTTTCCTTTCTGCAAGTAAAGTAGCCTCTGTAGAGTAAGCTTTCCTTTCTTTCATCACATATAGAGCTTCTTCTGGAATTCATAGAATTTGGCTTGAGCTTATAGTGATCTTGCGCTAGCTGACCAAGTGACAGCCTGCAGTAAGAACTAGTACTTGTGCATACAACACCGTTGCTTGCAAGTTTTTTACGAACTACCGGGTTGATAAGAGTAAAGTAGGAAGCTTAGGAGTTGCAACATTATTGCTGCAATACTGGTGCTCACCAACAACCTCTACTTGGTGCTTCTCGGTCACATATTGATTCCAAGTTTGGTACTACATGATGGTGTCTTTCTGAAAGCAGACTCTTGCCTCCATGGAATCCGGGTATATGGTCTTGGAACCTGTATCCAACTCATTCTGAAGCATTTGCAGCATGGTTTTGACCTTGACAGGACCACCAATGTACTTCTACATGTTGTGTGCATTCAACTCCAAGTCTTACCTGGTGGCCTCTCATCTTAGCTGCTCCATGTACTTATCGATCTCTAGGCAAACTTGGTTCTTGGGTCTAGCATCAATGAGGGAACCGATTGATGGGATCCTATTCTTTCTCACCATGACATCCAAACTATTGTACAACTGTGCATATGCGACTTTATGTTTTTGATGAACGATGCGAGTTGCTCATAGATTTGGATCAACATCTGGACCTTTTCTTTCTCCAGCTCTTCCTGTGGCTTCATATTGTTTACTAAGTCAAGTGAGGCCCCTTTGTACCGCATTTTTAACTCTTGTACATGGGTGTTGACAGCATGTATGCTCTTGAGAGTTTGAACAAACCCTTTGCTCTGCTATTGTAGGCCATGCACAGGGACAATTTCTTTATACACAGTGACAAATATGTCATATAGCTTCTACATGGTACCCTCAAGTGTTGATACTTTAGTGAGTATCGCTTTCCTCATCTCCCCCAATACATAAATTGCATTCTGCGTTGAGCTTAAAGTTGTTATGCCTCTTTCCTGGTAGCCTGCAAGTTCTTTTCCAGTTGTTCATTCTCAATCGTTAGGTACTTAACATTTGAACTTGTTTCTCTTGCATAGGCCAAACTGGCTTCAGCAAGGGCAGTTGGATGCTTCCTGGTGTTTGACATTATTACCCTTTACTTGATGAATGCAAGTGATGCTTGATCATTTAGAGCTTCTCAGTACATGCAAGGTGGATCCTGCTCAAAGATAAGCTTGTACAACGGGATGATAAAATGGTCATTTAGCCTTTCCATCACTCCTTGATAGTTGTAGTTGGAAAGAAACTTTCAATAGATGTTGATGACAATATCTTTTGGTGTCCATGTCCAGCTCATGCCAGGGAACTGATGTTGGGCACAGATTGCATCCAGTAAGTATGCAGACATGTAAAACCTTGCTTTCTCATTCTTTTGTTAATTCCAAGCACTAGTCACATGGATCTTCAACTGATGAGCCAACAAATATGACCAGCTGAATGGCTTCCCATCACTCACCAACTAGTATAGTAAGACTAGCCACCCTTCAGGAAAGGTTTCTGTGCTGTCTTGACCATATATTCTACAGGAAAATATGATCAAGAATTGATAAGCCTTCTCGAGGGACTTTGTCTTGTAAACATGAGTGGGTGTTTGTCTAAAATTTCACGTCTCTTTCACCCAATGCTTAACTATATCTATAGTTTTCACAAAGCTATGGGTGGCATAAAAAAATGAATCCATGTGCTTCACCGACTCGGGTAAATGATACATCTGTTGAAAGTTCTCTTCCCTAAAGGTGGTAAGCTCTCTCTCGTTGGCACTTCTTAGTGTCATAGTCTGTTCATATGTGTGTGAGACAATCCAATTGAAAATGTATGAACATGGGAAGGTTGGGTACCTACAGGAAACCTATTATAAGACTAACCAATGGATACTAAGATAAACTTGTCTGTCCTCCAAGTCTTCCTTAAAGTTCTTTCGAAAGTATCTTTTATTTGTTGCCATGTCACTGTTGTACCCTTCTCAATGAACAAACGAGTATCTGCATAAACTGGTAGATCAATTGATATTTTCTCAACTGCTTCCCCAAGAATGCTCTCGACATTTTCCTTTGATGCAACTCTCTTGGATGCCATGTTAACTGTAACTGCTAGAGAGATGCTCAACAAGTGATGTACCTGTGGGATAGAGAGGACCCTCATGGCGAGAAAATGTCAGCTTAAAAACAAGAGAAACTTCAAGACACGATCAAGCAACAATCCGGGCTCATGATGGGAAGAATTGTGTAATTCTGGCCTACAGAGGCCACTGGTTAATTGTGGGAACTTCACATTGCATTGTCTCAGTAGTCAGTTGGGAAGCTTAATGACTGGAACTGTGCAATGCGCAATTCAGTCTTGGGCCAAGGCTGAGAGAGATTGCACATAACGCAGTCTCGGTGGCCAAGCTTGGAGGATAACTCCTGGAAATACACAATGCGTAGTTGGAGCCAACCCAAGACAGTATCTACGCAATTCCATAAGCCAAGGTAGAGGCCTTGAGCTACCAGATAATGTAGTGCATGCAGTGAAGCGTTAGATCCGTACAAGGGGAGCTCAGATCTTCTCATGGGGAGTGTGAAAACAAGAATATCTAAGGGATGGTGTGATGTTGAGTGCAAATTTGACTAAATGTTGATGCATGCATGTGAAACAAGTGCACAGATCAACCAAAGTGAAGGAAAATGAAGCATGTGAAGAGAGTAGTCGCAACAATGACCGTTGGTGAAAAAATAGGAAAACACATGCGACACTTGGGAAAGGAAATCTAAAACTCCAAACAACACTTCTACAAGCTAAACCAAGTTAAAATTACAACAGTCATTTAAAGAAATAAGTGAAACAATGCTCTCGTAAGCTAAACAAAAAAAAGCGACAGAAAAAATAAGAAAAGACTAGAAAAATAAAACTCACCAAGAAAAGCAACGATGATCGCACCAAAGGTTCCTTGATCTCCTCGGGAATTCCATAGCTCCAAGGTTGAATGCTTAGATGAGCTCTAGAAATGTCGATTAAATAGATTTGGTCAAGTTAGGGTTTACGATGCTCATGCCAAAAATCATTGAAAAAGCAACACTTGGCAACAATTTCCAAAATAACTCAAGTGCCTCCTTTAGGTTGCCAAAAATAGATCCCTATTTTTTAGGGACTCTTTTTGTTTTGTTTTTTTTTTTTTTCTTTTTTTCAGGAAAAACTTCCATGCATTGCCCAAAAAGATTGCACAGTTCTGGGAATGACTGGGCAACTCTCTAGCTCCTTCAATGTGCAGTTTCTGAGCACAATGAGTTCTACGCAATTTCTAGGTTGAGTGGCTCTGGGCTGCCTCTCATGTCTGCGCAATTTCCCAGATCAAGGTTAATGAGAATCCAGTACTACATATTCCTGAGCATAAGGTTCATTGGCAGTTAGGATTGCGTAATTACCTAGAGCAAGGCCAACTTCCCTCGAGAATTGCACAGTTCTCTAAGGAAAGCCTAGAACTGGAAAAGGACCAAGTCAAGGGATCAGATTGTGGGTTAGAAAATTAATTAAGTGAGAAACAAAAGCTAGGATGAAAAGAATAAAGCTTAGTCGAAGCACAAGTACCAGAATCAATGCAAGATGAGGTTTTGTGGTTTAGAAGGGAGGCTCCAAAACGAAGCATAGGAAAAATTTTGGAGGGTGGTTGTAACTGCTACAACAAAGTGGTAGGATTCCTTGTTGCCATAATTTTTCTTTCAATTTTTCTTGCCAACCTAAATGACTTCTCTAATGAATCAGGTTCCTAAAGGCGAACCTCATGTTGGATGTTCTCCTTTAAAGTTCCTATGAAGACATCAATCCTATGCTCCTCTAGAATATCATTTACCCTTATATTCAATTTTTGGAAGTCCTCAATGTTCTCCACCATTGAACTCTTTTGTTTGAGATTTATCAATTGGCTAAATAGGTTGTTTCTCTTTGTATCCTCATAATTTTCTATCATTTCCTCTATAAAAATTGACCAAGTGAAAAGTGGTTTACAAGAAAAAATCCATCGATACCATTCAAAATGATTGGAATCTAAATATAAAGTTGAAATGCATACCTTTTGTGTGTGTTTCACATTATGGAGATCAAAATATTGCTCCATCTGTAGTATCCATGTTACCAGGTCCTTGCCATCAAACTTCCTCATAGTGATCTTTCTAATATGGTGGGTGTTCAATCCAACGTTGGAGTCTATGAAATCTTGATTACCATTTATTTTTTTCTCATCATGAATTTCATCTAATACCTTTTCTCCATTATGAAGCATTTCTTGTAGCAACTTTGTCAAACCTTCCTTCAAACCTTCCATGTCTGCTTTTAAACCATTCTTCAAATCTTCCATGTTTCCTTTCATTTTTGCTTCTATACTATCCATATTAGCTCTAATTCCATCCCTAAAATCTTCCATGTATGATTTTAAAATATTCTTCAAACTATCCATCTTAGATTCCATTTCATTTTTGGTTACTCTTTGTGAGAGCGAAATTTGTTGCACTTGATCTCGCAAATTTGATATATCATGTTGCATTTCTTCCTCGTCTTCATGTATCATAGAAGATATTTTTGGTTTCTTACTAAGTGTGTCCATTTTTTTTGTTTTGAGGAATTTTAAAATCAAATAATGATATATATGCTTAACTATTCCCTTTGAATCACTTCAAACTGATTTTTCAAACAAAAGTTATGCAAAATTTAAAAAATACACACCTTTTTCTTTCTTTTTAGGAGTTAGATATTGCAACTATTGTATATGCATAATTTAGAATCTTCAAGGTCTTAAATTATGTCCTGTAGTAGCCCTCTGGGTCTTCTTTTCAACCCAACAAGTCATACAAATATTTTATTCTTCAAGAAAGAGTTATGCCCAATCTCCCACGATGACCTAATTATATACTAGTTCAATAGAATGGACTTGTATGGAGTGTGACATGTCATTGTTGTGACCTTTGGCCCTAAATATGATATTCAAAATACTATAGTCTGTCCTCTTTCTGTCAGTTTTTACAAAATTTAAATTCGATGCTCAGATATAAAGTTATGATGATTTTCCCTAGGTCACCTGTTTGAGATGGAACTCTGGAGCCTGCAAAAACCCTAACTTCCTCGGATCATATCTCCAAAAATGTAGTGAGACAAGATATGAAATGTGTACAAGAAGTTCATCAATATTGAAAATCCACATGGTTGCAATTTCATATTTTGAAGCTTTGTATAAAAAAAGTTATAGAGAAAATTCTACGATGTTAGGGTTGAAGCAGTGAAACCCTAGAATCCAAAGCTCTGATACCAAATGTTATGCAACCAGCTCACAAATAGATAGATCAACGACTTAAAAAGTATACTATTTGAGGGCGAAACCTCCTTTACATTACATAAATGAAAAATTATTGGACGATTCAAATGAAAAAAACTTGTTTTCTATATATAGGAGTCTAACGGGTCACAATATATCAGAGCCTACATAACAATAATAATGTAAGGGCACAACAATAACAATAGTGAGCTTCTATGGGGCACAATAATAACAATATGGGGACTACATGGGCACAACAATAACAATAAGGGTGCTACACTAAAAATAAAAATAAGGGGCTACAATAGTATTATAGGGACCTAACATCCGAAAACTATTCTAAGGTAGGTTGAGGATTTCTATAGGAGGCCAAGGGATATTTGACCTGTTGTAAGGATGGAAGAAATTACTTTTGTTGATTTTGGTGAACAACAATAAATCTGTGTGAAGTGGGTTGATGAAAGAAGTTTTCTAGATAAAATGAGTAATCTAACGACAAGTAGACTTAAAGGTTGATGTGTGCAGTTAATTGAAGGGTAGATTTACTATGAGTAGTGATTTGTATAGGGGACTATAAGAAGACATTCCTTGTGGTTTAAGGAGGTAAAGTAAATCCAAGACATAGATCAAAAGGGAGTTGATATTATGTGGACAATAGGATTAAAGGGTTGATTTCAAAGGGGTGACAACCAGTAAGTAAGTTGAGTGTTTGTCCTTGATTTGTTGAGAAGATTGAGAGTCTTAGAGAGAAAACCTCAAGCCCTAGTTTTATATTGTTTTATATTGTGTCTTGTCATCAGGTTTCATAAAGGGCCATGATCTCTAGTATGGGAGCCTTATGATTTTTTATTGAAAGACTAATAAAACAAGATTTGGGCCATCTATAAATCTGTGTACTTCATTATTTCACTATTGTTATATTTCCATTGTGTAAAGTTGTTTTGGTTGAACATGCTATTGGGTTTGTGTGTTAAGTTTAGCCATAGACCAGACCTAGGGTGTAACAAAAATTCAATATGGTTTCAGAGCTTCTTTGATGGGACAACTAAATAAAAGTGTGGACAGGAAGAAGCCTAAGAGGGAGTGAGTTGATTTTTTGTTGAAGGACTAACAACATGAAAAAGTTGATTGCTAGCCTGAGGTATGAGGACATGTTGGATGGGTTGTCCAAATATAGTCCTTGGAAAGAAAGGACCAGACTAATCTTGTTGGTGAATAAGACATGGGAGTTTGCTGACAAGGAGATTTCTCTTGCCAATATCTCCTAAAGAGTTGGATGAGTTTGAAGAGTTGGATGCGAAGGCAAAGCTGATCATCCTAGATGGAGTAAAGGATCACTTGATACCTCATCTTACTAGGAAGAACATTGCACATGATATGTGGAAGGTGCTTTAGGATTTGTTCTAAAATAAGAAAAAGAACCAATTGATGGTATTAAGAGAGAAGATCAAGAACACCAAGATGTTGGATGGCAAGAATGTGGCTTCGTATTTGATATGGGTTTCTTAATTTCACCATTATCTTAGTGCCATTGGTGATAAACTTCCAGAGTCAGCATTAGTGAGGATTGCCTTGAAGGGCTTTATCAAGGAATGGAAACCATTTATCAAAGGAATAGTTGTTTGTGACAAATTTCTAGATTGGAACAGGTTATGGGATGACTTCAACCAAGAGGAATTGCAAGACAAGGATCTTCATAAGAAGAATTTTGATGGAGAGAATGTGGCATTTGCTAATACGATGAAGGGCAAGGCAAAGTTAGACAATGGAAAGAAGGAGAAGGACTTTAACAAGGTGAAGTGTTTCACATGTTGCAAGCATGCTCGTTATGCGACTAAGTGTCTGCATCAAAAGAAAGGAGACAATGAGAAGAAGAAAGAGATTGTAATGACTGCTACATCTACATCTAAGAAGGATGACTTCGCAAGAAGGTTTGAAGAGGATTTTTCTCTAGTCTCTCATTTATTTGAGGGAACCATTGATGAGGGTGCATGGTTTTTTGATAATGGAGTATTGAGGCATAGGACATGATTATGGGAAGTATTTGAGACTAACCAAATGGGACTCTAAATTACATATGGAGGTTGGCAATCAGAGTTAAAAGGTTGTCAAAGGGTTATGTATGGTTCCATTCAGGATGGAGTCAGGAGGGCTGCTATGGGTCGAGGATGTATTGTAGGTACCAGAGCTCAAGAGTAACATGTTGTTAGTCTTAAGGATTGAGGCTAAGGGGTTTGAAGTAACGTTCCATGATGGAAAGGTGATGATTAAGCTGAGAGGTGCTAACTCCCTAGGAGTATTTATTGGAGTTAGGGAGAGTGATCTATACAAGTTGAAGGGAAAGCCTATAAATAAAGGGAAGAAGAAGGTTTCTGAGACACATAGGGAGTCGAGTGAGAGTGAGAGTTTGCAAAGTCAACGGGGGATTCTGCAACCCAAGAAGAGTGCAATATGGTCAGTGGGAAGTAAGGAGAATTATACAGTTGGCAAGAAGAAACCTTGGAATGGTTGAATGCCTATAAAGAGAATAAGAAGCAAGAGGCTTCTATTAGCAAGGACACTTCTGATGAAAGTGTTATTCATACTTTAGGTTATGCAACAATGATGGATGTCATGAATGGAGATTATGCTCTTGATGAGTTGCTTCCATGGAATGGAAGTGCCTCCCTTAGTAAGAGGGAATGTTGAAAATAGTGTAGCTTGAGAGGTACCCCCACAAGCCTTGGGTACTAGGTTTGTGTGGAGAAAACCCACTTTGTGGTAAAATTACCCAAGCCATGGGTTTTGGACACAAAGTCGTGGGATTAGAACCCAAAGATATCATTTATTTATTCTAATTATTTTGGAGGAAACATTTTTTGGACAAAAGGGGCGCCTAAGGAAACATTAGAGAGCCTATATATTGGAGAGACCATGGAGATCATTTTTAAGAGCAAGTGTGTGTCTTGTGAGCAATATTAGCCCATGTAAATAAGTCGTAGTACCTCCAAGACAAGGCTGAGTAGATTTGTGAAGGAAGACACCTATGTTGAAGTATCTGATATGGTTGGTAATGTGGTGCAACAAAAATCTATCAAGGAGGTTAAGTTTGGTTCTGAGTAGAGGGAGGGTCGTAGCCCTACTAAAGGGCTAACATTAGAGATTTTTTTAGGTAAAAAATGGGCCTCAAAACAAAAAATGTACAACCAAATCAACTTTATAAGAACCAATAGGATTCAATATGATGATGTCAACCATGGGGAATGAATCACCATTTTTGGATTAAAAAGGTAAAAAGATAAAAATAAAAACTTAAAAAAATAAAAATAAAAACTACTTTTTCAACTCAAATTTTCAACTTATCTCCCTACGATTTTACTTAAATTTCGAGTGGGAGCACTTGTTGGATGTATATTTTAATTTTTCATATAAGGAGTACCCATGTTGCAAAGTTTCAATAGACCCTACTACATGAAAAATGTGATATACATGAAAAAATGTGATCACAATCACATTTTTTCATGTATTTCAAATTTTTTGTGTGGTAGGGTCTATTTAAAGTATGCAACATGGGTACTCCTTGGATTCAAAATTAAATTCCGCATCCAATGAGTGCTCCCACTCGAAATTTGAGTAAAATCGTAGGGAGATAAGTTGAAAATACGAGTTGAAAAAGTAGTTTTTTCTTTTTTCCCTCCAAAACTTGGTGAAGTTATCTAATTTTATTTTATTATTTCCACTATTATTTTATAATATTCCTTAGGAGGTCCATTTTAGACCTCAAAATTTCTCTAATTAATGCCTCAATTTACTACTCAGATAGGCCAAAGAACAACAAAGGTAATATGAGGTGACTCAGCCAGGCCACAAGAGAGTATATCCTAGCCTAGAAACCTCAAGGTCTAGGAAAGAAGGTCTGAAAACTATTCTAAGGAAAGACGAGGATTTATATAGTAGATTGAGGGATATTTGACCTATTTTAAGGTTGGAAAAAATGGCTTTTTTTTACTCTGGTAAACAACAATAAAGCTATGCGAAATGGGTTGATGGAATAATTATGCTAGATAAAAGGAGTAATCTAACAACAAGCAGACTTAAAGGTTGATGTGTGTAGTTAACTGAAGGATATTTTTTTTGTGAGAAACTATTTGTATAGGGGACTATAAGAAGACATTCCATGTGGATTTAGGAGGAAAAGGATAGTCAGAACAAAGATCAAAAGGGAGCTAATCTTCTGATGACAACATGACTGAAAGGGTTGATTGCAAAGGGGTGACAACCAACAAGTAAGTTGAGTGCTTGTATTTGATTTTTTTGGCAGATTGAGAGTCTAACGAAGCAAACCTCAAGCCCTAGTTGTATATTGTGTCTTGTATTAGGTTTCATAAAGGTTCATGATCCCTGGTACGGGAGCCCTATGATTGTTTATTGAAGAACTCATAAAACAAGGTTTGGGCCATGTATAAATCTATGTACTTTATTGTTTCAATGTTGTTATATTTATGATATGCAAAGTTGTTTTGGTTGAACACTGCTAGTTTGTTTGTGTGCTAAGTCTAGCCATAGACTAGACCTAAGGTGTAAGGAAAATTCAACACATGATACATCTCACATTGTTAAAAAATTACAAATTCATAAAAACTAGCTAAATTATAACTTTATTTTAAATTATTATTTTTATTAATTATAAATGAATTAATATATAAGTTAAGCATATATATAGATGTAACAATAGTATTGACCATGGAGATTTAACCCCACTTTTCTATGGATAATCTTAATTTGTAAATAGGATTTGTTACAATACCATGTGCTAATACCATGGATTATAAATACCATATGCCTAAAAACCCATAACTAACTTTCCATATGACATTTTTTTTTAATTACTCTAGATGGGGTGACCAACACGATGGAGGGAGGGTGCAAGATATCGCCACCCCTCCTGGAAAAATGTGAGGGGACGTGGCATTGGCCCCCAAGGAGGTGTAATGACGAGTATGCACGAACCAATGGTTATGTCTATCTACGATTTAATTAGGTTGTTAATGGAGAATAGTGTGTAGGTAATGGATGGAGAGTTGATCTGGTGCACTTGTGTGGAATTGAAGAACATAATCATGGTGAAAATCATGTTAACTCCTTGGAAGAAGAGGGGGATCGATCAGTCTATGGGAAATTAGAAATCCGTGGAGAACCTTAGCACCCTCCTGGAAGTAGAAAGTCTAGTTGTTGGGGATCTAGGAAGGGAGGATACCTTTGAGGTACATGCGACTTCATATCCATGGCCTTGGATTGTGCGTGGTTAGAGAATTATGTTCTAGAAGAAGGGGGACTACAAGATTTTGGTAAATTCAGAGTTAAAGATTTTCAGAATGATTTTTTCTCCTAAGTTTCAGGAGATGATCTAGTAGGTGGGAAATTCTCTTGTGTGCTTTCTTGTGGGCCTTAAACTCTTCCCTCTCCCTTCTCGCAAGTCAACTAGGACCAACTGGATAGGTGGATGACTCGTGGTCTTGGTTTGGAGCAGAGATGCGAGTGGTCGAAGGTTGCATGGATGTTTCATTGTTACTAAGAATTGAGTTGAGAACCTGCAAGGTCATTTCTCCCTCTCTGTTTGTATATCCTCTGTGTTTGATATTCAACAAAAAATTATCCCCCCAGAACTGATGGGGCTTGTCTCAGTGACTTTTGAATGTAAGTAGTGGTATGGAAATGCTGGGAAATATGAGGGGGTGAGGAGTTTGAATTATGTTGTCTTATTTCAATAATCATTAGTGTATGTTTGTAAGAGTGGGGGGTACTTTATTTTTGGTCTTCATATCCTCCAGTATTTTAATAGTAGAGGGAGGGATTTTTCTCTAGTAGGTTGCATTTTTATTCAATTCTACGGTCTCAGTTTTTTTTGCATAATGTAGGAGTGAATTTATATGTATTGACCTTGGGTAGGGGGAATTGTATCTATATTGGTTAAATCCTGTAGCCATATAAGCAGTAAGAAGGAAGGGAAAGACTCCCATTTCTAGGGTGGGGAAGACCAGTTTTATGTTTTGGTGGTAAGGTCCAAGCTTTTTGGATTTTTTTTTGACTCTGTAGACAAAGATTTTGGAGATAGGGGAGGCCTCAATGTTGGTTCATTTGGTTTAATTTTACTTTAGGTGGAAGATAGAAGTTGGGTTATACAACTGATACACTTTTGTGCTAGCAGACTTAATTGTCATTTAGCAATCACTCACACCTACAATGCCTTAAATTGGATAAGTTTCACAGGCAACTCTCATAATCAACTCACTCGCATTATGGGATTATTTTGGATCTTAGATCACTCTTTGTTGGATGGGAGTAGAGATGGAATTGTTATCCATGACTAGTGAGTGGATTGGAAGCACATACGTCCCTTGCCTAATTGGCAGAGGGAGATTCAAATTCGTTTTGTGGAGCCTTTTTTCTGAAACAAGACATTTCTAAGGGGATTTTAGGGGCTAAGGGAATTAGGAAGACGAATCTTCATACATTGCAACAAATTTGGGACCAATCTACTTTAGTCAAGATGCCACATCAGTTGGCTAGAGTCCGTATGGGGGTTGCTTACTATCAGGAGAGAGCCCAAAGGGGAAAAACTCATAGAAACCATCAGTTCAAGACTTTGAAGGGCACTACAGGGATCTTACTATTGATCATATTCAGGAATAAATCACTAAAGTTGAGAGTAAATCACCCCTCAAACAGATCCTCCCTCTCTTGAATAAAAGTACTTGTGGAATGGGTTGACTGAATCCTTGATACAAGACACACTAGAGGGAAATTCAACTAATACATGCAAACCATTTATTTGCACTATCGGATGAGGTTTATTCTGGTGTTCACACTAGTAGACATATATGAGCATAAGGATGATGTGTTTCATTCTTTGGAGTGCCTCCATAGCCACTTAAACACCATGGATCACAAATTGGATCAAATAGAACAACACCTTGGTTTACGTCCTAAGGTCAACACTACTCACGAGAAGGGAAAAGAACCTATTTGGATTGTTGTTTATGATTCAGAGCCCTTAGAATAACTTCTCATGTCTTTGATTTACATGTTTTATGTTTTTCCTCTTTTTTGTTAGATCATCTCAAGTCTGAACTACGGGTATAATGTGTTTTTTGTATGCTCGTTTTGTTTTCTAGCATTTCAGTCCTCTCTTTGGAGGATTCTTTTCTTGTTATGGTCAAGAATCCACAGTGAGAGAATGACATCAGATATTAATTTTATGATGTAAATTGTTAGTTAGTATAATATTCACATTACAAAAAAAATAATTAAATTAAATTAATCAATTTGATTAAAAGGGCCAAAAGGGCATAAGTACTTTGGAGATAAATCTCAACCTTTGATTTGTGTATACTACTATGAATATTCTAGTATATTTTGTGGAAGTTAAATCCATACCATCCCCCTAATAATTATTGATAATTAAATTAGAATTCTAGAAGCCCCATTCCAAAATAGATAAGCCTATTGACGTAACTAAAAAAAATCCATATGAGCATATGCCATATAAACATGAATTATGGTTTTTTTGGGCATGCGGTATTAGTAAGCCATGATATTGGCCCATGATCTCATAAAAAATCCTATTTACAAATTAAAAATATCTTTGGTGAAGTTGGGGTGAGCCTCTATGGTTAAGAATCTTGTCACATGTGTTTTTTTAAATGTATATATGTTTATTAAGTGTGTCTATTTTAGAATAGGATTTCCAGAATTTTAATATCTATCTATCTATCTATCTATATATATATATATATATATATATATATATATATATATATATATATATATATATATATATATATATATATATATATAATGTAAACATATATAAATTTTAAAAGGCATGCAACTAAATTCTTAGCCATGGAGATTCATCACCACTTTACTATGGAGATTATTAATCTGTAAATAGGCTCTATTACAATACCATGGGAAAATACCATGGCTTATCAATATCATATTCCCAAAAAACCATACCTCGTTTCATATGACATTGTTTATAATGAATCAATTTAATTTAAAGAGAAATAATTACATAAATACATTGGAGATAAATCTCAACCTCCGATTTGTGAATACTACTATGAATATTGGAGAATATCTCATGGAGGTTAAATCCCTACCATCCACCTAATAATTATTGATAATTAAATTAAAATTCTAGAATCTCTATTCAAAACATACACACCTATCCACATAATTATTATGGCATTGTCTATACATTTTGGAGTTTTTAGTCGTAATTAAAAGACACATATTTTGGTGAAATGGTAGTATTTTTTTGTTGGGGCCACTCAGATTGTGAATAATTCACAAATCAAAATTGTGCTTCCAACAAATCCCTACTAGATTCTAGGATAATTCGACCAAAAAATATGCTAAAAAATGATTATTAGATGGATGGTAGAGATTTAACCTCCATGGAATAGTTTATAATATACTTAGTTTTAACCATACCTAAGGTTGAGATTTATCTCAAAAATATTTATGCCCTTTATGGCCTTTTAATTAAATTGATTAATTAAAAAGATATGAGCATGAGTTATGGTTTTTTGGGTCTGATGTATTGTTAAGCCATGTAATTGCTCCTAATTTATATGCTTTATAAATTTTTGAAGCATTATGCTTGTAGAATTTTATGCTGGTCTTTTGCAAAAACATTTCTAAAAAAAGAGGTAAAGCATGGAGCATCATGTCTATAAATATAATGTCCATTTAAGTTAAACCTAGCACAACCATATAAATTAAATGACTAGTGAACCCAATAAAAATCAAAACACTTGCCTCATGATACATCTCACATTGCCAAGATTAAAAAAATCATAAAAAATAACATCATCATTATGATATATATATATAGATATATATATATATATATATATATATATATATATATATATATATATATATATATATATATATAGAGAGAGAGAGAGAGAGAGAGAGAGAGAGAGAGATATATATAACAAAATTCTTAACCATGAATATTATATTTACCCTCAATTTATCATGGAGACTCCAAACAAGTAAATATGTTGTGTTACAATACCAAAAACCAATACCATGGCTTACTAATACCACATACCCAAAAATCCATAACTCATATCCATATGATTTTTTTTTAATTAATCAATTTAATTAAAAAGAAAGAAAGGGAATAACAATTTTGAGATAAATCTCAACCACTGATTCATCATTATTACTAATATTCCGCGAAGGTTAAATCCCTACTGTCCACTTAATAATTATTGATAATTAAATTAAAATTATGAAAGTCTTACTCCAAAATAAACATGTCTATAAAAATAAAAATAAAATTGTGCACTTTAAAAATAAGTAAGAGTGATTTATTTATTATTAAATATAAGTAATTTACATATTTATAGCCCCAAGGGTTAGCTCAATTGGTCTAGAGCTAGAAGTAAAGTTCTTTGATATTGTTGATGGTTGTTGTTGATCATAAATATCCATTTTCATATATGAAATATAACAGTAATTTTATGGATTAATGAAAATGGCACCATTTAGATGTGAGATTTCTTTTCTTTGTGTCAGAGAGATTATGAGTTTAACTATTTTGATATTCTCAAGGTGAGATACTTTATTACTTTATGTTAAAATTAGTTTATTTATATTTATTAATTTACTAATATTATCGTAATTGCTAATAATAAGATTTCATTCCTCGAGAGATCGATCCCTCCAGATATCAAAGACATATATTCCCTGCTTGTTCTGAATACTACCTTTTGTATGAGTATGTATGACAAGTTTCCATGGTTCAATCAATACAAGAAAATCGTAGACATATTTATTCCTAGGGACATGAGAACAACTAAACCGTGAGGCTTTGCATTTGTTTGCTACAAATTTGTAGATGATGCTTAGAATATTGTTGAAAGGCTTAATGGAAAGATCATTGATGGGAGCTATATTTTGGTCCAATTCATATAATTCGGTCCAAATGCAGAAAGAATGTGACCTGAAAATTATAGGGTTTTCAACATGACGGTGGATCTTGTTCTAGGCCCATGAGTCCAACTCTTGTTGTAGGCCCATGATTCTAGATTCCAAAGGAGCGTTTGGAGAAACAAGATCTAATTCCAGATCTTTGGTAATTTAGGGGAAATAATTCTAAAGGATTTATCTCCCAAGATACCCCAAGATGAAATTTCATATTTGTGGGACTCTCTGCATCATAGTGAAAGTTACAGATCTAGTATCTACACTCACTGCCATAATTCAAGAATGGATAGGAATCCCTATCAGTTTTATGTGGATTCTTCATAGAGGATGGAAACTTCAGGAGGGGAATTTACTCAATGGATGTGGCATTACCAAAGATGCTTCAATATCTCTCGTGGCTAGTTTAAATGGTGGTGACATGGGAAGGGGGGCACCTGTTTCCTCTAAGCCCAAGTGCTTTAAGGATTCCCTCAAGCCAAGACCCAGTCCTTCAATACATAAATATATCTCAAGGCCTGATTTCATTGTGGATCAAATAGATGATATCCTAAATATTAAAGCAAATATTCATGTCTCCTATGAATATAGCATGGATTTTGGGTTGCATGGTGTTATATGTCGATTCAACAGGTTCTAGACATCAACAACTGCACTTTGGAATTGGGTTTATCAAACCTAGACAATGAATGTAGATTTGTTATTTTCTTCAAAAGGTTTCTTTGTGGTGAAATTTAAGAATTTGTAGGATCGTGAAATGGATTTTAATGAAGGACCCTAGTTTTGGGGTTGAGTTGGGCTTTGCATGAAGCCTTATTTTAACTATTTTAACCCTATTTATACGCCTTCTTTTCCCATTCTTGTTTGGTTTAGGCTACCAAATATACCCCTTCATCCTAATATTTTGGCTGATATGGGTAACTCAATCAGCCACTTCATTAAGGCAGACACAAATAGGCTGGAAAAGGGTACTATTACATTTGCTTGCATATGTGTGGAAGTAAATTTCAGTTGTGTTGTTGGATAAAATCCTTCTTCACTAGAAGGTCATGAATTTTACGTAGCCATTGGATTATCAAAATACAATGTTCCATTGCATTCTTTGTCAATATCCAGGTCATCTACAAAATGTATTCCCTTTTTGTCAAGAGCGCTCCCCCCCTTTGACTTCTAGGAATAAACCTGGAGGATGGAATGACCCAAATTTTTTGAAGGATTCTAATAAATCTACAACGAACTAGCCAGATAACCCTCAGCACCAAAAATATTCTTTAGATAAATCGAGCCCTTCAGCTTCATCTCAGCCACATGCAACGCCATCACAACCTTCAAATGTTGGGGTCCACCCCTCGAAGAGAGCCATAAGATACCCAAATATGTTTTTAACTTTGTCAATAAGAGGACATAAATGATTCCATGAATCAAATCACTCAAATAGTGATCAATATGAAACTAAAAAGGAAAATCCCCTTAATTGGATATGACTCAAGAAAACACAATTATTGTACCATCTTCATTAGTTCCTGATAAATCCCTAGTTTGGATAAATGTCCATAAAAAAAAGGGAAAAATGGATCCTGAGATGGATCCATGATCATTCCTGAGTTCATCACCCACGATAGAAGTAATGTATGGGTTAGATAGTAAGACCATGGAGGTATTTAATGTATTACTATCTATTGTGCTTATTAGTGATGGAAAGCTTGATGTAATTGATATTTTGAGCTATTATATATATATATATATATATATATATATATATATATATATATATATAGTGGGTAATTTAAACCATATGAAAATCAAAAAAATATATTATAAAATTTCATAAATTATAATAATAATGATTAACTATGTATATCTTCAATTTCAAAATTCAATTTTTTTTGTGATCGATTTAAAATAATATTTAAAATAGCGTCTTCTTCTTTTTAAGAGACTACAAGAAACATAGGATGAATTAAACTAAAAAGAACATTTAGGGAGCCTTTTTCAAACCAATATACTTGATTATGCAAAAAGAGGTATCATAAGGCACAAAATGTCAATAGAATTTAAATAATTCATTTGAAGGTGGTAAGAATTATTATAATTCAATTGTACCATAAGTGAGGGAAACTATTAGTGGTTTTCATCTGCAAATGTGGGTTGACTCATTATTTCTATTCAAGGAAAACCATATCATCTGAAATGACCCACTAATGGTTCATGAGAGGGCAAACTATCATTCCTACTATATGCCTTTGGATTTTAGGTTTTCTTAATTTGTTTCCTTGTGTCTAAGGAAGAAAATATCTTAATTCATAAAAAAGTAGTGTTAGGTATTACTCTAGGACCACAAGTCATTTCAACGTAAATAATATTTGAAATAAGACTAGTGTTCCTTATGGTCATTGCTATTGTTGCCTTTAATTGAG
Organism: Pinus tabuliformis; assembly: GCA_031772625.1. Lineage (NCBI taxonomy): Eukaryota > Viridiplantae > Streptophyta > Pinopsida > Pinales > Pinaceae > Pinus > Pinus tabuliformis. The sequence continues at coordinate 815,651,782 of CM062813.1, forward strand.
TCACGTGCTTTCTAGTAGCATTTAAACTTAGTCCCATACATGAGGTTAGATACTATGTTTGACCTCTTTCTTTGGATTCTTACACACCTTGGGGATCTTTATATAAGATGGTTTTAATGTTTGAATTTCTAAGCCTCTAGTTCATTAAGTTGCTTGTCTATTCTTTGCTACATTTAAATAGTGGCCAATTCCTTACGGTATCTCACCTTACTTAGGGGAATTCCACTTATTCTCAGTTAAAGAGATACAATGATGTGCCAATGCATCCAAATATGTGATAGTGCCTTGGAATATGTGAGATGATCCAAATAAGGCTAAAAGAAGAGGCTTGGGAAGGAGGTACGTCTGGTGATTTCTTATAAGTAGGGTAGCCATTTTTAGAGAGGACATTGTGCCTTTAGAAGGCTTTTATCATATATATATTTTTAATTAGATAAAAATGGAAAAGGAAGTACCCAATAAAGGACCACCTTATGGAGGTTAGTGCGAATTGGTAAATCATAAAATCTTAACCCACTCCCCTTTATTGAGATCTTTATCCCTAGGGGTAGAAGGGCCTCGTTTCCAAAATATGGCCATTGTTTAATAATGATATTTGATTGAAAGATATATGAGCAGGCTTCCACTCATGCTAGATTACATGGAACTAAACGTGTTGTGCTAACAACCCATGTTGATCATAGTTTTAGTTAACTAACTAGAAGGTTATTCCTTGTCCATTTTTTTTTAATTATTTATATATTTTATAAATATGTTTTTGTAATATAACAAATAAAATATATATGAAAAATTATCCACATGGGACCATTAGTTTGATTGGTAAATACTTTTAATGAAATTTCAAGAAGATATCAGGATCAAATTGTCCCTTCAGGTGACTTTTGAAAGAAACAAGGTTTGGTCGGACATGAAGGCTCTTGTGGACATCTAAAACAATTTGATGCAAGATGTCCAAGGACACATGAATCTTTGCAATAACATTGGGAGTTCTCAATTTTCTTATATCAGTGGATAGGTAAGAAAACTATTATATCTTGCAGATATATGACATAACCTCTTGTAGACCCATTATATAGGGTTGAAAACACATCTAAGGAGAGATACCTAAGGGTTAGTTCAAATGGTTTGAGTCATCATGCCAAGAAGTATTGGTCAAGAAGTTCATAACTTTGAATCCAACTAGTTAGTCTCTTAGGGTGAGGAATACATGTTCTATGTTAGTGATATTTACCCCAACTCAATTCACAAAATTAAAGGAAGTTCTTGTAGAGTTTCCATTAGGAAGTTAACAAAAATGGGAAAATAATGTATGTTTTAACCTTGTATAATTAATTGTTGCAAACATATTCTTAATAGAATGGAAACGATGTAATGGTTCACACAAATTAACATGGAGATTTTACCCTGGAAACCCAAACAAATGAAACCAAAAAGAATTTTAATATATATTTCTTTATATTATTACAATAGAATATGTAGATCCCATAGCATCCATAAATCATCAATCCATTTATCTTGGATTATAATACAATTGTATTTCCTTAACTGAAATTATAAAATCATGGAAGGAATCACCATGTGCCATAAAACTACTAATAGGAAAAATTATGTGCCAAAAACTGCCAAAAATGGATGCAAAGTAAACACCCAATGTTTTTCGTGGGTGTTACTCTTGAACCCATGCATAGGGGGGTTTATGTCCCCATAAAATCCCCTGAGCAAGGGGGCATTCACCACCCTACGACCTCCCTATTGCACCCAACACAACATATGACATGTGTAGGTACTCATGCAAAGAATATAGAACATGCACAACATTTTCCCAGTTTCTTTTTTCTTTGCATACAAGAGGTCGCAGGAGTACATGTGTTGGGAATGGAATCCCCCAAGAATAGTTTTGGGGCTAAAAGCCCATGTTTTGGGTCAAATTTTGTAATAAAGTTGTAAAGTCTCCGCATTTTGTGGTCGCAGAACGCAAAGGTGTCATGAGTCATAAAGGGTTGTCCGCCCTTAATTTTGTAAAGTAGAGTCAGTTGTAAAGATCTACCCATGGTCTGCAGACTATGGGATTGTATAAAAAGAGCTAAGTAAGTAAGCTCTAAGTAGTCTTAATGAGTCATGAATTGTAGTAAGAAGTCTTGAGCGATAAGGAAAGAAGTCTAAGTTCAGGTCGTGGTGTAGGTAGAGGCTCTACAGCTGAGTGCATAGAGGCCTAGGGTAGAAGTCCGCAACTGAGTGCGTGGAAAAAAATAGAGTCTGTAATTGTCTGAAGATATCAATAAAGAGAAGTATTCTACAAATTCTGTATCTTTGTTTCCTGTTAATGCATCTTGTCATATTGTGTATGAATTTCATTTATAATACTTATGTGATGCGTGAATGTATGTAATTATGTTGGACAGGGAAAATTTTAAGAACCCCCCCAAATTTACATGTATAATAAATGGGCGAATCTCCATGGTATATAGGAAAAATGGAAGGTGATTTTATCAATAATATGATATGTATATATAATTTTTTGGCGAATCTCTCACCAGGCATGGCGAATATTTTACTCAATTATAAAATCTTATGTTTATTGAATACACAAATGAAATCATTGCATTTCTTTAAAATATCTTTTGAAATCAAAATTACCTAAATTACATATCGATAACCTAGTGGGTGTAGGATAAAATTCACCCATGCCATTCACAGAAAGCATGAGAAAACACCTAATACTATATATAAAACCAAGAAAAATTCAAATTCATCACTTCTAGGGACCTTGTAACCACCCTGCCAATACACAAGTATGTTCCTGTTTGCAATTAGAAAAATTACCCAAATTGCAATATGTTTACTCCACTTCTAGGGACCTCGTAACCACCTTGCCAATACACAAGTATGTTCCCGTTTGCAATTAGAAAAATTACCCAAATTACAATCTGTTTACTCCAGCATATGTGGGAAAGTTATAGAAGGATGACTAGTGCAATCAATCCATTCCTTTTAGCCCTTGATTTGTTTCAGTTTAAAACAGAAGTATACAAATATACTTGTCCAATGTCTATGCTTTAACCATTCACCTTAAGATGTTTTTACAATATAATTTCCTAAGTCTATTTAATATCTTCATTATCATAAAAACCAACCTATATCCATCTTAACTCCACATCTACCACTCTTAGGGGGATGAAATCTATTTATCCCTCTGAGCACTTGGTAGACCCAGAATTAAGATGGATCTAAGATATAATTTCCCCTTTAAATAGTCTATGCTCACATGAATACCATGGGTCAATACCATGGGTTATCATAAACCTAGAGCTTAAAAATTACTAATAGTAATTTATAAAAATTAATAAAATTAATAGTTGATTTTTATTTTATTTTTTATTTTAACCAAGCTAAAATGTTTAACATACATTAAATTACAACATCCATTTTTACTCTTGATCGGATCAAATATTTTTTCACTCTATGCTAGTTTGCATATCACGATATTTGATACCTCTCAGGGGTTAGTAGATCCAGAGTAAAGATGGATCTATGCTGGTTTAATTCCCCCATTTAAATAGGCTACATTCCAAGTGAATACCATGGGTCAATACCATGTGCCATTTTGGTGAATACCATGGGTCAATACCATGTGCCATTTTTATTTTTATTAATACTAATATTAGGGTTAATAACGTTTTTTTGCATGGTATTAATAACAATCTAGTCCATGGTATTTGTCCCATAGTATAAATATGAGGTGACTTATGGAGTAAATATAAAAAAATGTTTTATTTGTTTTCCATACCTCTCGTTTATTTATATTTTTATTAATTTACCATACCATTCATAAATACAAGGTGACTTATGGAGTAAATATAAAAAAATGTTTTATTTGTTTACCATACCTCTTGCTTATTTATATTTTTATTAATTTACCATATCTCTTTTACAAATATGGTATTTGGCCCATAGGATTCACTTAAATAAAACCTCTTTCTTGAGCCTTCATAAATAGAATGAGGGTTATGGACTAAATATAAAAAGAAGTTTTATTTATTTACCATGTGTCTAGTTTATTTATATTTTTATTTATTTACCATACCTTTTCAGTAAGTATAAAAAGACGTTTTATTTATTTACCATACCTCCACTTTACTTATATTTTTATTTGTTTACACCCTTGCATGTATATAAGGTGACTTATGGAGTAAATACAAAAAATGCTTTATTTATTTACCATACCTCTCATTTATTTATATTTTTATTAATTTACCATACCTCTTTTATAAATATGGTATTTGGGCCTTTGGCCCATAGGATTCACTTAAATAAAACCTATTCTTGAAAATGGGCGAATGGATTCACTTAAATAAAACCTATTCTTGAAAATGGGCGAATGGAAGGTTGTAACTCCTAATTTCAAGGGCTAAATTTACCTTTTTTACCCTCTCCCTTAAAATAAGGTGGGCTATTTGAGGTGATTTGTAAAAATGTACTATGATACAAAATATTCGCCCACTAAAAATTTAAAACCCTTTAATTTCGCCAAAGGGCGAACATTCGCCCCTAAAATCACCCCTAATGTTGGATAATTGAACGCAAATAAGGATATCTGTTTACGTGGTGCTAAGTATGATTATCTAATAAGATAAGTAAGATTCTTAAGATAACTTGGGAATATATGCAATACACTACCTTAGCAGTGCGAAAGTATCTGAACCGAAGGTTAGGGCTGCGTAAAGGTCACTCATACCCCTTCGCGGAGGTATTGAAGGGAGGAATAAGGGGCTAGGCAGATAAAGCCCTAGAACTTAACGACCTATGTGAAAGTAGGAATAGAAGGAATAAACCGACATCACGACCATCTCAGGGTGCAGAAACTTGGTTCCATCATACCCCCATACTACTTCAGGTGAGACTTCGGTCTGTGCTCCGTGGGCTGATGAAGAAAGGGCCAGTAGTGTAGGGATTTTTTTGGCTAACTGACGTTGAACTTGGGTTAGGCCCCACCAAGCCAAAAACATGATAAACAATCCAAGGTAGTAATGCCCATTGTTTCTCTACATAATTATAAATTCTTAGTGCTCACAATTTTTATTAATGAATATGCATCATTCTTCAAAGTGTCCACCTTTACTAGTAGCACCTTCTTGTCTTCAATCATATCTTACACAACGTGATACTAAACATCAATATGATTTGTTTTAGAATGATAAGATAGGTTCTTCACTAGGAATATTGCACTCTAGTTCTTGCAATATATATTTATATATTACTATATCAACATAATACTTGAACACGATCTTTATAATCATATTTCTTCCTTGCTTGCATGGGTGGTTTCCATATGATTCATATTTTGAAGTTGAGAGTGACAATATAGAATATATCTTACTTATCCAACTGATTTCTCCTCCAAATAGGTTATACACATAACCCACTTGTAGATCTTATGTAATCTAGATCTCCATCTCGATATGCATCAATAAATCCATGTAGGTCCAACACTCTATCCTATCCTAGTCTTCCTTAGTAGAATCATACAAAACTAGTAGTTCCCTATAAATACATGAAAACCCTCTTTACTGTTGTCCAATGTTCCTTCCCCAGTTTTGACATATACTTATTCAAGATTCCCACTGCATGTGCAATGTCAGGTCTAGTAAAGACCATTGCATGCATCAAACTTCCAACTACACCAACATATGGAACACAGGATACGTCCATGTCCTCTTTTATTTATTGGTACATTGATATAAAAATATATTTACACCTATAAGAATAGGGACCTTTATCTATTTACATTCCCTCATATTAAACCTTAGTAATATTGTCTCAACATACTTTGTCTAATTTAACCATAGTTTCCTATTTGCACAATCTTTTAATTTCCATGCTCAAATGAAATTTAGAACACCAATATCCTTCATGTCAAATTTATAGGACAACTAAGATTTCACTTTTTGGACGACTTCCTTTTCATTTCTAATCAACAACATATCATCCTCAGACGTGACCAAATAAATTGTTGGAAAATGTAACTAGTTTCGGTCTTCATAATTGTCATTGTACTCATGCCATTATGTATATATTATGTAACGAATTAAAGAATAATTTATTATTATTATTTTCAAGCATGGGTTTCATGCTTCTTTTAATTGATCAACTAGGTTAAGCATGCTTTTCATGCTTATAGGGTTTTTCATGTCATAAGAATAATTATCATGAGTCAAGAGAGGCAATATCATTTTTATAAGACTCATTAGGGCAAGTTGTAACATGAAAAAAAGTTATTTTTGTGTCAAATTTGTCAAAGTTAACCTCCAATACCAAGTTGTCTCTTCCCGTCAAAGTCGATCTAGAGAGGCCTAAATCGACCTCATGAGAAACATATATATAAGAAGACTTCGACTCATTTGAAGACATATATTCTAAAGTCCAATCTACAATAGAATAAGAAGGAAAACAAGAGAGAGGAGATTAGAAGACAAGAAGAAAAACCCTAGTGAAGGAAATAGGTTGAAATCTTAATTTTTTTTTTTCTCACATGTGTGAGGATTAGGGTTTTTGTTATGTTATATGGGGCCAAGAGTTGCAGGCCAAATTTTATGAAATTGCTGCAGGTCCGAAGTTCTAAAATTGGGATAAAAAATCTACGTTTTGAGCAAGTTTGAATAAGGTTCAACTCTTGTTTATTAGAGTTGACCTTGACATATTGGAAGGGCTTTGAAAAGGGGTTTACTTGGTGCTTGGAGGGGGTCTTTGTCAAAGTGTTTGGGTGTTGTAATTCTCATTTGATAAGATTATATAAGAAGAGAAGAGATTCTTTTAGGTTTTCCCCTTAGAGGGGTTTTTTCTTGGCTTGGAGCCTATATTTTGTGTTCTCTAACTTTTATGATCTTTATGGTTTATGCTCTTGATATTTATTTGATGAAGAAGATTTAATAAAGAACACGAAAAAGATAAATAAAGTCCACAAGTAATTATTAAGGATAAGGAGAAATAGTTGTCATACTTAATTCTCCAACATGTTATTAGAGCTAAGGTGAGGAAGGGAATGCAACTAGAAGAATCATTTGCAAAAGGACAAAAGGAAAGAATAAGAATACCTATTGAACTAGAAAGAAGATTACTACATAAAGCTTTCATTGAAGACCTCATCATCTTAAGAGATCAAGATCTCGTTAAAGGAAGGAAGGATGATCTCTTGTTGAAGGCTCTCTTGTGCACTACATCATCTTGAACAAGAACAATCAATCTTTCTCTCTTGAAAGATTTTAATCTCTCTTTGAAGGCTATCAGTTTTGAAGGATCATTTGAAGATGTCCATGGAGAAAGCATCATACAAGGTCAAGAAAAACAAGGAAGACAAAAATATTGGGAACATCATCCACTCTTTGAAGCAGCTTCAAGCTTGTCGAAGGCATCCTATAAGTCATTGCTCTAGGGAATATTTGAAGCCTTTTGAAGATTCTTGAAAACATACAAGTGCAAACACATCAATAAGTTTTTTATAATTTGGTCGTAGATATGAAGGACCTAAGCAAAAGGAGAAAAGAAGTAAACTTGTGTGACTTTTCATGACTGTTTGGAGGGCCGAGTTTCATAGTTTGTAGGTCGATGTCTGCGAGGATAAGTATGGGTGTTTTTTGTGCATATATGAGGTGTGTTTAGGCCTCAAACCTTTTTTTGTATTTCATATAGAAGAACACTCTCTTAAGAAGGGAAGAGAGGCCTAGAAAATCTCTGAAATCTAGGTTGCATACATAGAAGTGTCAGTGCAGTTGATTGGAGGAGAACATAGGTCTGTAAGGAGTGTTTTCACCAAAGTATTAGGGTTGACGTGTGCCCTAACCAGATTTGACAGAACTGAATGAAAATACGTTAGATTAGAAAATATCCTTGAAGAATAAAATATATAGAACACAGAAGTTAAATGATGAATATATTGCCACTTATATTATGAATATATTAGAAATAAGGGACCAGTTGCAAGGGCTTGGGGAAGTCATTTCTAATTCGGAGAGGACTACATGAGTGCTAAATTATTTTCCATCTGAATGGATTTTTTTTGTGACTAGTGCCTACTCAAGAAAAGATACTACTCCAATTGATGAACTATGGGCTCAATGTATCTTGGAATGAACTAGAATAAAGTTAAAGGATGACAGTGAATCAAATGAGAAGTCTCAAGCTTTTGTTGTAAATTCCAAGAATAATACGAAAGGGAAGTTTCGAAAGTCCAAAGGAAAACAAGTTATGTCCAAGATACAATGCCTTGGATGCAATGAGTATGGACATTTCAATAGGGGTTGTCCAAACAAGAAAAACAAAAAAAGGAAGGAAAGGAGTGAAGCTTACATAACTACAGGAAAAGGAGAAGCTAAGAAGAAGCCAAAAGGAGATCCCAAGGATATTTACTATTGTAGGAATCTTCGTCTCTATCAGGTGCATTTGTAATTTTTCTTTCCTTTATCATAAAGTAGAAGTTAGAGTAAGCATGCATAGTTGCATTCTTTAGAAGAAATCTTGACTTTTGTGAAGCGTGGCATCATAAAAGGAAGCATATCATGGTAGAAGAATTAGAGTCTACATGATCAATTTTCTTTGAAAAAATTCATCTAGCTAACAAGAATGAGAAGTTTTAGACCATCTTGCACATCATAGTTCATCCAAGTATTTTCTAACATAATGTTAGAGGTAGTCATCTTGCAGAAAGGATCATCAATATCCTACTATGAGAACCATCATTTAGGGAAGGTTCTTTAACTTAGAAGCATCATGACATAACTGGTATATATTCCATCTAGTATGGAAACAATAGTCTTGAAGGATGAAGGGATGATGATGGTCAAGTTGCAATTTGAGAGGAATAATTAAAGTCTTTCTCCTCTTAAGGGAAACTTATCTTCGATAAGGAAAGAAACAAGCTCATTCAAAAAAATGATGTCTAGATGGTCAAAAGTATAAAATCCTACAAGAATGTGCTCAATAACGTGAGCATGAGAAGGATTCCATGTAATTATGCAAGGAGATTGGCATGATTTTGAATGGTTAAGGACCAAGGCTCTTCCGCAAGATTATATGACTTAGAAATGATAATATTGATCAACATTGAATATGGTTTCCTGAAGGAAGAAAGAGAGTTGATAATGACAACTCCAAGGAAAATAAATTGCAACTTGTTGGTCTACTTGTTCCATGGGCACTTTGATTACAAGTGATTAGCATGGAGAAGGATGTTTGGTAAACGATGAAGATACACCATGTGAAAGGATGTTGATCTCAAAAAGGGGCATATTATTAAGTAATTTTGATATTGATGTTTTGTTTTTGGTTATCAAGTCGATATATGATTTTGCTATCTGGAAGGATATTCCAAGTATATCTACACCTGTTGGTTTTGGACTCAATTCAATAAATACATGGATGGAGTGAATGGTTTTGGTAATCCTTGAAGGATTGTATGGTCAATATGTTTACATCATCTTGGGAGGTCTCAGTATAAAGAGATAACTCGATGTTCAAATAAATGATGAATATTACGTTCATGTCTAAAGGGAGCTATGCCTAAGATTTACTTTGGTTTGGCTAAATATAATGCCTTTGTTGATGATGACTAGAGGAAAGTGATATGAAAGGTTGATGGCATGAATCCTGTCACAGTTTGGCTCTAGTATATTTAGGAAGATGAAATCTCAATTTCATGAAGATACGAAGAAGAGGAGGAGCCATGTAGCTACTTGAAGATCTCCATGAAGGACTAGTAGTTGATGTATTGATGAAGACACACTAGAAAGCTTCCCAATTGAAAGGAAGTAAAATAATCTCCTCTATGCTTTAGAGGGAGTAATAAGCCTCCTTAAATGTTTAAGAATGAGAAATAACCTATTACTCAGTCAATAGGGAATGAGGATCTCCTCTCTAGGTTCAAATGGTGTGATGTTAAAGACATTATATTCTCCATGTGTCATGCACTAGACTAAGACTAACAGTCGTAAGTCTTAGTGAAGGCACTAGGAAGGAGAATGGAGGATTGGATAAGAATCTAAGATTAATACTCCTTGAGGATATAGAATCCAAGATAGGAAGTAGTATTATTGACCTACGCTCTTTGAGGATTGGACTGGTATCCAAGATAAGAGTGGTCAAAGAGGATCAATATTCTTTGAGGATTGGGAATCCAAGATAAGAATAGTCCTAAAAGGACATACCTAGTGAACATTCAGATGGGGTATGTACCTTGAGAGGTAATGTGGTGTCTCACGTAAAGCCTCCTAGCATTATGATCTAATATAAATAGAGTTTGTCAAGTTAAGGACTTATTATGTTGAAAATGTCGGTTATTATGTTAATGGTTAATATGGCTTATCAATCCAACTCTTCTTATGAGAACTTTTTAGTTTGTGAAAATCCTTGTACCAGTGGCACATTTATGAATACCTCCCTATTTAAGAGGGAGTGTTGGAAAATGTAACTAGTTTTGGTTTTCACAAATGTCATTGTACTCATGTCATTATGTATATCTTATGTAACGAACAAAATACGAAAGAAACAATATTATTTTGAAGCATGGGTTTCATGCTTCTTTTGATTGGTCAAATAGGTTAAGAATGTTCTTCATGCTTCTAGGTTTTTTCATGTCATAAGAATAATTTTCATGAGTCAAGAGAGTCAATATCATTTATATAAGACAAATTTGGTCAAGTTGTAACATGAAAAAATAATTTATTTTTGTGTCAAAATTGTCAAAGTTAACCTCCAAGACCAAGTCGGCCTTACCTGTCAAAGTTGGTCTAGAAGGCTAATTTGACCTCATTAGAAACATATATATATAAGAAGACTTTAACTCATTTGAAGAAATACATTCTCAAGTTCTATCTATAATAGAATAAGAAGGAAAAAAGGAGCGAGGAGACTAGAAGACAAGAAGAAAAACCCTAACGAAGGAAATAGGTTGAAATATTTGTTTTTTGCTCACACATGTGAGGATTAGGGTTTTTGTTATGCTATATGGGGCTGAGAGTTGTAGGTCAAATTTTCTAAAATCATTGCAGGTCCAAAGTTCTAAAATTGGGAGTCGAAATATATGTTTGGCACAACTTTGAATAAGGTTTGACTCTTGTTGATTAGATTTGACCATGACTTCTTGGAAGGGATTTGGTGGGCTGACTTGATGCTTGGAGGGGGTCTTGGTCAAAGTGTTTGGGCCTTGGAATTTTCATTTGATTGGATTCTATAAGAAGAGAAGAGATTCTTTTGGGTTTTCCCCTTGGAGGGATTTTTCCTTGGCTTGGAGCCTATATTTTCTATTCTCCATCTTTTACGATATTTATGGTTTATGCTCTTGATAATTATTTGATGAAGGAAATTTAGTAAAGAACATGAAGAAGCTAACTAAATTTCACAAGTAATTATTAAGGATTAGGAGAATTGTTTAAATAGTTTCCATACTTAATTCTCCAACTTAAATAAGATGATCACCAACTGCGTTGAAATACACATAGTGATATGAGTTACTCCTTATGAATCCAAGTCACAATATAAATCAAATGTTTGATACCACATCATTGGTGATTTCTCTACACCATATAGGAAATTATTTATGTTGGCATTGATGTTAACAAGGTCATGGTCATGACGTTGCTTGTTATGTGTGATGGTTGGCCTTGATGTATGATAGTGAGATGGATTTGTTGGCATTGATGTCAACTATTGAGGTCATACACTTATGTAAACCTCATGTTGCAGATTGATGGACCATGGTGTGTGTTAGTATGTGTTTATATTGATGTTGATCTTATTGATGGTGACTCACTTGTTGGCATGATTGATCATGTGATGGCATTGATGGCCATTGTGGTAGCATGTTGGTCTTGGGGGAGTTGGAATTTTCATTGATGGACATGTCATTATGGTTTTTTGATGCTTCTTTAGGTTGAGGAGGTCGCTACATGTGATGATTAGAGAGCCATATGATGGAGATGGTTCATGGCACACTAGTTGAGGTTGTCAAATAGGTCTTCATTATTCATGTCTATGCCTATGAGGAGACTTGTTGTAGTGATGTGATGGCTTAACGATGATTCTATATAGGTTGCATAGGTGCTTGAGATGTGTCGCAGCTTGGTCAGAGGTCTGATGGATAGTGGAGGACTTGTTGGCAAAGTTGCAGAGGTCAACTTGGCAGTGACACTTGGGAGGCTTGTTTCATTTACTTTCAGAGGTGTCAGAGGCTATGATAGAGGTCTAGAGGCTAGTATAGATGTAGGGGAAGGTGATCCAATAAATGGAAGAGGTTATTGACTGAAGAATAGATTATTTACTTCAGTTTTATGCCCAGTTGTTTAGTATGGTGTTAGGATAGAAGTGACGGTTTTGGATTGGATTTTTTGGGAAAATGAATATGAATCTCAAAATTATGAGACATGGGTTTTGTGCAGAACGGACCAGATTATATTTTAGATGGGAATTTTTTCAAAATTAGGTCTAGATTGAGAGAAACCAAAGGTTCTTTTCCCAGCCACATGCGTAGAATCCTATGGGAGCGACTGGGAGGCTCTAGATGCTAGCTTGTAGGTTTGTGGGAGTATCTATAGCTCCATGAGGCTAGATTCTCATGTAGAGCAGTGCTAAGGGAGTGACTATGGGTTTTGGAAAGAAAATATTTGCATTCCTGACGTTGTTTGGAAGTTAATTAGCATGGAAATTCCCAGAGGCTTCCAAAATTAGTGAAAAAGGTCACAAATGTTTTGAAAATGTCCTCTCATGATGTGAATGCATTTAGTGCACTAGTAGTGACCATAGCAGATTTATTTGGTCCAATTTATGCACTCTTGATCTAGATCCAAGATCAATTTCTCCCTACGTGTTTTATATGCTTAATCTTGGAGCTATGTGATGGTTTATTGTGAGTTATTTGTGTTGATGAAGTTAGAGGTTCAATGTATGTGTGAAGAGAAGGTCGCATTGAGTGTTGATGCTTCAAATCTTCTGTAGATCCTAGATGCTTCGGTCTATGAGTGTTTATTACTGAGTAATGTCCAAATATGAAGAATATGTTCAGAGTAGATCAAATTTGTAGCTGCTGGTGAAGAGTTTGGTTTGATTAGTTATGTATGATGTTGGTGGAGTTTATGTTGGTGATTATCACACTTGTTCTTGCAGGAGTTGTTGATGCATTTAGCACATGGCCATGTGTCTTATGATGTTATTTGTATTATGCAGTATCATATTGTTGTGAGGGTTTGATCTATTCATAATTATGTGGCCACAATTTTGCTATTAGAGGGCACATATTTTGTGCATTTTCTTTACCTTGATTTGATTATGAGATCTTGCTACTGAGAGCATGTATGAAAAGTTGATTTCTTGTTGAGAATAATGTCTTGGGATCCAGTTTGAAAATACATGAAAGGAGGTTTGCATAGTGGAGAGGAGTAGTGACTTCATGAGAGAGGAGCAGTGATGGCGAAGCTTCAGCGAAAGGAGGAAGTTTCTCAATCCAATGGTGGTTGGATAGTCCAATGGTAGTTGGGAAAGGATCGATTGATCATGGTGGCCTTTAGTGGATGGTAGTCCATAGAGATCCGTATAAAACAGAGTATTCCAAGATGATCTAGTAGTGTCGAGTCTCCTAGTCAATTGAAGTTGGCGTTATGTATATGAGGTCGAGTCTCCATGCTGATGGGAGTCAGCACACTATTTAAAATATCAATTGCTTGACATAATATAAATTCAGAGTAGAGTAGCAACAACAAGGGTGGTTTTTCTCCCAGAAGGGTTTCCACCAGAAATCTTGTGTCTCATGTGTGATTGATGTGATGTGCATGTTTATTGTTTTGTAGTTGCTTATGGTTTCTAGTTATGTTTATGTTATGCACATGCTATGATGTTTATGAGTTGTTGCTAATATATGTGTGATTCAGTAATTGAAGTTAATAAAAGGAAAAAATCATATATAGATCACACTATTGATTCACCCCCTCCCTCTCAGCAGTAAATATATTTCCAACAATTTAGCCTGCATAGTTTCTCTTTCTTTCCCTTCATCACAAATCCTTCTTCATACTTCGTGTAGATTTCTTCTTCCATATCCCCCTATAGAAATTTTTTCCTTGTGCCGATATATTCTACTTCAAAATAAAAATAAATAGCAACAAATAAAAGAAATATAATAGAAGTTAACTTGGAAACAAGAGAAGAATTCTACTTTGGAATGTGTACATAAGAATGATAGCAAAATACCATGAGATTATCAAGAGAGGATTTATTACCAGTCCATACCTTATGTGGAGTCTTGTCAACCTACATTGATGAGGATGATTTATTTACCAGTTAAAACACAATGTCCATTTCCTTTCTGCAGAATTTGTATCCTAACCCAACACCATTGAACATGGTTCTTTCTATTTCTATCAGCATCATGTTCATCCTTTTAGCAACTCCATTATACTAAGGTGTGTATAGGGTAGTATTCTACCTTGGTATACCACACTTCTTATATAATTATTTTAATTATTTCTTGTAAAATTCTCCACCATCATCTATCCTTAACACCCTAATTTTCTTCTTTGTCTGATTTTCCACAAGAGCCTTAAACTCTTTAATTTTTTTCAAAGACTTTATATTTTTCCTTGAGGAAATAAGTCCATGTATTCCTTGAGGAGTCATCTATACATGATACATATTATATATATCTACCTTGTGATGGAACCAACATAGGCCCAAACACATTATTGTGCACTAGTTGTAATATTCCCTCTACCCTCATAGCACCAATGGAGAATCTTACCCAATTCTGCTTCCCATATAAGAAATGTTCATAGAAATCAAAATCCAGAGAGAAATTAGATATACCTTCTACCATACCATTACTGTGTAGTATGTAAAGGCCCTTCTCTCTAATACGTGTCTATATTTGATGCCACAATATAGTATTTTCTCCAGAGAGTAGGAGTTTTTCCTTCTTTAGGTCTACTCTCAGGAGAAATAGAACTATTGCACCCATTACTAACAATGATTCCTAGTAGCTTATATAAAGTTTTATTCTAAACTCCCCTCAACAATACAATTACTTCAAAACCATATTGCATATAACCTTTTCAAACATTATTTCTACACCTATATCACTTGTATTGCTTACAGGAATCACATTTATGGGCAATATTATGACGTGGACAACATTGAGTGTTCTAGCCCTTTCACCCATGATAATAAAATTTATTTCTCCTCATCCTATGGTTATGGTTGTCAAATATTCTACTATGAAAACACCACTACCATCATATATTTCATACTCACAAAACATTGTTATAGCCTTAAAAACAAGCCCTATTATCCTTTGAGGATCCACTCATATGAGATACTAAGAAACCACAACCTTTTACCTTGTCAGTTGAATTTTGAGCATGGTCACACCCATCCTTCATAGTAAAATGTGACCACTTGTAGACCACAAACACCTTCTCAACCTTCATAATTGATAATCCTGAGAAGAATGTGTGTGGGATAATAACCATACCTTGTGCACATCAACATGAACTTTCCTTCTAATTATGGCTTCATTCAATTCACTCAAGCCTTTAATCTCATCCATTCATCCAAAAATAGACCATCCTCCATCTATATAATGAAGGTCATACCAAGGGAAGATGAAGGAAGAAATATAGTAAGTTAATGTTGTCAATATTTATATAGAGGTTCAAGGAAAGGATCAAGATAAGAGGTCTTATAAAACATCAATTGTGTTAAGGTATAAAGTGGTTTATTGTACTATTGTCATCTTTATAATCAATATAAATGGATATGTACAATTTATCCCTCATCATTATATGTTAATTTCATGTATCATATATGATTTAAAAGATTAGATTTGTTTAGCTAACGATTTATTGTTCGAAGGAAGTTTGGATAATCATCTTTGTTATTTTGTGTCTAGGAAATGAGTCGAACAAGCCAAAGCCGATATCTCGAGAGTTGCTTCAATTCAAGCCATGCTAAAATGAATGATGATAAAAAGGTGCACCCCCTAATCTTCTCTACTTTAATGCATTTGAATGATTGTTTCTTTAAATATAAGATACCTCAGTATAATGTACTAAACCTCTGTCTATCTTGTGTTTGGACTCTCCAGAGGGAAAGTTCTCATGTCTGCAAATGATTTTTCTATTAGAAGAATTGAACTCCACTAGGGAGAGAAAATAAATTTTCTTTCCCTAAGATCTTGTTTCTTGGTTCCTTATTTTCCTAAGTTTTTGTTCTTGCTTTAGCCTGTTGTTTATATTGTATGGGTTAATAGTCTCACATTTTAAGTATGAACTTTTCCTATAAAATCACATAGTCACGGGTTGCATTCTCACACTAGTGCAATCGATTTGTGCCACATTTCTCAAGTGTGACCACCCCTATAGTTCATTGTTTAGGATTTTTCCTTCCTTAGGTTTGTTTTTTGTATTTTGAGCTTTTGTTGGCCCTCCCCTTCCAGGTTTTTGAGATGCTATGATTGTCCCATTGTAGATATTCTTCCCTTGCTTCTAAATATTTGAGTGAAAACACATGAATTCATATTTATGTTTTATAAGTTGATGATTTCTTTAGTTTGTGACTTTAGTTGATATTACTGTGAAACGGTCTTGTGTTTTCCCATTCTGAAAAGTCCTTTGCTTCTTTAGTGGTTTTTCTTTTCAAATCAATTTTTACGTTTTAGATCTCTTTCTATTTTATTTTTGTTGGATTCATTGAGTTTGATCTTGCATACACATAATGAAAATTTATATTATTTCAACTTTATCATCATGGTAAAATATTTTGGAGTGTTTTCCTTATTTAAATGTTATTTGAAATTTGTTTAGTTGCATAGTTAACAAAGATAGTTTTTTTTATCATTTCCTACAAGAAATTTTATTTTAGTTATTGGAAAAAGAAACAAAATAAATCATCCATTTTTTTAGCATCATTGGGATAGTTGCATTTAGATTGGTTGTGCATACATAGATTTTTGCATTGAAGGAAAAAATGATTTTTTCTATGTTTGTTTGACAAGAAAAAAAGAGAGACTATTCCTTACTTTGGATGGAGTTCATCGAATAAAAAAACTTGAATAGTTTCCATTCTTTGAATTCTTCTATTGTAAATTTATGAGTCATAACAACATTGATTTGCATGCCACTACCCTTTTCTGAGTAAGAAAAAACCACTAAAATTAACATTAATAAAATTTATCAAACATATTATTATTTTATTGGTAGCAGACCAACATTAACTTAGGATTTAAGCGTATTATATTAGGCTAGAAAGGAAACTCTCCAAGACCATAAATTAAATAATGGAATCTTGATTTATGGAGTGCAAATCCATTTATAGTTAGGCATTTCCAAGGAATCCAATCTTACATAAGGCTTAAACACTTTGTCATGTTGGAATTAGTGGAGCGATAATCCCACTTCATCTAATATGGTGCGGTCTATGCACATACAAGGGTATCTTTTGAGAGGTTGTAGTATCGATACCATACCTTTGTGTGTGGATCTGGCCCATCACTATTCCATGAGGTCATTTGGTTGTAGGTGGTAAACATAGTGGCCATAATCTTAGGGACCCTACATAGGTAAGAACAAGTGGTGCGACCCTTGGGAGAAATGTTGGTCAATACTCACTTGAAGCTCCCAAATAGTGCCCAATTTTTATGATGGATAATTGCACTAGGTGTTGAATTGTTGAGCAAGAGAGAAGCACAATCGTCCCTTCAAAATCTTCATGTTTGACTTGGGCCCTCATCACCTAAGCTCAAACTAAGAGAAGACCATTCTGATACATTTAGTTTTCTTGTTATATTTTTAGTTTTTTTTTTTAGTGTGTTCTCTTTGGTTTTGCATTTGCATTGGATTTAGCTTTCAAATTTTTTTTGGATCATACTCCAACTTTTACATCATGGTCAAACAAGCATCTTGTTGGTTGTGAAGACAATGTGGTCTCTCTCTCATTTTGGAAGAGCCAGTGGTTGTTTGATGGAGAGTGTTTCCACCAGAGCACACTCCCTTGGACCACTTTGGTTCCACACTACTAATTTAGGATGAATTCATAAAATTGATACAATTAAAGACATCTCTTCACCAAATTTTAACCCTCCTTTGAAAGACCCTTTTGGACATGTTTTACAAGTCAACTTGACCATGCCATGATATTTTTATTTCTTTCATCGCTACCCCATAATTTCAATAATGATCCAAACTTTACATTTAGGGATTTCCCCTCCCTCATTGGATAATAATATGGGAGAAGCTATGTTTCTCTCTCCTTTAGCATCACTCGGTGGGATTAGTGCTACTTCCACATTACCAAGTACTCCTAGATTTTATATTTGGGGGTAAACATAATTTTTGTCATTCCTAGCTATGAATATTCCTCTTACTTATACCTCGATGTCATCCATGGCATACACTTCCATGACTCTAGAGGATTTCCCTTTTTTACACCCATCAGAAGTGAACCCTTCACCTTCACTAATCCATTCATTGGGATATCATTTATTTTTCTTGGTCTTCCCCCAACCTCGTAGAATCACTTAATGGGATTAGGACCTATCCCTTAGGCAGATGGGGGAAACAAAAACTATTAAGGGTGTAACAACCCTTTTTTCTACCCCTCTTGTAAATTTCACTATGAACTATAAATCATGTAAATATTGAGGAAATGTAACACAATGACTGGGCTAGAGGAGTGGAAATAGATTCAGAGGTCTGAGGAGGAGGATTTCTAAGGTTGAGTGTAAATCCAAGCCACTACATTTATTTCATCCCCTTCCACCCTAATGAATTAATGGCCTTTCTGGTCCAAGCATAGAAGTGAAGTATGAGTTTCTTGATTAAAGTAGGATCCCATGCAACCCTTGTCTCACAAAACATGTTGAGAAAGTTAAAACACAAGGTTTAAATGGGAAGGACAAAAGGAAGATGTATGTGGAGATCATACATGCAAACAATGATATGAGAGGAGATAGACTCTAAGATATGTAGATATTTGGATAGATGGGAGAATATAGTTAGTTGTGTGTGGGGATCATGCCTGATAGAAATGTGGTGATTGTCAGAGAACTAGTGGAAAAAGAAGAATGAGGCTCAATGTAGGCACAAAAGCAGAAGCATAGAAGGGTGTGTGGCTTGAAGGAAAAGGAAACAAAATATTACGTGGAGACACAATGTATTCTTGATACCTGTAGGTTTAGTGGGTGGAAGCAATATGTGTTATGGATCCCTATGTAGCAGAGTGGTAACTCTATGTGTTTTGGATACCTATAGGGCTCAACACGTGGAACCACGTCTGTATGCCTGAGAGTAGATGGAGACATTGTGGGTTATGATGTACTATGATATTTAGCAGGTGGAGACAATGGGTGCTCTAGAATCCTCTAAATAGGTGGAAAAATTGTGATTTATGGATGCATATGTGAACTGGTTTATTGGAATTGGTGTGAATTCCCTTGAGCACTCCTCAAAATTTGAATCTAGCTCAAGCATGGTCAACTGCAAAAAATATTGTAGTGCAATGGGTCTATGCTTGGGTGAAGTGTTGAAGTCCCTCTCTCAATTGCCAATCATTTAAGTTAAGTAGATAAGTATACTTACTTGTACATACGTTGCACTATGAATGGCGAATGGTATTTTGATGTATTATAACAATGTATCTATCAATGTTATTTGTAAAGGAATGTGTTATTCTTGGTTGTCTTTAATGGGATGGTTATGTGAATGATTCTCATGGTTAAGATGGACTTGTTGACCCATGTGATTGTTGATATATTCCTTAGTTCTAGATATATATTTACATGGTATTTTATGAATGATTGATGTGCTTAGTTAACTCTTAGAGTGTGTGGACTCCATTGTTTGGCACGACCATGGATATGTGATTGCTTAAGATTATTGAATGTTTTTCCTAGTAAAGGATTAATGATGTAGCAATGTATGTGTTAGGTCCCTATACTACTAGTGTAGCCCATTATTGTTATTAATGAAACCCCCTTATTGTATTTTTGTGCCCATGTAGTCCCCATATTGTTATTATTGTGCCCCATAGAAGCCCACTATTGTTATTGTTGCAACCTTAGAATATTATTGTTATGTCGGATTTAATTATATTGTGACCCCTTAGAGTCCTATATATAGAAAGGAGGACTTGTCATTTGTATCATTCAAGAATTGTTCATATGTGTAATGTAAAGGAGGTTTCCCCTTGAAGAGGCTGATTTTGAAGTCGTTGAGCTATCTTTTCTTCTCTTTTGTGAGCTGGTTACATAACATTTGGTATCAGAGGTTTGGATTCTAGGGTTTCGCTGCTCCAAACAGGTCATCGTGGAATTTTCACTATAACTTTTGTTCTACGATGTTTCGGAAGTTGAAGTTAAAACCCATTTGATCCAAAATCTTGAGTAACCTCAGGTCCAACTTTAAGTTATTTTATTGCTATATTGTCAGAGATATGATCCAAGGAAATTAGGGTTTTTGCAGGCTCTCGAATTACATCTCAAACAGGTGACCTTGGGAACATCGTCATAATTGTCTCTCTGAGCATTAGATTGAAATTTCATAAGAAGTTAAAGAAAGAGGACGAAATTTAGTTTTATTTATTTATATGTTTAGGTCCGAAGGTCGACACAGTGACACGTGGCATGTCGTACAAGTCTGCTCTACTGAACCAGTCTATAATCAAGTCATCGTGGAAGATTTGGCATAACTCTTTCTTGAAGAATCAAACATTGATTAGACTAGTGGGGTTAGAAATATGACTTAGAGGGATACCACAAGACGCAATTTAAGACCTTGGAGATCTGAAATTACAAAGATACAACATATTCAATATCGATTTCCTACAAAGTGAAAATAGGTGTGTAGTTTTTTTTTTTTATAATTTGCATAAGTTTGGTTTGAAAAATTAGTTTGAAGTGATTCAAAGGGCATAATGAAGCATAATTATCATTAATTGATTCCCCTAAGAAATAAAATGGAAACACCTCGTAAGCAACCTGAAATCTCTACCATGACTCATGAAGAAGAGGAAGAAATTCAACATGATATATCAAAATTACGAGACCAAGTGCAACAAATTTCACTCTCACAAAAAGTAACATAAGCTAAGATGGATAGTTTAAAGAAAGGCATGGAAGCTAATATGGATGGTTTAAATAAAGGCATGGAAGCTAATATGGATGGAGTGGAAGCTAATATGGAAGCTAAGATGGATGGTTTAGAATAAAAACTAAAAGAAAACATTGAAGATTTGAAGAAAGACATGGAATGTTTGAAAGGAGTTTTGGAAAAATTGCTACACGAAATGCTTCCAAATGGTGAAAAGGTAGTAGAGTAAACTCACGATGAGAACAAAAGTAATGTTAATTATGATTTCATAGAATCTAATGTTGGATTGAAGACTCATCGTGTTCCAAAGATCTGTTGGGTGTGGAGCCTGATTATCTTCTTTATTAAGAGGTATTGCCACATTGGACCCCATTTCGTAATGTGGCGGCAACACCGCCTGTTTATGTACGCCGGCAGTGGGGTTCGGGGGGCGATGGCGGAAGTTATGTTTAATTTAGGGTTTTTTTTCCCTAGAAGACAACCCCTCGCTATATATGAGGGAATTGTATTGTGCCTATGTAGGTGTGTATTCTGAGTGAGAAAGAGAGAGGAGATTGTGTGAGAGCGAAGAGGGAATTACAACGGATCTACTGTAGGTTTTATCTCTTCTTTTTGCTGGATAATATAAAAGGAAGGACTATCTGTTTCTCGGTGGATGTAGCCCAAATTGGGTGAACCACATGTGACATATATCTATGTCTCTCTTGTTTTAATGTGTTTATATTTCTGCAATAATTTTATATGTTCCATTTCTCCGTAATATGTAATTTCTAACAAGATCGATATGAGGAATTTTGATGGCAAGGATCCCATAACATGAATACTGTAGATGGAGCAATATTTCGATCTCCATATTGTGCAAAACACACAAAAGGTATGCATTACAACTTTATATTTGGAACCCAATTAGTTTGTATGATATCGATGGATTTTCTCTCGTAAAAAAATTGTCACTTGATAAATTTTTGTGGAGGAAATTGTATCACATTATGAGGATACAAAAAGAAACACCTTCTTTAGCCAATTGATAAATCTCAAACAAAAGGGTTCAATGGTTGAGCACATTGAGGAATTCCAAAAACTGAATATAAGGGTAAAAGATATTCTAGAGGAGTATAGGATTGATATGTTCATAGGGACATTAAAGGATGACATCAAACATGAAGTTTGCCTTTGGGAACCTGATTCATTGGAGAAGGAATTTAGGTTGGCAAGAAAAATTGAAAGCAAACTTATGGCAACAAGGAAGTCTACCACTCACAACTATAAAGATGTAAGTGTTGTTGCCCCCTAGCCTTCCACAACCTACAAGGTTGACACCACAACAATTGGAAGAAAAAATAGCAAAATGGATTTGTTACAGTTGTGATAGAAAATGCACTAAAGGTCATAAGTGTGCCGAGAAGAAATTATTTTACATAGATTGTGAAGAGGAGGAAGAAAAGGAATAAGAAACGTCAAAAGAGGAGGATATACACCAGGAACCAAACCTAAAGAAAGAAGAAATGAATCCGACCATATCTTGTAATGGATTGGTAGGAATTATCACTCCTCAAACCCTCAATATAGAAGGACATATCAAGAAGAAAAAGGTAATAGTGTTTATTGATTCGGGTAGTACCCATAATTTTATTAAATGTAAGATAGCCAAGGAATTGAATTGCTTCCTATATCCAGCACCAGAGTGTCAAGTGATGGTTTCAAATGGAGGAACCATAAATTTCTCTAGAAAGTGCCATAATATAAAGCTATCCATGGGAGAATATGTATTTAATAGTTCAATGCTTTCCATTCCAATGGGTGGTGTTGATATTGTACTAGGAGTCCAATGGCTACAATCTTTGGGTACAATAGCTTTTAATTTTCAAGAATTTTTCTTGAAATTTTTTTGGGAAGGAAAGGAAGTTGAATTAAGGGGTATCACAAGGAAACCGGGAAAGATAATAAGCTCTAACAACATGACAAAGATTCTAAATAAATAACAATGGGGTGTAATTGCACAATTATGTTCACTAGAGGTTCCCACATCGAAATCATCTATTTCTCGAGATCTCCAAAAAGTTTTGGGCAATAATTCCAAGATATTTGAGACTCCCAAAGGCATCCCACCTATTCATGATCATGATCATGCTATTCATTTGATTCCAGGAAGTGTCCCTCCAAACATCAGGCCTTACAAATATCCATATGCCCAAAAGCGTGAAATTGAATGTATGGTTGCTAAAATGCTAGAGGCTAGTATAATTCAACCTAATAAAAGTTCTTTCTCTGCTCTAGTAGTATTGGTGCACAAGAAGGATGGATCATGGCGCATGTGTTCGGATTATAGGGAGCTCAACAAGCTCACTATTAAAGACAAATTTCCTATTCCTGTCATTGATGAATTACATGGAGAAATTTGCTTCACCAAGTTAGATTTCGTTTAGGATATCATCAAATCAGAATGAAGACCGAAGACATTATGAAAACAACATCTAGAACTCATGAGGGTCATTATGAATTTTTGGTGATGCCTTTTTTCCTTACCAATGCACCTTCTACATTTCAAGGTTTGATTAATTCCATTTTCAAACCCTTCCTTAGAAAATTTGTGTTAGTAGTTTTTTATGATATACTAATCTACAGTAAGTCTTGGAAGGATCATGTTCAACATGTTGACAATGTGCTCAAACTATTGGAGGAGAAAAAATTATATGAAAAAGCCTCTAAATGTTTCTTTGGAGTACAAGAGGTGGAATATCTGGGTCATATTGTATCCCATGAAGGTGTTAAGGTAGACCATAGCAAAATTAAATCCATTAAGGAATGGAAAATCCACACATCCATAAAGCATCTGCGAGGATTTATCGGGTTGATAGGGTATTATCGCAAGTTTGTTAAGAATTATGGGAGAATAGAAACACCTCTAATAACATTACTGAAGAAAGATGCATTTTCTTGGACTCTAGAAGCAACAAAGGCCTCTGAACACCTTAAAGAGATAATGTGCCAAGCACTGGTCTTAGCTATGCCAGATTTCACAAAAACCTTTATTGTGGAATGTGATGCCTCAGGAAATCGAATTGGTGTTTTTTAATGCAAGAAGGAAGACCCATTTCTTTCGAAAGTCGTCCAATAAAAGGAAAGTATTTACACAAAGCTATTTATGAGAAGGAAATGTTGGCAATACTACATGCACTTAAGAAACGGTGACCTTACTTGATGGGAAGACACTTCAAGGTAAAAATGGATCATGATAGTCTTAAATACTTTTTAGAATAAATATTATCTTCAGAAGAGCAACAAAAATGGGTCACAAAGATGTTGGGTTATGACTTTGAAATCATTTACAAAAAAGGGAAGAAAAATGTTGTTGCAGATGCACTCTCAAGAAAGGATGAGGATGTGGAAGCATTGTTTTGTTCCATTTCTATTATCCAACTAGATTGGATAAACGAAGCAAGGGATGAATGGAAGAATGACGAAGAAGTGTGGGAACACATTCAAAAATTGTAGTAAGATCCTAGTACATCTGATACATTTAGCTAGAAAAATGATTCTTTATGGTACAAAGATCACTTATATCCCTGTAAGAATTCTCAACTCAAACAAAATATTCTTCTAGAATTGCACACCTCTACCTTAGGAGGGCACTCAGGATTTTTAAAAAATTTACCACAGGGTTAAGAAGGAATTTTTTTGGGATGGCCTTAAATATGACATACAAAAATTTGTGGCGGAATGTTTTGTTTTCCAAAAAAATAAAGTTGAGACAATTAAGACCTCAAATCTGTTACAACCTTTATCCATTCCAAGTCAACGTTGGGAGGAGGTTTCAATGGATTTTATCACAGGTTTACCCAAGTCCGAAGGAAAGAGTGTCATCATGGTGGTAGTTGACAAACTTATCAAGTATGCACACTTTTGTGCATTATCTCATCCATTTAAAGCCAGCATAGTTGCTACTGCATTTATGGGAACAATTCAAAAACTACATGGAAACCCAAAGATTAATGTAAGTGACAAAGATCCCATTTTCATTGGAAATTTTTGGACAAAAATATTTTCTTGTTTGGGTACTCAGTTAGCTCATAGATCATCTTATCATCCCCAATCTGATGGGAAAACTGAGATAGTGAATAGATATTTGGAAGGATATCTTCATTTCTTTGTATCTGATAAACATACACAATGGGTCAAGTGGTTGCCTCTGGCTGAATGGTGGTATAACAGTTCCTTCCATACTGCAGCAAAAATGACCCCATTTATGACACTTTATGGATATCATCCACCATCGGTCAGATCATATTTAAGAGAAAATTTGAAGGTTCAAGCAGTGGAAGATCACATTGAGCATCAAAAACAAGTTCTCCAACTCTTAAAGGATAACCTCACTTTGGCACATAATAGAATGAAACAACAGGTAGATGAACATTGCAATGAAAGAAGTTTTGATGTAGGTTGCTAGGTATTTCTACACCTACAACCATACAAACAAATGTCCATCCAACAAGCTAAGAAAGATAATAAATTATCACCAAAGTATTATGGTCCATAGAAGGTGTTACAAAATATTGGTACTATGGCATACAAATTGGAGCTTCGTGCATCTTCACGAGTGCACCTAGTTTTCCACATGTCATGCTTAAAGAAGCTTATAGGTGACAAGCTCCCAGTTCAAACAATATTGCCAAACTTGATAAGGAAGGAAAAATAATATTGTAACCCGAAGTAGTAACAGAAAGAATAAATCGACAACTACAAAATCGATCAATTTCAAAGTATCTCATCAAGTGGAAGAACTTACCCACTGAGGATTCCACATGGGAGGATGAGAATTCTATACAGAAGCATCCAGAACTACTCAATCATTGAAGACAAAATTTTTTTGAAGGAGAGGGGCATGTTAGGTCCCTATATTACTATTGTAGCCCATTATTGTTATTAGTGCAACCCCCTTATTGTATTGTTGGGCCCATGTAGTCCCCATATTGTTATTATTGTGCCCCATAGAAGCCCACTATTGTTATTGTTGTGCCCTTAGAATATTATTGTTATGTCGTCTCTGATTATATTGTGACCCCTTAGATTCCTATATATAGAAAGGATGTCTTGTCATTTGTATCATCCAAGAATTTTTCATTTGTGTAATGTAAAGGAGTTTGCCCCCTCAAAGAGTCTGATGTTGAAGTTGTTGAACTATCTTTTCTTCTATTTTGTGAGCTAGTTGCATAAAAATATGTTTAATCATTGGACCTGATAGCATTGTGTGGGATCCATTCTAGGGTACTATATGTTGTTGTTGTACCTAAGTTGCAGAGTAGTGTTAGCCATGGCTTGGCTGTTTCAGTGCCTACCTATATGCACGTTGATCGATTTATTTATTGTATGATGATTATGAAATAAATCAAGATTATTAGTATTGGAATGAGGGTTTCATTCATGTAGGAGTCATTGTTCTGAGAAACACCTTGCTTCAAATAAGGTTTTGGAAAAGTCCCTAGAAATCACATATAATTCCTAAATCTATGTATTGTAAAGATCCAGACTTATATTCGAAGTTGAATGAGGCTTTAGTGCTAGTTTGTATTTGGGTCAGATACATTGTGGGGTTGGTGGATGTATTTGGGAATCCAAGCATCTGGGTCGTTAGCCCATTTTCATTTAAGAAAAGGTATGAGATTCAAATTGGTCTAAATATATCACAAAAAAGTTAGGACAAGTTATATCTGGGGTGGGGCCCATTTTAAGAGCCAAAGGAAAGGAACTGAATATGTACACATGATGGATTTCGAATGAATTATGGGGTGGGGCTTGTTATCACAATAAACATTTTTCATTTTTTATTTTTTTTTGGAAAATGCTAACAATTGTAGTGTCAGTATTTAAAATTGTAATAAACAGGGAAAATTTCTTGATAGCAGGGTTGTCAACATTTTTTGGAAATCTGAGTAAATAAGTAGATAAGTTTGTAGTCATTTTCCAAGCATAAAAAGAATTGAAATTCTACATTGGACCCTCTCCATTGGAAAGTTCTCTGAACAAGATTTCCAACAGTATGTGGAAGTCCAAAAATGGACTCCTGGATCAAAAGATATGGCCTATTGAAGTTTAAGGGTTTGAAAGCCTTTGAAAGGAAGGAATATCAGAGGCCCAGGGCACATTGGCGATCCATAGCATATCAAAGGTCCATGGAAAATTAGAAAATCGATGATCGGCACATCGGTGGATCTTGTATATCAACGATCACACATTGCACATCGACGATCACATATCTATGGCATATGGCATATCGACAATCAACAATCAACAATTGATGAATCAGAGAACGTGAAAACCTTTAAAAAGTTGGGATATGTGAGTGCCAATAGTTTTCAAACTACCAAGAAAGCATTGATAGTGTTAAACCATCAAGGAAAGCTGAAATAGGTTAACAAAGGATTTTCATCACAAAACCAAAGGTGGACGGGCCTTTTCTCTCTCCCCTAGTGGGATGCATGGAAAAATATGATTGGTTTCGATAAAGCTACATGGCATCTAATGTCAACATGACGTGGTAGTACAAAAGTACATGTGGTAGCCAATTTTGGCATTTTGAGGGGTCCTAATAGGGGAAATCAGGGTGACACATGTCACCACTCATGAGGTGCCATGTGGCAGTGATGACATAATATTGGAGGTCGGCATATCGGAGGTTGAGGATATTGGAGCTTTGTAACAGTTGCCACTTAAAACATTTCCAATTAGAGGGGGATCTAATATTAGGGATAGCGCAAAGTCATTAAGACTTAAAGAACTAAGAGATTAAAGCATTTAACAAAGGAAAATAGCCCCTCAAAACTAACTAAAATGCCTTGCACCTCAAGGTTAAGTCGATGGTCATTGCCCTCAGTCTAATGATAAAAAGTGTAGGCAGGGCTAAAGCAAAAGCAGCTAGGATAAAATCAGAATTCGTCTAAGTTACATTATAAAGGGGCTCTTATGGCATTAAGCCAATAATCATTGGCCCGATTATATAACAAAATAAATGCCAAAGGAGAAATCACAAGGGGCTAAAGAGTATCAATGAAACAATAAGGCAAAAATTTCTCCAATATCACCATACAGAGAATTGACGTATGAGTCGGCAACTGTTAAATCGTAGGAAAAGAGGGGAATGGTAGTTTGAAATGGACAGTAAAAAAGTTTCTGGGAAAACAACTACAACCACTCCAGATTCCAAGGTAAAAGATCAACATTAATGAACCAATTTCCATATTTGAAGTCTAAAGATTTTCCAGTAGAATTGAAGAAGAACGAAGGGGTAGTTTTGATGGATTATTATAGAGGGACCTGTTATGATAACAAAAATGATAAAATACAGTTTAGGGACCTGTTCTACTTTCAAGGGAGGCAGTTGACAAATATTTATTTTTTCCTAAATACAAATATATTTTCCTATAGTTATTCTAGGAAAGACAAAATATTTTAAGTTTATCTTTGCATACAGGGACTTGAGAGATATTTAAAATATATATGTTTAAGTAATTATGTGATGACTATTATTTTGCGAAATTTTATGTAAAGCACTATAAAAACAATTTATGAATATGTAAACAATGTTGTCTTTTATTGGAAAAACACTTGTAGCCTAAATATATTTGAGCAATCTTGAATGTATTCACAATGTTTAATGAGAAAGTAGTAGGAAATTCATGTGTTACATCTCCCTGTCATTATTTCTTTGTTATATAATTGTTTTATTCCATGTCTGAGAATGTTAGTTTATGAGATTGGATTTATTTGATGCTCCTCTCTTGAAATTATCAGTTAATAATATTTGTTATTCTAGCCATCTATAAACTTTGTTTTCCTTCAACCCTCTTTCTTCCAAACCTCCAAACAATCAAAGGACTTGTGACTTGTCATGCTTTGTACAACTTGCTCATTGGAGTTGTGATCTCATTTGTTTAATAGATGGACTCCAAGCCCAATGGTTTGGAAGATCACCCAACCAATTTCATCCATAGATATAAATATGGCCATTTGAACTCAATTGCACAAAACCTTATACTACAATGACCATAGGGTAGTTGAGTTTTATGGAGAGATCCCTCATCCGGTTGAAGAGCCAGCTTCAACCTAAAATAGGTTCAGAGGTTACCTTAGGGTTTTTCCCTGTAGCCAAGGTTTTCCTTGAGTGATAACCTTTTGGTGCCATTGTCGGGGAACGAAGGTGATATCATCCCTGGGAGAAAGATAAAGATCAAATTTGCTCTCTGATGGTGAATAGAGGAAAGACATGAAAAGGTTGTGCATCATTCGCTTGGCAACACCATTTTCAAAAATCTAGAGTTAGAAGCTTCCATGGTGACTCCATTGTCAGAAGGATTCATAGTTTAGATGATTTAAGGGTTATTTCACTAGGACAATGACTAACTCAGACGCTACTACTACTGTTTCAAGGTATGCAAGTTTATATTTTATAGTTATTCTTGGTTTTCCTAATCATCTACCCAAACATGAATATTTTCTAAGAAATGAACCAAAATTTCGTGGTGATGATTTGAGCTTGACTTTGAAACATATTGCAAATTTTCGTGACTTTAGTGATCTTCTTAAAGTCAAGTGTGAATACATGAGGTTATTTTATGACTCACTCAAGGGGAAGTACAAAAATTGGATTGAATATTTGTCTGTGAAGTCCATAACATCGATAACAAGCTTTTGGGTTAATATTTTCTTGGAAACATGGATGGAGAAAGAATAATCTGTAGTAGACCATGTTTCCATTCAAGGTTTTAAAGAATGGAATGATATGTACACTAATGAAGAAGTGGATGAAAACTTTTCTTCATTTTTGTATTCTTATTTAAAGTCATGAAAATGTAGCTCGAAAGATAAAATTTATTTTTTAGAAGAGTTGGCCAATGACATTGAAATGAGGGTTGGAGATTTAGAAGGTCAAAATTTGCAATAGATTTTTCCATTTCAGGATCTTTCTTTTGAAGTTTCATTTCAATAGAAGCAATGAGTTATATTTCCACCTCTTGGTTTTGAGAATGGAAAATATTATGACTTTAATCATGAGCTTGATAGTTCAAAGCTGAAGAAAAAGGAACAATTAGATCATCAGACAAGATGTGATTTTCATGTTTTCCAAGACCCCGTGGCTAGTCTGCTAGAATCATCTGTGATGGTAGAGTTTGTTTTGTTCATCAATAGAGGAATTGGATTCAGATTCCAGTTTGAGTTGCCATTTCTTAAATTTTTCTTTCTGCTTAAAGAAAATGTGAGAAAAAATTAGTTAAGTAACCATTTACTTGCATGGTTGCATTGGGTTTTTTATTTCACCTGATTGAGCAGATACTTTTAGTAGGTTAGAGTAGGAAATGTCATGTAATAAGTGTGGATTTTCAGTAGTGAGTTTTTCAATTTCCATTTTCAATTTGTAGTGTGTAATAGTGTGTGGATGAATTTTCTAAAGGAACTGAAGCCTGAAGAAAAGGCCCTAAGGTTCTACTGATATTCATTAGAAAAATAAGAAGTTTTTTAGAAATAGTTGTATATTCTACTTTCAAGTTCAGATTTTGTAATCATCTCTTAAAAATATGAAGTTCTATTTCTAAGTCAGTTATTCTTTTAACCAAATTTTGTAATGGATGAGGCAATTGGTCTATGGGGGGTTCTTGCTGCCATAATTGATCGACAACATCCCCGTGGAGCCAACTATTATCACAATAAAAATTTCGCATTTTTTAATCTTTTTTTGGAAAATGTTAACAATGTTAGTTTCAATATTTAAAATTGTAATAAACAAGGAAAATTTCTTGATAGAAGGGCTATCAACATTTTTTGGAAATCCGAGTAAATAAGAAGAGAATTTTGTGGTAATTTTCTAAGCAGTAGAAGGACTCAAAGTCTACATTGGATGTTCTCCATTCGAAATTTCTCTGAACAAGCTTTCCAACAGTATGTGGAAGTCCAAAAATGGACTCCTGGATCAAAAGATATGGCTTATTGAAGTTTAAGGGTTTGAAAGCCTTTAAAAGGAAGGAATATAGGAGGTTTGGGGCATATCGACGAACTAGAGCATATCGGAGGTCCATGGAAAATCAGTGAATCAACGATTGGCACATCAATGGGTCCTATATATCAGCAATCACACATCACATATCGGCAATCGCATATCCATGGCATATGACATATTGGCAATTGACAATAAGAAATTGGCAAGTCAGAGAATGTGACAACCTTTAAAAAGTTGCGATATGTGAGTGCCGATAGTGTTAAAACTGTCAGGAAAGCACTGATAGTGTTAAATCATCAAGGAACACTGAAACATGTTAACAAAGGATTTTATTGCAAAACCAGAGGTAGACGGGCCTTTTTTCTCTCCTCTAGTGGGATGTGTGGTGGAATATGATTATTTCCGATAAAGCTATGTGGCATTTGATATCACCATGACGTGGCAGTACGGAAGGACATCTGGCAGGAAGTTTTGGCATTTTGAGGGGTCCTAAGGGGGGAAATTAGTGTGGCACATGTCACCACTCATGAGGCACCACGTGGCATGGATGACGTGATATCAGAGGTTGGCGTATCAGATGTTGAGGATATTATAACTTTGTAACACTTGCCACTTAAAACATTCTTTATCAGAGGGGGCTCTAATATTGGGGCTGGTGCATTGTCGTTAATAATTAAAGAACTAAGAGCTTAAAGCATTTAACAAAGGAAAATAGCCCTCAGAAATGAATAAAATGCCTAGCACCTCAAGGTGAAGTTGATGGTCACTGCCCTTGGTCCTATGGTAAACAATGCAGGAAGGGCTAAAGAAAAAGGAGCTATGAAAAAATCAGAATTTGCGTAAGTTATGTTATAAAGGGGATCTTATGGAATTAAGCCGATAATCACTGGCCCGGTCATATAAAAAAATAAAGGCCAAAGGAGCAAGCGCAAGGGGCTGAAGAGTATTAGTGAAACTATAAGGTGAAAATTTCTCCAATAACACCATACAAAGAATTGAAAGTGTACGAGTCGGGAGTTGTTGAATTGCGGGAAAAGAGGAGATGGTAGTTTGAAATGGATAGTCAACAAGTTTCTATGAAAACAACTACATCCACTCTAAATTCCAGATTTTAAGGCTCAAGATTAATGAGCCAATTTCCAGATTTTAAGGCTCAAGATTTTCCAGCAGAATTGAAGAAGAACGAAGGAGAATTTTTGATGGATTGTTGCAAAGGGACCTATTGTGATAGCAGAAATGCTAAAATACAGTTTAGGGACATATTCTACTATCAAGGGAGGTAGTTGACAAATATTTGTTTTTTCTTAAATACAAATATATTTTCCTATAGTTATTCTAGGAAAGGAAGAATATTTTTAAGTTTATCTTTGCATACATGAACTTGAGAGGTATTTAAAATATATTTCTTTCTATAATTATGTGATGACTATTATTTTGCAAATTGTTATGTAAAGCACTATAAAAACAATTTATGAATATGTAAACGAGGTTGCTTTTATTGGAAAAACACTTGTAGTCTAAATATATTTGAGCAATCTTGAATGTATTCACAGTGTTTAATGAGCAACTAGTAGGAAATTCATGTGTTACGTCTCCTTGTCAGTATTTCTTTGTTATACAATTGTTTTATTCCATCTATGAGAATGTTAGTTTATGAGATTGGATTTATTTGATGCTCCTCTCTTGAAATTATCAATCAATAATATTTGTTATTCTAGTCATCTATAAAGTTTGTTTTCCTTCAGCCCTCTTTCTTCCAAATCTCCTAAACAGACAAAGGACTTGTGAATTGTCATGATTTGTACAGCCTGCTCATTGGAGTTGTGATCTCATTTGTTTAATAGATGGACTCCATGCCTAATGGTTTGGAAGATCACCCAACTAATTTCATCCATAGATCTAAATATGTCCATCTAAACTCAATTGCATAAAACCTTCTACTACAATGACCATAGGGTAGTTGAGTTTTATGGAGAGATCCATCTCACAGTGAAGGGATAGCTTCAACCTAAAAGAGGTTCTGAGGTTTCCTTAGGGTTTTTCCCTGTAGCCAGGGTTTTTCTTGAGTGATAATAGGGCCCTTGGTGATAGTTTGGAACAAATTTGGATGCTTTGTTAAGCAGTGGATGTGTCTAGGAATCTGGGTGATCCGGGGGTGATGTCAATGTGTGGTTGCATAAAGTATCAAATGTGGACTAGCATTAGATGTGGGCCAAGTCTGGATGTGCACGAAGAAACATGGAAATCAGTGGGTCTAGGGGTATAGAAGGTTTTTCAAGGTGAAAACTTTGTGTGCACTTGCATATGTGTTGTGGTTGGATATAAACGAAATTCATTGTAGAAAATCCTTGAAACCTTGTAACTAATATTAAGAGTAAATTGATATGCAAAATACACAAGATTTCTCTGACAAAATTCTATAGAAAGAAAAAAATGAATAAAAACATAATGGCACACACAGATCAATCACACAAGAAATTTGTCTGGGGAACCCAACTGGGAAAAACTCCTCTTGCTTGTATTATCAACTGAGAAATCTTATCTATTACAAATAATATGCTTCAAGCCTAAAGTCCCTACAATACTGATCAACTCCACTCAATAACTTCCCAACTCTTAGCCAAGTAAATCTAGTAGGAAGCTCCTATTTCATAGCACAATTCAGCCCCTAAAAATAGGAATTTCTCCTATTTCCTTACACAATTCCCAAGAGAAATAGGTCTACTCAATTCTCAAGCTTGTACAAAAAACCTATTGTATAATAATGAATTACAATTTTTCTTTCATCCAATCTCAATAGGAAATTCGAATTGCATGGCCTACTAGTGTTAATTTTAGCAGCTCCAACTAGTTAAGTGAGAGTAAGTTGAGTTAACAAAAAGTTAAATACCCAACTAATTCATAACTATCTCTATTCTAGAACTAGATATAAATTAACTGATAGATGCTAGAGATAACTCCACTAGTTAGCTAATTGTAGCCATCAACTGGTCCACAACTCACTAAGATCTATTTAACTCGAATTAACTAGCAATAAACTAGTGATAGGCCACATCACACATGTTAACTAGTAGCTAACTCAAATTTCTGAAAAATATTGAATTTGAATTTTCTTCTTTGAATAAGGCACAAGTCAAAAGAAGCCCTTCCTTGCTACAATTTTAGCACTCCCTCTTAGAGAGGAAGGGATTATGGACAACCCCAATCCTGCCTTTGTGAAACTTAAACTTGCCCCTTCATAGGGACTTGGTCAAGAAGCATGCATCCTTCTGCTCTGTAGGAATGTATTGTAGCATCAAAATCCTCCTATGCACTTAATATCTAAGATGATGGTAATTGATGTCTATATGCTTGGACCTATCATGAAACAATAGATTCACAGAGAGTTTTATGCAACTCTGATTATCATAGTGGATCAATGTAGGATCCATCCCTTGACTGAAGATTCCTACTAGGATTTTTCTCATCCAAATAGCCTTGCATGTTTCCAGACTAGCAACCATATAATTGGCCTCTGTTGAAGTGAGTACAACTGATCCCTTCTTCCTATTGTACCAAGAAACTACAACTGACCCAATACTGAAAACTACTCCTGAAGTGCTTTTCCTATTTGAGGGACTCCCTGCCCAATCTGCATATGTGAACCCTTGAAGCCTCACTCCATCAGTCTATCTGTACCACAATCCAAAATCTATTGTGCCTCTGAGGTATCTCAAAACATGTTTTGTAGCTCTCCAATGGACCTTGGAAGGATCCACCATGGACTGAATCAACTAGTTCACTACAAAACAAATATCAGGCCTTGTGTTCACCAAGTACATCAAGGACCCAATCAACTATTTGTAGATTGTACCATCTACTGCATTTGTTGTGGAGGCATCCTCCTTCCTCTATTTATTTTCTAGAGTAGTAGCCATAGGTTTGCTATCCTGAATGTGGAATCTCTAAAGTATCTTAGAGGTGTACTTTCCTTGTCCATGAAATATCTCTCCATCACTTTGCCAAACATCCAATCCAAGGAAATAGTGCATCACCCCCATATCCTTTCTCTCAAACTCTCGTGCAAGGTCCTCCTTGCAATCATGGATCAAACTTTCATCTCATGTCAGAATCAAATCATCCACATAGAGAACTAAGATGAGCAGACTACCATATACCATAATTTTGTATAGACTGGCATCTGCCTCACACTTAGTGAAGCCCAATCCTATGAGATAAGTATTAATGCAAGTGTACCATGCACGGGGTGCCTTCTTGAGCCCATAAAGAGCTCTCTTCAGCCTACACACATGCGTCTCTCTACTAGAGGTCTTGAATCCCTCTAGATACTCTATGTAGATCTCCTCCTCAACCACTCCATTGAGGAAAGTTGTCTTGACATCCATCGTGTTGTAGTGTTTTCTTCTCAATGATGTACGAAAAGAACCCACTTAAGATTGTGGATGACAAATAATCTGACCAATAGAAATGACTGCTGAATGTTGTAGATCTACAACTATTGATAGAAACAAAACCTGCCAAAATTCTGTTCTATGCTACGATCATAGTTAAACAATGAAAGAAAGAGTAAAAACCCAAAACATCCAATGGAAACTAGATATGTAAAGAATAATTTAATAATAACACCTGTGAAGAGAACATATAAATGTTACCAGTCCCCCTCTATGGGATGGGTTCTTCGCTATCCTCAAACGTCTTTAGCTTGTGTAGATTCTCTCTCCTCTATAATGTGAAAACCCAACAAAAATATGGTGTGCGACAATGAAAATAATAAGAGTTACAGGAATGAGTGAAACAATGAAAATAATCAAAAGTGAATAATGATTGGAAAACCCTTCTATTTATAAAAAAATATTGAGTTATTCTCGAATAATGAGCAATAATAAAATATTATTGATCCCATTCTTGGAATAACCACTTGGAATATTTTATTATATTTGTTTAGGAGGGAAAAAGTATTTAAACTTTTATTTAGAAACAATAAATAAGTAAATGATTTATTTATCATCTCAATGAATTAGTTAAGGAATAATAAACAAATAAGGATTTATTTAATTATTCCTATGGGATTTAGTCAAATTTAACAAAGAATAATAATTAATTAGTGATTATTTAATTATTCTTAGAAAAAATAAGATAAATAATGATTTATCTATTTATTTTTCATGATTGGGCCAAATTTGACAATGAATAATAATAAAAGAATGGTTCAATTAATTATTCCTAGAAGAAAATCAATAAATCATGATTTATTTAATTATTCTTCATCGGTTTAACTATAAATTACTTGACAAAGGTGGTTTATTAAGTAATTTCTCACAACGAAAGCAAGTTTACTATGGTAAAATTGGCTTTACATGGTGTACTTTGATCCATCTAGTAAATTAGTCTAGATCAATTTTTTGGTGATAATAGATTCCCCCCCAACGTACGAGTGTTAGGAGCAAAATGTATGACCGAAGTACGTTGTAAATACACAATCACTTAGACAACAAAGGGGAGTCAAGGAGAGAGATAGAGACCAGTGAAGTTGAATTTGAAAGAGGACAGGGACAGAGGGGGCGAGACTAATGCAAGTATCCTTTTAAGTTGTGGTACCAGACCTCAATAAGGTAGGGGAGGCATACCCATATACACCGAGATAACTTAGTGCAAAAATAATGGTTCGCTGAGAAATATAAAACTGAGCAATGAAGTACATGTTGAATGGTACATGACATGTTGGCATAACAGAGCTAGAAAATAATACAATGTGTCCCATATACATAATGCACTTGGAAAAAACATGAGCAAGGACTGAATACAATAATATTTAAGTACATGAGATACAAAGTCCCTTCCCTTAAGAAATGGGTGGGAGGGATGGTAGAACAACCGGAGAAGCCCTGTTGAACAGGAAAGGGCTTCGCAAAACTGAATTGATCATCTGAAGGAGACGTGCATGCTATGGACACTACAATCGGTAGGAACCGAACCCATCAAATCTACGGAATTTCATCTAAGGTTGTATCATAGTAGGTGTGCATCTGTGTAATGTGGAATTTTGCATCTACGGATAAACACAATTTCCCTAGGTGGGTAGCTACACCTAGAACAAAAGATTTAAAGTGATTAACCTTTTTCTATAGAAGATAAATAAGACAAGGGACCTACTTGTTATCTTTTTCTTTCCCTTTGTCTCCTTTGTTTGATTCCCATCGCTCCTTCTCGAACTTAATCCGCTCGACAAGTACCTGCAATCATAAACAGAGGACAAAAAACAATCAAAGCAAGAGATCTATCTACTATAAGAAAATGGAATTGAAAGAATTTACACATATAATCATCATACATAAAGACAAGAATATGGGAAAAGGTGTAAACAACTTTATTAAGTAGAAGGAATAATTACAACCATGAAGTCCGATCCATTATCACTCTTCCAGCTTGGGTTCCAACCAACATCACATCAAAATCACAATGCTTCGGTAGCATAACAATACTTTCTTACAATCTCAAACCTCACACCAGCAATATCTCCTTACAAATTCTCAAAGTCCAGCCCCTGATCCCTTAGGTGAGTGCTCAATTTATAGGAAAATGATGGTGGTTTGGTCATAAATGAGGGTATTGAATGACCTTCCAAACTTAGAGTTAGTTTCCATGGAGGAAGGGATGAGAGGATAGGAGGTTACTTAACTCATTCCCTATCCAATTTAAAGCTCATAGGAGATGATAAGTGTGGGAATCTTCTAGATGGCTCGAGAATATAAGAATATTCCCAAAACCCTATGATGGTTTCGCTCAATCTCGCCCAGTGCAGGTCAAAGAGGGCCTAAGTGCTCTCCAAAGCACCCTAACGTGGGCCTACCTGCAC
Organism: Pinus tabuliformis; assembly: GCA_031772625.1. Classification (NCBI taxonomy): domain Eukaryota; kingdom Viridiplantae; phylum Streptophyta; class Pinopsida; order Pinales; family Pinaceae; genus Pinus; species Pinus tabuliformis. Next base: position 815,689,742 of record CM062813.1, read on the forward strand.
TGAAGTGCACTTACCCTTAACCAAGGTTGCGCTGGTCCCTCAAGGAGGCATTTCTGGAGGGCTTCAGGCCAAGAAACTCTCAGGCAAGGAGAAATTCAAAGTGTTGATTTTTCTAGGGCATGTAGCAACTGAATTAGGGTTTGATGAGCCCCAAAAGTACTGATCTAAATGATGGGACTAATGTGCCCAAATGGATCTATAACAGTTGCCCCCTAAAGCATGAAGTCGAAAAATGTTAATGTCTAGTGATATGCTTTACAATGTGATGAGGAGGTTGATGAGCCCCAGAAATGGGTAACTATATGGGCTCATTCTGCCTATTATTTTCATTTAATCCACCATTATCCATAGTTTTGTGCATGTTTTTGAATATATTTATGTCAATTGAGTGAATGGGGATAGTCACTTTACCACAAAGTCTAATGAGTGTTTATTGCAGATTTTTGGACATTTTTGGACCAAGACCATGCATTTATGAGCAAATTGGCAGCCAAAATCGAAGAAATGGAGCTGAGGACTTATAGTAGGGGTGTCTCCTACATTAAATGACTCCTTCCTCGAGTTGTCCATCAACAGCTCGGAGTACAACAACCCACAAATGATGATTTCAAGGGGCAGCCGAGCAGGTCTAGTGAAGTTGCTATTATCTGCAGTTTTAGGCAGCCGAGTTCCTAAAGTTTAGGAGGACTGTTGGGAGTCCTCACTTGTATAAATAAGAAGGCTTCAAGCCTCAGTAGGTTAGCCATTTGATAGTCTATTTTCGCACTTTAGTGCAGCCTTGTACTCAACTCATTTTCGAGCTCTTTTTGCAGACAATTTTGTGATGTAACTATTATTTTTTTGATCAATGAAGATGAATCCAGCTTTGAACCAACACTGATCTTTCCTAGGGGGCTGTAGCTCTTGGGGTTGGGCCCAACCCAAGTTCCCAGCACCTCCTTTGTGTATTTATATGTTTTTTTCTTGCATTCATGAAATAATTTCTGTTGTTTAGGTTAAATCTTGCTTTGTTACTTAGGTTGTTTTTGATGATTAGAATAGTTGTTCTTGCTTCAGGTTGATTAGATAGTTTGCTGCAATAATAGAAAAAGATCCACAAAAAGGCTACCAATTAGGCCTTGATCTCCTTTCTCCCTCCTTGGGACCATGAATTGAGACCAAGGCACTCTTACTGCCACCAAAACACTGTTTTTGCTTTCCAATGCAATTGCTAGTGTGAGATTTCGAGTTGGAGAAGTTGATATCAGTTGTATTTACATGCTTAGATATGTTCTTGTTTAGTTTCCATGGCTTTCTTACATAACTTCCTGTCCATAAAGTTCTGTTCAGCACTTTTCTGGTTTTTAGGTTAGAATTAGGTTAAAATAGGTAAAACTCTGTTTTTTTAGTTCTTGCTTGGGACAGTTTTGAAAAGTAAGTGTGCAGCTCACTTGTAGAACACTCTAGCTTATCATTCTTCCATCACACAACCTAATCCTGTCCATCTCTCAAGATTTCCTCCACTCATTCACCATACTTTCCCAAACTGCCCTAGTTTCTATGTTCTTGTGCAAGATTGCTTCCTTGACCTTTGAACAAATCCAACCATATCTTTCATGTCTGATCTTCATTGACAGAGTCCTAGACCCTTTGACACCTCCATCCAGCCTTCATTTCCATTTTCCCACTATTTTTCCACCTTCAAACCTCCAAAAACCACTTTCGGCCTCCTCCTGTAGAACCTCCTGTAGAACTTCCTGTAGATCCCCTGCAGCCTCCTGTAGAAGTTCATGCGAGTGATTTTTCGAAGTCTGATCATAGTGGAAGTCTCCAGAAGGGTACTAGGGACTCCTTAGGTCCTCTCCACACCTTCCCAACCTCCTGCAAAAGCCAACTCCATCTCCCTTCGCCACCAAACCTCTGCACAGTCACAAATAGTTAAAACACAAGCATAATAATTCTGCATAAAATTGCTCAAAAGTACAAAAAGATGATTTTTCCATATTTTCCTTCAGAAGTAGCTTGAATACATGCATTTTACCTTTTCAGTAGTCAATGGCATCCATTTCAGTAGTTTCATCTCTTTTCTTGCAAAAGTAGGGTTAGTGGGTAAAATTAGGGTTTGCTAGGGTTTGTGTTTCCTTTCAGTTTTCATCTTCTTTCTGCAAATAGACTAGCCTCTTTTGAGTTAGATTTCTTCCATCATAGTTAAAAGCTTCTTCTGAGAACTCATAGAAGTTGGCTTAAGCTCCTAGCAAACTTGTGCCAGTTGATCAAGTGACAGCCTGCAGTAAGAGCTAGTACTTGTGCATACAACACCGTCGCTTCCAAGTTTGTTACGAACTACCGGGTTGATAAAAGTAAAGTAGGGAGTCCCAGGAGTTGCAGCATCATTGCTACAATACTAGAGCTCACCATCTTTTTGGCACCATTGCCGGGGAAGCGTCAGAGTATTTTGTGATTACTGTTTTTCTTCTATTTTCTACTGCAACATTCTGCTAAATAGTTTATTTCAGTAAGAGTGGAGTAGTTGTTTCATTCCAATTCTACAATTTCCTTTCTACAAAAGTAGATTAAACATTTCCTGCTTTCATTCCAATTCCACAATTTCATTTCCTGCAATTTCCTTTCTACAAAAGTAGATTAGACATTTCCTGCTTTCATTTCAATTCTGCAATTTCATTTCAGCAAGCGTAAATTAGGCATTTCCTGCTTTCATTTCAATTCTGCAATTTTCATTTCAGCAAGGTTTATTTTAGTTAGTTGCAATTTGCTGTTCAATCCATTTCAGTTTTTGCAGGTACAAGCAGAAAAAAGAAACACAAAAATCACCCAAAAAGAGATTTCCTTTCATGCCTCGTAGGAACAGAGACAATTTAGGAAAATTCCTACCCAACACCCCCACCACATCACTAAGTCACCCTTCTCTCTTCTTTGGTGGTAGTGATCCAGAAGAACCTATAGGTGAACCTCCAGAGATATATGAAGATCCTATAACAGAAGAAGAGCAAGAAACCATTCCTCCTGAGACCATGGCTGAAAACATAAACGTTAGAGGAAATGGGGAGAGAATAGAAGGTGCCTTTCCCATCCGAGAGACCAATGGGGACACAAAGATGAAAAACATAAGTCCCTCAGCCTTACCTCACTTCCATGGATTGACTATTGAAGACCTGGATACATTCTTGTTTGAGTTTACTGTCCTTTGTCGAACCTATGACTATGCAGAAGACGAGCAAAAGTTGAAACTCTTTCCCTCTACCCTCAAGGATGCAGCATTACGCTGGTTCATGGGGTTACCTGGAAATAGTATCACAACTTGGGCTCAGATGCAGCAAGCCTTTAACAACAAATATCGGGACTACTGTAGGTCAAAGGATACAAAGGAAGAAATCTTTTGAATGACCATGGGAAGTGATGAATCTTTAGAAGACTATCTTTAGAAGACTATGAAGAGAGGTTTCAACTCAGTTATAAAAGGGCCAGGTTCACACTTAACCACGAATCTCTGAAGTTGGTTATGCTCAGAGGAGTCCCTGAAGACCTTCTAAACACCCTCCATTTGCTGGTTGGGGGAGACATCTACCAGCTACCTTATGATGACATAAAGATTGTGTTTAGAAACCATTCTAGGGCAGCAAGAAAAAGAGGTAGGGGAAGTCAACCTTTAGCCAGTACCCCCTTATCTAGTTCATTCCTTAAAAAAAAAATTTGCAAATCAGATGGAAGATTTTAAAAGTGAGATGAGACAGAATATTGCCATGCAAATGGATACCTTGAGAATCCAAAAGAAGCAAGAGGAAGCCGAGAGGGATTTGGCCATCTTTTGTCCCAGGTGCACTAGAAAGTATCCTAGGAACGAATGTCCATTGCACTCCGTAGAAGTGTGTTTTGTTTGTGAAGAAGACCATCCTACAAATCAGTGCCCTTCCTTACCTGGATTTAAAGCTATGTACCAAGGGGCTGAAGGAGCCACTAAACCACTCTACTTCATGAACCAAAGGAGGCCACATGGACCCAGACCTTACTAGTAGGGAATGCAAGGGACATCCCAGACTTATTACAACCCCAATCAAGCCACTCCCATGCCTTCTTGGGGTCCCCCTGCTCATCCTTCCTAGTCCACACCCCCTCCTTGGTCGTATCCATCTCAATACCATACTCAACTAGCTGCTCAATCGTTTCATTCTCACACTCATCCACAACCTCAGTGGAATGCACCTCATCAGGGGTGGAGGCCCCAATACAACTTTCCTCCCACTATTTTTCCTCCACCACCTGCTCAACCACAACCATACCTCCTGCTCCTCCAAGAAAACCGCAAATACCTGCTCAACTGAACCCAAACCCCAATAACAGACAGGTCCAATAGGTATATACTAGAGAAACAACATGCCCTACCTATGCTGTGGAGATTCAGGAGATCAACCTACGATCTGGGAAGGTCCTCCCAGACAGCCAACCTCCTCCTAAGGAGGATGAGGAAGAGAAACAGGAAAGTGAACCAAAATCCATTCCACCCTTTCCTGAGAGACTAACTAGAACCACACAACCGACCCCAGAAGAAACTGAACTTCTGGGAGAACTAAAACAATTATGTGTAAAAATACCACTTCTCCAGGCCATAAAAGATGTACCAATCTACAACAAGTTGATCAAAGAGAAGTGTTTCAGGCACCCAAGTAGGTGCAAGAGAGATGGCCCAACTATCAATGTCATAGGACAACTATCCGACCTGATGTTGGGACAAGTAATCTGTCCAAAATATTTGGACCCTGGGAGTCCTGTAGTCAATGTCCACATTAATGGCACCATAATCCCCCACACCTTGATTGATCTAGGGGCTACCATTAACGTAATGACTAGGGACACTATGCTCAAACTCAACCTTCAGGGTTCCCTAAGAAAGACCTCAACAGTACCGCAGTTGGTAGACCGCTCCACTGTGACTCCTAAGGGGATTGTGGAAGATGCCATGGTCTCCCTTGATTCCTTGGAGTACCCTGCTGACTTCTTGGTTCTTCAGCCAAAGGCAAAGCTCACTGGGTATCCTCTCATCCTAGGAAGGCCTTGGTTAGCTACTGCAGATGCTTACATCAGTTGTTGAATAGGGAGCATGACCATCAAGAATGGGCATATGTCCAAACAGCTAGTCCTATATCCTCTTGCCCAACCTCTGTTAGAACATGACTTACCTCTCTGGTTGGAGGAGGAAGATGAGGATGAATTCTACTTTGCACCGTTGTGCACAGTGGAAGCTACCAAGGGGGGTCCTCAAACCGAGGATGATATTATTGAGAATTTGATTCAAAATCCACCCCCCAGTGTGTTGTGATTAGAAGAGTTGGTGGGAGAAACCCAAGCCAATGCTTTAGTTGATCTCTGTGTGGCTGATGCGAACTCTCTCCGAGTTAAGAATGTGGATTTTGGCCCAGAAAGAACCTTGAATATCAACTCATCCCTATCCACCTCTCAGGAGAAAGAGCTGTGTAGCTTATTGAACAACCATTTGGATGCTTTTGCTTGGAGCTATAAGGAGATGAAGGGAGTCTAGCCTTCAGTATGTACTCATCATATTTACATTAAAGAAGATTGTAAACCAGTCAAACAGCCTCAAAGGAGGATGAATCCAGCCCTTAAGGACATTGTCAAAGAAGAACTGCAAAAGTTACTGGATGCAAGATTCATCTACCCCATCTCTGACAGCGAATGGGTTTCTCCTTTGGTGCTAGTGCCAAAGAAAAACGGGAAGTGGAGAATCTATGTAGATTATCGAGAACTTAACAAGGCCACCAAGAAGGACCATTTCCCTTTGCCTTTCATAGATCAAGTGTTAGATGGCCTAGCAGGGAAGAAGTTCTTTTCCTTCCTAGATGGGTTTAGCGGGTAAAACCAGATCCAAATCAGCCTAGAAGACCAAGATAATACCACTTTCACTTGTCCATGGGGTACCTTTTCCTACTGGGTCCTTCCCTTTGGGTTTTGCAATGCTCTTGCCACTTTCCAGAGAGCAGTACTGAGCATATTTGTTGAGCTGGTTCATGATTCAGTGAAGGTCTATATGGATGACTTTACCCCTTATGGTTCTAACTTCCAAGAAGCTTTGAGTAACCTAAGGAAAGTTTTAGCCAAGTGTATTGAAATGAACTTGTCCCTCAGTCCTGATAAATGTGAATTCCTAATGACTAAAGGGACCGTGCTAGGTCATACAATTTCTCAGCAAGGATTACAGGTGGATCCCAACAAGATTGCTATCATCCAAAGGGTCCCACCTCCTCAAAAGGTAAGAGATGTTCGGAGTTTTCTAGGCTTAGCAGGGTATTATAGAAGATTCATTAAGGATTTTAGTAAGCTAGCCTCTCCATTGTTTGGTCTTTTGGGAAAAGATGCTGAGTTCATATGGACTGACAATTGTCAAGAGGCTCTGGATGCCTTGAAAGGTAAGCTGATAACTGCCCCAATCTTGAGAGGTCCAAACTGGGCCCTACCTTTCCACATTCACACAGATGCCTCGAACAAAGCTATAGGAGCAGCCTTAGGACAAGTTGAAGAGAAGCTACCATATGCCATATATTTTGTCAGTAAAAACCTGTCCAAGGCTGAATTAAACTACAATGTAACCAAAAAAGAGCTCTTGGCTGTAGTCCATTCCGTAAACAAGTTCAAACACTACATCACTGGCTATCAAACATTCATACATACTGATCATGCTGCAATTAGGTATTTGATGAATAAACCTGATGTAAATGCTCGTATCATTAGATGGTTACTTTTATTGCAGCAATTTGATTTGACCATTGTTGATAAGTCAGGTAAGGAAAATGTTGTTGTTGATTTCTTGTTTAAACTAGATCTTCCTGCAGGTGAATAAGGAATGGTGGATGATCAAATTCCAAATGAACACCTATTTGCTATTTTAGTACTCTCCCCATGGTTTGCTGATATAGCAAATTATTTGGTTTCAGCACAGTTTCCGCCACACCTGTCCTCAAAAGAGAAGAGCAAGATCATGAGGAAAAGTGCCCCATTCACTTGGATTGGGGGAAATCTTTTTAAACTTGGCCCATATCAGATTTTGAGGTGGGAGGAGGAAGTTTTTGACATCCTCCTAACTAGTCATGATGGGCTCTGTGGGGGCCACTTTGCAGTAAAGCAAACTGCCTTCAAAATTCTGCAGGCAGGTTACTATTGGCCCACTCTTCATCAAGATGTCAGGAGACACATCAGCTAATGTGACCGATATCAAAGGAAGGGGAAACCTACTCCAAAGGATGAGATGCCCCTGCAGCCTCAAGTGACTTTCGAGCCATTTGAGAAGTGGGGCATGGACTTTGTGGGTCCTATCAACCCTCTTTCAAAACAGAAGTCTTATATCATTATGTGCATGGATTACCTAACAAAGTGGGTAGAAACAAAGGCAATCAAAGCAGCAACAGAAGAAAAAGTAGCTGAGTTTTTGAGGGAAAATATCTTCTACAAGTTTGGCTATCCAAGAGAATTAGTCACAGATCAAGGAAGTCACTTTACCTCTAATATGATTGAAGACCCGTTCACACATCACAAGATTAAGCACAGAACTTCCACCCCTTATCATCCCTAAGAAAATGGATAGGTGGAAGTCACTAATAGAGCTTTGGAAGGGATTTTGACTAAGGTAGTGAGAAACAGCAAAAAATATTGGGCAGACCAATTGGTTGAGGCCACCTGGGCCTATAACACTACTTGGAAAACCACCACAGGTTTCACACCCTATGAGCTGGTCTATGGGAAGAAGGCTTTGTTGTCCATAGAATTTGAATATAACACATTAAGGATGGTAGCTCAACTGGACCTAGATCTCAGCCATGCACAAAAGGAAAGATTGCTTCAACTAAATGGATTAGATGAACAGAGAATGCAGGCCCTTCTCCACTCAGAGGTAGTCCAACTTCAAAGAAAAATATGGCATGACTGACACCTCAAAGAAAAACAATTTCAGCCAGGAGATTGGGTGCTACTGTATGATTTGAGATACAAGGATTTCAAGGGCAAGCTGAGGACAAGATGGCTAGGACCATATACAGTAGAAAAATGCAATGACAATGGTTTAGTCCTTATCTGGACCATTGATGAAGAAGCCATCCCCATGCTCATCAACGGGCATAGATTGAAGATCTACAGGAAGCCCCTTTCCAAGCAGGAGTTCATTGAGACTCTGGGTAAATCAGTGTTGGTAGTGGAGCAGGTCCCTGTCTCCACTCCACCCACACCCTGAGCAAAAAAAAAAAAAAAAAAAAAAATGGAATAAAAGATCCCTGGGTGAAAACCTCTTGGAGGTGCCTAGGGCAGGCAGTGAGGGTGAAAACCTCCTAGAGGCGCCTCAGCTATCTCAAAAAAAAAAAAAAAAGAGAAAAAAAAGAAAAAAAGAGAAGGAAAACCTAACTTATTTTGAATAAATTGCAGGTTGTAGGAAGGTCATTGTAGGTTGCAGGAGGGTCGCACAAGAGGAAAAAGACATGGCCAAGCTGCATGCACCCTTCACAGTCCATCCCCCCATCATAGTTATCCTTTCCCAAGTTTTGGTCTCATCTGTTCTAAAATTTCGCATCCTACAGGAAACTCTGTGTATTCTATAGGAGGATCCTGTAGAAACTACAGAAAGGCCAAAATCAATCTCAGAAAAGGACCTGAGGGTTGGAAATTTGTCTATGAGGCTTGTGAACCTCCCTGCCACCATCCATCTTCCTATTTCGCCATTCCATCCCTGTACACCCACATTTCCACTTGTTTTTGTCCCTACACAACCACATACAGAAATTCTGTTTCTTTCATTCTGAAAACCCAAAAAAATAATGACAAATAAGAGCAGTAGCATTTTTACTCATTCCTACCTGATACCTTCCAGTTGTGATTTCTTTTTAGTCAAGACCTTCTTTAGCAGTTTTAGCCCTACTCAAATATTAGCTTGAATTTCAGAAGGAGAAGCAGCTACAGGAAATCCTACAGGATTCCTGTAGCAGCTGATCCCTTTGAAAAACATACTCCAGAGATAGGGTGAGTGCAGCAGGACGTATGAAACATGCAAGGAGCAATGTTTGAATGAGAGGTCATTAGCATAAGCCCAAGGCCAAGCATGCAGAGCGCAAGTAGCAACAACAATGAGGAAATGAAATGCCAAATTCCGAAATATGCATAACACAACAGCGACTGAGCAGGTAAGTGCCTACACCTATTCCTTGATTGCATCAATATTATTTCAAAACTGCATCAACTGTGGGAATGGTCATGATTAAATGGAATCGGTGGCCAGCTAACTGGCCACCCTCTTTCAGTTACACACCCTCGTGGAATTCAAATGAGCCCCGTCAAATTCAAAGTGCCGATCAGATACGCAACCAGCACATGTGGTATGTCAATTCGAAAAAAAAACATTCAGGACTGGTAGTGGTGGTGGCGTATAATGAGAGTAAGGGAGGTGATGGCAGTCATGCGGCATGCAGAACAATTATGACCATGACATAGGACCAACGGTCCGGATGGGGATAATGTACCCATCCGGCCACCTCACCTCCTCACCATGGATTACGCCAACAGTTAAAGGACAGTGTGGTTGAAGCCTCAACCACCCTTTGTTTCATTCTTCATTCACGACGTTCTCGACTGCAGTACTCACCTACCACTTCCAAAACAACCAACCAGTCATCTTCCGCCAGTTTTCTGCCAGTTTTTCAAAACCTACTCCTGCCTATCAGGCTCTATAGGAGCACTGCTGCATTCTACAGGAGCCAAAAGATTTCTATAGGAAGACTTCTACAGGAAGGGAAAAGAGTAGCTCTGCAGAAGGAAAACCTGAGATTTTTGTCAAAATTTGAGCTTGAAACGTGGTAGGTTCAGGAAGCCTCTATGCATATGACTTATTTGCATAAGGTGGTGGATTAAAAACACAACATTGGGTTGAAAGAAAGGAGAATGAAGCTTAAAAGTTAGCCTGTATATTTTCTCTGAGTTCTACACAGTTCTCTTTTTTCTTCTCTGCATTCGAAGTTTGTCTTCTTCTTTCTCGCATTCTCTTGCGAAGAAAACACATGCAACCGTAGAAACTAGCATGTGTGAAAAAAACCGAATTTGCATATCTATCTACTCTCTGAAAAAACCTTGTGTTATTTATCCTCTGTTCTATCAAAAAAAATTTCTTTCCAAAAGAAGAGAATCAAATTCAGGATAAAAGTAGTTTGAAACCGGGGAAATATTGCAATTTAATGTTGTAAGGAGAAATCACACAGGAAATTCCTTATTTGGTTTCAGAAAAAAACAAAATTCAGCTATCCCTCTGTTTTCAGTTTTGCCTGCTTTCTCACCTGAGCATTTTTAAAAAGCACTCAACACCATGCCAGGAGGTTTCATGAGAAAAGAACCTTTGAACTCCAGCAAATTGTATGAGCACCCTGAGGTGGTGGCCCTCTTCACTAGGGCAAACTGGATACCCTTCTTTGAAAGAATTCATGGATATGATGAGGAGGTGACTGAAGAATTTTTGATGTCCCTAAGACCCCATTTGAAAACACATGCTACAGTCAGTTTTAGGGGTTTGACCCTAGAGTTTACACCTGATTTCATCAGTAGAATTATAGGTCTTCCACTTGGGCTCCCTTGGAGCAAGGAGGAGAAAACATTGGGACAGGTTGCTAAGAAGACATTTTTTCAGCCTGAGGAGCATCCTGTAGAGGATAAAAATGGGGTCAGAAGGACAAGCTTGCCTCCTCCATGGAGTGAAGTCAGCTACCAAATAATGAAGTATATCACATGTGAAGGGAGGTTCAACGTAAGTTCTGGTTATCACTTCAGGTTGTTGCATGAATTGAGATATGGGATGGACCTACCTCCAGCTAGAAAACTCAGTCTCCCATATTTCCTCCTCTAGTATTTGATAGAATGTGGCACCAAGCTAAATGTAGGGATCCCAGACCAGCTGGCCCACCATGGACTCATCAAACTGTTGGTAGAAGATGCCTTACACACATATACCATCCCCATAGCTTGGGAAATTTTTAGGAATATGTCCAAAGATGATGACATAAAAAAATTGACTGAGGACATTAGCCCATCCAGCAGTGAAGAGGAGGAGCAAACCGAATAACTTGAGAAGAACAATAATGAGGAAGCACAAGACATTCAAACAGAAGGAAAAACAGAGGAGAAACAGGAAGAAGAGGAGAAATTTGACAAAACTACTACTGAGCCTAAGGCAAAAAAGAAGACAACCTCAAAAATAGAGAAGAGAAAAAGGACAAAGGCTGAGAAGAAAAAGCCCAAGAAAGCCCAAAAGAAGACTGCCATAGGCAAGGCAGGGACCTAGCAAGAAAAAGAGAAGACACCACCAAAGATAGCAAAGACACAAGCAGAAACATAGACATAGGAAAGGCTGCAGGAGATGAAGGAAAAGAACAACAGAAATAAACATCCCCTGAAACATTGGCAAGGGAAGCAGTAGTTGTGCTTGCTGCATTAAGCACACTAGCAAAACAAAAAGGAAAAAGAAAAAGGCAAACCTCTATGTATTTTAAAGCCAGAAGGAGCACCAGGATTAAAGTGGGCAAGCCCCAACCACCATCAAAGGAACCAATTGTCATTGAGGATACACCTACTGAAAAGAAGGCAGAATCTCCCTCCAAGATCTCTATCACCTATGAGAGAGGAAGTCCCAAAACATCCACCTGGAAGGAAAGAATCAAGTTGATGGACTCCAAAGCAGTTCTACAGGAAGCTAAAACATCTCTACAGGAAACACTAGCCAAGCTGAAAGAAACTGAAAAATTGGAAGAGAAGGCAGCATAACAGTCACAAGGGGAAGGAAAGGCCAAAGAAATACCTAAACCAAGCCCTCAACCTAATTTAGGCTCCTATTACAATCTTCTAGAAGGTGGGAAGATCATCCCACAAAAATTTGCTATGCCTCTATTCTTTGAATTAGAAAAAGAAAGGGCCAGAACCCACACTTGGATGAAAATTGCTAAATCTAAAGGAATTGAAGATATAGGGCACATGGAGGACAAGCTGAAGAAATGAGAGGGGAGTTGGCCATGGTAAGACACATAGAGAGCAGTAAAAGAGCCCAGCTACAGGAAGAAAATGAACTGCTGAAAAAGTAGTTACAACAACAGGAAATTCATAAGGGAGATAGGTTGTCCATCTTGGGAGGGCAGCAACAGCAAGAAGGTCCCCTAACAGACAATGAAGCAACAGAGAAACAATAGCAAGAGGGAGAGCCACAGGCTGATGTTGAAATGCTAATGAAACAGCTGCAAGAAAAAGAGTCTCAGGCAGCAGATGAAGTGCAGATTTTGAAACAGCAGTTGCAGGAAAAAGAAGCCCAAATGGCCTGCATGGCCAGCTGGGCAATGGAAGCCTTGCAATGTAGACAACCAGCTAGATCCTATGCATTGTATCTTAAAGACCAATGGCTCCAATTCCAAATTAAAACATTGGCCCAAAGGGGCACAATCCCATTCCAAAATTATAATCAGTTTATGCATTTATGTGATAGTAGCTCAGCTGAAGATAAAGCCAAGTTAGCAGAATTCTATTTACACAACCTGGCACTTCCTAACATGAATCTATGGGATCCAAACACTGCATTAGGAGACCTACAACTCATGGCTATGGCTTCTTGGTTGAGCCATGAGGAAAAGAGAGCAGTAGAAATTCAGAAGATTATGACCAGGGAGCTAAGTGAGCCCCTCATGATAAGGGCAGAACCAGAAGATCCCTCAACTCTCATATATTCCCACCGGTACCTTGCAGACAACCATTAGATTGCACTTGACTATGTTGAAAGGCAAGCATAGGTTATTGCTCACTTTGAAGATATGGAAAGACTATTTGGTGATAACTGCCTTCATTCTTGCACAAGAAGATGGAATACATTGTCCCATAGCCTAAAGATAAGGGAGTATCGTTCCCCAACTAGAATGAGGGAAGCTATGAGGAGAGTACCCCTATACAAACAATCAATGCAAAACTTGAAAGCCAACTGGATTGGTCTTAAGTTCAGTCCTCCACTACTGCTAGGATTGTTGGAAGGGGTTAAGGAGGAGGAGGAACAAAAACAATGGGAGGAGGTGGATAGAAAAGCAGGTTTTCATGACAGAGAAGAGGACATCACCTCAGAGGCTTGGGATGTCTGGGAAGCTGTTAAAGCTATCAAAGATGAAGAACTGGATTAGTTGCTCAGAGGATGAGCAACAAATTCAGCAGGGGGTGATGATAAGCCCCAGAAATGGGTAACTATATGGGCTCATTCTGCCTATTATTTTCATTTAATCCACCATTCTCCATAGTTTTGTGCATGTTTTTGAATATATTTATGTCAATTGAGTGAATGGGGATAGTCACTTTACCACAAAGTCTAATGAGTGTTTATTGTAGATTTTTGGACATTTTTGGACCAAGACCAGGCATTTATGAGTAGATTGGCAGCCAAACTCGAAGAAATAGGGCTGAGGACTTATAGGAGGGGTGTCTCCTACGTTAAATGACCCCTTCATCGAGTTCTCCATCAACAGCTCGGAGTACAAAACCAAAAATGATGATTTCAAGGGGCAACCGAGCAGGTCTAGTAAAGTTGCTGTTATCTGTAGTTTTAGGCAGCTGAGTTCCTAAAGTTTAGGAGGATTGTTGGGAGTCCTCACTTGTATAAATAAGAAGGCTTCAAGCCTCAGTAGGTTAGCCATTTGATAGTCTATTTTCGTACTTTAGTGCAGCCTTGTACTCAGATCATTTTCGAGATCTTTTTGCAAACAGTTTTGTGATGTAACTATTATTTTTTGATCAATGAAGATGAATCCAGCTTTAAACCAACACTGATCTTTCCTAGGGGGCTGTAGCTCTTGGAGTTGGGCCCAACCCAAGTGCCCAACACTTCCTTTGTGTATTTATATGTTTTTTTCTTGCATTCATGAAATAATTTCTGTTGTTTAGGTTAAATATTGCTTTGTTACTTAGGTTGTTTTTGATGATTAGAATAGTTGTTCTTGCTTCAGGTTGATTAGATAGTTTGTTGCAATAACAGAAAAAGATCCACAAAAAGGCTACCAAGTAGGCCTTGATCTCCTTTCTCCCTCCTTGGGACCATGAATGAGACCAAGGCACTCTTGCTGCCACCAAAACACTGTTTTTTCTTTCCAATGCAATTGCTAGTGTGAGATTTCGAGTTGGAGAAGTTGATATCAGTTGTATTTACATGCTTAGATCTGTTCTTGTTTAGTTTCCATGGCTTTCTTGCATAAATTCTTGTCCATAAAGTTCTGTTCAACACTTTTTTGGTTTTTAGGTCAGAATTAGGTTAAAATAGGTAAAACTCTGTTTTTTTAGTTCTTGCTTGGGACAATTTTGAAAAGTAAGTGTGCAACTCACTTGTAGAACACTCCAGCTTATCATTCTTCCATCACACAACCTGATCCAGTCCATCTCTCAATATTTCCTCCACTCATTCGCCATACTTTCCCAAACTGCCCTAATTTCTACGTTCTTGTGCAAAATTGCTTCCTTGACCTTTGAACAAATCCAACCATCTCTTTCATGTCTGATCTTCATTGACAGAGTCCTAGACCCTTTGACACCTCCATCCAGCCTTCATTTCCCTTTTCCCACCGTTTTTCCACCTTCAAACCTCCAAAAACCACTTTCGGCCTCCTCCTGTAGAACCTCCTGTAAAACTTCCTATAGATCCCCTGCAGCCTCCTGTAGAAGTTCATGCGAGTGATTTTTCGAAGTCTGATTGTAGTGGAAGTCTCTAGAAGGGTACTAGGGACTCCTTAGGTCCTCTCCACACCTTCCCAACCTCTTGCAAAAGCCAAATCCATCTCTCTGCGCCACCAAACCTCTACATAGTCACAAATAGTTAAAACACAAGAATAATAATTCTACATAAAATTGCTCAAAAATACAAAGAAATGATTTTTCCATATTTTCCTTCAGAACTAGCTTGAATACATGCATTTTACCTTTTCAATAGTCAATGGCATCCATTTCAGTAGTTTCATCTCTTTTCTTGCAAAAGTAGGGTTAGTGGGTAAAATTAGGGTTTGCTAGGGTTTGCGTTTCCTTTCAGTTTTCATCTTCTTTCTGCAAATAGACTAGCCTCTTTCGAGTTAGCTTTCTTCCATCACAGTTAAAAGCTTCTTTTGAGAACTCATAGAAGTTGGCTTAAGCTCCTAGCGAACTTGTGCCAGCTAATCAAGTGACAGCCTACAGTAAGAGCTAGTACTTGTGCATACAATACCATCGCTTCCAAGTTTGTTACGAACTACCGGGTTGATAAAAGTAAAGTAGGGAGCCCCAGGAGTTGTAGCATCATTGCTATAATACTGGAGCTCACCAAAGGTTCCGAAGTGGATGATTACCTACTTCGATTACAATACATAATATCATGATATTTTGATTTTTTCTCATGAATTGCTGAGGGAAGGCATACCCATGCTCAACGTATAAACTTTCATTACAAGTACATAAATAGTCATCTACAGATATAGACCCATGATTGAATGACCATTAATGTAAAGCTAATGTACGGATGATTTGGTACATTTCCTGAAATCGCAGTCCGGATGGATGAAACTAGATCTGGGGTCTTCTATCTCGTTCAATCGTTCGCTCAAGTACGAGTCTAACCATGTGAATATGTGATCTAAAGTTGAACATGGGAAGACACAATCTAATTACCAGCCAATGATGTAAGTTGTTACCAGACGCGAGAGAAATCACCGATAATGATAATGATCCTCAAGGTACCACAGTACATTCTGCATGGTGTGAATGGATGTTTTGATGTCGAACACCATATAATGTCTTTCGGTCAAAGGCCAATGATGTCAACCTATTGCCGTAAGCGAGAAACCTACCATTGATGTATTCAAGCCTCAAGGTACTAGAAGGGTGTTTCTAAGTCAATTTCTTGGATAATGTGCTGATCTTGACAAGAAGTGACTCGTCGCAGGAGGGCCTTGATGTATCCCACATAAACGACATGAAATGAGTGTAATGATTTTGGAGACGGAATATGACTAATGACACGATGTTCAGGAATGACGGTCATGAAAATGAAGATTTACGAGTATTTCAAAGGATGAATTTTAACTGAGTCACTTCTCTTGAACATGTTGGCGACGCTAAATGGATTGGTAGCATTGACCCAAAACCAAAGTAATGGATGGTATGATAGACCAAGGTATGATGACCATCAAGAAGATAACCCAACCCAAATAGTCACAGTAATGAAGTGAAAGTTTCATGTTCAGACCAGCTGCCATAAAGTGGTTTACCCCTTTTCCCATTTTCCCCAGTCATTGTTGACCAGTACCTCTTTATTTTTATCAAGCTTGAGGAGGATAACATATGCTTGTTGTATAATTCCACCCTTCAGGTGAATCCATCACTATGTGATGTTTTAACGAGTCTAGCGAAGGTGAAACTCGGCCTTGTCATGATGAACAAGTTTTTCGTTATTTGATGTTTTAACAAGTCTAGCGAAGGTGAAACTTGGCCTTGTCATGATGGACAAGTGTGTCATTATTTGATGTTTTAACGAGTCTAACGACAATGATAACTCAGTCCTTTTCATGTTTAGAGAGTTTGAAAAGGGACAAAAAAAAAATCCACAAGTTCTTTTTTGTAAGTTTGTCTCTCAAGTCCGAAAAAGCGTAAAACAATACAAGAGAGAACCTATTGATCATTTTCGATCAATGTGTTCATTTTTCGTAAATAATCTATCTCAGTCTGGAAAAGGGTTAAACTTATACTGAGTAGATTTTGTTTCCAATCTGTTAACGAGCTGAAAAGGACAAGTGCTTGGAAATATTTTCATATTTCGAGAGTCTAAAAATATTTTAAAGAGGACTCCAAGGGGGTTCCTTTTTTGATGTTTAATAGAGCTTGAAAAAGAGATAAAAGTATGCTCTGTGGTTAAGGTACAATTCACAATCGTACACGTCAAATTTTGTAAGTCAGCTGTAAATCTATTCAAAGCAACACTAAATGGATTAAGCATACCTATTTCATTGGTAAAAATAGGTAAATACTAAAGTTTACTCATTTAATGCTCATGAAATAAACATAAAAACAAGAATTTACCATGTTATTTTCATCATTTGATATTTACCATTTAGTTTGTGCTCTGACCCTAATTTTTACCTCGATATTCAGTAGTTGATTGTGAGAGATTCTATGGATCATTTCTTGTTCCGTCCGGACTAGGTAGGAGATCTACCCCTCTTCTTTCTTTTCATGTCATTATTTTACAGTTTCATGCAATTTTTTAGGGTTTTTAGGGCCCCTAGGGTTAGAAAATTTCACCTTGGGATTAACACAAGCTTCCATGTCAAAAACGATGTTGGGGAGCACCCGAACATAAGGCTAGCTACACTGCAGCACACAGTCTCCTTGCTTGGGTTGCGCTGGGTGAGTTTCACAAACTTGTTTCACCAATTTGGCCCAAAATTTCGCCAGTTTTTTGCATGAAAAGGATCCTAACTAAGCTTATGGTTTGATTTCAGGCTTTCATCGGATCAGAATGTCTATTACTTGGTGAGAAAGAGAGCATGAAGAACAAGACATGGTTGCCCTAAATAATCTGGGTACAGTTGAGGCCCTCAAAAACTGTGGGTTGCTCAAATACTTCAGGTTGTCTGGAATGAGGCAACAATTAGAACTATTGCAATTCCTAGTTCATGCATGGGATCCAACAGATTAGGCTTTTCACATAAGGGAAAAAGTGGTCCCTATTACCATCGATGATGTTTACTTTATTATAGGGTTGTCGAGACGTGGTGCCCCCATATCTCTTTCAAGTTCCTCCCATGGAGGGGAATCAGTGAGGGACTATGTTCAACAATTTTGTCAGCCAGGTACATAGCCTAGCAAGGACGAAAAGATAATCATCAAAGATATTCGTGATTTTCCTTTGATAACAATCCTTTTCACCATCACAAAGTTGGCAGGTAGTGTGACACTTCATCTGGAAAACAGATCATACATGCAGCATGCACTTGATTGTCTTGAGCCAACTTTATTCAACTAGTGTGAGGGAGTACTTTCTTCACTGAAAGAGCAGCTGACAAAGGTAAAGAGTGGTAAGACCAATAATTTTAGCTATGGATCGCTCTTAATTTCTTTTACTTAGAGAGAATTCCATTGATGCAACCCCAGCATATAACATTGGGTGTAGCTGGTCCTAGAGATCCATGGATGCAGAGGTGGGTCGAATTGATGCCTAGACATGTTGGTCAGTCATCGATTACATTTTCCACTGCATTCTTCTGTTGGTTTGATCAACAACACATTGTCATCGAGGAGCATCCATACATAGGGATGGATTTTTGTGGAGATCCAGAGTTAAGTCTACCGGTGGGCGTTCAATGGGGTGCTATAGGTAAATTGTTTTTTTGACCAGAATATTTTTTGATTTTTAAGTTTCTACATGTTTTTTTGTTTTGATGTTTCCAATAATAAACTAAAATTTTTCTCATGCATGCAGATGTTGGTACTGTTCGACCTGTGAGACACCAACAGGAGGCAGGTGGAGCAATGCGGAGAAATGTTGGGAGAGAAGTTCTCCAGGATTTGGATTTGGTTGAGACACTGGAAGAGTTGCAGGATCATGTAGAGGGATTAACCCTTGGTATTCTGGATGTCTAGATCAAGGAGTTACCTATGAGGCTACAACGCCATACTATTGGTGTTCTTGGCCGTTGGATGCGGCTCTTGCACATGATAGCTCAGGCTGTGACTTGTTATCATGAGCATCACTAGGTCTACTTAGAATGATTTTTACATGCATTTTGAGCTTTTAGGTCAGATGAAACATGCCCTGGACACAAATTTTGTAAAAACTTTAAAAACATCTATCTATTTTACTCTCAAATTTTTTATATATGGTTATGTGCAATCCCATTCAACTAATGATGTGAATTGAAAATTTACTTTTACATGTGTCGCAAATGTCTATTTAACACATAGTTTTCTAATGAATCGGTTAATGTGTTAAATTTTCTGCTAATATGTTGATATTGAATGTACTCAAAGTGTCTTTCCAAAATACGAACTCTAAGGAACATACGAAGAATTGTTGGGTTTCAGATGGTATAGATGTTTGTTAGTTGCAGTACGACAAGTTGTGAGTCCAGCCTAACAATGATTTGGCGAATGCCAAGTGAAATGGCATAAGAGAAAAGTTCGATCAACGCACTATACTCAACAATATTGTTCGTAGAATGACCGATACAAATCCCTTGAAAACTCACCAACTCGCCACTTGGAGTGGAAATGGCGCATGCTATAGAAGATAAGTTCTGAGTACTATGACTAGCACCATCAGCATAACCAACAAATGGTTCCAAAGATTCTGACATTTGCAACAAATGCAAGGTGGATTACTTAACCACATAAAAACGCTAAAAGGCACACTGACACACACACATGTAATTAAATCATATACACAGTGATTTTACTACACTTAATTAAGCATAGTAACGTTTGAGGTACAAACCGTTTTGGGGCTGAGACAATGGAATCCCATCATAATCCACCAACTCGTAGGCACCTTTTGCCAAAACACGCTTGACAATGTAAGGGCCCATCCATAGTGGTTCAAATTTTCCTACTTCAAGTTTATCATCTTCCTGATCATAAAGCAAGACCAGGTCTGCTTTCGAGAAAATGCGAGGCTTGACATTTCTGTCATATTGCGCCTTGATTTGTTTTTTATGCGCTTCGTTAGCCAATGCGGCTTCATGACGGGTTTCATCCAGATGGATGAGTTCTAAGAAATTCACTTCTTCATCAAAAGTGTCAGGTAACAGGTCAATCGCGAGTTTGAGAGATGAAATTTCACATTGTGTTGGCAAGATTGCCTCTAGACCATACACCAATTGAAATGGTGTGAATCCAGTTGCATTTCTCACCGAGGTTCGATATGCCCACAAGGAAGAGTACCGGATTAAAAGCCAGTTTCGTTTATGAACCACTATCATTATTTGAAGCATTCGCTTCAGGACTTTGTTGATGGCCTCAACTTGTCCATTCACTTGCGATAATAAGGAGTATAGCTATCATGCGACAATCCTAATTTGGCAGTTAACTCACTCATCATGTGATTGCGAAAATGTGACCCATGATATGTAACTATAGCCTGTGGTACACCAAACCGGACAACAACGTGGTTGAAAAAGAAAAGTGCAGATTTCTTGCCACTGTTTTTTAATGTTGGCATCGCCTCGGCCCATTTTGTGAAATAGTCAATGACGACTATAATGTACCCATTCCCCCCGCTGAGGCGAGGTTACATGTCATGAAGTCAATACCCCATTTGGAAAATGGTCCAACAACGATAACAGGATGCAATGGTGCAGGTGGTAATCTAGCTTTACGGTCATAAATTTGGCATGCATGACAGCTTCTGATGGCAATAATGCAATCTTTGAATATGGAAGGCCAGAAGTAATCACGAAGGATTCTCTGTGCGGTAGCATAACCATATAAGTGTCCACCACAAGCACCTGAATGACAATCATTCAAAACTTTCTCGGCTTCCTCATGAGTGAGGCACCTTCATAAAATCGTATCGATACCATGATGGTAAAGAGTGTCACCAACGATCAGATAGTCTTTGGCTTGGTATCGGATACGTCACTGTTGCAAGCGAGAGGTATTAGGCCGAAAATTTTGGGTTTGGAGACAAATCAGTATATCTCCATACCACGGGTCAGATGAAAAAATCAATAATAGAGACTCATCTAGAATTGATGGTTCTTAAGTTGAATCAATGGTATTCGAGGGAAGGTCGCAAAGAAGCTCGACGAACACAAGAGATTTCTTTGATTTATATTTGATGAATTCCAAATCAAATTCCTGCAAAATGACGATCCATTTTGATTCTTTTTCCCCCAATAATTGACGTGACAAAATATACGTCATAGGGTTGCAATCCAAAATGACAGTGGTCTTTCGAAGTAGGATGTAGTGGCGAAATCTCTGTACAGCTTGAACAACAGCCAGAGCTAACTTTTTGATGTAAGAGTACTTAAATTTTGTATCATTGAGATTGCAACTCAACTAATATATTGGATGTTCAAACCCATCTTCTTCTTGGACTAAATCCATTCCAATGGTTGTATCTACAACGATGAGATACATGAAGTAGTCGTTTTGATCATTTGGGGAATACATTAATGAGGCTCTAATCAAGGTTTCTTTAAGAGCATCAAAGGAAGCTTGCGCAACCTGATCCCAATGGAAGGGTATCCCATTTTTCAATGTTGGCATTATGATACATATGTTGTACTTGATGGCAACCCACTCATCTCAGATGATAAATTATAGTGCAGCAAAGTTCACGCACTTTCATGAAGATAAAAGTTTCTTTCATGTAGAGAAAAGTTCACGCACTTTCATGAAGATAAAAGTTTCTTTCATGTAGAGAAAAGTTCACACACTTTCATGAAGATAAAAGGTTCTTTCATGTAAAGAAAAGTTCATGCACTTTCATGCAGAGAAAAGTTTCTTTCATGTAGAGAAACGTTCACGCACTTTCATGCAAAGAAAAGTTTCTTTCATATAGAGAAAAGTTCAAGCACTTTCATGCAGAGAAAATTTCATTTCATGAAGAGAAAAGTTCACGCACTTTCATGGTTGGCTCATGGTATTAGTCCGACAATTTTTTGATCCTATGGTTTTGGTCCATGGTATTGCATCCAAAAGTGTTGACCCCAAGTATTGGGTTCATGGTATTGTGTTATTATGGTTTTGGACTGTGGTATTGTGAAAGGCCTAAGACTATAAAAGAGGAAGGAGATCATTTGGTAAGGCAATCAATCTGAATGAATTGAATATCTAATAAGTGCTAGATCTGAAATATTTGTGATTGGGGTTATGGTGCAGATTTGGATCTGAATGAAGGAGGAACCTTAGCACATAAAGAAGGATAAGTTCTATTGATGGGTCATAATCTTTAAGCTTGAATAATAGTATCTTTGTATGATTTTGATCTGTTATATGAGGCGCATGCTTGATCTATAAATCTGACAATCTGGGTTAATTAGTGTCTGAATATTTGAAAGAATGAATTATCCTTTATAGATCTGTACGCAGGTTCAGTGAAGTGAAAGAATGTATACACGCTGGTTCAGTGAATGAAAATGGCGTATACGCAGGTTGGTCCAAACACAGGAGCGTATGCATGTAGGTTTCAGGTTGTTGAAGTAGCGTATATCTTTTAAATTATGATCTAGCTGCCTCTATTTATTGTTGCAGTATTCTGGGTTCAGAATTTGGTGTGTGGTTACTATTACTGTGTTCTGGTTACAGCTGTCAGAGAAGTGTTTACTTGATTCAGTGCTAATTGGGGAAAAGGGGATTGTTTGATGCAGATATACTTGATGATTGATTGATGTTCATGGATCCAGTCTGGAAATTTATGAAACGAGGTCCCTGGAAGAAAGAGAAGGTTGTAGCCTTCAGTAGGCCAGCACCTACGTACTAGTATCTTGGCTAGTACAAGAGCTAAGGGGGTTTTAGCTCCCTTCTAGGAGAAGCTGGAGAACGAGAGAGGGTTGTAGCTCTCTGCAGGTTGCAGCCTGTGTACTGGTAAAGGACTACGCCAGTACATTGTAAAAAGAAGTTTCTAATTAAAAGAAGATAGAGATGAATTGCAGTAGGTGGTTTTCACCCACATTGGGTTTCCACCTTATATCTTGTGTTCTTGTGTGTGTGATAGTCTTCAGATCTGTTTTACTGTCTCTGGTTACTGGTTATTTGATTCTAATACACAGATTAATAATCAACTTCTGAAAGATAAAGTAAATTATAAGTTTGCATTGTATACGTGGGTTTCCTTCTACATAGTTGTGTATATACGCGGTTTTAATTAACTGAAGTAGCGTATATTATCTGGATTTGAAAAAGGGAATATTTGACTTGATAATACTGATTCACCCCCCTCTCAGTATTATTTCCAACAATTGGTATCAGAGCAAGTCCTTCTAAAGAAGCTTGATCGCTTGGAGGAAGATCCATCATCATGAGAAACTACGAGAGAGAAGCATCTATCAGGCCACTGACTTTTGACAGGACAAACTTCGTATATTGGAAGGTAAGAGTTACTGCCTATCTTCAATCTCTTGGTACAGAAGTTTGGGATATCATAGATACAGGGTACACTTTTCCATCAACAACTCCTACAGATCTGGCTGAGAAGAAGAAATATGAAACAAATGCAAAGGCTGTCAATACCCTATTAGGATGTCTATCTCAATCAGAATTCGTTAAGGTTATGCAGTATAAATTCGCAAAAGAAATATGGGACAAGATTGTTCTGAGCTATGAAGGAGATGAACAGGTAAAACGAGCAAAACTTCAAACCCTTAGAATTTAGTATGAAAATCTCCGAATGCACAATGATGAAAGTGTGGCTAACTATTTCCTTCGTGTAGATGAGATTGTTAATTGTATGAAAAATTTGGGTGAAGAAATAAAAGAGGCTGTTGTGGTTGAAAAGGTTCTAAGTTCTTTGTCCCCTAGGTTTGAATCTAAAGTTTCTGCAATAGAAGAAAAATAGAATCTACGAAACCTTACCATGTCTCAGCTGCACGGAATTCTGACTGCTTATGAAATGAGGAAAGGAGGACCATTAGACAGGAGAGAAGCTGCTTTCAAGGATTCAGGCAGAGGAGATTACTATGAGTCAGGACACGTGTCTGAAGAAGAGGAGGAATCAAATTTTGTCAAGAACCTTCAACGGGGTACTGGAAGATTCAGAGGTAAGTTGCCTTTCAAATGCTTTGCTTGTGGAAGAGTCGGTCACTATGCTACCAAATGTCCTCATAAGGATAAGATTGACAAGGGGAAGGAACCTATTAGATGGAACAAGAAACAGAATGTAACTAAGAAAAGTTACTACACTCATGAAGACAGTGATGGTCTTTCAAATAGTGATGAAGATGAACGAGGTAAGAATTATAAACTTTTAATGGCTTTTGAAGATGATAATTACATGGATGCTATAGATGAAGATGGTTTTTATGAAGAGATTTCTAGACTCAAAGTATGTTTAGAAGAGAAGAATGTGATCATTGATACTCTGCAATTCCAACTTGCTGAAAAAGAAAAATTTCTTGAGAAGTTACAATGTGAAATTGTTGGTCTTAGAAAAGAGATTGAGAAAACAAAGGCTCTTAATCTTAAATTTGTTAAAGGGTCTGAGACTCTAGATGAGATTATCAATGTGCATTGTTCCCCACTAATCAAGACAGGTCTAAGATATAATGAAGAAGCATCTCAAGCACAGAAACCATCCACCTCAAAAAGTTATCTTGATGCAGCAAGGAGGAATGAGCAAGAGCCCAATGGAGATCACCAGGTAAAACAGGGACGATTTACATCAAGAATAAACAAAGACTACTAGGTAAATCAGGGGCAATCCACCTTAAGGATGAACAAAAGCTACAACTAGCCACAGGTAAAATCTTCTCAATTTGCCTCAAGAATGGATGACAATAGAAACTACAATCATTTGGCTGGTCGATTTGATAATCGCAGGAGTTTCTTCAATGGCCAATGTTTCTCTTGCCATAACTTTGGCCACAAAGCAGCTCAATGTGTTGCCTATAAGACAATCATGACTAGAGAAGCTCAAAAACAAAGAAGTATGACTGGAATTATGAAAAGAACCTATAACAACTTTTCCGCCCTTGAAAATGAAATTGAATGTTCTATTTGTAATAACTTCGGTCATGAAGATTCTGAATGCAGGAGCAGGTTTTGGCAGACAACTCAGAAGGAACAAGCCTCAAGTGCCAGAACATGGAGAATGAAGGAACCACAACCAGAAAGATGTGGGATAGCCTTTTATGCAGAAGGACAAGAAAATCAATGGTACATCGACAGTGGATGTTCGAAGCATATGACAGGTGATAAGGAAAAAC
Source organism: Pinus tabuliformis (assembly GCA_031772625.1). Classification (NCBI taxonomy): domain Eukaryota; kingdom Viridiplantae; phylum Streptophyta; class Pinopsida; order Pinales; family Pinaceae; genus Pinus; species Pinus tabuliformis. The sequence goes on from CM062813.1 coordinate 815,714,671, forward strand.
TTCAATCATATAGTGCTTTAGAAAAGGGAAAGAAAGTTTCTTTTGGAAATGATACCCCTGCAGTCATAAAAGGAAAAGGCACTGTTTAGTTGAAAGAAAAAGTCAAAGCTAGAAATTTTTTGTATGTTGATGGCTTGAAGCATAATCTACTGAGTGTCAGTTAGATGTGTGATCAAGGAACCGAGGTAATATTTCGATCAAATGGATGTAGTGTTCGTGATCTTGATACAGGAAAAACAGTGATCAAAGGCATAAGAACTCCAAATAATTTATACATATTTGAAGAAGGACAAAAACAATGCTATTTGAGCAAGAATGATGAACACTGGTTATGGCACTGGAGGTTGGGGCATCTAAGCTTTTCACAGATAAGGAAAGCATGCAAATACCAGGCAGTTCATGGTCTTCCAGACATCAGAATTCCAGACAATACAATATGCAAATCATGTTAGTTTGGTAAGCAAACCAGAACTAACTTCCCTGAGAAGGAAGGATCAGCGAGCAGGCCTCTTGAACTAGTCCATACAGATATATGTGGTCCATCTAGGACAATATCACCTCGAGGAGAAGAATACTTTATATTATTCATTGACGAATTCTCCAAGATGGTTTGGATAGGAATTTTGAAGCACAAAGACAAAGCATTCAAAAAATTCAAATCGTTCAAAGCCTTGGCAGAAAACGAATCAGATCACAAAATTAAGTGCCTCAGGTCTGATAGAGGTGGGGAGTTTACCTCAAATGAATTTTTCGATTTCTGTGAAGAACATGGAATAAGAAGGGAATTCTCTACAGCTAGGACTCCTCAGCAAAATGGAGTGGTGGAAAGGATGAACAGAACGGTTCAACAAATGGCTCGTGCTATGCTTGATGAGTCTGGAACACCCGCAACCTTCTGGGGTGAAGCTGCATTTGCTGCGGTTGTTATTCTCAACAAAACAAATGTCCGTGTAAACAACACTCAAACTCCTCATGAGCTCTGGTATGGTGAGACTCCTTCGGTAAAACATTTCAAAATCTTTGGAAGCAAATGCTATATTAAGAATAATGATGAACATCTTGGCAAGTTTGAACCTAGAGCAGATGAAGGCATACTTCTTGGTTATTCTCCCCACAGCAAAGCATATAAGTGTTACAATAAAAGACTTGGAAGAATTGTTGACAGCATTGATGTAGTGATTGATGAAGAAGGAAACATTCCTAGGCAAGTAAATTATGAAAATATCGAAGAGGATGAAGACTACCCTTCAAATCAGACTGATGATGAAGAAGAACCTCAAGAGGCACCAAAGGAACAGATAAGGATAGAAGAGAAGACTCCATCCAGGTACGTTCAGAAGAATCATCCAGAATCCCAGATTTTGGGGCATAAAGAGGCAGGTGTACAAACAAGAAGAACAATTGCAGAAGCCTCAAGCTATTTGGCATTGCTCTCCTCCACTGAACCACAAAATGTAAAAGAGGCATGCAAAGATGAATGCTGGGTCAAGGCAATGGATGAAGAACTTGAGCAGATCGAAAAGAATAACACTTGGGAGTTGGTTCCTAGACCAAAAGATAAGAATGTCATAGGGACAAAATGGATCTTTAAAAACAAGTTGAATGAAAATGGGGAAGTGATTAGAAACAAGGCCAGACTTGTTTGTAAAGGGTATGCTCAACAAGAAGGTATAGACTTTGAAGAAACTTTTGCTCCTGTTGCTAGACTTGAGGCCATCCGAATGTTCCTTGCTCTCTCAAGCTTTCAGAAGTTCAAAGTATTTCAAATGGACATGAAATCAACCTTTCTGAATGGAGACTTAGAAGAAGAAGTGTACATTGAGCAACCAGATGGCTTCATCCTTGGGAATGATCCAAATCTTGTATGCAGACTAAAAAAGGCTCTCTATGGTCTTAAACAAGCTCCAAGGGCTTGGTACTACCGTTTGGACAAATATCTTCATCAACAGGGTTTTTCAAAAGGATCAGCAGATAGCAATCTTTATATAAAAATTGAAAATGACAAATTGCTAATACTTGTTGTGTATGTAGATGATATTATCTTTGGCAGCAATGAAGAAGCTATGAGTCAAAGCTTTGCCTTGGTGATGCAGAAAGAATTTGAAATGTCTTTGCTTGGAGAACTAACATATTTTCTTGGATTGCAAATCCAACAAAATGAAGGCGGTATCTTTTTGTCTCAAACCAAGTATCTCAAGTAGATCTTGAAGAAATATGGCATGGAAGATGCAAAACCAGTATGTACCCCTATGGTTACAGGATGCAGCCTCAGTGCAAATGATGAATCAGCAGCAGTGCATCAACCAACCTATAGATCCATGATTGGAAGTCTTCTTTATTTGACAGGTACTCGACCAGACATCATGCATGCAATGGGAATAGTTGGAAGATTCCAGGCAAACCCTAAGGAAACCCATCTTTAGGTAGTAAAGAGAATTTTCAAGTATCTTCAAGGAACTCAAAACTATGGCTTATGGTATCCTAGAGATACAAATCTCACTCTACATGCTTATACAGATGCAGATTGGGCTGGAAGCGTGGATGATAGGAAGAGCACAAGTGGTGGAGCATTCTTTATGGGTTCCAGATTAGTATCTTGGTTCAACAAGAAACAGAGTTCGATTGCTTTATCTACAGCTGAAGCGGAATATGTGGTTGCTGCATCTTGTTGCACTCAACTCCTTTGGATGATGAAAACCTTGCAGGATTTTCAAATCACTTGTACACCACCTATCTCAATATTATGTGATAATACAAGTGCAATCAGCATTTCAAAGAACCCAGTTATGCATTCAAAGACCAAGCACATACCTATCAAATATCATTTCCTCGGGAACAAGTGCTGGAACAAAAGGTCAAGCTGGAGTATGTTCCCTCTAAGGAACAAGTTGCTGATATACTCACCAAACCACTGCCCAGGGAAACTTTTGAATACCTCAGACAGAAGCTGGGTGTAGTTGATGCATCATCTTGCTGTTAAATCTTGTCTGTTTCAGAGAAAAATGGGGGTACGCGAGTTGCCTAAGGAGGATCCGCGTACATACGCAGGTTTGTGTAGAGACAGTGGCGTATATGGAGGTTTGATGGATATCAGTAAGGACAGGCTCTGGTTGAAGATAATCTGGTATGGGTCTGACAGAGACCATCTGGCACAGGTTCAGGGGGAGCAGATAAACTTCTAATGATGCATTGTTGGCATTATCTCAGAAGCTTTTGGTTCTAGTTCACAACTGTTGTTGGATTCAGGTGGAACAAATGCAGAGGGAGAACAAAAGGAAATCATGGTTGCTGATCTGAATGGTGATTGACAGATGCTGCTGCTATCAACCTTGCTTATAGTCAGGGGGAGCATGAACAGCACACTTCAGCAGAGCAGAGACTTCAGCATGTACTCAGAGGAAGCATGGACAGAGTGGTACACCTTGGCATATACAAAGGGGGAGCTCATTCAGAGATTTCAGCAGGTACTTAGGGGGAGTATGGGCAGCAGAAAGTTTATCTAGGAAAGAGATTATCTTGGTCTGCCCTTTGCCCTTGATGACAAAGGGGGAGAGTGATTGGTTGTTGTTGCCATCAAGTCCAAAGGGGGAGATTGTTGGCATTATGATACATATGTTGTACTTGATGGCAACCCACTCATCTCAGATGATAAATTATAGTGCAGCAAAGTTCACGCACTTTCATGAAGATAAAAGTTTCTTTCATGTAGAGAAAAGTTCACGCACTTTCATGAAGATAAAAGTTTCTTTCATGTAGAGAAAAGTTCACGCACTTTCATGAAGATAAAAGGTTCTTTCATGTAAAGAAAAGTTCATGCAATTTCATGCAAAGAAAAGTTTCTTTCATGTAGAGAAAAGTTCACGCACTTTCATGCAGAGAAAATTTTCTTTCATATAGAGAAAAGTTCACGCACTTTCATGCAGAGAAAAGTTCCTTTCATGAAGAGAAAAGTTCACGCACTTTCATGGTTGGCTCATGGTATTAGTCCGACAGTTTTTTGATCCTATGGTTTTGGTCCGTGGTATTGCATCCAAAAGTGTTGACCCCAAGTATTGGGTTCATGGTATTGTGTTATTATGGTTTTGGACCGTGGTATTGTGAAAGGCCTAAGACTATAGAAGAGGAAGGAGATCATTTGGCAAGGCAATCAATCTGAATGAATTGAATATCTAATAAATGCTAGATCTGAAATATTTGTGATTGGGGTTATGGTGCAAATCTGGATCTGAATGAAGGAGGAACCTTAGCACATAAAGAAGGATAAGTTCTATTGATGGGTCATAATATTTAAGCTTGAATAATAGTATCTTTGTATGATTTTGATCTGTTATATGAGGCACATGCTTGATCTATAAATCTGACAATCTTGGTTAATTAGTGTCTGAATATTTGAAAGAATGAATTACCCTTTATAGATCTATACGCAGGTTCAGTGAAGTGAAAGAACGTATACACGCTGGTTCAGTGAATGAAAACGGCGTATACGCAGGTTTCAGGTTGTTGAAGTAGCGTATATCTTTTAAATTATGATCTAGCTGCCTCTATTTATTGCTGCAGTATTCTGGGTTCAGAATTTGGTGTGTGGTTACTGTTACTGTGTTCTGGGTACAGCTGTCAGAGAAGTGTTTACTTGATTCAGTGCTAATTGGGGAAAAGGAGATTGTTTGATGCAGATATACTTGATGATTGATTGATGTTCATGGATCCAGTCTGAAAATTTATGAAACGAGGTCCCTGGAAGAAAGAGAAGGTTGTAGCCTTTAGTAGGCCAGCACCTACGTACTAGTATCTTGGCTAGTACAAAAGCTAAGGGGGTTGTAGCTCCCTTCCAGGAGAAGCTAGAGAACGAGAAAGGGTTGTAGCTCTCTGCAGGTTCCAGCCTGCGTACTGGTAAAGGACTGCACCAGTACATTGTAAAAAGAAGTTTCTAATTAAAAGAAGATAGAGACGAATTGCAGTAGGTGGTTTTCACCCACATTGGGTTTCCACCTTATATCTTGTGTTCTTGTGTGTGTGATAGTCTTCAGATCTATTTTACTGTCTCTATTTACTGGTTATTTGATTCTAATATACAGATTAATAATCAACTTCTGAAAGATAAAGTAAATTATAAGTTTGCATTGTATACATGGGTTTCCTTCTACATAGTTGCGTATATACGCGGTTTTAATTAACTGAAGTAGCGTATATTATCTGGATTTGAAAAAGGGAATATTTGACTTGATAATACTGATTCACCCCCCCTCTCAGTATTATTTCCAACATTCAATAAATGAGTAAATACTTTATCCATTTCAACATAATTGGGAATGAACCTCCTCAGAAAGTTAGCCTTCCCTTGGAGTCTCTGTAACTGAAGTAGATTTGAAGGTGGATGCAAGTCAAGAATTGCCTGAACCTTAAGTGGGTCGAGTCGAATTCCTTCCTTAGACACTACGAATCCAAGCAAACAACTAGAATCAACACAAAACACACATTTGTGTGGATTGAGTCATATTTTGTAGTGTCGACACCATAAAAATATAGCTCTCAAATGCTACAGGTGATCAGTCGGCTTTCATTAATGAGCAGGTAAATTGTCATGGTATGGTTGAAGAATATGTTTGATATCATGGAAGGCATAATTCATTGCTCTTTGAAATGTTGCCCCTACATTCATCAAACCAAAAGGGAGTTTCCTGTAAGCGAATGTGCCCCATGGACAAATAAAGGTAGTTTTATATTGGTCCTCTGGGCAGATATTGATATAATTATAGCCGAAAAAACCATCCATGAATGAGAATATTTCACATCCGCCACATTCATCAATAATCTGGTCGATAAAGGGAGTGGGATAATCATCTTTTGGACAAATATGATTAACATCCTTATAATCGACACACACTCGTATTGTCCCTTGTTTCTTCATGACAGGAACAATATTGGAAACCCAATCAGTAAGAGGAACAGGGTAAATGAAACCAACATGCAAAAGTTTTTCAACTTGTATTTTAATGGCAACAACCTTCTTTGGATGAATAGGATGGAGGTGCTATCGCATTGGTTTGACATCAGGATACATTTTTATTTCATGTTCAATTATACTAGAGTCAATTCGTGGCATCTCCTCGTATGATCATACAAATATATCTTGGAATTCACGAAAGAGAGCATGGTAAATATCAAGTTCTGATGGAGAACAATATTTGCTAACATGAATGTTTTCTACAATGTTAGGTTTGGTCAAAATATTGATAGAAATTGTTTCTTCGATATTTGACAGGTTTCGCTCGGAATCTGCTGTATCTACGAAAACATAATTCGAAAGGAAATCAACAACTGAAGGGTGATTAAGTTCATTTGAATAATCTTCTATGTGATTTGGAAGATGGGAATGATGATGATAATCTTCCCATGGTTCTTCTTCCGTCATCATTGATTGGACGATTCCTTCATCAGTAGAAAATATACGTGAAAAAGGATCGGAGGAAGTACCATATTCTAATGAATGATCTACCCATACAATTGGTGAAGATGGATTTGGGTTTCCGCACAAGCCAAAAATATTGATTGCTATGCAAGCTCAATAGGGCTTAGCGACATGATTTCATTATTACTATCAACTTCAAAACTATTGGTAATCTTCCTTAAGTCAGATGAAGTGGAAGATATCATGTTGCAAGTCTCAACTTTTGCCACTTCCACCAAGTTTGATGGTGACGGTAGTGAAAAAGTACCCATTAGGGAAGGATCCTTGAAGAGACCTACACCAATGTTTTGAAGAGATAGCAGGGGTCAATGTACTAACAAAATGCTTCCAGTAGCCTGTGAACTAGAGGCAAAGAAGGCGAGTTGGTCGATAACTGTGATTCCACCCTTATGATGGAATGCAATCATACACAAGTACAATGAAACCACAAAAACCATAACATAAATCCACGGTCTTCCTGGCAAAATGTTGTAGTCAAGGGGTTCGTCAATTACCTCAAATTCAACAATTACTATTTTGCCTCCTAGTTCGATTTGTAGATTACTCAATATTCCACAAGGCGTATATGTGTGACTGTCAAAAGATTTTAACGTTGTTGGTGAACGTGACAAAGGCAGTGAGCCAAGTGTTTTCCAACAATTCATAGACATAATACAAGTAGATGCCGCCTCGTCAATAATGGTTTGGTGAATAAGTTTATTCAAGGCATTTACTTGAATAAAGAATGCTAATTGCGTTGGTAACTATGGCATATAACCCACATGGTTGAAAACCACAAGATTGGAATCAGTTGGATCGATTCCACCAATTGCTGACAACAAAGTCTGCTTTTGGGAGGGACAATTTTGAAGCACCTCGAGCGTCGACATAGTAGAAGGTGACTGAGCCAAATCTTATACTATGATATAATTCTGTGCAGCTCGAGCTTGAGGGTTAAATGTCGATTTATGTACAACTCCCTTAGGTTCTTTTATTGTTAACTCTGGTGCAATGGGTGGTGGAATAGGATCAGACGAAGTCGAAGTCGAAGAGTTAGGTTGATCAGCCTGGTTATTTGACAATGATGATTGATTTCCATAATCTTTACTTCGTGTTGACACAAAAACTTCAATTTTAGGCTTAGAGGCAGATAGCATAAGCACTTGGGAAGTGGAAGCATGGTATGTAGCAACCATATTTGTCTCTGGTTTTGGAAAAGGATCAGCCAATATCACGGATGTATTAGAAGTCTTCAAAAGCTTTGAGACTTTGAAGCAGCGAGGAAAATATCTCGTAAAATGCTCATCGTTACATATCAAACATGGGTAACGAGGTTTCCTAGCCGAAGGAGAGGAATCAGATGATTTCTCTTGAGGGGAATTATTTTGTTTCTTCTTGCTTTTCCCCTTTTTCTTACTTCCTAGTTGCTTTTCATTCTTGCCTTTGTCAGATGACACGTCATTAATTTTGGAAGCAAGAGTGTTATCAAGTGCATTCTGATGAGCTTCATAAAAGGGTAATTATATGGGCTCATTTTACCTCCTAACCTAGTCAAATCAACCATTCTCTTAGCTTATTGTATGATTTTCTGATTATATTTATGCTCATGGAGTGAGTTGAGTTAATTATGATGCCATGTGGTATAACATGTGTTTAATGTAGATTATTGATGAATTTTGAGGTCAAAGTCAAGGATCTAGTGGACAAATGGCAGCAGTAACTCAAAGTGGACAAAGGAGAGGACTTATAGGAGGGAATCCCCCTCATTTATTACTCCTCACTTTGAATTCCCCTTCATTCATCTCGGAGTACAAGCAGCCAAATCATGCGCCAAAAGGCAGTCGAGCAAGTGGAGGATGACTGATGATTATCTCGAGTTTTGGGAGCCAAGCCTCCCTGATTTTAAGGAAGTTGTTGGTAGCTTAATTGGTATAAGTAGAGAGGCCTAGGGCCTCACTAGGGTCAGATTTTTCTTGAAGTTTTTCTTATGTAAACTCTGCTCCAACTTCGAGCTCATTATTTTTGAGACAATTTCATGTAATCTTGTCATTGTTTTGATAATAAAGATGGAATCCTTTTTGAGCTAGCACTGAGTTACCTTAGAGGGCTAAAGCTCTTGGGTTAGGGCCCAATCTAAGCAGCCAACTCCTCTTTACTTGTATTTGTATGTTTTATTTCAGTTTGTAGATTAAGTTGCTGTTAGATGTATTTCTTTTATGGTTAAGAATAGGTTGCTTTTGATGATTTAGTAGTTTGCTTCCATTTGTGCTTTCTGTAGCAGGTTAAGCAGTGCTAAAGAGAAGATTCAAAAGGCTAGTAGCAGTGCCTTAGCCTCTCTTCCTCCCTTTGGGACCATGATTTGAGGCAAAGACCCAGATTTTCCTCATTCATAGGACTTCTAGTGTTTGCAACATTTTAGTGGTTAATAGTCTAGTTTTGCTTTGCTTCAGAACTTCTTCACCATGCTCACTTCTTTATTTATAGTATTCTTCTTTCATTCTTTCCTTTCTTGCAGCAATTATCAACATTTCCTTCCATAGATCATAGTTTATACTATTTTGATGCAAAACTCTGTTTTCCTAGATGCACTTATTTCATTGCTTGCTTGATCTTATTAGTTGACTGTTAGTTGTTTATGCAACAGATATCTTCTAGTAGCAGTCCAGCCTATCAGCCATCCCATTCTCCATTTGATCCATGCTCTACAGGTTGCCCAATTCTCCCCTCAATTCTGCCTTAGTTTTCTGCATTTTCCATAGAATTTCTTCTTCTCTCCTTGAGCAAATCCAATCATATTTCTCTCTCCTGATGATTCTTAGTAGACCCTAGGTTCCCTAACACCTCATTCCAACCTTCATCCACCTATTTCACCCACTCTCACACCCTCAAAATAGTGAAAACTGCTCTCGGCCTCCCCCTGTAGGCATCCTGTAGAATGTTGTTTTCCTCCTGTAGATTCCCTGTGTCCTCCTGTAGATTTTCCTGTAGGCTTTCTTTTGAAGGCCGAGTGTGGGAAAATATTCTAGAAGGCCACCTGACACCTCTTAGGACCCATCCACACCATTCTACATCTTCTCGAGTCCCAAAACCACCCTCCAACGCCACCTATTCGTTGCCACATTCACAAACAATAAATTGCATGCATGTCAAATCCACATAAAAATACATAAAAATCCAAAAAGATGCTTTTTTGCGTATTTACTTCCAGAAATAGCTTAGTTAGATGTTGTTTACCTCCTTGAGTAGGTGATGGCATTCCTTTCATGGTTTTCATAGTGCTTTCTGCAAAAGTAGGATTAGTTGGTTAATTAGGGTTTACTAGTTTTGCTTTAGATTTTAAATTTTCTCCTTTCTGCAGCTAGAGTAGCATCTATAGAGTAATCTTTCTCTCCTTTCATCACATATAAAGCTTCTTATAGAATCCATAGAATTTGGCTTGAGCTCCTAGTGATCTTGTGCTGGCTGACCAAGTGATAACCTACAGTAAGAACTAGTACTTGTGCATACAACACCGTCGCTTCCAAGTTTGTTACGAATTACTGGGTTGATAAGAGTAAAGTAGGAAGCCTAGGAGTTGTAGCATTATTGCTGCAATACTAGTGCTCACCACTTTTTTGCGCCGTTTTCGGGGAAGCGTCAGAGTATTCTATGATTACTACTTTCTTCTATTTTTTATTGCAACATTCTGCTAATAGTTTATTTCAGCAAGAGTTGACTAGTCATTTCCTTTCCTTTCAAGTTATGCATTTCCTTGCTTTCCTTTTCAATTCTGTAAATTTCATTTCAGAAAGAGTAGACTAGTCATTTCCTTTCCTTTCAACTTCTGCATTTCCTTTCTTTCCTTTTCAAGTTTTGCAAATTTCATTTCAGCGAGTTCATTTCAGTTAGTTGCAAGTTGTTTTGTTCAATCAATTTCAGTTTTGGAGGTACCATCAGTGTGGGGAAAAAAGAAACAAAAACCAACCAAAAACATTTCCTTTCATGCCTCGTAGGAATGGAGATAACTCAGGAAAATTTTTTCCCAACACCCCCACTGCTTCACACAGTTAGCCTTCTCTCTTCTTCGGTGGTTGCGATCAAGAAGAACCCTTAGGTGGACAGCTGTTGGGTGTGGAGCTTGATTATCTTATGTATTCAAAGGTTTCAACCAGATGTATACCCCAAGGACACTGTACACCCCTCCACACGTGGGGGGCTAATACCCCCTGGTTGGGGGGTCCGGGGGCCAGTGGTCCCCCGACAGGGGTTCGGGGGCAGCGCCCTCGAAGCTAAAAATAGATGTAAAATTGCCTTGTAAAAGTCTAGTAATTTCTAGTCAATCTGGGCCGTTCATTAGGCAGATGATTTGACGGTAGAAGTTATGTTTAATTTAGGGTTTTTCGCCCTAGAAGGCAACCCCTCACTATATATGAGGGAATTGTATTGTGTCTATGTATATCTATATCTGTATTCTGAGTGAGGAGGAGAGAGGAGATTGAAAGCGAAGAGGGTGTTACAGCGGATCTGCTGTAGGTTGTATCTCTTCAGTTTGCTGGATAATATAAAAAGAAGGATTGGTTGTTTCTCCGTGGACGTAGCCCAAACTGGGTGAACGGCGTATATCTGTGTCTCTCTTGTTTTATGCGTTTTCTGTGTTTATATTTTTGCAATATTTTATGTGTTCCATTGCTCCATAATATATAATTTTCTAACAACAGCAAGAAATATTTGAAGAACCTATAGGGGAAGAAGAAGAAAAAAACTTTCCTTTGGAGCCAATGGCTGAACACAGAAATGCTAGGGGGAATGGGGAGAGAATAGAAGGTACCTTTCCCATTTGGGAGACCAATGGGGACACCAAAATGAAGAATATAAGCCCTTCTGCCCTACCTCATTACCATGGTCTGACTACAGAAGATCTTGACACCTTTTTGTTTGAGTTTGCTGTTATCTGTCGAACCTATGACTATGCAGAGGATGAAAAAAAGTTGAAGCTGTTCCCTTCTACTCTTAAGGATGCAGCACTACGCTGGTTCATGGGATTATCTGGCAATAACATCACAACTTGGGCTCAGATTCAACAAGCCTTTAACAACAAGTATCGAGACTATTGTAGGTCAAAAGATACTAAAGAAGAATTTTTTTGAATGACTATAGGAAGTGATGAGTCCCTGGAATATTATGAAGAGAGGTTCCAGCTCAGTTACAAAAGGGCTAGGTGTACACTTGACCCTGAGTCTCTGAAGCTGGTCCTGCTCAGGGGAATTCAGGAAGATTTTTTAGACACCCTCCATCTACTGGTTGGGGGAGACATCTACCAATTGTCCTATGAGGACATAAATACTATTTTTAGAAACCATTTTAGAGTAGCTAGAAAGAAAGGTAGGGGGAGTCAACCCATAGCCAGTACCTCTTCCTCTAACTCATCCATTAAAGGAGAAATTAGAAACATGTTGGAAGACTTCAAGAGTGAGATGCTACAGACTCTTGCCATGCAAATGGATACCTTACATACGAAAAGGTAACAAGAGGAAGCAGAGATGGCTTTGGCCATTTTTTGCCCTAGATGCACCAGGAGGCATCCTAGGAATGAATGCCCATTGAACTCTATAGAGGTTTGTTCAGTCTGTGAAGAAAATCATTCTACAGACAAGTGCCCTTCCTTACTAAGACTTAAAGCTGTATATCAAGGGGCTGAGGGAGTCAATGAATAGCTCTATTACATAAACCAAAGGAGGCCGCATGGACCTAGACCATATTAGCAAGGGATTCAAGGGAAATCTCAGGCATACTACAACCCCAACCAAGTAACTTCCATACCTTCTTGGAGCCCCCTTGCTCATCCTTCCTGGTCCACACCTCCTCCTTGGTCCTTCACATCTCCATATCATGCCCAACTAGCCCCCCACTCATTTCAATCCTATGCTCAGCCGCAACCTCAGTGGAATGCATCTCATCAGGGGTGGAGGCCCCAATACAACTCTCCTCTCGCTCTTTTGCCTCCACCACCTACCCAACCACAACTGTTACCTCATGCTCCACCAAAGCAACCCAAAATGCCTACCCAACCAAATCTGAACCCAAACAACAGACAGGCTCAGCAAATGTATAGTGGGGAACCATCATGCCTGACTTATGCTATGGAGATTCAGGAAATTAACTTGCGATTTGGGAAAGTTCTCCCAGATATCCAGCCTCCACCCAGGGAGGTTGAGGAAGATAAAGAGGAAAGTGAACCTAAAGCAAATCCACCCTTTCCTAAAAGACTATCCGCAACAGTCCAGCCTACCCCTAAAGAAACTGAACTCCTGGGAGAATTGAAACATTTATGTGTGAAGATACCACTTCTCCAAGCTATAAAAGATGTTCCTATTTACAATAGGTTAATCAAAGAGAAGTGCTTTAGGCATCCAGGAAGGCGCAAGAGAGATGCCCCAACCATCAATGTCATAAGGCAATTGTCTGACCTGATGTTGGGGCAGGTAATTTGTTCAAAATATCTGGACCCTAGAAGCCCAGTAGTTGATGTCCACATCAATGGCACCATGATTCCACACACCTTGATTGATCTAGGAGCTGCCATTAATGTGATGACAAAGGACACAATGCTCAAGCTCAACCTCCAAGGCTCCTTGAGGAAGACCACGACCGTGCTACAGTTTACAGACTTCTCCACCATGACCCCTGAGGGGATTGTGGAAGATGTGATGGTCTCCATTGATTCTTGGGAGTACCCTACTGATTTCTTAGTTCTCCAGCCAAAGGCAAAGCTCACTTGGTATCCTCTCATTCTGGGAAGACCCTGGTTGGCTACTGCTGATGCCTACATCAGCTGTCAAGCTGGGAGCATGACCATAAAGAACGGGCATATGTCCAAGCAGTTAATCCTATATCCTCCTGCACAACCATTTCTAGAACATGATCTACCTCTCTGGTTGGAAGAGGAAGATGAGGATGAAGTCTATTCTGCACCGCTTTGCGCATTAAAAATCACCATGGGGTGAAAACCACAAGATGAGGATGATATGATTGAAAATCTGATTCAGAATCCACCTCCCAGTGTATCACCATTAGAGGACATAGTAAGATAAACCCAAAACAACCCCTCAACTAATCTCTGTGCGGCCGAATCCACTCCTCTCCATGTTAATAATATAGAGTTTGGCCCAGAGAGAACCTTGAAAATCAATCCATCCCTATCCACTTCCCAGGAGAAGGAATTGTGTAGCCCGCTGAGAAAACACCTAGATGCCTTCTCCTGGAGTTATAAGGAGATGAAGGGAGTGCACCCTTCAGTATGCACTCATCATATATACATCAAGGAGGATTGCAAGCTAGTCAGGCAGCCTCAAAGGAGGATGAATCCAACACTTAAAGATATTGTTAAGGAAGAAATGCAGAAGTTGCTGGATGCAGGATTCATCTATCCCATCTCTAACGGTGAATGGGTCTCTCCTTTGGTGCTAGTGCCCAAGAAAAATGGTAAGTGGAGAATATGTGTCGACTATCGGGAATTGAACAAAGCCACTAAAAAGAACCGTTTTCCTTTACCTTTCATAGATCAAGTGTTAGATGGTCTGGCAGGGAAAAAGTTTCTCTCTTTCCTAGATGGGTTTAGCGGGTACAATCAGATTCAAATCAGCCCAGAAGACCAAGACAAGACCACTTTCACTTGTCCTTGGGGTACCTATGCATACCGGGTCCTTCCTTTTGGTTTGTGTAACGCTCCAGTGACTTTCCAAAGAGCGGTACTAAGTATATTTTCTGAATTAGTTCATGATGCAGTAGAGATATAAATGGATGACTTTACTCCTTATGGCTCTGACATTTAGGAAGCTTTATCTAACCTAGGAAAAGTTTTAGACAAGTGTATTGAGATGAACCTGTCCCTCAGTCCGGAAAAATGTGAATTTTTGATGACTGAAGGGACCGTGCTAGGTCATGTAATATCTCAACAAGGACTATAGGTGGACCCCAACAAAATTGCCATCATCCAAAGGGTCCCACCTCCTCAAAAAGTGAGAGATGTCAGAAGTTTCCTAGGCTTAGCTGGGTATTACCAGAGATTCATTAAATATTTCAGCAAGCTAGCCTCTCCTTTGTTTGGCCTCTTAGGTAAAGATGTCGAATTCATATGGTTGGAAAACTGTCAAGAAGCCCTAGATACCTTGAAGAGCAAGCTCGTGACTGCCCCAATTCTGAGAGGCCCAAACTAGGCCCTACCTTTCCACATTCACACAGATGCCTCGAACAAAGCAATAGGAGTAGCCTTAGGACAAATTGATGAAAAGTTACCTTATGCCATATACTTTATAAGCAAAAACTTGTCAAAGGCAGAGTTAAACTATACGGTGACTGAGAAGGAACTCCTAGCTGTCATGCATTCCTTAAACAAATTCAGACATTATATCACAAGCTATCAAACTTTTGTGCACACTAATCATGCTGCAATTAGATATTTAATGAAAAAACTGGATGTAAATGCTCGCATTATTAGATGGTTGCTTTTAATGTAGCAGTTTGACTTGACCATTATTGATAACCCTGGTAAAGAAAATGTCGTTGCTGACTTTTTGTCTAGAGTAAATTTGCTTGCAGGTGAAGAAGGAATGGTCGATGACCAAATGCTAGATGAACATCTGTTTTCTATCTCAGTACTCTCTCCATGGTTTGCTGATATAGAAAACTACTTGGTTTTAGCACACACCTGTCCTCAAAAGAGAAGAGCAAGATAGTAAGGAAAAGCATCCCTTTCACCTGGACTGGGGGCAATCTCTTTAAACTTGGCCCAGATCATATCTTGAGAAGATGTGTCAGGGAGGAGGAAGTCTTTGACATCCTCCTGACCTGTCATGATGGGCCTTGTGGAGGTAATTTTGCAGCAAAAAGAACTGCCTTCAAGATACTGCAAGTAGGCTACTACTGGCCCACTATTCATTAGGATGTGAGGAGATATACCAGATAGTGTGATCGGTGTCAGAGGAAGGGGAAACCTACTCCAAAGGATGAGATGCCCATGTAACCTCAAGTGACCTTTGAGCCATTTGAGAAGTGGGGCATGAACTTTGTGGGGCCTATCAGCCCTCCTTCAAAGCAGAAACAATACATCATTGTGTGCACCAATTACCTGACAAAGTGGGCAGAGACAAAAGCAATGAAAGCAGCGATAGAGGAAAAAGTAGCTGAATTTTTGAGAGAGAACATATTCTACAAGTTCGGGTATCTAAGAGATTTGGTCATAGATCAAGGTATTCAGTTCACTTCCAATTTGATTGAAGACCTGCTCACACATCATAGAATGAAGCACAGGACTTAGACCCCTTACCATCCACAAGCCAATGGGCAGGTGGAGGTCACTAATATAGCATTAGAAGGGATGCTAACAAAGGTGGTGAGCAGCAGAAGAAAATATTGGGCAGACAAATTAGTTGAGGCTACTTGGGCCTACAACACAACATGGAAGACCACCACAGGGTTCACACCCTATGAGCTAGTCTATGGGAAGAAGGCTTTGCTGTCAATAGAATTTGAATTCAATACCCTAAGGATGGCAGCTCAGCTGGACCTAGACCTCAGCCATGCATAGAAAGAAATATTACTTCAGCTCAATGGATTGGATGAACACATAATGCAGGCCCTTCTCCATACAGAGGTAGTTCAACTTCAGAGAAAGATATGGCATGACAAAAATATCAAGGAGAAGCAATTCCAAGAGGGAGATTGGGCACTACTCTATGATTCAAAATACAAATATTTCAAGGGAAATCTAATGAAAATATGGCCAAGACCCTACACTGTGGAGAAATCCAATGACAATGGTTCAGTTCTGGTCAGAACCATTGATGATGAAGCCATCCCTATGCTTGTCAATGGAGACCGGTTGAAAGTTTACAAGAAACCACTCTCCAAGCGAGAGTTCATTGAAGATTTGAATAAGGCAGTGATGGTAGTGGAGCATGTCTTAGCCTCCACTTCACCCACTCACTGGAGAAAAAGAAAAAATAAAAAAATAACGACTCAAGTGAAAACCTCCATGAGGCGCTTGAGTCCCATCATTGGGTTGAAAACCTCTTCTGTGGCGGCCTAATGATGTCAAAAAAAAAGAAGGAAAAATAATATCCCTAGGTGAAAACCTCCCTTGGAGGCGCCCAAGGCAGGCAATTAGAGTGAAAACCTCCCTGAGGTGCCCTAGTTGTTTTCAAAAAAAAAAAAAAAAATGAAGAAAAAAGAAAAAGAAAAATGAATTTTCATTTGCATTACAGGTTTGCAGGAGGACTACAGGAAGCAGAAAAAGGTGCTAAGGGAGCCCTGAAACCAACACCAACACCTATCCTACTTTCCCATACCTTTCTCCATCATTCATGGCATTTCTTTCACTTCACTATGCTTCTTTTGCAAAAACTGTGTTTTCTACAGGAGGCTCCTGTAGGAATTACAGAGAGCCAGAAATGAGTATAAAAGGAAGTTTGAGGGACAGGGAAGCTTCATGAATAAACTATAAACCCTCCTGAAGTCTTCAGCCCTCCTTGCCACCATTTCCAATCCTGCCTCATAATCCCAAGAATAATTCTTCTTCCTGTCCAAGAAAAACACAGAAAAAACAGTTTCCAGGAAAAGAAAAAAACAAAAAATAAGAGAGGAGGCAGCACCATCCACCTCACCTGAAGCCTACCTATTACCTCTCCATCTCTATTTACATCTCTGGCATCATCCTCATAGCTCCAAGCATAGAAAGAAGCTGAAGTTTCAAGGGGAGAAGCAGCTACAGGAGCTCCTGTAGGAATTCCTTTAGCAACTGATCCCATTAAAATCCAGCATCAACAGCAAGAGAGTGCAAACATGAAGGTTGAAGAAGACACCTGAAGCTTTGATCTAGCCAGAGAAGAACCTGGACAAGACATAGCTACACATCAACAAATAGAAAACATGCATCAAAAGAAACAAAGGCATGCAACAGAGAGAGAGCCACAACACCTCACAACAAACACATCCGGATCTCAGGTAAGTAAGTAACCCGCTCCTCTATTTGCATTTGTGTAATTAGAAGGCATGCAAAAGTAATGATATGGTTGAGGTTGAATGAGGGAAAGGTGGCCAATTAACTTGGCCACCTTCATCTAGTTGACTCCACTCATTTGAAGATGTCACCCACACATGCGCACAGTCAACTCAAGAAAGATGTCAAGGACAGGTAGTGGAGGAAGTGTGAACTCCAATGCAATCATGAGGGATGATTACGAGGAGGGGCCATGATGACAAGGTAGGTGGGGACCAACGGTCCAAATATAGCCAACGTATACGTTGCCAGCTCACCCTCCATCACTGGAAATATCCATAAAGGGAAATAAGTACTCCTCTCCGAGCACTCTCACCACCTTTTCCTTCATTCTCTCCTCGAAACTCAGCTACAACAGTTTCTTTGTGCCCCCATAGCCTTGTAACCATCATTCTCCATTGATCTCTCCCATATTCCTGCTCTTGGCATTTTCTATAGGAGCACTTGTAGGTTCTACAGGAGCACCTACAAGAATTCTACAGGAGGGACAACAGGCTTCTACAGGAGGGGCAGTGAGTTGTTTGAAGGGAGAAAACACGGGTTTTAGCATGATTTTCGATCTGAGGAGGTAGGTTCCATGCATGCCCCCATTGAATATCAAAATATGCAAGCAGTGGTTTAAATTTGAAGAGGAGATAAACCCTTTAGGAGGAGAAAATACATAAAAGAATTTTTGCTTATTTAAAAAAAAAAAACACAATCTCCTCTGTTTCTCCGTTTTTCTAAAAAATTGTTGTCTCCATTTCCACATTTGGTTTCCCGAAAGAATATAAACAAAATTAGAGGAGGATTTATGAGGAAGGAGCCAACCAACTCCTCCAGGCTACATGCACATCCACAAGTGGTGGACATCTTCACAAGGGAAAATTAGATGAACTTTTTTGAGAAATTCTGAGGGTTTGATGAGGAGATTGCCCAAGAATTTTCCCACTCTTTGGTCCCTCACTCAAGAATACATGCCACTATCACCTTTAGAGGTCTTTCCATGGAGATAACCCCTGAATTTATCAGTAGAGTCACTACCCTTCCTCTTGGGCTGCCTTGGAGTAAGGATGAGAAACCAATTGGCCAAGCTTGCTAATAATTTTTTTTTCCAAAACAATGAAACCCCTGTAGAGGATAAAAATGGCATTATAAGGGCTAGCATACCATATCCTTGGGATGAAGTTAGCTACCAAATAATCAAATATATTTCCTATGAGGGGAGGTACAACATTGTCTATGGTTACCACTTTAGAATCCTTCATGAATTAAGGTATGGCATGGACACTCCAGCACCTTAGAAGCTCAACATCCCCTACTTCCTCCTGCAGTCCCTCATTGACTCCAGCACTAAGGTTCAAGCAGGAAATTCAGAGCAACTAGCTCACCATGGGTTAATTAAAATTTTAGTGGAAGAAGCCCTCCATACATTTACACTCCCTATAGCATGGGAAATCTTCCGAAACATGATAGCTGAGGATGACATAAAGACCCTAACCTATGATATCAGTCCTACTGGCAGTGAGGAGGAAGAGCAGCAAGGGGGAGAAGGTGAAACAATTGGTGACTTAGCAGAACAAGAAAGGAAGGAGGAAGAAACTAAGATGGAGGAGGAGAAAAATGAAGAAATAGAGTAGGAAGAAACAGAGCCAGAAAAAGAGGTAGAAGGAGGAGAGAAAGAGGTAGAAAAGATAGAACAAGAAGAAGTGTCCCTTGAGACTCTAGAAAGAGAGGTAGCAACTGCTCTCACTGCCCTCAGTACACCAATCAAGCCAAAACAAAAGAGGAAAAGGCAGGCCTCCATGTATTTCAGGGCTAGGAAGAGCACAAGAATCAAAACAAGGAAACCTCAGCCCTCTTCAAAAGTGCCAATTACAATTGAATATTCACCCTCTACCCAAGGAAAATAATCCCCTTCCAAGGAACCTATCACATATGAAAGGGGGACTCCTAGATCTCCCACATGGAAAGAAAAGGTAGAACTACAGGACCCAAAAACAGTCCTACAGGAGGCTCAGACAGTTCTATAGGAGACACTGTCAAAACTACAGGAGACCCAAAAGCTTGAGAAAGAAATGGAAGGATAGCCATAGGTAAAGGAGGAAGAAACAGAGCTACAAGAACCTAATCCCCAGCCTAGTCTTGCCTCCTACTACAATCTACTTGAGGGAGGAAGAATAATTCCACAAAAATTTGCAATTCCACTATTCTTTGAATTAGAGAAAGAGAGAATAAGAACACATAGGTGGATGCAAATAGCCAAATCCAAAGGAGTTGAGGATATTGGCCATATGGAGAACAAACTCAGAGAAATGGGCAGAGAGTTGAGTGCTATCAGACACAGGGAAGCAATTACAAGAAGCCACCTTGAAACTGAAAATGAATTGCTAAGGAGGCAGCTGCAAGAGAAAGAGACCCAGCTGGCATGCATGGCCAGCTTATCCATGGAGGCATTGCAATGTAGAACACCAGCAAAATCCTATGGCCTATATCTCAAGGACCAATGGTTGCAATTTTAGATAAAGACTTTGGCACAAAGAGGCACAATGCCTTTCTATAGGTTTTAACCCCGTACAAAAATTACCTGAATACGAATTCTAAAACACAGAAAATAAACAATGTGAGAGCATAACACATAAAACACATATACATAGAGATTTTCCCCTGGATCCCAAAACCGGGACTACTAGCTTGATTTTTCATTATGTTCCTTTCAATGTTATAATACATATTTATACATGACGAAACATCCAATACCATGGACTGAAAACCATCACGTCCAATACCATGGACCGAAAACCATCGCGTCTAAAAAACATGTGTGAAAATCATGCACAAAACCATAGGTGGGTCCGCCCAACCTAACATAGGGTGCAAAACCAAAATTTTCTAGGGCGCTGCCCCAGACCCCATAAAGTGGGGTTACGGGTACACCTCAAACCCCCTGTGACCACCCCCCCCCTTCTTACCCACGGTTAACTATGTGGGCTAGTTGTGGAAAGAATATAACACAACCCAACACTTTCCAAGATTACAGGCAGTTTATGCAATTGTGTGACCAAATCACATCAGAAGATAAGGCAAAGATGGCAGAATTTTACCTACATAACATGGCCCTCACAGACATGAATGTGTGGGACCCCAATGCCAGGCTAGGGGACCTACAACTAATGTCCATGGCCTCATGGATGAACCATGAAGAGTTGAGGGCGGCAGAAATAAGAAGGTTGATGATGAAAGAGTAGAATGAGCCA
Source organism: Pinus tabuliformis (assembly GCA_031772625.1). Classification (NCBI taxonomy): domain Eukaryota; kingdom Viridiplantae; phylum Streptophyta; class Pinopsida; order Pinales; family Pinaceae; genus Pinus; species Pinus tabuliformis. Next base: position 815,735,390 of record CM062813.1, read on the forward strand.
TTAATGATTAGAGATGAGCCATCAGATCCCATGGAACTCATTAGCACACATAACCTGCTTGCCAATAATCCTTAGATTTCCCCTAGATATATAAGTGATCAGGCACAAGCCATTGCACACTTTGAGGATATGCAAAGGCTAATTAGGGATCACTATGTGCATGCATGCATGAGGAGATGGAACACCTTACCACTCAGTCTATATATCAGGGAATATCATTCCTCCATGTGGATGAAGGAGGCATTAAGAAGAGTGCCACTGTACAAGCGCTCCATGCAGAGGCTGAAGGTCAACTGGATTGGCCTCAAATTGAGCCCCCACTGCTGCTAGGCATGCTAGAAGGCAGAAGAGAAGAAGAAGAGGAGGAGTAGTGGGAAGAGATAGAAAGGAAGGTAGGATTCTATGACAAGAAAGAGGAGACCACATCAGAAGCTTGGGATGCTAGGGAGGCCACTGGGGCCATAAAAGATGAGGAGATGGACTAAGTTTCTTAGAGGATGAGCAAAACTTTCATTAGGGGGTTGATGATGAGCCTCATAAATGGCTAATTATATGGGCTCATTTTACCTCCTAACCTAGTCAAATCAACCATTCTCTTAGCTTATTGTATGATTTTCTGACTATATTTATGCTTATGGAGTGAGTTGAGTTAGTTATGATGCCATGTGGTCTAACATGTGTTTAATGCAGTTTATTGATGAATTTTGAGGTCAAAGTCAATGATCCAGTGGAAAAATGGCAATAATAACTCGAAGTGGACAAAGGAGAGGACTTATAGGATGGAATCCCCCTCATTTATTACTCCTCACTTCGAATTCCCCTTCATTCAGCTCGGAGTACAAGCAGCCAAATCATGCACCAGAAGGTAGCCGAGCAAGTGGAGGATGACTGATGATTATCTCGAGTTTTGGGAGCCAAGCCTCCCTGATTTTAAGGAAGCTACTGGTAGCTTCATTTTTATAAGTAGAGATGCCTAGGGCCTCACTAGGGTTGTATTTTTGTTGAATTTTTACTTATGTAAGCTCTACTCCAACTTCGAGCTCATTATTTTTGAGACAGTTTCATGTAATCTTGTCATTGTTTTGATAATAAAGATGGAATCCTTTTTGAGCTAGCACTGAGTTACCTCAGAGGGTTGAAGCTCTTAGGTTAGGTCCCAATCCAAGCAGCCAAGCTCCTCTTTACTTGTATTTTTATGTTTTATTTCAGTTTGTAGATTAGGTTGCTAATAGATGTATTTCTTTTATGGTTAAGAATAGGTTGCTTTTGATGATTTAGTAGTTTGGTTCCATTTGTGCTTTCTATTACAGGTTAAGCAATGATAAAGAGAAGATTCAAAAGGCTAGTAAAAATGCCTTGGCCTTTCTTCCTCCCTTTGGGACCATGATCTGAGGCAAAGACCCTCTTGCTGCCCCAAAAACACGAATTTTCCTCATTCATAGGACTTATAGTGTTTGCAACTTTTTAGTGGTTAATAGTCTAGTTTTTCTTTGCTTCAGAACTTCTTCACCATGCTTACTTATTTATTTACAATAGTATTCTTTCATGCTTTCCTTTCTTGCAGTAGTTATCAACATTTCCTTCCATAGATCATAGTTTAGACTATTTTGATGCAAAACTCTATTTTCCTAGGTGCACTTATTTCATTGCTTGCTTGATCTTATTGGTTGACTGTCAGTTGTTTATGTAGTAGATCTCTTCTAGTAGTAGGCAAGCCTATTATCTATCCCATTCTCCATCTGATCCATGCCCTACAGGTCGCCCAAGTCTCCCCTCAATTCTACCTTAGTTTTCTGCATTTTCCATAGAATTTCTTCCTCTCCCCTTGAGCAAATCCAATCATCTTTCTCTATCTTGATGATTCTTGGTAGAACCTAGGTGCCCTAACACCTCATTCCAACCTTCATCCACCTATTTCACCCACTCTCACACCCTCAAAGCAGTGAAAACTGCTCTTGGCCTCCTCCTGTAAGCCTCTAGTAGAACGTTGTTTTCCTCCTGTAGATTTCCTATGTCCTCCTATAGATTTTCCTGTAGGCTTTCTTTTGAAGGCTGAGTGTAGGAAAAGCCTCCAGAAGGCCACCTGAGACCTCCTAGGATCCATCCACACCATCCTACATCTTCTCGAGTCCCAAAACCACCCTCCAACGCCACCTATTCACTGCCACATTCACAAACAATAAATTACATGCATGTCAAATCCACATAAAAATACATAAAAATCCAAAAATATGTTTTTTTTCTTATTTACTTCTAGAAATAGCTTATTTAGATTTTGTTTACTTCCTTGAGTAGGTGATTGCATTCCTTTCATGGTTTTCATAGTGCTTTCTGCAAAAGTATGATTAGTTGGTTAATTAGGGTGTACTAGTTTTGCTTTACATTTCAAATTTTCTCCTTTCTGCAGCTAGAGTAGCATCTGTAGAGTAATCTTTCTCTCCTTTCATCACATATAGAGCTTCTTCTGGAATCCATAGAAGTTGGCTTGAGCTGCTAGAGATCTTCCGCCGGCTGTTCAAGTGACAACCTACAGTAAGAACTAGTACTTTTTCATACAACACCGTCGCTTCCAAGTTTGTTATGAACTACCGAGTTGATAAAAGTAAAGTAGGCAGCTCAAGAGTTGCAGCATTATTGCTGCAATACTGGTGCTCACCAAATTTGTAGTTTGATTGGAAATGGCAAGTGTTTGACCAGATGGTCTACCTGCCATTTGTGTGCTCGAAGAACCAATCACACCATCACTGGCATGAGAGTCCTTACTCGATGGTGGTGGAGGAATAGTGAAAGCTAGTCGGGGTGCATTCGGGATCTTGTCATAGAGCGTGCCAGACTGTGTATAAATCAAGTCCAAATATTGGGCATGAGCAATTACTTGCTCTTCAGTGACAACTCCACCTTTTGCCACATCCTCAGTGATAGATGGCAGCAAGGATTTTATAAACCACTCAGCTAAAAGCTGATCAGGAACATAAGTTTTAACCATTCGACGATGATGATGCCACTCATGAATATGATCAGAGATATGAGTAGAAGTAGTCCATTTAAATTTGGTTAATAGTTCTATTCTAGTTTCATATCATATGGGTAACTGGAAGTGGGTTAAAAATGTGGTAGCTAAGGTAGTGAAGTTATAAAAAGAATCTCGTGGTAACTCAATATACCACTTTGTAGCCAACTAGTAAGCGTTCCCTAAAAAGACGTAGTCTAACTGAATCATCATTCAAGGAGTTTGATGAACAACATAAATGAAAAGTCATGACATGGTTGGACGGGTCTTCTCTAGGTTTTCCATTGAATTTTGGAATATCGGAAAGTAATTTATGAGGAATCACCGACCACCAAGGTGCATAAAGAATTGGGTCATTGGTGAGCTGGTTTAGATCTGGTAATTCAAGTTTCGCAACGAAAGGCAACTATCTATTAAGGTCAGGTTGAGCATATCCAGGGTAAGATGAGATTGCCTGGAAAATAGGCCTTTTCATACTAGGATAAGGCACCTGCTGCTGGTAACCTTGATAAGGGTAAGTTTGTTGAGAAAATCCAGCATAAGGTTGTTGTTGAGCACCGGGATACATTTTCTGTTGTCCAAACCCAGCATAGGCTTGCTGAACAGGACTTGGATAAACTTGTTGCTAACCAAACCCAACATAGGCTTGTTGACCAAGTCCAGGTTGAGGTTGGTATTGCTAGAATTGCTGCTGTTGATATTGGGGCTGCCAAGGTTGTTGAAGAAAGTGTTGTTGTTATTGATACACTGGTTGTTGATTTAACGGTTGTTGCCCACCAATGTAAGCTTGACCAGGTTGTGAATACAGTAAACCAGTGTAAGTTTGAGTCATTCTAGTAAACAATAAACTAGCCTGAAGTTGTTGGACTCCAGACACAAGTGGCTATTGTAAAACTGCCTGAGAAGGCTGAATCTGTATACCTGAAACTTAGGGGTCTAAGGTTGAAGGACCAACTTGCACAGGTTGAGATACAACAATCTGAGCTTGTGATTGTGGTAAATCTGTAACAACAGGTGTTGTAGGTATGGATGAGAAAGATTGCATAGGTTTTGATGGATACATAAGCCTAGGTTGAACGAGCATTGTTGGCTGCCACTGACAGATAGTCATTCCGGGATGAACTAAAGATGACAACATACCAACGTATGGTTGCCCCCCAGAAAAGGGAGGATAAGGAGAATGTGCATATTGTTCTCCGTATGGGGGTAGTCCAGTGTAAAGCGGATACATAGGACGGTAACCAGATGAAGCAACTTGATATGAACTTGATGGGTCCAGGTGTTCAGTATCCGTTAATGAAGAACCAGATAAAATTTCAATAGAGGACATTGGTGAAGACCAAGGGCTAGAAGAAACACCTAAGTGGGTTCTTGATAAATATTGGTAACTCGATGGGATGGATTGAACACCATACAAGTGTGACTTAGGTGTCATAGTAAACATCGAAGAAGTTGCGACAGAAGATTCTACTATAGCCGTAACAGATGGTACGGTCAGGGATGTTGACTCTGCCATAGTCAAATGTCCAAATAAATTTCCTAACGAATCAATGGGTGTATGAAAGTAATAAATATCAAAAGGAGTAGCAAAATGAGGAGTATAAGGATACATGTAAAGCCCATTTCCAAAATGGAATGGAGTTCTGGGTGATTCTACCTCGGGTTCCTCTTCTATCGAAATAAAACCAGGTGGAAGAATTTCAACCTCAGGTCCGTAATAGATTTCTGGTATTTGTTGCTGAGATAAAGAGGAAGTCTCGACAGTTACAGATGTTTTAGGATGTACCAGTCGATCTTCTTCTAGTAAGGTAACAACTTCTGATTGTTCAACCTCAAGATCCAAATGTTCTAGTAAAAGAACAAGTTCATATTGGGCTTCTTGAACAACTTCTAGTTTAGAAGTAACTTCTGATTGAATAGTGATAGGTTCAGGATTAACTTTTGGTTGAATAGATTCAGGTTCAGAAGTAACTTCTTGTTGAACAACTTCAGGTTGAGAATCAACTTGTTGTTGAACAACTTGGGTTACCATTTCACTAAATTTAGTTCTAGTTTCCTTAAGTAATTGTGGAGATTCCACTTTAGTAACAGATGTACCAGTAACTGTAGGAGTAACTGGGGTCACAATACTTACCGGTATAGGTGGTTCTGGTAATTCAGATGAATGACCAGAAGTTTGTGAAGTATTGGGTCTAGTCAAACGAGACCGCTTCGACCGGATGGGTGTAGCTTCGGGCGGTAAAGGCGATTTACTCACTGCTCTCCACGAACGATGGGGTAAGGGTTGATTTTCCTACACGATTGTTGATTGATTTTCTTACAAAAAAAGAAATAAATAAAAAGGGGTAAGCTAGGAAAAAAGGTTTACCAAGCAACTGTGAACTGCAGAATACCTCCCGACGAACTGAGAAGTACAGGCAAGAAATCTCCTCGAATGTTGTGTTCAGTGTATCATAGTGTACAAGGTGGTCGACTCGGTTACCTAAGGATGGATAGCAACCTAGTGTTGTCCTCCCATATATACCCGAAAGTCCATGGAGGCTCAATCCGTATTAGCGATGTCTAATGCGAAACTGCACAGTGAGAGCATTCCTTTATACTTTATGTACTGTAACACTACCCTATATACCCTAAGGTACATGGATGAGCTACGATATACTCACGTACATGGAATGAGGTATCAAACTCGGAATGTATCGCAAACAAGTTAGTGACAACTGCTATGTTTTACAATGCCGGAACATGTCTCTGGCCTAGAACCTCTAAATGTTTTCCGTTAGGTGACAATGCTCCATTAGGTTAATTGGTATTAATTTTAAGTTGATCTTGATTAAGAATTTTCCTTTCAAGGTTCACCACGTGATGTATTTGAAATTCCTAGAATGCAACTAATATGATAAGAATTCTTTTCATTCAATTTTGACAATGAAAACCTTAGTTAGTAGGGATAGATCAATCAAATTCTTGTAATCAAAGAACAAAGAACACATCTAATGCAATTTCCCTAAACTATTCCTATGAGCACACACAAACTCTTTCAATGCACAATGCAAGTTTTTATTTTCAATTCCCTTAATGTTGTGATGAAAAAAAGGAAACTAATGCACATACAATCAATCAATCTTTTTGCAAGAATGAAGACTTTACGACAATTCTGTTTCGAAAGAAATGAATACTTTTACGACACTTTATTTTGAACAAAGATTAATCGACTATAAACTAAAATCGACAATGAATTGATAGTGATAAAGAAATAATTTAAGAAAGACTAAAAAATCAAGGAGAAAGTAGGGCTAGCAAAGGAAACACAAGTTGATTTTAGAGATATAACAATCATTGATCATTCAACAAACAGAAAAAGAAGGCAATTTGGGAAAAATCAAGCTAAAGAAGTGATTTTTGACCTAAGGAGAATCAACGTAGCCTTGAATCAGAGACAATGCACTTTAGAGCACTATCCTCAAGCCAGGGGTGCTCTGCAACACTCTATCTCTTGACCAGACCTGCGTTGGTGCCAGAGAGGCCATCCTAGGGGCTTCCAAGCACAATTTTACCAGAAACACTTCAAAAAAGGCTGAAACAAGATCAATGGAAGCAAGTAAAGTCTACTAGGGTGTACTAGGATGAAGGTAAACTACCTGGAATGATGATAATTCCCCAGTAGAGTCACCAATTTGTTATGTGGAATTTTGCATCTACGGATAAACACAATTTCCCTAGGTGGGTAGCTACACCTAGAACAACAGATTTAAAGTGCTTAACCTTTTTCTATAGAAGATAAATAAGACAAGGGACCTGCTTGTTATCTTTTGCTTTCCCTTTGTCTCCTTTGATTGATTCTAGTCGCTCCTTCTTGAACTTAATTCGCTCAACAAGTACTTGCAATCATAAACAGAGGACAAAAACCAATCAAAGCAAGAGATCTATCTACTATAAGCAAATGGAATTGAAATCATTTACACATATAATCATCATACATAAAGACAAGAATATGGGAAAAGGTGTAAACAACTTTATTAAGTAGAAGGAAGAATTACAATCATGAAATCTGATCCATTGTCACTCTTCCAGCTTGGGTTCCAACCAACATTACATCAAAAGCACAACACTTCGGTAGCATAACAATACTTGCTTACAATCTCAAACCTCACACCAACAGTATCTCCTTACAAATTCTCAAAGTCCAGCCCATGATCACTTAGATGAGTGCTCAATTTATAGGAAAAAGATGGTGGTTTGGTCATAAATGAGTGTATTGAATGGACTTCCAAACTTAGAGTTAGTTTCCATGGAGGAAGGGATGAGAGGATATGAGGTTACTTAACTCATTCCTTATCCAATTTTGAGCTCATAGGAGATGATAAGGGTGGGAATCTTCTAGATGGCTCCAGAAGATAAGAATATTCCTAGAACCCTATGATGATTTCAATCAATCTTGCCTAGCGCAGGTCAAAGTGGGCCTAAGTGCTCTGGAAAGCACTCTGACATGGGCCTACCTGCACTAAAGCGCACTGACCCTTGACCAAGGCTACGTCGGTCCCTCAAGGAGGAATTTCTGAAGGGCTTCAGGCCAAGAAACTCTCAGGGAAGGAGGCATTCAAAGTGTTGACTTGTCTAGGGAATGTAACAACTGAATTAAGGTTTGATGAGCCTCGAAAGTACCAATCAGAATGATGGGAGTGATGTGCCCAAATGGATCTATAAAAATCTGGGCATGTGGGGGCTACCTATAGGGCCACTCCCTCATGAGGTCTGAAACATCTCACACACACCTGGGAATCACTGGTTTAGTTTGTTGCATCACTAGACCATCAAGTGTCTGGAGCATGAACATGAAATGACCAAGTTAAAGGGAAATAATGAGACCTTCTAATCTATCCAAGGTGCCGAACAAGAATGGAAGTTGGAACCAAGATACACTTCCCTCTAGGTCGTTCTTCTAGAATAAATGAGCTGATGTCGACAGAATAGGGCCCGCGATAGATGAGGCAATAAGGATCCTCAACTAAAGCACGAGGGAAAATAATAATGTGACTGATGGAATAACACCAGGGATAATGGGAAAAAGTGGGACTGAGGGACAAACATATGACTACCCTTGTCAGAGCATAAAGTGCATGGTTGACCTGGCAGCAACTGACTCAACTCCGGAGGGGATGGGGATAGTATAACTGGAGGTCAAAATGGGCAACAAAGGATGAACGGTATGCAAATATGGATGGAATACTGTGACATGATATGATGGGACATGAAATAGACTCCAAGAATGCAAGGGTGACTCATCGCGGATGCTCTGAACAAGGGTGACTCGATGACGCTGCCACACAGACGAGGCCCAGTGGGGACCATGAAAACATGAGTAAATGATGGTTACTCATGACAAAAATTGACATATGGTACGACAAGTATTAAGAGGAGGTGGACCTCAAAGTACAAGTGTCTCTTTATGATGAGATTCGATTTTGAGAGACGACGAAGCGACATTCTTGGAAAAATGGTTTGTGGTGTAGTGTCAAATCATAAAACATTGAGGAAGACCCATTATAGAGCTTGGTGAGAGCTTTCCAAAGGTGCTGACGGTTCATCAAACTAAACTATGGTCTAGTCATAATGGGCGATAGAAAAATTGGGGATTTTTCTATGAAAGGACGTTTTCCCTCCAATCTAGATTCATTTGCTAAATGAGCTGTGGTGAATTTGGAGAGGAGGAAAAGGCTCTAAATCTTGTGGAGATCATAGCGGGCAAACTGACCATCGGAATCAAGATTGCAAATTTCAGGCAAGTGGCCTTACTTGCCTAAATATGGCCTTAATGCTTCTTATACCAATGGTTCTTGGTGAATAATTAAGGGAAGAAGAAAACGAGAATGAACTACTAGAGGAGGTCTAGAATCATCCTCACCCACGAAGTCAAACATGGGGAGTAGGTGGTAAAGGGGTAGAGCATTTGAAGATATGGTATCAAACATCTACGATATGTGATCTGCATATGGCTTGCCGGGGAGGTTGATAGGAAAAACTATCCAAGGAATGGGAGGATGATCGACCATATCTAGATTCGATGGGATCTAGGCCGAGACTTAATTGAGAAGATGGCTAGGGGAAAACCATCATGCCCCCAAGCTTGGGAGACTAATATAATATGCAAAGGTGGGAATGATGCCCCCTAGAAGGGGGATTTTTTGGAGTGCCATTGTGTTCTGAGTGCTCGAAAAAGGGATTAGAGCATCTCGAACCAACTTGACACGAGATCCTCCAAAGAAGATGTAGGGGCTTATGTGCCCCCCAGTATGCTATGGGTGTACTGGATGTATTTAGAGCTATGGTCTCAAAACACTTATATGATACATAATATGATTATGCATTTTATATGACGATGATGGTTCTCCATTTTTTTTATTTATGGTTGTCTTTTGTGGTATACATGTGATAAATGCCAATCTAGAATGTTGTTTGCAATGGTATCTACATAGTGATTTTGGGCTCTAGGCACATGACTGAAAGTAATGGTTTCAAATTCACGTACCAATAGCTTCACTCGTAGATATTTTCTAAATAAGACTTGGTTATGCACATGATACACACCATTCAATTGCATGACAAGTAGCAAGGAATCTAAATGAACATGAAGATGAAGGATGCGATGAGCGAGGGCATTGACTAACAAACCTATCACTGCATCATATTCGACCTGATTATTGGTGGTAGATCCAATCCACATGCCATTTGAAAGGACTAACGTATGGAATGGGGTGAAAATGACTGAGGCTAGATTCTGGGAGAAGTGAGTTGCACTGTTAGCATGGCTGATATATGGTGTGGATGATGGATCCATTTGAAATGTGCAAAAGACAATAGATGAGATGATGCAATCTACCTAACTTCATGGCAGAAATAAAGACATACTAATCAAAGGGATGTGCTATGAGAGAAATTTCTTGAGGTAGAGAGCATTGAGAGAATTAAGAAGGAAATGGTCTTCAAAATCCTCTAAAGAAATTCCTCCTTACTTAAGGGTAGGGGTAATCAAGGGTAGACATAGCTTCTATGGTGTTCTCATCGGGCTGGGAGATGGGTGGACGAGAGGAAGACTAACTACATGATGTGGTGACATTACCTGGTGCATCAACCTAAGAAATAAGGCTCACATACACATCATCTGGAAAGGTAGATGACGTGCTGGTAGATGGAGGATCTACTGATGTTTAGACCTGGGATTCTATCGAAAGAGGTTTGACAGAAGTGCATGTAGAAACCTCAGAAAGGTTTGCCTCCAAGGAACTCAAGGATGATGACAGGTAAAGGATATGTCCTGTGGTTTCTGTCATCTCGATATCCGAGGGAGGGATCACAATAGTGGGGCCAGAGTCTCCCTGTTCTTGTTTACTAGTGGCACCAGAATTCATGGTTAAAGGAGTAGATGATCCACTATGAGTGGTCTCATATTCGTGAAGCACTTCAATATAGTCACGAAATTCATCGAGATGAGGGAAACAATGGGAATAGTGACCATGATGATGACACAGGGCACAAGGGTGGTTTGTGCGCAGCGTTTTGAGTTTCTTGGGTGGGCCTGACAAGTTAACATGGACTTCTGGGATATTTGAATAAGGGAATGCTTCATGAACCAAAGGTTTGAGTCGAGGAAGTTTAGGAAAATTATTGGTGGAGTGCCCAATGACTTCACATAAAGCACACCGATGTGACAACTTTGGGGCTTTGGGGGCTGGAGAATTTTGGGTAGTCTAGTGCTTAGGTTTGTTCCTCTTAGCTTTTCCCCCCATTTTGGATGCTTTCACAACAAGAGCTGGTTCCTGTTGAGGTTGTGATGGAACTGAAGCAGTGAGAGGGCTCATGGGGACTGGTCAAATAGGGTCAAAGCATGATAAGGTCTTAGCTCACTAGGCGGAGTGTTCACTGGGGCATCTATGTACCAGACTGGGATCCCCAAAGTCATGTTAGGAAGGACCAACGAAGCCATGATAGGGACATAAAAAAATTCTTGGAGGGGGAAATAAGAAAGGTATATGTCTGGTAGGATAATATCCTAGTGGAATAGCTTCTGGATGGTTAAGGCCTGGAGGGAACATAGGAGAGGCACCCATGAATGGAGGATGTCCTTGGTAAATGGGTCCAAAGGGTTCAGCTGGAAGAGCAACTGCAGGATGCTGAGGAGCTGGTTGTTGATTAGGTGTACCAGACTGCTTAAGGGCAACTCGTGATGCTTGCAACATGCAAACACTCATGGAATTAGGTTCTGAAATGGGAGGGGGAGGACCAGAGCACCTAATAATGAGGAATCCTTATAGACTCTAGGCAAGACACTAGTGCAAGGAGTTGAAGATTGGTTTTCAGACATTGACGAGATGATGGACTTGGGGGAGGTCACGGATGCCATCTTGTAGTAAGTCAACTAATTAATGGTAATGATATTCCCTTCATGGGGGAAGCACATCTTGTGGAACACCACATACATGACAACTAACATGAAATATGCGTAACTACAACCTAAGAGGATGTTGTAATCGAAAGGGCATTAATTACGTTGATATCGACTTGGACAGTCTTGCCCACAAGGGTCACTGGACAGTTGCGGTACATGCTAAGGGGCTGGGAGGAGTGTCCATCCCAAGCATGCAAGATTATGGTGGAGGGGGACAACATAGGTGACTTGAGTTGTTTCCAAATAGCAGTGGACATCACAGAGGTGGATGCGCCTTCGTCAATAATGCATCTGGAGATGATGGCATTATAGACTCTAACTGGTATCTGGAAAGAAATAGATGAAGGCAATGGGGGATGCTCTGATGTATCAACCAGGAAGACAATCAAATTATCATTGGAAGGATCCACTACACTCAAGGCAGTTAGTAGAGCCTTCTTTTGGGAAGGGTATGACTAGAGGACTTCCAGTGTTAACATGGCGGCAAGTGATTGCACCAAGTCATCTACTATACTGTATGTACGAGAAGCTTTGTTAGAAGCTGCATTATGGCATAATGGTCCCCTTGGGATCTTGGCAATGGCCTCAAATTTGGGTTGAGGGATCTATAAAGGACCATTTGGTGTCGTAAGAGGCTCAACAGACACTTTGGCTTTGGACTTGGTAGCTGATGAAGTGGAGGGCTTCTCATATTGACGTGATTGAGTTTGTTGGTTGATATTGGAGGGGTTAACCTCATCAGAGTTCATCATCAGGATTTGTTAGTCACTGAGACTAGAAGGTTGGGGGAGGTGGGCTACTTGACCTAGACGGGGTTGAGTAGAAACAAATTCTTACTGAGGGAAAGGATTTTATGAGCACAACCGATTAAGGTCGCGCAGGGGACTGATGCAATTGCTGACCTCTAGAAGATGCTTGAGCAAGAGGGGACACTCATGTGTATAGTGTCCATGTACACCAAAACATGCCCAAGGCCTGTTTATACAAATAACTTTTTTCTGCTTGGGCTGGCCACCCTGTGGCTGGTTGTTGGTGTTAGGTTGGTTCCCTTGGGGTTCACTACACTGGTTACCTTGGTTACCTTGGTTAAACTTGTTACCCTTCCCCTTATTATTTTTCTTTGAATTTTAGGGATTGGTATCACTCTACTACTAAAACACTTGTCCCTGAGGGGGAAGTGGTTGTTGGGGTTGAGGATGCAAGGGAGGGCTTAGAGCACCAGGTTGTGCATAAGAAGGAGAAACAATTTGGTAGATGGGTTGGGGCCCTAGAAACATGTTGCTAGTAGGAGGAGCATAAATGTTGGAGGAACTGGTGCCCCCCTGCGGATAACCATAACTCTGCGAAGAATATGGTGAATATTGTGAAAGGGATCCAATGATACTGTTGACAACATGAGATTCCCAGGTGCATTGGATCTTCCAAGAATAGGGAGGTCTGGAATGACGGTATAGACATAAATGGATTGAGCATAAATCAGATCAGATCTCAAAGCAGTTTGGAGAGCTTCTTCCTGGGTATGAGGAAAATGGGACGCGACATCTTTTCCGATGGGGGATAAAAGGATCTTAAGAAACCAATCTAGATAGACATGGTCTTCGAAAAGTGGGACACGAGATGTGCTCCTCCTTCAACACCACTCTTGAACATGGTTAGAAAGGTGAGTGGCGGAGGACTGGCAGAATGTGGTCAATAGCTCCGTACCAATGTCGTACTGGAGAGGTAGTTGGAAATATGACAAGAACGCTTTAGCTAGCATTGCAAAAATAGAATGAGAGGTGGAGGGCTGGTCTACATACCATTTTACAGCGTCTCCAGTGAGCATGCGTTGGAAGAGCCGAAGACGAATGGAGTCATCAGTTATGGAGTTGGACGAAAACCACATGTGGAGGGATCGAATATGGTTGGTAGGATCATCTCCAGCAATACCCTTGAACTTTGGGATGTCCGAGGGTAGCTTAGTCGGCATAGAGGGCCAACCAACATCATGGTGTATGGCGTCATTTATCAACTGCTTAATATCAGGTAGACTTAACCCAACCATAAAGCGGAGCCTAAGGGCTGTTGGAACAGTTCCTGAGACTATTCTGCCTGATGTGACCACTGGTATAGCACCAGATCCCCCACCAATTTGTGTTCTTGCACCAGCTGTGGGTCTAGACATGGTGACGATATGTGGTGAAGGAGGCTTGGAATCATATGAGGAATCAAAAGATCTAGGAGAAGAGTCGGTATGGGGACTCAGAGGGCTATGAACTTGAACCTAATGGGAAGGAGTAATACGCCCAAGCGGAAATAGGGGTGAAGGCCTAATAGTCTCTATGACACACGCCTTGGTGGCACATTGATGATAAGATGCACATAACATGGAAATGGTGAAGGGAAATCAACAATATATCTTCTGTCTCTAATGTGGTGAGATAAATTTATTATGTTAAGTCTTGGCTTGGCGATATAAACCAAGCGACCTTCGCTTAAGGTGTGCTTCTGTGTGCAAGTGTATTAATTGATTAAGCCCAAATCGTGTTTGTAAAAAGGAAAAAATCTTGTTGCAAATAAACTGAAATAAATAACAAAATGATTAACTAAACCCCACCCAAATTGGTTTTTCAAACACTGTACTGCTTGGTGGCTAAATCAATGGGAAATACAATGCAATAGTCAAGAGATCTAGATGTCAGTGTGACTAGGATCAAGTGACTCTAAGATGCTGGAAAGTGGTGCAGCAACAACAAAAAAACAGAGGGGAAGATTGCTGCAAAAAGATAGGGAGATGAGTGAAACACCTAGGGAAACCGATGGGACCCTAAGGGAATGACCGAACAAGTTTAAATGTGAAACTATGGATGGTAGCAACCTATCTTAACAGATCTGAAACAAAAGGTTACATATCTAGAAAATGTGGCTGAAAGAACTACAAAAACTCGCACTTCTCACTCAGCTAAACTCCTCCTAAAAAGGTGGAAGTGTACTAGAAGCCCTAGGGGAGGCTAAATTCGACTTCGACGAGTAAAAAAGAGTGGATCAAGGCTTAAATGGGATGAGACAGAGGTTAGACACCCAACATAAAGCTCTAAGAAAAACCTAGAAACAGATAAGAGAAAAGCCCTAAAACCCAGAAATCACAGGTTCTGATCTATTTTTTGATGAAATCGCACTTTTTGGGCTGAAAGTTGTGTTCTGAAGCCCAGATCACACCTTTTGGGCTGAAAGCTATGTTTTGAAGCCCAGATCAGATCTTTTGGGCTGAAAACTATGATTTGTGTTTCGAGACTCCCGGTCTACAAATTTCAGAAAAAAGTGTCGCCTTTGTTGCCGCTGGTTCCTACGACTTGCGGAAACGACTAGAAAGCTTGCGGAAGTCATAAATTTATGAGATATACAGTTAAAACACTAGGAAACATTAAGAGAATTGAAAAAAGAAGAAACCTTAAGCTGAAAACCAAAGGTCACCCAAGTTTCTGGATCTAAAGTATAAAACCCAGTGGAGTCACCAATTTGTTGTAGTGTTTTCTTCTCAATGATGTACGAAAAGAACCCACTTAAGATTGTGGATGAAAAACAATCTCAACAATAGAAATGACTGCTAAACGTTGTAGATCTGCAGCTATTGATAGAAACAAAACATGCCAAAATTCTGATCTATGCTATGCTCATAGTTAAACAGTGAAAGAAAGAGTAATAACCACAAACATCCAATGGAAACCCAACATCTAAAGAATAATTTAATAATAAAACATGTGAAGAGGACAGATAAATGTTACCGGTGCCCCTCCATGGAATGGGTTCTTGGTTATCCTCAAATGCCTTCAGCTTGTGTAGAGTCTCTCTCCTCTATAATGTGAAAACCCAGGAAAAATATGGTTTGCGACAATGAAAATAATCAGAGTTACAACAATGAGTGTAATAATGAAAATAATCAAAAGTGAATAATGAATGGAAAACCCTTCTATTTATAACAAAATATTGAGTTATCCTCGAATAATGAGCAATAATAAAATATTATTGATCCTGTTATGCTCCTATACCAATAGGTGTCATATTTCATTATTGACTGGTAAAATCCCAAATATGTTCATCCTTTCCATGCTGCAAAGGTTCCATATTTTGAAAAAATAAAAAAAATTAAAAATGTAAAGAGGGTATGCCCTAAAAGAAAAATCAAATGGCAAAAAGAATGAATTGGTCAAAAAGAAAGGAAATGAACCCCAAATGAAGAAGATCAGGAAAGTCTGCTAGTCCAAAATGCCACTACTATTCTATTTTTGCAAAGAATTTCATTGTGTGCAATTAGTTGACTCTTGCCATAGTCGATGGATCACCAAACAGCTTAATCTTGGCCAGTTCATGTTTAAACTTCTTGTTTTAGAGATAGAGAATAAGATCTGTCCAAACAGTTCAAGCTTGGCAGATAAATAGTTAGATAGAGAAGCAAAGGTTCTCAATAGCTAAATCTGAGCCCCTGGAAGAAATAAGGGCAGACTTAGATAGGATGGCAGTTAAAAGAAAAGAAGAGAGTAAGGGTTTGCTAGTTTAAATGCACCCAAGGAAAAAGGAAGAAAAAATGTTAGGTATAATAGGCTGGGAAGGTAGTTTTGATGTTGCAGAAGTAGGCTTATGAGTAATTTTGTCTTTCAAAGGTGATTCATCTTATTACTATCATAAGTACCATGGAAACTATGTGGTGACAGATCAAATGAAGCATGTCTAACTTCCCTTCACTCTTCTCCAAAAAACACTTGCTAACCTCCCCCCAGGGATATTGAGATCTGTTTAATACTCTTAAAAACACTCCATTTCATGAAAAACCTAAGAAGTATAACAATCTTGCTTTGAAAAAAGAAACCACATTTCTTGTGTAAAAATCCTTTCCTCCCCTCAGCCTAAGTTATCACACTTTATAGCTTGCCGCCTCTTCATAAACCCATATTAACTGCTAACCATACTATATAAACCCCTATACTTTTCCCCCATGCCCGTACTATGTAAATATATGAAAAACCCCAAAAAAATTAATATCCGCCCTTGGTTAATTTATAACCATAACACTATATCAAAGGGGATTCAAGGTTTATCTGGAACCTGTGAATAACCCTATCAGCTACCTCGGGATTGATTAACTACCTGGGTTAATCAATAACCATATTAAACCCTCCCCGCACGTACATATGCCAAGTTTAATTAATATCTGGTTAATTAATGCTTTAAGCGCCCTGATAGCCAATCGCAATTGCCTCGGTATGTTTAAAAACACTATTTATATACGTGGGTCCCATGCCATACCTCAACGCCAGCTCTGTTGACTGCCAGCCGTTAGATCCGGGCCCGCTGATCGGACGGCCCATGATCATATCGCGGCACCCCTCCACATCGAAGATTAACGCCCGGGGAACGGTGGTATTCCTGCCGTACCGAGGACACGCGGCGCCCTCTCGGCATGCTCACCGCCCTCCCCAATGATACCACCTTGGTCGATAAGCGGTGCGGGCCAATACCACTTACCGCCCCCGCTAACCCCCGCTGACGTCATCACCACATCATCCACCACGTCACCTCCACATCATCTGCCACATCAGCCTCCGTACCTCGCTACGCGACAAAACATCACGTCATGCTGACGTCATCCAAAAAAAGCACCAAAAGCCCGCCAAAGCCAATATTTGTTAAAAAACCCATAAAAACTGTCATTTTCATTCATTTTCATTCGTTTGCTTCCCGAGACTGTGCATGCAAACTACGTCCAAAAAACTACAGAAGCTCCAGTCCGCCACCCGGCCAGCATAATCCGGCATCCCGCTCTACAATTCATCATCCAACCTGCAAGTTACGCTCGTTCGCCGCAAGAACACAGGTATTTACCTTATTCCACCTTCTGAACCTGTGTTTTTAGTTTTCCTCAGTAAAATTATACCTGTGAGAGCCAAATTCAAGAACAGAACAGTCTATTAGCCCGCTGAAATTCACCAGAACTCCCATTTTGCCCGTTTTTCCCACAGAAATTCAACTTACAGTTAAAAACACAGAGAATTGAATAATGGAAGCTCCCGTGGCCCTTAATGTTGCGCCTCTCAATGCACCTCATAAAGACCTGGAGTGGTTACCCTTGGCTGATAGAGATTTTCAAATCCAAGACTTAACTGGTGACCAAAACCACCTCCAAGCATTTTGTGAAATCAGGAACAATCACCTAAGTA
Source organism: Pinus tabuliformis (assembly GCA_031772625.1). Classification (NCBI taxonomy): domain Eukaryota; kingdom Viridiplantae; phylum Streptophyta; class Pinopsida; order Pinales; family Pinaceae; genus Pinus; species Pinus tabuliformis. Next base: position 815,753,037 of record CM062813.1, read on the forward strand.
ACTCTGACCTCTATGGAATATGGGAATCCAACCTGCCCATGTACTACCTCCCCTCAGTCAATGTTTTTCCTGATATAATCCGCCTATGCTGTGCCAATTATGAACCTGCCCAAAGAGCAATCAAGACTCCATCTGGAACTATTCTCTTTTATATAACTCTTGAGTCCATAAATGAGATGTTACACTTCAAACCCATTCAGCCTCTGGCTCCTCTTTCTATGGGATTCTTGCTTGAGTAGGGCCCTAAAATGCCAAACTCAGAGATAACCTGCATTGCTCAAACATTTATGAGACCAGATTGCCAGCCCAAATTCCCACCTCCCTTTCTACATGTCTGGTTCAATAAAGCTGGAAGATTCATCATTGATATGATATCCTATGTCCTGGGATTCAAGACAAGTGAATATGTTGATGAGACCACCCTAGTTTTGTTGTCCATATTTACTCCAGGACAGCCCCCTGCTGTCAAATATGACTATGCTACTTTCATTGCCAACAAGATCCATGACCAATTCTTGAGTCTAGACAGAGAAGGAGTCTTCAAGTATACCTCTTATATATATCATCTATTCCTGTATTTCCAAACAGACAATTTTCAGTTTCCCATCAGAAAATTGGATTCTAAAGGAGAGCGGAGGTCTGTAATCTTTTGGACCTCAGTCTTCCACAATGTCCATGACTCCCCTTATACCTACTGTGAATTCATTGACTTGTTCATACATCCGGTTTCCTCTCTACTGATGAGAGCTCCTCCTCCTAGACTCTCTGGTGATATGCAAAAGATTTTACAGCTCTCCAAGAACTACAAAATAGGTGACTGGTATTTCTACCATAATCACACTGAGATCAGAATATATGGCTCTGAGCTGTGCCCTTATAAGCTACCCAGTATGTGCCCATGAGACTGTTTGCTCTGGAATATATCAGGCAAGTTAGTAGTGCAGATTTAACTCATTTTTGCAATGTGAAGAAAAAAGCTCAGCTGAGGATAAGGAACCAATTAGGCCCCTTTATCATTAACAAAAGGGAAGCATGGCAAGATGCTGATAAAATATTGGGGGAACAACTCAAATTAAAGAAGAGCTTTCGGTGGGTACCCTATGACCCAAATGGCTTTATCAGTGAAAGAAAAGTAAAAAACAGGCTATCAGCCTATAAACATTGTAGAATCCCTGAAATAGAGCAATTTGCTAATCAAGATGAGTGGGTAGAGGGCACATTGATAGGAGAGCTTGCTGAGCAAGAGAAAATGGAACAAGCTATGAAAAATCTGGAAAAGACTCTTGACCTGGACTCTTTTGGACAGGTATTTTTCAAGTTGCCTCAGCAAACCGGAGTGGGTACATCATCTACTGGAACTTCACAGCAACCTACCCAAGAAAGCACTACACCAGCTGCAGGGACATCAAAGGGCAAAGAAGTGCTAGATACAGAGTAGCACATAATGTCAAATCAACCAGCAAAATCAAAGGAACAGGGCCAAGTGCAAATTCCTCCTGTCCAGACCAAAGCACCAGAGATACCAGCATTATAGACTCCTCTAAATGAGGAAAGGGGCAGGAAAAGAGACAAAGAAGAGGCCACACCTGTAAGTGGACCAACAGAGCAACCAGGGGAAAAAAGGCAAAGAATAAATCCTCTATCTGAAGAGGAAATTATTGAGGAAACCATAGAAAGCCTAAGAGGCGAGAGGGCAACCAGCCCACAGATCTCCCCAGTAATAGAAACATCCACCAGCCCTCATAGGCAGGACCTAGAAAGGCAGCATAGTGTGGAAGTTTCCTCCACAAGGCCACAAAGCAAGTAGGGCTCTGAGATCAAAAAGATATTCACAGAGATAAAAGCCCGGAATGACCCACTGAGGCTGCAACTTTATAATCAGCTTCTCAAGATGACCCCCGCCAACCAGCAAAGGTTAATGTCTGCATATGACATTAAAGAAGGAAAAATGATCTTGAGCCACTTTAAGCCTAAAGTGCAGCAGCCACAGTCAGCAGCTGACTACATTAGAACAAATCTGGAGGTCCTTGCCAAAGACATTCATCCTATGGACCAGATTGAGCTGCATAAGCAAACTGGAGAGATGGTCTACTCTACATTGGCAGATAAGGCAATGTTGGCTTATAAATTGTAGAACTCATTGAACAACACATCTGCCCAACTAGATTTGGAGAAGGAATCTTCTTTAGCCAAAGACAATAGAATAAAGTCCTTGGAAGATATTATCATCGAGCTGGGACATGATCCCAAGGATGCCAAAGGCATAAAAGCATTGATGAAGAAGAAGGAAGAGGATATTGCTGCCCTCAGGAAACAATTGAAGCTGCCTACTACTATGCATCCACAAACTACAGAGGTTGTACAACAAAAAGCAGAGGAGGACATGATGGACCTGCTTATGAAAATGAATGAGAGACTAAGTGAGACAGAGCAGGAATTGGAGAAAGCAATAAGAGAGAAGCAGGGAGAGTCGACCTCCCAGCCACCTGAAGTAGCTCCAATAGTCACAAATGCCCCTCCAACATCAGCAACAGCAGCAGGTACTTCAGCAACAACAACAACAGCAGGCAGCAGCACTACCATGACCACAGAGGAGTTAATAAAAGCCATGGAGGAATTAAAACTCCAAGTATCAGAATTGAAAGAAGCCAAAGAGAAATTGGCAAAATTAGAAGTGAGTTATGACAAATCCAAAATGACTGTGGCAAAAAAGACAAGAGAGGTGAAAGCATTAGAGAATAGGGTAAAAGCATTGGAAAAGGACCTCTCTTTAGATAAGCCTCTGGGAGAAATCAAAGGCATTTTGTGGGCTAACATCAGTCAATCCATTAGTAATGTATGGAGATCTATTCAAACTATTTATGAGCAGATTGACTTGATAGCAGTAGCCCAAGTGGAAATTCAAAAGGCCAGAACTCTATTGGGACATATGCCCGAACAGGCCAACAGGCTAATCCATTTTTTGAACACTAAGACCAGTGAAGAACTAGTAGCACTAGACATTAGAGATAGGACAGGCACCATCCTAACAATCAAAAGAGTTCTGACCAAGAGAACCCTGATGTAGAATCTGGAAAGGAGGTGCCGGGATATGCAAGTGGAGATAGACTCTTTTATAGAAACATTTGCAGTTTTGCATGAAAGGGGATTGCCAAGTTTGTTGGGAAGAAATGAACGCCTGTTGAGACAAGTTGAGTACACGCATAAGTTGGAAAAAAATGTTGCTGATCAAGTAAATGCATCATCAAGTACTTCAGTAGAGAAGGCCCTTCCGTATGGCCAAACTCTCTACAACAACTTGGAAAATCTATTTTATATTGAGCATGAAGTGAAACATCTTTTTACAGTCCAGCCTAACTTCTTCAGGTACACAGACGCTGATGAGACTTTGAGAAAGCTACAAAGACATAATTTACCAGAAGAGCAGTGGTGGCAAAGCATGTTGGAAATCCTATAGGCATGTTTCAACTTTTGTTTTACCCAGGATACAACAGATACCATAAAGCGGAGGATAGGAACGGATAAGAGTCATGCGGGGCAACAGTCTATCAAATCAAAATTAAATACACCCGAGAAAGCTGAGGCAACAACGTGGAATATCAATGGAAACAGCCACCAGCCGACTCACTGAGCTTACAGTCAACACATCTCACCAACTGAGCAGCCAGCACAACAGCATTTACTTCTTCATTTATTTCTCCCTGTTTTCAAGATCATTTACTTCTCCTGTAAAGTAGGTAGAATGAGTTATTACTAGATATTATCTCTTTGAGATATTTTGTAAACACTTTTGTATAAATACCTCCCCAAGCGAAGTATTTTGGGTTGGTGATACATTTCTTAGACTACGCTGTAACTCTGAAAACCTTCTGAATACAAAAGCTGCTGGAATCCATTGTTGCTAGACTCTCTGGATGTGGAATTGATGGCAGAGGACTTGTTACAGAATTCTTGAATCATCTTATGGATCAATAAGTCCCTCTTACTTGTGTTTTCAATTTCTGTGTTTACTATATCATATATGTTTCATGATCTGAATAATAGAGAAAAAGAATAACTCAGAATTTGTTTGTTCGCACTCTGTGTTCAATCTCTGTTATTATTAATGTTTTCTTCAGAATTAGCATAAATAGGAATTCTTAACTGCTCCTGTTTCCCTTGGTTCTTACATCTTGAATATTAGCTAAGGAATTCTTAACTGCTCCCTAGCAATAATCATCCACTTTCCCTCTGTCTGCATGATGAAGGATTCTTAATTGCCCTTCACCCACTGACTCCATCCCATCTGATTCCAGCTTATAAATTGTTCCATGATTGATTACCTTGCTCTGTAGTACCACCCTCTGTCAAAGAAACCATATCCAGTAGTTCATCCTCATAGACTCCATTAGCCCAATGGACTGAACTTCTCAGATTTACACCCCTGTTCTATTGAATATCACCATCCAAAAACCAAACAAACCCTTGTTCTTCATAACTAGCCTAATATACCTCAAAACAATGCTAAATTATAAAGAGAGAGCCCTCTCTGGATGCAGATTGGCTAGAACCTGCATCTAAAATATTGGTCTGTGGTTACCTCGGCTGTATTCCCTTTCTTACAACTTTTAGGAACAACCTGAGTGATAACAGATCCCATTCTTGGAATAACCACTTGGAATATTTTATTATATTTGTTTAGGAGGGAAAAAGTATTTAAAGTTTTATTTAGAAATAATAAATAAATAAATGATTTATTTATCATCTCAATGAATTAGTTAAAGAATAATAAAAAAAACAAGGATTTATTTAATTATTCCTAAGGGATTTAGTCAAATTTAACAAAGAATAATAATTAATTATTCTTAGAGAAAAATAAGAAAAATAATGATTTATTTGTTTATTTTTCATGATTGGGTCGAATTTGACAAGGAATAATAATAAAACAATGGTTTAATTAATTATTCCTAGAAGAAAATCAAATAAATAGTGATTTATTTAATTATTCTTCATGACCTTAACTATAAATTAATTAACAAAGGTGGTTTATTAAGTAATTTCTCACATCGAAAGTAATTTTACTACGGTAAAATTGGCTTACATGGTGTACTTTGATCCATCTAGTAAATTAGTCTAGATGATCAATTTTCTGGTGATAATAGATTGTCCCCCAATTTACGAGTGTTAGGAGAAAAACGTATGACCGAAGTACATTGTAAAGACACAATCACTTAGACAACACAGGGGAGTTAAGGGGAGAGAGAGAGAGAGACCAGTGAAGCTGAATTTGAAAGAGGATAGGGACAAAGGGGGTGAGACTAATGCAAGTCTCCTTTTATGTTGTGGTATTGGACCTTACTGAGGTGGGGGAGGCATACCCATACCCTCCGAGATAACTTAGTACAAAAATAATGGTTTGCCCAGAAATATAAAGCTGAGAAATGAAGTACATGCTGAATGGTACCTGACATGTTGGCATAATAGAGCTAGAAAATAATACAATGTGTCCCCTATACATAATTCACCTTGAAAAAACATGAGCCAGGACTGAATACAATAATATCTAAGTACATGAGATACAAGGCCCCTTCCCTCAAGAAATGGGTGGGAGGGATAGTAGAACAATCGGAGAAGCCCTGTTGAACAAGGAAGGGCTCTGCAAAACTGAACGAATCAGCTGAAGGAGATGTCCATGCTATGGACATTGTGATCGGTAGGAACCGAACCCATCAACTCTGTGGAACTTCGTCTAAGGCTGTAGCATAGTATGTATGCATCTGAGCATGTGTGGGGCTACCTATAGGGCCACCCCTTCATGAGGTCTGAAACATATCACACACACCCGAGAATCACTAGTATAGTCTGCTACATCACTAGACCATCAAGTGTATAGATCACAGACATGAAATGACCAAGTCAAAGGAAAATAATGAGACCCTCTGATCGATCTAAGGCATCGAACAAGAATGGAAGCTGGAACCAAGATACACCGCCCTATAGGCCATTCTTCTAGAATAAATGAGCTGATGTCAATAGAATAGGGCCCATGATAGATGAGGCAATAAGGATCCTCAACTAAAGCACGATGGAAAATAGTAATGTGACTGATGGACTAACACCAAGGGTAATGGGAAAAAGTGGGACTGAGGGAGAAACATACAACTACCCTTTTCAGAGCATAAAGTGCGTGGTTGACCTGGTAGCAACTGACTCAACTCCCGAGGGGATGGGGATAGTATGACTGGAGGCAAAAATGGGAAACACGGGATGAACAATATGCAAATATGGATGGAATACTTTGACATGATATGATGGGACATGAAATAGAATCCAAGACTAAAAGGGTGACTCATCACGAATGCTGTGAACAAGGGCAGCTTGATGATGCTACCACACAGACGAGGCCCAGTGGGGACCATGAAAACATGAGTAAATAATGGTTACTCCTGAAAAAAATCGACATATGGTACGGCAAGTATTAAGAAGGTGGAACTCAAAGTACAACTGTTGCTTTATGACGAAATTCAATTTTGAGAGACGATGAAGTGACCTTCTTGGAAAGATGGTTTCCAGGTGAAGTGTAAAATCATAAAAAACTGAGGAAGACCCATTATAGAGCTCGGTGAGACTTTCCAAAGGTGTTGATGGTTTGTCAAACTCAGGGAAAATTTTAAGAACCCCCCCAAATTTACATGTATAATAAATGGGCGAATCTCCATGGTATATAGGAAAAATGGAAGGCGATTTTATCAATAATATGATATGTATATATAATTTTTTGGCGAATCTCTCACTAGGCATGGCGAATATTTTACTCAATTATAAAATCTTGTGTTTATTGAATACACAAATGAAATCATTGCATTTCTTTAAAATATCTTTTGAAATCAAAATTACCTAAATTACATATCGATAACCTAGTGGGTGTAGGATAAAATTCACCCGTGCCATTCATAGAAAGCATGAGAAAACACCTAATACTATATATAAAACCAAGAAAAATTCAAATTCATCACTTCTAGGGACCTCGTAACCACCCTGCCAATACACAAGTATGTTCCTGTTTGCAATTAGAAAAATTACCCAAATTGCAATATGTTTACTCCACTTCTAGGGACCTCGTAACCACCTTGCCAATACACAAGTATGTTCCCGTTTGCAATTAGAAAAATTACCCAAATTACAATCTGTTTACTCCAGCATATGTTGGAAAGTTATAGAAGGATGACTAGTGCAATCAATCCATTCCTTTTAGCCCTTGATTTGTTTCAGTTTAAAACAGAAGTATACAAATATACGTGTCCAATGTCTATGCTTTAACCATTCACCTTAAGATGTTTTTACAATATAATTTCCTAAGTCTATTTAATATCTTCATTATCATAAAAACCAACCTATATCCATCTTAACTCCACATCTACCACTCTTAGGGGGATGAAATCTATTTATCCCTCTGAGCACTTGGTAGACCCAGAATTAAGATGGATCTAAGATAGAATTTCCCCTTTAAATAGTCTATGCTCACATGAATACCATGGGTCAATACCATGGGTTATCATAAACCTAGAGCTTAAAAATTACTATTAGTAATTTATAAAAATTAATAAAATTAATAGTTGATTTTTATTTTATTTTTTATTTTAACCAAGCTAAAATGTTTAACATACATTAAATTACAACATCCATTTTTACTCTTGATCGGATCAAATATTTTTTCACTCTATGCTAGTTTGCATATCACGATATTTGATACCTCTCGGGGGTTAGTAGATCCAGAGTAAAGATGGATCTATGCTAGTTTAATTCCCCCATTTAAATAGGCTACATTCCAAGTGAATACCATGGGTCAATACCATGTGCCATTTTGGTGAATACCATGGGTCAATACCATGTGCCATTTTTATTTTTATTAATACTAATATTAGGGTTAATAACGTTTTTTTGCATGGTATTAATAACAATCTAGTCCATGGTATTTGTCCCATAGTATAAATATAAGGTGACTTATGGAGTAAATATAAAAAAATGTTTTATTTGTTTTCCATACCTCTCATTTATTTATATTTTTATTAATTTACCATACCATTCATAAATACAAGGTGACTTATGGAGTAAATATAAAAAAATGTTTTATTTGTTTACCATACCTCTCGCTTATTTATATTTTTATTAATTTACCATATCTCTTTTACAAATATGGTATTTGGCCCATAGGATTCACTTAAATAAAACCTCTTTCTTGAGCCTTCATAAATAGAATGAGGGTTATGGACTAAATATAAAAAGAAGTTTTATTTATTTACCATGCGTCTAGTTTATTTATATTTTTATTTATTTACCATACCTTTTGAGTAAGTATAAAAAGACGTTTTATTTATTTACCATACCTCCACTTTACTTATATTTTTATTTGTTTACACCCTTGCATGTATATAAGGTGACTTATGGAGTAAATACAAAAAATGCTTTATTTATTTACCATACCTCTCATTTATTTATATTTTTATTAATTTACCATACCTCTTTTATAAATATGGTATTTGGGCCTTTGGCCCATAGGATTCACTTAAATAAAACCTATTCTTGAAAATGGGCGAATGGATTCACTTAAATAAAACCTATTCTTGAAAATGGGCGAATGGAAGGTTGTAACTCCTAATTTCAAGGGCTAAATTTACCTTTTTTACCCTCTCCCTTAAAATAAGGTGGGCTATTTGAGGTGATTTGTAAAAATGTACTATGATACAAAATATTCGCCCACTAAAAATTTAAAACCCCTTAATTTCGCTAAAGGGCGAACATTCGCCCCTAAAATCACCCCTAATGTTGGATAGTTGAATGCAAATAAGGATATCTGTTTACGTGGTGCTAAGTATGATTATCTAATAAGATAAGTAAGATTCTTAAGATAACTTGGGAATATATGCAATACACTACCTTAGCAATGCGAAAGTATCTGAACCAAAGGTTAGGGCTGCGTAAAGGTCACTCATACCGTTTCGCGGAGGTATTGAAGGGAGGAATAAGGGGCTAGGCAGATAAAGCCCTAGAACTTAACGACCTATGTGAAAGTAGGAATAGAAGGAATAAACCGACATCACGACCATCTCAGGGTGCAGAAACTTGGTTCCATCATACCCCCATACTACTTCAGGTGAGACTTCGGTCTGTGCTCCGTGGGCTGATGAAGAAAGGGCCAGTAGTGTAGGGATTTTTTTGGCTAACTGACGTTGAACTTGGGTTAGGCCCCACCAAGCCAAAAACATGATAAACAATCCAAGGTAGTAATGCCCATTGTTTCTCTACATAATTATAAATTCTCAGTGCTCACAATTTTTATTAATGAATATGCATCATTCTTCAAAGTGTCCACCTTTACTAGTAGCACCTTCTTGTCTTCAATCATATCTTACACAAAGTGATACTAAACATCAATATGATTTGTTTTAGAATGATAAGATAGGTTCTTCACTAGGAATATTGCACTCTAGTTCTTGAAATATATATTTATATATTACTATATCAACATAATACTTGAACACGATCTTTATAATCATATTTCTTCCTCGCTTGCATGGGTGGTTTCCATATGATTCATATTTTGAAGTTGAGAGTGACAATATAGAATATATCTTACTTATCCAACTAATTTCTCCTCCAAATAGGTTATACACATAACCCACTTGTAGATCTTATGTAATCTAGATCTCCATCTCAATATGCATCAATAAATCCATGTAGGTCCAACACTCTATCCTATCCTAGTCTTCCTTAGTAGAATCATACAAAACTAGTAGTTCCCTATAAATACATGAAAACCCTCTTTACTGTTGTCCAATGTTCCTTCCCCAGTTTTGACATATACTTATTCAAGATTCCCACTGCATGTGCAATGTCAGGTCTAGTAAAGACCATTGCATGCATCAAACTTCCAACTACACCAACATATGGAACACAGGATACGTCCATGTCCTCTTTTATTTATTGGTACATTGATATAAAAATATATTTACACCTATAAGAATAGGGACCTTTATCTATTTACATTCCCTCATATTAAACCTTAGTAATATTGTCTCAACATACTTTGTCTAATTTAACCATAGTTTCCTGTTTGCACAATCTTTTAATTTCCATGCTCAAATGAAATTTAGAACACCAATATCCTTCATGTCAAATTTATAGGACAACTAAGATTTCACTTTTTGGACGACTTCCTTTTCATTTCTAATCAACAACATATCATCCTCAGACGTGACCAAATAAATTGTTGGAAAATGTAACTAGTTTCGGTCTTCATAATTGTCATTGTACTCATGCCATTATGTATATATTATGTAACGAATTAAAGAATAATTTATTATTATTATTTTCAAGCATGGGTTTCATGCTTCTTTTGATTGATCAACTAGGTTAAGCATGCTTTTCATGCTTATAGGGTTTTTCATGTCATAAGAATAATTATCATGAGTCAAGAGAGGTAATATCATTTTTATAAGACTCATTAGGGCAAGTTGTAACATGAAAAAAAGTTATTTTTGTGTCAAATTTGTCAAAGTTAACCTCCAATACCAAGTTGTCTCTTCCCGTCAAAGTCGATCTAGAGAGGCCTAAATCGACCTCATGAGAAACATATATATAAGAAGACTTCGACTCATTTGAAGACATACATTCTAAAGTCCAATCTACAATAGAATAAGAAGGAAAACAAGAGAGAGGAGATTAGAAGACAAGAAGAAAAACCCTAGTGAAGGAAATAGGTTGAAATCTTAATTTTTTTTTTCTCACATGTGTGAGGATTAGGGTTTTTGTTATGTTATATGGGGCCAAGAGTTGCAGGCCAAATTTTATGAAATTGCTGCAGGTCCGAAGTTCTAAAATTGGGATAAAAAATCTACGTTTTGAGCAAGTTTGAATAAGGTTCAACTCTTGTTTATTAGAGTTGACCTTGACATATTGGAAGGGCTTTGAAAAGGGGTTGACTTGGTGCTTGGAGGGGGTCTTTGTCAAAGTGTTTGGGTGTTGTAATTCTCATTTGATAAGATTATATAAGAAGAGAAGAGATTCTTTTAGGTTTTCCCCTTAGAGGGGTTTTTTCTTGGCTTGGAGCCTATATTTTGTGTTCTCTAACTTTTATGATCTTTATGGTTTATGCTCTTGATATTTATTTGATGAAGAAGATTTAATAAAGAACACGAAAAAGATAAATAAAGTCCACAAGTAATTATTAAGGATAAGGAGAAATAATTGTCATACTTAATTCTCCAACATGTTATTAGAGCTAAGGTGAGGAAGGGAATGCAACTAGAAGAATCATTTGCAAAAGGACAAAAGGAAAGAATAAGAATACCTATTGAAATAGAAAGAAGATTACTACATAAAGCTTTCATTGAAGACCTCATCATCTTAAGAGATCAAGATCTCATTAAAGGAAGTAAGGATGATCTCTTGTTGAAGGCTCTCTTGTGCACTACATCATCTTGAACAAGAACAATCAATCTTTCTCTCTTGAAAGATTTTAATCTCTCTTTGAAGGCTATCAGTTTTGAAGGATCATTTGAAGATGTCCATGGAGAAAGCATCATACAAGGTCAAGAAAAACAAGGAAGACAAAAATATTGGGAACATCATACACTCTTTGAAGCAGCTTCAAGCTTGTCGAAGGCATCCTATAAGTCATTGCTCTAGGGAATATTTGAAGCCTTTTGAAGATTCTTGAAAACATACAAGTGCAAACACATCAATAAGTTTTTTTTTAATTTGGTCGTAGATATGAAGGACCTAAGCAAAAGGAGAAAAGAAGTAAACTTGTGTGACTTTTCATGACTGTTTGGAGGGCCGAGTTTCATAGTTTGTAGGTCGATGTCTGCGAGGATAAGTATGGGTGTTTTTTGTGCATATATGAGGTGTGTTTAGGCCTCAAACCTTTTTTTGTATTTCATATAGAAGAACACTCTCTTAAGAAGGGAAGAGAGGCCTAGAAAATCTCTGAAATCTAGGTTGCATACATAGAAGTGTCAGTGCAGTTGATTGGAGGAGAACATAGGTCTGTAAGGAGTGTTTTCACCAAAGTATTAGGGTTGACGTGTGCCCTAACCAGATCTGACAGAACTGAATGAAAATACGTTAGATTAGAAAATATCCTTGAAGAATAAAATATATAGAACACAGATGTTAAATGATGAATATATTGCCACTTATATTATGAATATATTAGAAATAAGGGACCAGTTGCAAGGGCTTGGGGAAGTCATTTCTAATTCGGAGAGGACTACATGAGTGCTAAATTATTTTCCATCTGAATGGATTGTTTTTGTGACTAGTGCCTACTCAAGAAAAGATACTACTCCAATTGATGAACTATGGGCTCAATGTATCTTGGAATGAACTAGAATAAAGTTAAAGGATGACAGTGAATCAAATGAGAAGTCTCAAGCTTTTGTCTGTTATCTCGACATCGGGGGGAGGGATCACAATAGTGGGGCGAGTGTCTCCTTGTTCTGGTTGAATAGTGGCACCAAAATCAATGGGTAGAGGAGTAGATGATCCACTACGAGTGGCCTCGTATTTGCAAAGCGCTTCAAGGTAGTCGTGAAATTCATTGAGACGAGGGAAATAATGGGAATAGTGACAAGACTTCACACAAAGCGCACAGATGTGACAGCTTTGGGGCTTTGGGGGCTAGAGAAGCTTGGGTAGCCTTGTCCTTAGGTTCATTCCTCTTAGCTTTTCCCCCCTATTCGGATGCTTTCACAACATAAGCTGGTTCCTTTTGAGGTTGTGATGGAACTAAAGCAATGATAGGGGTCATGGGGACTAGTTGAACCAGGGTCAAAGCATGATAAGGTCTTAGCTAACCAGGCGGAGTGTTCATTGGGAGATCTATGTACGAGACTGGGATCCCCAAAGTCATGTTAGGAAGGACTAGCGAAGCCTTGATAGGGACAAAAAAATTCTGGAGGTTGGAATAAGATGGTATCTCGACGACAGGATAATGTCCTAGCGGAATAGCTCCTGGATGGTTAAGACATGGAGGAATAGTTCCTGGAGGGAACATAGGAGAGGCACCCAAAAATGGAGGATGTACTGGGGGAGTGGGTCCAAAGGGTTCAGCTGGAAGAGCAACAACATGATGATGAGGACTTGGTTGTTGATCACGTGTATTGGACTGCTTAAGGGCAGCCCGTGACACTTGTAACATGCAAACACTCATGGAAGTAGGTTCTGAAATGGGAGGGGGAGGACCAAGGAAAGCACCTAGTAATGAGGAATCCTTATCGACTCTGGGTGAGACACTGGTGCAAGGAGTTGAAGATTGGTTGTTGGACATCGACAAGATGATGGACTCTGGGGAGGTCACGGATACCCACTCATAGTAAGTCAACTGATCAATGGTAACGATCTTCCCTTCATGGGGGAAGCACATCTTGCGGAACAACACAAACATAAAAACTGACGTGGAATATGTGTAATTGCAACCTAAGAGAATGTTGTAATCCAAAGGGGAATTAATGACTTTGATATCGACATGGATAGTCTTGCCTGCAAGGGTCACTGGACAGTTGCGGTACATGCCAAGGGGCTGGGAGGAGTGTCCATCTGAAGCACACAAGGTGATGGTGGAGTGGGAAAAATCAAGTGACTTGAGTTGTTTCCAAATAGCAGTGGACATCACATAGGTGGATGTGCCTTCGTCAATAATGCATCTGGAGATGATGGCATTACAAACTCTAACTGGTATATGGAAAGCAACAGATGAAGGTAATGGGGGATGCTCTAATGTATCAACCAGGAAGACAATCAAACGATCATCAGAAGGATCCACTGCACCCAAGGCAGTTAGTAGAGCCTTCTTTTGGGAAGGGCATGATTGGAGGACTTCCAATGTCAACATGGCGGCAGGTGATTGCGCCAAGTCATCTAATATACTGTATGTATGGGCAGCTCATTTAGAAGCTACATTACGACATAATGGTGCCCTTGGGATCTTGGGAATGGCCTAAACTTTGGGTTGAGGGATCTATAAAGGAACATTTGGTGTCATAAGAGGCTCAACGGACACGTTGGTTTTGGACTCGGTAGCTGACAAAGTGGAGGGCTTGTCATATTGATGTGACTGAGTTTGTATGTTGATATTGGAGGGGTTAACCTCATCAGAGTTCATCATTAGAATCTGGTAGTCACCGGGACCAGAAGGTTGGGGAAGGTGGGCTGCTTGACCTGGATGGGGTTGAGCAACAACAAATCCTTACTGAGGGAATGGATTTGTGAGCATGGCCGGTTGAGGTGACGTAGGATTTGAAGGTGAATTTTGACCTCTAGAAGCTACTTGAGCTTCCCAAATTTGGCGCATCTAGGGTAAGAGGGGGCACTCATGTGTATAGTGGCCATGTGTATAGAATTGTTCATATGAATAGCCTTGTTCTACTTGGGCTAGCCACGCTGTTGCTGGTTGTTGGTGTTAGGTTGGTTCCCCTGGGGTTCACTAGGTTGGTTAGCTTGGTTACCCTAGTTACCCTAGTTACCCTTCGCCTTATTATTTTTCTTTGAATTTTGGTGATTGGTATCACTCTACTACAAAAACACTTGTCCATGAGGGGGAAGTGGATGCTGGGGCTGAGGATGCATGGGAGGTTGTGACACTAATGCTTGAGGGGTTAGAGCACCAGGTTGTGCATAAGAAGGAGCAAGAGTTTGGTAGATGGGTTGGGGCCCTGGAAACATGTTGCAAGCAAGAGGGGCATAAATGTTGGAAGAACTGGTGGCCCCCTGTGGATAGGGATATCTATGCGGAGAATATGGCGAAGAGTGTGAAAGGGATCCAACGATGCCGTCGACGGTGTGAGGTGCCCCCAGTGCATTGGCACTTCCAGGATGAGGGAGGTCTGGAATGACAGTATAGACATAACCGGATTGAGCATTAATCAGATCATATCTCAAAGCAATCTGGTGAGCTTCTTCCTTAGTCTGAGGAAAATGGGACGCGACATCTTTCCCAATGTGGGATAAAAGGCTCTTAAGAAACCAATCTGGATAGACACCATCTTCGAAATGCGGGGCATGACCTATGCTCCTCCTTCAATGCCACTCTTGAACATGGTCAAAAAGGCGAGTGGTGGAGGAATGACAGAATGTAGGCAATAGCTTCGTACCAGTGTCGTACCTGAGAGGTAACTGGAAATATGATAAGAATGTTTTAGCAAGCATCACAAAAATGGAATGAGAGGCGAAGGGCTAGTCTAAATACCATTTTGTAGCGGCTCTAGTGAGCGTGTGTTGGAAGCGCTGAAGATGAATGGAGTCATTGGTTATGGATTTGAACGAACACCACATGTGGAAGGATCGAACATGGTTGGTAGGATCTTCTCCAGCAATACCTTCGAACTTTGGGATGTCTAAGGGTAGCTTAGTCGGCATAGAGGGCCAACCAAAATCATGGTGTATGGGGTCGTTTATCAACTGGTTAAGATTCGGTAGAATTAACCCAACCATAAAGGGGAGCATGTCACCACTGGTATAGCACCGGATCCACCACCAGTTTGGGTTCCTGCAATAGTTGCGGGTCTAGACATGGTGACAATATGCGGTGAAGGAGGCTCGGCATTAGATGAGGAATAAAAAAAACTAGGAGAAGAGTCAGTATGGGGACTCAAAGGGCTATGAAATTGAACCTGACGGGGAGGAGTAATACATGGAAACTAGGGCTGAAGGCCTAATAGTCTCTGCGACACACATCTTGGTAGCGCAATGATGATAAGACGCACGGAACACGGAAATGGTGAAGGGAGATCAACAATATATATTTTGTCTCTTATGTGGTGTGATAAATTTATTATGTTAAGTATTGGCTTAGTGGTGTAAACCGAGCACCCTTCACTTAAGTTGTGCTTGTGTGTGCAAGTGTATTAATTGATTAAGCCTAGATCGTGTTTGTAAAAAAGAAAAAAGCTTGCTACAAATAAACTAAAATTAACTAAACCCCACCCAAACTAGTCTTGCAAACACTATACTACTTGGTGGCTAAATTGATGGGAAATACACTGAAACAGTCAAGATATATGAATGTTAGTGTGACTGGGATCAAGTGACTCTAAGCTGCTAGAAAGTGGTGCAACAACAACAAAAAACTAGACGGGAAGACTGCTGCAAAAAGATAGGGAGATGGGTGAAACACCTAGGGCAACTGATGGGACCCTAAGGGAATAACCAAACAAGTTTAAATGTGAAACTATGGATGGTAGAAACCTATCTTAACATCTCTGAAACAAAAGGTTACATATCTGGAAAATGTGGTTGAAAACGCTGCAAAAACTCAGACTTCTCACTCATCTAATCTCCTCCTAGAAATGTGGAAGTGTACTAGAAGCTCTTGGGGAGGCTAAATTTGACTTCGACGAGTAAAATAGAGTGGATCAAGGCTTAAGCAGGATGAGATAGAGGCTAGACACCCAGCACACAACTATAGGCAAAACCTAGAAACAAATATGAGAGAAACCCTAAAACCCAGAAATAATAGGTTCTGACCTATTTTTTGATGAAATCACACTTTTTGGGCTGAAAGCTGGGTTCTAAAGCCTAGATCACACATTTTGGGCTGAAAATTGTGATTTCTATTCTGAGACTCCTATTCTGCAAACTTTGGAAAAAAGTGTCGCCTTTATCACGACTAGTTCCTGTGACCTGTGGAAATGACTAGAAAGCTTGCGGAAGTCAGAAATTTATCAGATCTAGGGTTAAACACTAGGAAAAATTAAGAGAATTGAAAAAAGAAGAAACCCTAGGCTGAAAACCAAAGGTCACCCAGTTTTCTAAATCTGAAGTATAAAACCTAGTGGAGTCGCCAATTTGTTGTAGTGTTTTCTTCTCAATGATGTACGAAAAGAACCCACTTAAGATTGTGGATGACAAACAATATCAAAAATAGAAATGACTGATAAATGTTGTATATCCACAACTATTGATAGAAACAGAACCTGCCAAAATTCTGATCTATGCTACAATCATAATTAAATAGTGAAACAAAGAGTAATAACCCTAAACATCTAATGGAAACCAAATATGTAAAGAGAAATTTAGTAATAACACCTGCGAAGAGAACATATAAATGTTAACAATCCCCCTCTATGGGATGGGTTTTTGGCTATCCTCAAATGTCTTCAGCTTGAGTAGAGTCTATCTCCTCTATAATGTGAAAACCCAGCAAAAATATGGTGTGCGACAATGAAAATAATCAGAGTTACAATAGTGAGTGCAACAATGAAAATAATAAAAAGTGAATAATGAATGGAAAACCCTTCTATTTATAACAAAATATTGAGTTATCCTTGAATACTGAGCAATAATAAAATATTATTGATCCATTCTTGGAATAACCACTTGGAATATTTTATTATATTTGTTTAGGAGGGAAAAAGTACATAAACTTTTATTTAGAAATAATAAATAAATAAGTGATTTATTTATCATCTTGATGAATTAGTTAGGACATAATAAACAAATAAGGATTTATTTGATTATTCCTAAGGGATTTATTCAAATTTAACAAAGAATAATAATTACTTAGTGATTAATTAATTATTCGTAGAGAAAAATAAGAAAAATAATGATTTATCTATTTATTTTTCATGATTGGGTCAAATTTGACAAGGAATAATAATAAAACAATGGTTTAATTAATTATTATTAGAAGAAGATAAAATAAATAGTGATTTATTTAATTATTCTTCATGGGTTTAACTATAAATTACTTAACAAAGGTGGTTTATTAAGCAATTTCTAACAGCGAAAGAAATTTTACTATGGTAAAATTGGCTTTACATGGTGTACTTCGATCCATCTAGTAAATTAGGCTAGATGATCAATTTTTTGGTGATAACACATCTAGTAGATCCTCCACCCCATTTTTGCATCTAGTGCAAGTATGGCCCTCATAGATGAGTACCTTACCATTGGGGAAAAGGCATCCTCATAATCAATCCCCTCAATCTGAGAGAAGTCATTGGCCACAAACCTGGCCTTGTACTTCTCAACACTACCATCAATTGCATGCTTCACCTTATACAACCACCTCGAGATAATGGTTGATATTCCCTCAAGTCTAGACACAACCTCCCAAACATAATTCTTCATGATGGAGTCATACTCCTCCACCATTGGATCCACCCATACTTGGTCGGAAGCAACCACTTCAAAATAAGATGGCTCAAAATATATCAACTTTTTCATGAGAGCCATGTCTCCTATGTATCTATCTGGTGATCTCCATAGTGTGTGTGAGGAACTAAGAAGTCCAACCTTCTCTTGAGCTTCCTGCACCAATATGTCAACCAACCTAGTCCTCTTCCTCCCTTTTCTAGGATTCAATGTGTGAGTGGGTGCTTTCACTCATCCCGTTCTTTGATCCTCATCATGTTCTTGCTTGACCTCATCCTCTTGGAATGATCTTTTTCCTTTAGGCAAGGATTGTCTTTGTGAATCTAACTAAGGCTCCTCTTTGCGAGCTAGAAGCTCCTCATTTGGTGATATGGTCAACTCTCACTCTAGAGAACTCCTCATGGATTTCTCCTCATTAACTCTCACATCCCTTCTCAAAACAATATTTTTTAGAGAGGGAATGTACACCCTGTAAACATGTGTTGTCTTAGTATATCCCATAAAGAACCCCGTCTTTGCAGTAGGCTCAAACTTGTTTATGTCATCTTTCGGTACATGAGAATATACCATGCATCCAAAAATGTGAAAGTGGGAGACATCTGGCTTGCTCCCAGTGAAATCCTCCTCAAGTGTAATCATCCCAAGAACTCTATGAGGACTCCTATTTTGCAAGTACACAATTGTGTTGCACGCATCTGCTCACAAGAATAACGGAAACCCCTAATCATGTAACATGGCTCTAGTAGCTCGAATAATACTCTTATTCTTCCTCTCTACAATGCCATTTCTTATAGGGTTATGGGGTGTAATCAATTCCCTCCTAATTCCCTCCTTGGAACATAAATATTTGAAGGAATTTGAGATATACTCTCATCCATTATCACTCTATTGATGGTGCTGGACCTGCCAACATTCAGGGGATCACCCCGGTATGAAGTCCCAACTAGGCCTCACATCGTTTGGTGTGGGAGTCCCATCCGGTATGATGGCCTGGTTTCCATTGTATTAAGGATTTGCCTCAACTCTTGCTTGTCAGCACAGGAGAGTGGTTCGTTTTGTCTTTGAGAAGTGAGGTTCACGTGCCTGGTGAGTGTAAGTGTACTTGTGTCAATGGTTCTTTCACTGTGAGGGGAAGAAGGTGAAGGTGAGTTCTAGGTTGAAAGGGATCAGTCCCAACTCAGCTAGGAACACACAACACAAAAGGGCATACACAACTTCCGACAGAGTCGCCCGCTCGGATGTGGTAGTTACAACATACAAGGTAAGATAACACATACAACACTCATAGAATAGTCTGAATGAGTGCAACGGTTGTTACAACAACGTTTAGGTAAAAGTTTGTCTGATGCCTAGCAGAGAAGTTGACATGGAAGGGACAACATTAACAACATATACAACACATTTCCATTAATAGATTATGCATTACAACAAATAAAATAGTTCTAACATAGGTTAAAGCAACATGCATTACAAGTCTTAAAGATCAGTCTTACAACAGATAAAATACATGTGTGAAAATGTGTTGGCTGATTAACAGGCTTCTGAATTAAGCGAAAGTTCCAAGACACATCGTTACACCATACATCACTAACCCTGTCAGCGGGGCGTTGGAGCCACTACTTTGATCCGGATTTAAATAGGAATGCAACAAATTATAGAGATAACCATAAACATAGAGATGCAACAGAAATAATACTTCATTTCATTAATGTAAAATACTAAAATATGCTTAGAAACAGAAATGGAAATAAACCAGCTAAGGCGATGGTAGCTTATCTCTGAGAAGAGATGTGGCAGTTACATGCCTCTGAACTGTGTTACAATGAGGCTCGAAGGCCTATTTATTGTTGAGAAACAATGGAAAACCCTTAACATCCCAAAACCTAACCCTAGAAGATGAAATGCCATATTGTGGGCTCCGTTTTGGGTAAGTTGGTACATCAACTTCTCGGGGTCGTAAATTTGGCACCCGATCTTTGTTTGACGTGTACAATAGCTCATTAGAAAGATCTATCTGAGCACTACAACTTTGGGGAGGGAAAAAAATGTCGTTTAGGGCCTCAAAATGGATCCAAAAGTTCAGGACCCGAAAAACTGCTAAAAATGGTAAATTGTGCTACAATTACGAAAACTGAAAAACTGAAAGAGACAGTTGTGGGGGTCCAAATGGGATAGGTGGGTGGCCACCAACATCCACCTGGATCATTCCTCTCCCCTTAGGAGGCAATGGTCCCCATTGCATTGAGTTCCTCCATCTGCTGAACTTGGTCCCTAGTGAGCTGTTTTGCAATCTTTGATGTGTCCAGTAATGGTGGGAAGCATGGTTGAGGGTGGTACACATTGAACACTTTGTGTAGGCGAAGGAATGGAGGAATGCTGTGCTCCAAAGAATTGTTGCCCACAGCCTTGGTAATGCTGTAAGGACTATGTCGGAGTGGTCTGAGCTTCTGATGGGCTCGTGTAAGGCATTCTTTCTGCATATGTAACCAAACTTTGTCACCCACCTGAAACTTGTGTGGTGGTCCTATGGGTGAGGACAAGCTATTCCTATGTTCTTTCATGATCGTATCCTTCTACTGCTACTGCTGCGTGGAGGAACCCTTCATGGGGGTCATTGATGTGGCGACGATCTTCCCCTTACTTTGGGAGCGAACCAGACATAAAATAAATTTCCTAGTCTCTGAGATGAGCTTGCCGCCTTTCTTAGCAGCAATCAAAGAGGTGGTGGTAGGTGGGGCTAACTCCAATATCCTATATAATGAATTACCCAAAGAAATAATAACAGCATGAGGCCTTGTCTCATACATAGCATGTTGCCTCCACAAGTATGGCTACCCTAATAATACATCACAAACATCCAGAGGTGTAACATCACACAATACCTCATTTGTGAAGGGCTTGATGCTGTAGGGAAGGCGACACTGCTGGCGAAATCGAAGATCTCGTCCTTGGTGAAGCCACCCAATAATGTATGGTTGCAGGTGTGGTGTAGTTGGTAGGCCTAACCGCTTCATGACCTCTGCTGAAATAAGGTCCTTTTGGCTTCCACTGTCAACAATGAATTGCAGCGACGAACCCTTCACCCACATATGTGAGTGGAAAAGATGCTCCCCCTCCTTTGGATCTTCGGGCTCATTCTTCTGGATCTTGGCAGTGGCAACAATGGCACTGGGCTCCACATCAATGATTTTCTTTCCTTTGCCATTCCCCTTGCCAGGTTCTGAATCAGGGTCGAAACATGCATCTGATTCGGAAGCCTTCAACTCGGCCACCAGCGATTGCTTGGTCCTACACTCACTTGTGTTGTGAGTGGGGCTCTTGTGGAACTCACACCACTTTCCTGTGTCCTTCTTCGACTTCGTGGTGTTGTTATTTTCTTGTGGCTTCGACGGGTTGTCTTGGGTCACCCTGCCTTGGCTTTGTCTTTTGGTCTGCGGATTCACAGATCCAAAGTCTCGCTTCTTTTGTTTGAACTTCTCCTCGATTTTAACAGCGTATCAGTACGCCTTGCCAAGCGAGGAGATGTTCAGGGACTCCATCTCTTCTTGGATGTATCTGTGTAGGCAATTGCAGTATTTGAGTACCAGATGCAGCTCAGAATATTTGATACCCAATTGTGTGCGAAGGGTATGAAAAATGTTTGTGAACTCTGGCACATCTTGGTCCCTTCCCTACCGCAGCGTGGTCCACTTGATGTATTTGTCTTCGTAGCTTTTGACAGGGTAATGCTACTCCTTAATGGCATCTCGGAATGAATTCCAAGTGGGTGTGGCTGAAAATAGTGAGCCCGTAATTTCATCCTTTTACTCGCAGTAGGTTTCCCACCAGTCTTTGATGTGGGGGGCTTCTTTGAGAAGAGCGAAAACAATCTTTTCCCGACTCGAAAATTCATGAACAGAAAAATACCCATCTAGCAGATTTAACCATTTATCTATAGCATCTGCGTCTATTTGACCCTCGAAGATGGAGATTTCAAGATTAAGTTGTACCTTAAAGGGTGTGGCATTTCCAGAGTAGCTGTTGGAAGCCGATGCATCACCTCTGGGTATCTGTTGAAGAATCTGTGCAAAGTTGTCCATCATTGCGTTCCTTTGTCGCTCGAGGGCTTCTTCAAGCAAGATTTTGATAGGATCTCCTGCCCCCTCATCTTTCTTGTCTTCCGCCATGGGAGGCCCTCGGGATTTGCGAGGCTGATCTTGCAAAGGTTCAACCAGATCGAGCCCTAACTCCCTATATCCTAACTTCGTTGGCAACATGCAAAGAAAAATAGAGAAAAGCATACCACTTTGATACCACTGATCCGGATTTAAATAGGAACGCAACAAATTATAGAGATAACCATAAACACAGAGATGCAGCAGAAATAATACTTCATTTCATTAATGTAAAAATACTGAAATATGCTTACAAACAGAAATGGAAATAAACCAGCTAGGGTGATGGTAGCTTATCTCTGAGAAGAGATGTGGCGGCTACATGCCTCTAAACTATGTTACAATGAGGCTCGAAGGCCTATTTATTGTTGAGAAACAATGGAAAATCCTTAACATCCCAAAACCTAACCCTAGAAGATGAAACGCCAAATTGTGGGCCCTGTTTGGGTAAGTTGGTACATCAACTTCCAGGGGTCGTAACTTTGGCACCCAATCTTCATTTGATGCGTACAATAGCTCGTTACAAATATCTATCCGAGCACTACAACTTTGGGAAGGACCCATGTTGCTCCCAGATTTCCCAAAAAACGTCGTTTAGGGCCTCAAAACGGCTCCCGAAGTTCAGAACCCAAAAAACTGCTAAAAATAGTAAATTGTGCTATAATTATGGAAACTAAAAAACTGAAAGAGACAGTTGTGGGGGTCCAAATTGAGGTGGGTGGCCACCAACATCCACCTGGATCATTCCTTCCCCCTTAGGAAGCAATGGTCCCCATTGTGTTGAGTTCCTCCATCTGCTGAACTTGGTCCTTGGTGAGCTGTTCTGCAATCTCTGATGTGTCCAGTAATGGTGGGAAGCATGGTTGAGGGCAATACACATTGAACACTTGGTGGAGGCAAAGGAATGGAGGAATGATGTGCTCCAAAGCATTGTTTCCCACAACCTTGGTAATACTATAAGGACTATGTCAGAGTGGTCTGAGCTTCTGATGGGCTCTTGTAAGGCGTTCTTTCTGCATATGTAACCAATCCTTGTCACCCACTTGAAACTTGTGTGGTGGCCCTGTGGGTGAGGAGAAGTTGTTCCTGTGTTCTTTCATGACCGTATCCCTCTGTTGCTGCTGCTGCGTGGAGGAAGCCTTCGCGGTGGTCATGGATGTGGCGATGATCTTCCCCTTTCTTTGGGAGCGAACTAGATAGAAAATAAATTTCCTAGTCTGTGGGATGAGCTTGCTGCCTTTCTTAGCAGCGATCAAAGAGGTGGTGGTAGGTGGGGCTACCTACGGTATCCTATCTAATGAATTACCCAAAGAAATAATAACAGTGTGAGGTCTTGACTCATACACAACATGTTGCCTCCACAAGTATGGCTGGCCTAATAATACATCACAAACATCCAGAGGTGTAACATCACATAATACCTCATTTGTGAAGGGATTGATGCTGTAGAGAAGGCGACACTACTGGCGAACTTGAAGAACTCGTCCTTGGTGAAGCCACCCAATACTTTACGGTTGTGGGCATGGTGTAGTCGGTAGGCCCAACTGCTTCACGACCTCTCCTGAAATCAGGTTCTTTTGGTTTCCACTGTCAACAATGAATTGCAGCGACAAACCCTTCACCCACATCTGTGAGTGGAAAAGACGCTCCCCCTCCTCTGGATCTTCAGGCTCATTCTTCTGGATCTTGGTGGTGGCAACAGTGGCGCTGGGCTCTGCATCAATAATTTTCTTCCCTTTGCCATTCCCCTTGCTGGGTTCTGACTTAGGGTCAAAACATGCATCTAATTCAGGATCCTTCAACTCAGTCACCAGCAATTGCTTGGTCATACACTCACTTGTGTTGTGAGTGGTTCTCTTGTGGAACTCAAACCAGTTTCCTATGTCCTTCTTCAACTTCGTGGTGTTGTTCTTTTCTTGTGGCTTTGACGGGTTGTCTTGGGTCACCCCGCCTTGGCTTTTTTCTTTGGTCTACAGATTCACAAATCCAAAGTCTTGCTTCTTTTGTTTGAACTTCTGCTCGATTTTAACAGCGTATCGGTACACCGTGCTGAGCGAGGAGATGTTCAGGAACTCCATCTCTTCCTGGATGTATCTGTGTAGGTAGCCATGGTATTTGAGTACCAAATGTAGCTTAGAATCTTTGATATCCAACGGTGTGCGAAGGGTATGAAAAATGTTTGTGAACTCTGGCACATCTTGGTCCTTTCCCTCCCGCAGCATGGTCCACTTGATGTATTTGTCTTTGTAGCTTTTGACAGGGTAGTACTGCTCCTTAATGGCATCCTAGAATGAATTCCAAGTGGGTGTGGCTAAAAATAGTGAGCCCGTAATTTCATCCTTCTGCTCGCAGTAGGTTTCCCACTAGTCTTTGACGTGGGGGGCTGCTTTGAGAAGAGCGAAAAAAATATTTTCCCAACTCAAAAATTCATGAACAGAAAAATACCCATCTAGCATATTTATCCATTTATCTATGACATCTGCATCTATTTGATCCTTGAAGATGGGGATTTCAAAATTAACTTGTACCTTAAAGGGCGTGGCATTTCTAGAGTAGCTATTGGAAGTCGATGCATCGCTTCTAGGTAGCCGCTGAAGGATCTGCGCAAAGCTATCCATCATCGCATTCCTTTGCCAATCGAGGGCTTCTTCGAGCAAGATTTTGATAGGATCTCCTGCCCCCTCGTCTTTCTTTTCTTCCACCATGGGAGGCCGTCGGGATTTGCAAGGCTAATCTTGTAAAGGTTCAACCAGATCGAGCCCTAACTCCTTATATCCCGACCTCGTTGGAGACATGCAAAGAAAAGCAGAGAACAAGCAGACCGCTTTGATACCACTGATCCAGATTTAAATAGGAACGCAAAAAATTATAGAGATAACCATAAACATAGAGATGCAGTGGAAATAATACTTCATTTCATTAATGTAAAACACTGAAATATGCTTACAAACAGAAATGGAAATAAACTAGCTAGGGTGATGGTAACTTATCTCTGAGAAGAGATGTGGCAGATACATGACTCTAAACTATGTTACAATGAGGCTCAAAGGCCTATTTATTTTTGAGAAACAATGGAAAACCCTTAACATCCCAAAACCTAACCCTAGAAGATGAAATGCCAAATTGTGGGCCCTGTTTTGGGTAAGTTGGTACATCAACTTCCCGGGGTCGTAACTTTGGCACCCAATCTTCGTTTGACGCGTACAATAGCTCGTTAGAAAGATATATACAAGTACTACAACTTTGGGAAGAGAAACATCAATACATGAACCCATGTTGCTCTCAGATTTCCCAAAAAATGTTGTTTAGGGCCTCAAAATGACTCTGGAAGTTCAGGACTCGAAAAACTGCTAAAAATAGTAAATTGTGCTACAATTACGGAAACTGAAAAACTAAAAGAGGAAGTTCAGTTCCTTGCTTGAATGTTGGAAGGCTTGACAATCCTCTGTTCACAAAGGCGCATTTTCATTGTGTTCATCCACTTCGCATGTTTCATTCATTCGTCCGTTAATGAACTTATCATTATGCATGTGCTCCCTTGGTTCATCCCATTCATCGTCTTGCCATGTTGGTTGGTTTACCTATACCCAAAGTCATTCATGACGAGATGACATCAAATCCAAAACCTCCTAGTCTACCATGTCACATGAT
The DNA here is from genome assembly GCA_031772625.1 of Pinus tabuliformis. Classification (NCBI taxonomy): domain Eukaryota; kingdom Viridiplantae; phylum Streptophyta; class Pinopsida; order Pinales; family Pinaceae; genus Pinus; species Pinus tabuliformis. The sequence goes on from CM062813.1 coordinate 815,778,974, forward strand.
CATTCAGATGCAGGTGACTGAGAGAGGCAGCAAGGTTGTGATGCAAGATGATGGCTCCAGGCAACTGCTGATGAAAACTGCGCAAGAGTCACTGAGGGATGGAGATAGACAATTTGAGTTGACAGTGACTATCTGCAAGGTCTAACTCATCTGGCAGGCAAAATTGCGCAAATTTTGGGAGGAATAGTTCAGGCTGTTGGAAGGCAAGGTAGGAATGCTCTGTGCATTTTCTAGAATGAACGGGCCACGGGGCTGGACAACTAGATTTGCGTAATTTTTCAGAGGAATGAGTTGGGCTGCATGAAGGTTCAACAAGCAGGGATTGTGCATTTTATCTAGGGAACTACCCAGGAGGCTAGCAGCCAAAACTACACAATTCCAAAAGTGAACTACCAGTCGGCTGCTTGGGTCACTAGAAGCCAAAACTGCGAAATTCCTAGAGGGAACTACCAGTTGGCTTACTGGGAGACTAGTAGTAGAAACTCTGCAATTCCTAGAGGGAATTGGCAGTCTGTTGCTAGGGGCTGGTGGCAAGGAGAATTGCACTAAGGCTGAGGGGTCGGCCTGCTGATCATCTCTGCACAATTTCTAAGCTGAGATGACTAATGGGAAGTGAAATTCTTGCTCATGAACACTACACAATTTCTTAGATGAACAGTTGGTCGACTGTCGGCATGACCGACTGGGAAAACTGCACAATTTTATGAGGGAGACAGGGATGGGCACTTGGTTTCTGCCTAGCCTATCTGCACAATTTCCTTAGTCAGTTGAGTGGGTGATGTCAGTGGTCTCTGTGTAATTTTTAGGGGAGTCAGTCTTGAGGTGACTGCCGGGTCCGACTGTCCAGGTGGCTAGCATCAGAATTGATTGGATTTCTTACGAGAAGCACAACTTGAAAAGACTATCTTGGTGCTTTTGTGATGTTCTGGTTGACAGTCGACCGAGTCAATGGCAGGGTGATGGTCTGGCTGTCAAAGGGGAGTTAGGTCATCAGAACCTTTAGCAAAAATGGCTGTGTGTGAACAATCGAAAGATGCATAGGTGATCACACAAACACACACTCACATGACTTGATGGAAAAATGACCAAACCATCCAGACACATATGTTCAACAAGACTGACCGACAGTTGAAGTGACAAGGGTGACACTCATTGATTGTTCATTGATCGAGACGATTCTTGCGCGAAAGTGGATGTGACTCCATGTGTGAGTGTGACAAATGCTTTCATAGCGAACACAACAAGCACATACGAAGCGAATACTTTGAGCATAACCAGAACATGGTCGCAAGCATGACTTAGACATCAACATGCAGAGACTTGAATGCAATGAACAAGCAAGGCAGATGTAAAGACTCACATGAGATCATGGAGTGAACCCGAGTGTGTGCAGTCATCAAGTGAAACTCTTCAAGGGAGGCTCCGAAATTGGTGCAGGCCAAAATTTTGGAGGGTGGTTGTAGCCGCTACAACACTTGGCAACACACTGGTAGAACTCCAGCTTCTCTGTTTCGATTCATTGCTAGCACAGGGCCTTGGTATTTCGGGGAGTATTGAATCATTGTGCGGGTTACTTTAGCTTCCCCACTTACCCCATGGACATACGTGGTTCACCCTTTGCCAACTCAATCAAACACAATCAAAATTTTAGCTTGAATCTCAGTGTTTCGAATCTGAGAAGGGTAGTTTAGCTCGCGAGTTGAATATTTTTAGAGTATAAGTTTTCATCTATGGTGTTGCTTCGCTGCCAATAGGCCTAGATAGTACCCTGACGAAGTCACACAAGAAAACACACATTGCTCCACTTCTAGCGAGATTGGTCAGTACCCCGGTGGAGTTGCATGCATCACCTTTCTACGTAGGAAGCCTTTCTCTTCTTTCACCTTTGTATTTTTCAAGAGGACTGTGCATAGGCACTTATTTATTTTTGGGGCAGAAGAGGGATCCTAACTTATTGAGAGCAGAAGTGGTTGTTCCTTCAGAGACGCATGTAAGACCTCTGACATAAGTTTGCTCATTTAGATTTTCCCATTCTCCATTTCTACTAGTTGGAAGAGCTTGAACACATAGAGAAAAAGGCTAAGTACAGGCATGGGGCTTCCTAGTGTGGACATAGGTTCACGGTTGGACCAAAACTTCCCTTGCAGATGGTTCATATTTTCCTTCAAGACCTCATCGGCCAAAGGTTACAACCAAGCATAGAGAAGACAGACACAAGACTGTTGAGAATGCAACAAGATGATGGAGCTTAGTGGAAAGAGGTCGCCTTCACTAAGTGGGCCCGCAGGCTATTTTTGGTGCAAAGTCTATTTTTAGACATATGGATCATGGTCTATGAGTTGCAGGATGCTATTTGTGGATGATTGGTCATGTTGATAAAAATAGATGGACTTATATTTTTAGACATATGGGCAGTTTATATTTTTAGACTGCCAGGCTAAAAATAGAACAGTTGAATATTATTAGCTCATAATAATATTTGGACTATAAACATTATCTTATCCTCTTGGAGCACTTCAGTTTGAGCTACAGATGTGGCACATGTAGCTGTTAGAAGGAAATACACTTTTCTTATGGGTCATTTGAGCTACTGCATGCAGGACTTCGGTTAGAACTCATGTGGTTGAGTTTGGTGGAGTTGATGGAGTTGTGTTCAGTTTGACTTGGTTAAACTAGTTGCTAAAGAATACACTAGTGATGAGTTGTGTGAATTAATTATTAATTAATTCACTAATTATTAACTCATAAAGCAACTAAAGAATACATCAGTTAACTCAATGCATGTACAGTTCAGTGGAGACAGGTGTTAGAGGTTGAGATTGTTATCAGTTGTGACTATAGTTGTGCATGAGATTTGCACATGCATGGATGGAGATTGACCATGAGGCTTGTGTAGTATGACCAAGGGAATTCGAATTCACAGGGTGATTGATTCTCTTGCAGGATTGCGCAGTGGAGGCAGGCAAACAGTGGAGGAGATTTGAGGCTTCAGATCTAAGCTAGTTTGTTTGTAACAGTTAGAGATAGTACTGAGTACTTGTGAGGAGTATTGTACTATGTATTGTTACATGTTCTCTATCATTATAATATACAGATAGTGTGGGGTTTTCAGCTGTATGCTTTCCCCGGATTACATATTGTGTTAATGTGTGCATGCGATTGATGTTTCATTGTTTTTATTACTGCTAAATTGATGATCAACGTAGAGGAGGTTATGTATTATGCATGTGTTCTGCAATAGTGTATAATTGGGATAATCTCTGTGAATAAGTGTCATATTATTCAAAATTTCTACATGGTATCAGAGCTGTTGATCATTAGATCTATTATTCAGAAAGTGTTTACATTTTATTTCTTCAGGCAGAGTCTGTAATCGGGCCAGGTAGTCTCTGGACTCATCCTTCCTTTGGAAGGTGAGATATCCGGTAAAAGCCCATACAGTCAATTTCTATACGAGAAATACTTTGTTCTCACGAATTTTAGATTAGAGGCGGTTGAGTTTTGAGTTGGTGGAATTCGAATTTGCAGCAGTGTTTTCTTGGTATCAACGTGGCAATGTCTTTCAACGGATTGCGATTGGAGTATGCTCTTGAGGGTAGCTCGAACTATATTGCATGGAAGGACAGGATGGAGGCGGTGTTAGATGACAATGGGCTGAAGGAGTTCATAGAGGCTAAGGTCCCAAAGCCTACTGATACTGCGCAAGTTGATGCTTGGCAAAAGAAGACATCAAAGTGTCAAAGGATTCTGTTGGAGGGCGTGAAGGATCACATTGTGTCCAGCCTGCATGGAAAGGCTTCTCCATACTTGATATGGAAAGCGTTGACAGATCTATTCCAAAGCAAGAGTGATCAGAGGAAGCTGGTGCTCAAGGATAAACTCAGAAACATTAAATGCGAGAAGGGAGACAGTATGCCCAAGTATCTCACGAAGTTCACTCAATGCAGGGATGAGCTGGGAAGTGTGGGGGTGATTGTTGATGATGAGGACTTGGTGAGCTTGGCTCTCCTTGGTCTTTCGAAGAGTTGGCATTCCTATCAGGACTCTGTCAATGGTCGGGAGAAATTGCCAGGATGGGAGAGACTTTGGTCAAATCTTGTGCAGGAGGAGATCAGGCGGAATACCAGGGACGGATCTTCATCAAAGGCAACTGATGAAGAAAATTGCGCTTTGGCCGCCAAAGCAAAGAAGGGGAAGAACAAGAAAGCTTCTCATTCTGGTGCGAAAGGCAAGAAGCAGGACATGTCCAAGGTGAAGTGCTTTCACTGTCACCAGCACGGACACTATGCCACAAATTGTCCACAGAAGAAGAAAAATAAGCAAGCTGCTAGATCTGCAGCGGGAGAGGCCTTAGCCTCACAGTTTGAGCTTGATTTTTCATTGATCGCATGCTTGGTATCAAGTGTGATGGGATCGGTATGGTTCTTGGATAGTGGTGCGTCTTTTCACATGATAGGAGATCAAGATTTGTTTTCTGATCTGGAGGAGAAAGATCTTGGAGTGCACATCGAGATGGGCGATGATGGTAGATACAGTGCGACCGGTATCGGTACCATTTCCTTTGAGAGGGAGTCTGGTAAACCCTTCATATTGAAGGAAGTGATGCATGTTCTAGGATTGAAGAAGAATCTTAGCTCTTTGGCGATGTTAGAAGACAAAGGATATGATGTTGTTTTTAGGGAGGGAAAGGCTTTCTTGCGCAGTAAGACAACTGGAGAAACCCGGAAGATAGGGGTTCGAGTTAGGAACCTTTATCAGTTGCATGTAGATGGCTACGTAGCAATGGCATGCAAGGCAGAAGGATTGGTGAGCCGGGATGATGGCGAGCTGTGGCATAGGAGATTGGGTCACCTTCACCATGGAGCCTTGAAGATACTGCAACAGATTACTACAGGGCTTCCTAAAGGCACTCTTGCGCAGTAAGATCAGTGCAAGGGTGTACTTTGGGAAAGTTTGTGAAAGCCACCTTTCACGAGAAGGATAGTTGCACCACGACGATCCTTGAGAGAATTCACACAGACGTGTGTGGAACTTTCTCAGTAGCTTTGACAGCAAAACACAAGTATTATGTGATCTTTGTTGATGATTTCTCTCGAAAGTGCTGGATCTTCTTCATGCAGAAGAAGAGCGAGACATACTCAAAGTTCTGTGAGTTCAAAGCACTGGTCAAGAAGGAGTCGGGGAAGAAGGTGAAGGCTCTTAGGAGCAACAATGGTGGTGAATACATCTCTGGTGAGTTTAAGGACTTCTGCAGTGCAGAAGGGATTCGAAGAGAGCTCATAGCTCCCCATAACCCACAGCAGAACGGGGTTGCTGAGAAGAAGAACAGAATGATCGTGGGTGCTGCACGGGCGATGTTGCATGAACAGGGCCTACCCCTTCACTTGTGGGCGGAAGCATGCAATACTGCAATATATGTGCAGAACCATTGTCCTCACAAGATACTTGGCATGAGTACATCCGAGGAGGCTTATTCTGGTAAGAGGCCTGATATTTCTCATTTGAGGATTTTTGGTGCTAACGTTTACATGCATGTGACGAAGGATGCCAGGAAGAAGCTAGAGCTGACTACAGAGGTTGGGATATTTTTGGGGTACACTGATATGCCCCACAACTATCGTGTGTATTTGCCAGACAGTGGCAAGACTGTTGTGCGACGGGATATAAAATTTTAGGAGGAGAAAGCCATGAAGTGTTTGCTTGAGAGGGAGCCACACTTGCATGCAGATGAGGAGCTATTAGTTCCTAAGGATGAGCTTCAGGATGTGGATCAGCCACAGGACGAAGTTCATGGAGTGGAAGAGACCACTCATGCAGCGCCAACCATCAGAGGGCGAAAGCGCTTGACAGAAGCTGAGCGACTGGCTCAAGATGCAGAGAAGGTTGTAGGACCACCTACAGCTCAACGTAGACAGAGACAGTCACCTGATCGGTACACTGGATACATGGCTCTTATGAGAAAATGTGTTGTGACTGAGCCATCCTCTTTCGAGGAAGCTGTGGAGGATCCCGCATGGGTAGATGCCATGGTGGAAGAGTATGATTCGATTGTCAGAAACAGTGCATGGGAGATTGTCCCAAGACCGGAAGGGAAATTAGTGGTGGGTTCGAGATGGATCTGCAAAGTTAAGCAAGCAACTGTCAGGAGTGTGGAGAAGTACAAGGCAATATTTGTTGCCCGAGGTTTTTCACAGATAGAGGGGATCGATTATGAGGAGACCTTTGCACCTTGTTACACAAAATATTGTCACCATGACTATTTGCAGTCAGTGTGGGTCTATCATCACTCATACTATCCTCCTTTGCAAGTCTCAAACCTCAGCTCTTCATCTCAGGCTTTAAAAATGAGAGAAAGTCCTTGAAAATCAATAAAGCTCTGGTTCCGCGCTTTCTCTTACCATTACCTGCAGTCCCGCACCCCTTGGTCATGTTACCTGCGGACCTGCCCGCTCTGTCTCTAAAGGAGTGGGTGCGGAACCCTGTGAAAGTAAAAAAGGCACAAGTTTATTCTTAAAAACTCACTTTGGGTTAATTCTGGACGCTTCTAGAAGGAATCTTGACTTGGATGGTTCGCTCCTAGGTGGTTCATGCATCCCATAACTAAATGAGCTAATCCCTTGATGAGAGGAGCTTATCCCTTTGAAGGAGGGCTCTATCCCTTTGAAGGTGGACCTAGTAACTTCCCTCCATTGCACTATAAATTAAGGCATTGGGCTGGTTGCTAGGGAGGTTGAAAGCTGAACATTTTTTAGGGTAAATTCTGTTGGAATTGAGACTTCCTAGTTAAGCTTGAGAGGAGAGATTACATACGTTTTGGCTTCTTTGGGAAGAGAGTGAAACTTGTCAAAGTAGAGAAGATTCTTGCTGGACCCTGGGAGGAGCTTGTACAACATCAAGGCACCAAGGTTGTAAAGTTCTTCTTTGATTAAAGTTAATACAATCAGATTCATTTTTCTCAATAAGTTGTCTTCTATGATTTATTTCATGAATTCCTTGATCATCATGATAAATATGCTTTATTATATTGGCTTTTTAGGTGCTATTTAATGTGTGTGCTTGTTTGTGTTTGCAGATTCTTTAAAAGGGAGCTCATTTGGATCAATGGAGCGTGGCTTCCACAAACTAGCACTGGACCTGAGGTAGGCCTAAAACATCTACTAGCCTTTATTTATAAATTGCATATTTAGAGAAAGATAGAATTTGTTTGGTTTGCTTGTCGCTAGATATCATTAGATACTAGGGAGGTTGGTCTTGTCCACAAGAATGACTTATCCGGCCGACAAAATGGCGACTCCACTAGGGACTTGAATTTTTGGTTCTTTCCTTTGCTTTTACTTTGACTTGAGAAACTGTTTCTCTGTTTCTGGTTTTTGCTTGATGTGTGTGGGATTGGGTAGGTTCTGTAGATCTTGAATTATTTTTTGTTTTTCATGCTTTTGGAAGAGGACCGCACCCTTTTCTTGTAACACAGTGCGGACATCCCCGCACTTTTTCTTTACACACAGAGCGGTACCGCACCTGGGTATACTGGGGGCCTGCGGACCCTGTCAAAATTTTGAAAAACTTGAAATTTTCTCATTCAGTCAGCTTAGGATTTGTTTATGTGTTATTAGCCTCTGCCCAGATCTGCACGTGTCTTGTCAGAAACTTTTCGTAGGTTAATTCCTTTGGCATTTAGGTTTTAGGTGAAATTTCTAGAAGCTTTGTGTGCCTGGCTTGATTTTTGTTTGGTCGTTGTAGTAACTTAGAGCTTAGAAGCCTTAGAAACCTCAGATCACCCTGGTTTTTGCTGGTCTTCTTATGAGTCTGACCAATTTGTAAAATCTGCCTTTGTTGAGGAATCCATCTTGTTTTTCTCTTTGCGAAGCTTCGAAAGAACTTGTTTTAAAAGTTTTGATTTTCATTTTTAAAAAAGAAAACAAAAAGCTGGTTGTTTTTTGATTAATTTGTGATTCTAGACAAATTAGTCCTTAGTTTGCTCATAACTAAGTAAAACATCCTTGAAAATAAATCTTGTAAGCTTTTACTTCAATTAGCTTTTTAGAATTTATAGATCTCAAGATTATATTTTTCAATAGTTTTGAGTGTTTATAAAAATTAAAAATTAAAAAAAAAATCTCTTTTGAAAAAGTTTGTTTTTGTAGTATTTGAGTGTTTGAAAAGAAAGGGAAATTTTCGTGAGCATAACTAGTTGTCTCGTTTTTAAGTGTATTGAAAAAGACAAAAATCTCTTCTTTTTATTTGTTTGTTAAGGAAAGATTTGTTTTTTCAAGCATTTGCATTCTCAACTCTTTCTTTAGCTAGAAGTTCATTGAAGAGAAAGGATTGTTTTTCATCTTAAGTGCATTTTTAGTGATTTGGAGTCGAGTCTTCACACCATAAAGTTTCATCTCCGCACCTTTTGACTTAAGAAAAGACCAATAAAAATAACGCTTAAAGTAAAATCTATCTAGTAATCTTTTTATTTCTAGGGCTCTTTATCACCAACATAGCTTAGGCTAGTATCTTCGAGTAGGGAGTAATTAACTCTCCAGGATAGTAAAACAAATAAGTAGCTGTATCTTGCGGTAGGAGATAAATTCCAATTGTTACATCTATGCTCTGGGAAGCTCCTCTTAAAGGAGTCAAGCACGAGATCGTGTCTGAACCAGTGGGGTAATCAATCCTTCCTCATTGGGAACGATACAAGATATACACGTATTAAAAATGGTAAACCTCGGATTAACCATTGTCGAGGAGCTTGGGGTCACTTGTTGGTAAACCTTAGATTATGTCAAGGAGCCTTCAAGGGGATTGAGCTTGCTACTCTGCCCTTGCGTGTGTATCGGATCACAGACTATTGCCCCAGGTATATTTGTTTCTGTTGGTAACCATAGTGACCATATTCTATAGGATTCTTTCCTAAGGTGACGGTGGAGGGAAGATCCCACTGTACCTGGAGCAGATGTCGGCTAGACTCACTTGGATTTTCTGGGGGGTTCTCTTCACTCGAGATGGTTTAGTGGAGAAACTTGTGCCAGTCTATTCATTAAGCAGGTTGCCGGGGTAACTGTTCCAACCACCATTTCTGTATTGAATTCTGCGACGTTGGATTTCATCACCAACTATTGTTTTCGGTACGGAAAGTTACTGTTTGTGTGTGGTTTGACCTCCTAGATTCTTTAGGCATGTGATTCAAAATTGTTTGGTTCTTTAGAGACTTTAGGTGGTTTTCATTGAGATTTTTCTTTGTTTGCGTGTGAAGTAGTTAAAATATTTAATCATGGCTGAATTACCGAGGAAGTCCCGTAGACTTCGGGGCCAACCTCCTGAGTTTTCACCGAGCCAGCTTGAAGGGCTACGAGCCCTGGTAACTCCTAGTGATAGTAGAGTTGGGTCACCTGAAGAAGGAGAGTCTTCTTTAGTTGTACATCCTGATTATCAAGTGCAAGCACCAGAGTATATTTTAGAACCTGTTTCTTTTTCCGAAGTTACTGGTAGTTTTTCTTCTACTAGTGAATTAGCCAAGGAACCTGAAATATCTGAACCTGAAACTGAACCTGCTGCTACTCCAACATCAGGATTTTCCTCTCCAACTTCCAGTGGTCCTGGTTCACCCAGGGTAGAAAGAGTCATTACCCAAAATCTTCCTTCTGGACTTATTGCTATTGAAGAACTTGTTACTCCGGAAGAAGGTATACCTATCCTTGAAAATCAACCAGCTATAGAACTTAGGGAGCGTGAATCGATCTTTTATAGTCCACCTAGGAGGGGTGCTTGGTATCTTTCATTGACTAATTTTTTGGAAAACCTGGGACTAAGTTTTTCACCACCTCGCATTCCTTTTCATCCAACACCTAGGGGTTATTATCCTCCTTTGAATATGTCGAGACAGTCATCTATGTTTTCTCAATCTCCAGAAACCTTTTTATATGGCGGTCCTTCTATTCCCTCTGGGTATCAGTCACTTACTGGTACTTTTTTGGGAGCATCTCCTCAACCTATTGAAAAAGGGTTATTAACTGGTAATAACGGAACTAAGCCGTTGAGTGTAGAAGATATTCTTATGATGTCAGGTACCATTCCAAATCCGCAACCTCAAGGTGGCCAGTTACCACCTGGGGGCAGCCTCAAGGTCCTCAATTATCGCCTGGGGGGCAACCTCAAGGTACCCAATTACCGCTTGGGGGGCAACCTCAAGGACAGTACATACCTACGGGACAATATATTCCTCAAGGTTAACCCCAAACTCAGTATGTACCTCAAGGTCAACCCCAATATCAATATGTACCTCAAGGTCAACCCCAGTATCAGTACGTGCCTCAAGGTTATCAACCTCAAGGTTAGTACCCAACCCAAGGTTTCCAACCACCTTCCGATCAGTCATTTGTCCAAGGAACTGGAAATGTACCTTTGAATTATCAACCCTACCCTCAACTCGGTTATGGTCCTCAATATGCTCAACCTACTATGGGTCCGTACCCCGGAATGAACTTAGTGTGGGATCCTTCTCAATCACAACAAATCTTGCAACCAAATGTGAAGTTGTCATCTCAATCTGGACAACCCTTGGTTTCTGGTTCAACCCAGCAACTTGTCCAGCCTACTATTCAAACTTTTGCACCTTCTGTAGTTTCTCAGCCTGGGCCTAGTTCGCCTCAAACTCTGCCTCAAACGACTGTTGCAACTGCTGCAACATCTGTTCCATCTACCCCACCTACTTCTGGAGTATCGACAGCTCCGGTTTCTACTGTTCCTGCATCAACTCCTCAAGCATCTTTACCTCAGTCTGGACCCACAATTCAGACTTCGGTTCAAATGCCTGTAGGACAACCTGGTCCAAGTACGGTTGTCACAAGTCAACCTCAATTTACTTATCAACCGTACCAAGGACAGTACCAATTCGGTCCTGCTGTGCAGTAGCCAGTTTATCAGTATCAACTGTACCCTGGATATACATATCAGCAACCTCAACAACCCCAGTACAACCCGGTTAATCCTGGTTTTCCGGGAGGATATAATATCCCAAATGCAATTCCAATTCCTAGTTATCCTGGATATCCTCCTCCTGGGGCTGGTCTTATGACCCAGGGTTTCAGGGACCCTAATCGTCAGTTACCGTTCATTGCAACTTTGGACTTGCCTGATTTGTCGCGCCTTATGAACGATCTGATAAATTATCTTCTGTTTTGGCCGCAAATTCCGAATAAGTTGCCTAGTGATATTCCTAAGTTTGAAGGTAAATCAGGAGAGGATCCGTCGAACCATGTGATGACTTATCACCTCTGGTGTGCGTCTAACTCCATTTCAGATGATTCAATCCGTTTAAGGCTTTTTCAACGCACTCTAATTGGTCTTGCGGCAAAGTGGTACATTGAGTTACCGCAAGCCACTTTTTATAATTTTAGTCAGTTAGCTAGTTCGTTTTTAACTCATTTTCATTTTCCAGTCAGATATGCCAATGGCACGGAATTATTAACTTCATTAAAACAGTTAATGTCCACTCATATTTTAGATCACATTCATGAATGGAGACGTCGACGGCGTTTAGTGAAAGTTTTTATTCCGGATCAGATCTTAGCAGAATGGTTTGTCAAATCTTTATTACCGAAAATCACTGAGGATGTAGCTAAGGCAGGAGTCGTTACTGAAGAGCAAGTAATTGCTCAAGCTCAGTACCTTGACTTAGTTTATATGCAGTCAGGTACGTTACATGAGAAAATCCCCGACCTTCCTAAACAAAATCAAATAACTGCAGCTCCTTCAGGGTCTCATGCCACTAATGGTATGATTGGTACAGTTAATACCAAAAGTAAGAAGAAATCTTCCAAGAATTCTTCTCCTATCATAACTTTACCAGATTCCCCGACAGGAGATTCTTCCACAGAAATTTCTGCCGATATTCATGTTGTAGAGTCATCTACGACCAAATCAAAATCCGACAGTAAAAAGAAAGGGAAGAAGAAAAATAAAACAGATAAAAATTCGAAAGAGAAACCAGAAAAAACGGAATCTATTGATGAGAAACGTAAACCTCGTTATCCTTGTCTCATTTGTGACAAAGAGCATTTTACAAGAGACTGCCCTCATCGCACTGAGGTTGCGAAAATTGTCAAAGGTTCTCAAACGCCTGCTGTTTTGAAGGATCCTTTTCCTAGTCAAGACAGTAAGATGATAGGTTCTTCCTCAAATGCCTCAGAAGAACCCATAATGATGATGTCCCATGTTAGGATTGTGACACGATCGCAAGATTATGGAAGTAAAAGTCCTGTTGGTGGTAAGGAAGTAGAATCTTCTAATTCGAACCCATCAACTTCAACTCCCGGTTCCGATCCACTACAGATCGAGAAACCTAACCCAGACTTAGTAATCAAACCGCCCGCCAAGGGTATACTTCGAAAGTCAGCTTTCAATCCACATGCGAGAGCTGCTCAGAACTATAACATTGTTGAAGATTTGGCTATTTCACCTTCAGCAATGTCGGCTTTGGAAGTGCTGCAATCATGTCCAGCACAGCGTAAATTGCTATTGTCGGCTATAGGAGCTGTTGATATTTAGGACTCGAACCTTATAATTTTCAATCTAGAAAATAGTACACCTCGCTTACCTCATCAAATGGCTTTCCAGATTCCAGTGATAGTAAAAAAAAGACCTTGCTATAGGACTGTGATTGATGAGGGAGTCTCAATGTGTATTATGTCGATCCAGTGTTGGAGATCGCTTGGTTCTCCTACACTTAATAAATCCCTGATGATTCTAAAGGCCTTTGATGGCCATGGGTTCCATCCTTTTGGCATTCTATAGGATTTACCTATAGGGGTTGAAGGTAAAACTGTTAATCTAGATGTGGAGGTGGTTGATGCCCCTCTAGATTACAACCTTCTCTTGGGTTGTAGTTGGTCTTATGCTATGACTGCTGTTGTTTCATCGGTCTTTCAGCTTATAAAGTTTCCTCATAATGGAAAGATCGTAACTATAGACCAACTAACTTACTTTTCATCCGACCCAGCCTCTTCTGAAAGTATCCAGCATGTCGGCAAAACAACTATCCCTTATAAGGATGTTGGAGTAGGACTAGTTAAAGATTCTGGTTTACTAGGAACTTTTTCCTTTCCTCCTCCCAGCGTATCGCCTTCTACTACAACCATTCATATGATTTCATCAGACACCATTGTTTATGATGATCCTTGGATTGTACCTTCCGAATCTGAGATAGATTCATTTGGTGATGTTATGCCTTTGAGTCCATATGAAATTGTGTATCAGGCCGTACAGTCATTTTCTGACCCTTCTTCAACCGAATTTGACTTAATGAATGTGGTCCATGAAGAATCACTTTCAACATCGAACTCAGACTCAACAACGTTTTCCGAACTTGTTCACACTGATGAGCAAATTTGTGAAATCCTGTGTGTTGATGATTTACCATGGGAAGATCTTCGTCATAGATCTTCGTTTTTACCTGAGATTGATCACTTTGAAAATGATTTTTCATCTATTTTTACGACTGATTATGTCAAGGAACCTCAGAATCCAATGAAAAATCCTGATTCTGAGTTAAATTTGGGAAATATTTCTCGAACTATTCCTATTGACATTTTGGTTAAGCCTGGGATTGTTGAAAACATTCATATAGGTGCCTCTTGTATGGAAGATGAAATTCAAACATATAAGGCCCTATTTCAAGAATTCCGCGACGTCTTTGCCTGGTCATATGAGGAAATGCCAGGAATTGACCCAGCGATTGTTGTTCATGAAATCAAAATTTACCCGGATGCTAAACCCATCCGGCAACGTTTGCGTCAGATCCACCCGCGAAAAGCTGCTGCTATTAAAGCAAAAGTTGAAAAATTACTTAAAGCAGGTTTCATTTATCCAATTCTGTTAACGGATTGGGTATCGAATATTGTCCCTGTCAACAAAAAGCAAGGGACAATAAGAATATGTATCGATTATAGGGATATAAATCGAGCCTGTCCAAAAGACAATTACCCAACTCCCTATATCGATCAAATCATTGACGATTGTGCTGATAGTGAAATATTCTCCTTCATGGATGGTTTTTCTGGTTATAATCAAATAAATATTCTACCTGCCGATCAACCAAAAACGGCTTTCATTTGTCCATGGGCGACATTTGCTTATTTCAAATTACCTTTTGGGCTCAAGAACGCTGGTGCAACTTTTCAAAGGGCCATGTCTTACGCATTTCATGACATCAAGCACATTGTGCAACCCTATCTCGATGATTTACCTGCTCATTCATTACATCGAGCCAATCATCTCATCCATTTACGAGCAATCTTTATGAGATGTAGGCATTATCGAATTAGGTTGAATCCACACAAGTGTGTTTTCTGTATAGAAACGGGTCGGTTACTAGGGTTCGTTGTTTCGAAAGCCGGCATTCGCGTCGATCCCTTGAAGGTTGAAGCTATTGTCAAATTGCCTCCTCCTTCGAGTCTTCGCCAACTCCAAAGTTTGCAAGGGAAAGCAAACTTTTTACGTCGATTCATTCCTAACTATGCTGAGATCACAAAGGGTTTTACCTGGTTGTTGAAACAGAATACTCCATTCTTTTGGGATGAGATAGCTGACAAATCTTTTGATGCACTAAAACACGCGTTGACCCATGCACCGTTATTGCATCCTCCCAACTACAACCAGGACTACTTCTTATTTCTCGCCGCCTCGCATTCCATCATCAGAATGGTGTTAGTTCAGGAAGATGAATTCGGTAGTGAACATGTGATATATTACCTTAGTCGAACCTTGAATCCAACCGAGCTAAAATATTCACATGTGGAGAAATTGGCCCTGGCAGCTATTCAAGCTATCCAACGTTTTCGTCATTACATTTTACTACACAAAACTACAGTAATTTCCGATTGCAACCCTATGATCTATATTTTGACCAAAAAATTGCTAGGGGGCAAGTACTCCAAATGGATTGTGATCCTGCAAGAGTTTGACTTGGAATTTGAAAAATCTAAGTCAAAGAAATCTTTAGTTTTTGCGGAGTTAATGTGTGACTTCTCGCGTGCTGACACTGAAACTGTGGCGGAAGAGCCCATTGCGGATGAATCCTTGTTTCTAATCAGCACTTTAGATCCATGGTATGGGGATATCATAGTTTATCTCCAAACCCAATCCTTTCGGCCTGAAATTTCAAGACCTCAGCGTCAGAAAATACTATTCCAGTCCCAACAATTCAAAATTATTGGAGATACACTTTATCATCGTGGGGCGGACTCTATTTTCCGATGTTGTTTAACTCATGAGGAAGCTGAAAGGGTTCTAAATGACTGTCACTCTGGAGCGTTGGCGGTCATATGTCTGGGTTTGCCACAGCCCAAAAGATACTGTGCGCTGGCTATTTCTGGCCATCTTTGTTTAAAGATTGTATTAACGTGGTCCGAAAATGCCACAATTGCCAAATTTTTGTTCGAAAGATGCACGCTCCACCTGCTCCTCTCCACCCTATAATTGCCGTCGGTCCTTTTGCGAAATGTGGTATCGATTTTATTGCATGTAACCCTCACTCGGTTGGGGGGCATGCGTATATTATCCTTGCGGTAGATTATTTTACCAAGTGGGCTAAGGCGATGCCTACATTTGAGGCAGACGACAAAACTACTGCTATTTTCATTTTCAATCATATAATTGCTAGGTTCGGTGTTCCACAAGCAATTATCACTGATCATGGGTGTCATTTTTGAAATATTATGATGACTGAACTAATAGACCAACTTGGTTTGTGTCACGATAGTTCAACTCCATATTATCCATAGGCTAATGGTCTGGTTGAAGCCATCAACAAAATTCTAGTCATCATGATCCAACGAATCATTGGGATTCATAGGTTGAATTGGCATAACATGCTATTTTCAGCGCTTTGGGTGTATCGAACCTCAGTAAAAACGTCAACCGGTTTCACTCCTTTCCAACTAGTTTATGGTTTGGAAGCTGTGTTACCCATTGAATGCGAAATCCTGTCATTGCAAATGGCCATAGAATTACTTCCAGCCACTTTCGAAGAGGAGAAACCTTTGTTGTACTTGGCTTAGCTAGATGAGAATCGACGTGATGCTGCACTAGCAATCAAAGCTCATACCAAACGTATTAAAGCTCAGTATGATCGAAATGTTACACCTCGTAATTTTTCGGAAGGAGACCTAGTCTTACTGTATGATCAAGCAAATGATAAATTAGGCACTGGAAAATTCATACCCATGTGGCATGGTCCTTATGTTGTTAAGCGAAAGCTGGCAAAAGGGGCCTATGAATTGGTAGACTTTGACGGGGTCTCTTTAGGTAAGCCCAGAAATGGTCTTTACCTGAAGAGATATTATGCTTAAATCTGGGTGTGGATATTTCTTAGTTAGGTTAGTTTTTCTTTCTAGCTGGTGTGTTTTAGATTAAAAAGTGTGCTTAGCTTAGAGAGTGTTTTTGTCATTATTCCTACTTATCTTGATTTTACTCTTGATATTGCAGATGTTGACGTCTCTCCAAACATACATTGGTTTTGCTGATGGTGCTTATCGTAATACACGGAACATTTATTCCGCAGCTTGGGTTATCTATTCGCCCTCTGATGAGTTGGTATCTATGCATGGGGTAAGCCTCGGTCAAACAACGAACACAATTACAGAGTATAGTGCAGTGATTGAGTTATTATCTGAATCCATCTCATTTGGGATTCGGAGTTTGATTGTGAGGTTAGATTCTGAACTCGTTGTGTTACAACTTAATAGAGTATATGCCATTAGAAATCCAGTGTTATTGAGATTATTTTTGAGAGTTCGTCTCTTGGAATGTGAATTTAACTATATTGAATATCAACATATTCCAAGATATTTAAATACATTAGCAGATGCAATTACTTCTCGAATGTTAAGTAGACATTTGCAGTAATAAAGCAAGTAAATTTAAAAACATTCCATAACATGTTTTACAAGATGAGCCAGTAATAGTGATATAGCATAGCATAGAAGTGTATCAAATATACATCGTCTTCGATCATAGGTTGATAAACACCTTATGATCAGCAAAATGATAGTACAAAAAGCAAAAATGTCATATGAGTCTACAACAGGCGATCATCCTATCACTGGTGATGATCACAATAAGTAACCACTGTACGGGCCACCCTACAAAGGAACCTCCTGAAAGGTCCTGGGACCCCAATCACATAGTGCTGTAGCCTAAGAGGAATGTCATCTATGCTGGTCTCTGGAATGTCTGCTGTCAAACGCTCTAGATGGTTTTCCAATTCGGCTAGGGTCTCTGTAGATTCGTCTTGTGGGGCTGGTGCTGCTGCAGCTGGCTGTTTCCTCTCATAAGGCCAGAGAGTGGCTAGTCGCCATGGACCTACATCTGCATTTGAAACTTTTTACTATCAATTTTGAGACGATTTAAAAACAAAAAAAACAAAAATTAATTAGAAAATTTTGAAAATGATTTTACCTGAGTCATCCCATTGCTCTCCTGGTGGAAGAGCCATGTCTGGGTCACCACAATAATCCATCCCAGCATAAGGAAAATCCTGAATAGAAAAAACTTGGTTCTCCAACCAATGAAAATACTCAGGAGGAAATCGAACAACCTTTGAACCCTCCTCAGGATGACGAGCCATAACTGCAACCCAACGCATCAGTTTGGGCTCTCGGGGAAGTCCAGCTCCAACTGAAAGATGCTGTGGGACCAACATTGGGACCCTCTCTAGACCAAAGCTCACAACTAAAGCACCATATCCAAAGTTCTTCAGTTGTCCGTTCTTTGCTCTAGTCAGTTGGCCTTTTACATTAGCCAACACAGCCTCGCACCAGTTGAAGATGGTGCCTCGAAAGCAGTCTACTGCCATCCACATTTGGGATCCAATGGCCACATGTAGTGCTGCGCTTCCGCAGAGCCTGGTAATAGTAAATGCAATCACTTTGAGTTCAGGACGAGAGATGGTTTTGATATCAATCCCTTTGTCTCTAGTTTGGTCGTTACAAAACTCTAGCCGGAGGCTATCGACAGACTGGCCACCTGGCCTAGTCCCAAATATAGTCAAATGTTCACCTCTCTTAGGCAAACCAGTCAAAAAGTAAATGTCTCCCAGCTCCATTTCGAGCTGGTGGTCACCAATAAAGAAACACTGGTCCTGTACATTCCACCTGTCTACCAGCCACTGCAAAAAGTCCACCTGGGCCCTCATGCCAGGTATGTCCCAGAATTTGAATAAACCGCATGCCTTCAATGCATCAATCGAAGGTTGATGATTAATCGCGGTGAGATCCACATCCTCGTGCTCCCATTCCCGCTAGTCAAGCATGATGTATACCCTACATTCAATAAAAAGGCGGATTAGAATATTTAAAATTAAAGTTTTTGGGCGGAATTTGGAAAGTTTAAGTTTAAAAACCTATGATGCGGGGACCGCACCCTCTATGTTAGAGACAGTGCATAGGTCCGCACTCTGCCTTAACAGCAGGTGTGGGCCCCTGACTTTTTTCCTTTTACAAAAAAGTCAGGGTCCGCAGGTTTCCTATACTGCGCCTGCGGACCCCCGCGCGTGGGTTTTTAACCTAAATATTTCCTAAAAATGAAAATAAAACCCTAAAAACAAATTTCAAACAGATGAAATGCAAGAGTAAGATGATGTGGATTACTTGGAGGTGACGGTGTTCGATTCCAATGGACGGATTTTCTGCAATCTTCATGGGAAGTTTCTTACCAAAAGCTCTCTTTTCTCACTTTGAAGTCAAACGGTAAAAATGAATTTACAAAAGCCTTTTTTATAAGCTTTTTTGAATAAATGAATTTTTAACTTGTTTATTTTTCACTTTAAAGAGGTAACTTTTGAAGCATTTTTATTTATTTTAAACAGGTATGAGTAATTTTTGAGTTTTTGTGTAGGATAACGGATTTTTCAGGCAAAATTGGTCATTTTTGACAAAAAACATTAGAGTCACCTTTAAGCTCTTTTCTGACTCCTAAAATATGAAAAGATTGCCGAGTTTTTCTTTTTAAGCTCGTTAAAACGGAATTAAAAAGACGGTCCACTTACAACCCTTTTCTGATCGTAAAAACATGAAAAGATTGCCGGATTTGTTTCGTTTCAAATTCGATATTGGTTATAAATCGACGTGTCATTGATAACTTTTTACTTTTTCAGATCAGAGGCACTAATTATGAAAAGTACTCCTTGATCGTAATGGTCAAGTGGTTCTCTCAAGTATTATTTTATACTTTTTCAGGCTTGGGAGACACAAATTTACGAAAAAGGACAACCATGGAGTTTTCTTAAGTTTTTTTAGTCTCTCTAAAATTGAAAAACGCCGAGTTTCTCCTATACTGGACTCGTTAAAACTTAACAGTAAAGGACTTGTTCAATTACAAATAGGAACAGACCACTCCTTCTTAGGGTTCGAATTTAAACTAAGTTGGACTCATCCGAAGGATGAGCTTATAATCAAGCAAATGTTATCCTCCTCAAGCTTGTCAAAAATAAAGAGGTACTTGCCAGAAATGGTGGGGGAAAAGAGAGAAAAATGAACCTGTCTGTCATTCTTTGTGTCTCAGAAAAACATTTAACCACTCTTGAACACGACACCTTTTATTCACCTGGGTTGGGAAATCCTTCGCCTAACAGTTGATCAAACCATATTGAATGTTTCTAATCGGTTTCTGGGTATTAACTTTGGGTCAATTGTCACCAAACCATCTGTTGTGTCGTTATGTGTTCAAGAGGTCAGTGCAAATAAACCATTCATCTGCAAAATATCTGTCATCCATCTTGACCATCCCTGAGTCAGTCCTTGCAACTATATTTCTTCAAACTTGATCTATGATTTCGTGTTGTGGGCTTGCCTACGACGGATCGCTTTCTATCGACTTCAGCTCATTATCTAGAAAGATGATCTAGAAATCGTCAGTACCTTGGGATCTGCATGCCTCAATGGCAGGTTTCTCGCCTTCGACGACAGGTTGCATCATTGACCTTCGATCAAAGGATTCTGTGACATGTTCGACATCAACACATCTATTCACATTTCATGGATTGTACTGAGTACTTTGAGAACCATTGACATTAATGGTGGTTTCTCTCACACTTGTTAACAGTTTACATCATTGACTAGTAATCAAGTGGTTTCTACCATGTTCGACTTCGACACATTCATTCACATGGATAGAATCGTACTATTTCGGGAAGTAGAAATCAAGACCCTGGATCTAGTTTCCACCATCCAGGCTGCGAGGAATTTTGTATTCATTATACAGTGGACTATTCATAAACAGATGGTTGCATCCATACTATGTCTACATGTGTCTATACTTGTGATGTATTGCAAGATCATTCCTATATCAGAGCAATTTAGTTAGTTTTCTAGTTAGTTTTGATCTGAGTATGGGAATGCCTACCTCAGCGATGATATGATCTCATATATATATTTTGTACTAAATGTTTTTACAGGTTCCAACCAGGCTCACCACAAGATGATCCTTGAAATGATAAAGTACTTCACTCTTCTTAGATGATAAATGAAATCCTCATCTACTATAGACTTCGCACTTTAGGGGGCAATCTGTTACACAAAATATTGTCACCATGACTATTTGCAGTTAGTGTGGGTCTATCATCACTCATACTGTCCTCCTTTGCAAGTCTCAAACCTCAGCTCTTCATGTCAAGCTTTAAAAATGAGAGAAAGTCCTTGAAAATCAATAAAGCTCTGGTTCCGCACTTTCTCTTACCATTACCTGCGGTCCCGCACCCCTTGGTCATGTTACCTGCGGACCTGCCCGCTCTGTCTCTAAAGGAGTGGGTGCGGACCCCTGTGAAAGTCAAAAAGGCGCAAGTTTATTCTTAAAAACTCACTTTGGGTTAATTCTGGATGCTTCTAGAAGGAATCTTGACGTGGATGGTTCGCTCCTAGGTGGTTCATGCATCCCATAACTAAAGGAGCTAATCCCTTGATGAGAGGAGCTTATCCCTTTGAAGGAGGGCTCTATCCCTTTGAAGGTGGACCTAGTAACTTCCCTCCATTGCACTATAAATTAAGGCATTGGGCTGGTTGCTAGGGAGGTTGAAAGCTGAACATTTTTTAGGGTAAATGCTGTTGGAATTGAGACTTCCTAGTTAAGCTTGAGAGGAGAGATTACATACCTTTTGGCTTCTTTGGGGAGAGATTGAAACTTGTCAAAGTAGAGAAGATTCTTGCTGGACCCTGGGAGGAGCTTGTACAACATCAAGGCACCAAGGTTGTAAAGTTCTTCTTTGATTAAAGTTAATACAATCAGATTCATTTTTCTCAATAAGTTGTCTTCTATGATTTATTTCATGAATTCCTTGATCATCATGATAAATATGCTTTATTATATTGGCTTTTCAGGTGCTATTTAATGTGTGTGCTTGTTTGTGTTTGCAGATTCTTTAAAAGGGAGCTCATTTGGATCAACGGAGTGTGGCTTCCACAAACTAGCACTGGACCCGAGGTAGGCCTAAAACATCTACTAGCCTTTATTTATAAATTGCATATTTAGAGAAAGATAGAATTTGTTTGGTTTGCTTGTCGCTAGATATCATTAGATACTAGGGAGGTCGGTCTTGTCCGCAAGAATGACTTATCTGGCTGACACACCTATTGCAAGGTATTCTTCCATACGGACGATTCTTTCTCTCTCAACGTAGATGGGGTGGCACATTCATTAGATGGATGTGAAGACTACGTTCCTCAACGGAGTCATTGAGGAGGAGGTGTACATAGAGCAGCCCGAAGGTTTTGAGATCTTCAGCAGCGAGTCACATGTGTGCAGGCTCAAGAGAGCGCTGTATGTGTTGAAACAAGCACCATGTGCTTGGTACACACGGATAGACAATTATTTCACTGGACTTGGATTCTCCAAGAGTGAGGCGGATCCTAACCTATACCAGATTGTGGTGGAGGGTAAGTTGCTTATCATTGTACTTTATGTAGATGATTTGATTCTAACAGGTGATGAGCTGTTGATACTTTCATGCAAGGATGATCTTGCTAATGAGTTTGAGATGAAGGACTTGGGCCTCCTTCATTATTTCCTGGGATTGGAAATATGGCAGTGCAGTGATGGACTATTTGTTTCTCAGGGTAAGTATGCTCGGGAGATACTGGAGAAGTTCAACATGCATGGCTGCAAGCCTGTTGATACTCCTCTTCCTGGAGGCTGGAGGAAGGAGGATGCTACTTCAGCAGAAGTAGTGGATGCCACTATTTATCGACAGTTGGTGGGGTCGCTTATGTATCTAGTCAATACACGACCCGATATATTCTATGCTATTAACCAGATTTCACAAGCTATGGTTAAGCCAACCAAGCTCTTCTGGAAGGCAGGCAAGCATGTATTGCATTATCTTAGAGGCACATCGGGATATGGATTGTGGTACAGACAGGAGGATGAGGTGAAGCTATGTGGCTTCACAGATGCGGATTGGGCAGGGAGCCCAACGGATAGAAAGAGCACATATGGAGGGGTCTTCAGTATCGGGTCGACAATAGTTTCTTGGTACAGCAGGAAGCAGAGATCTATGGCACTCAGTTCAGAAGAGGCCGAGTATATGGCAGCAAGCTTGGTTGCATGCGAGGCTATATGGATGAGGAAGATCCTGGTCGAGTTGTTCGGTTCTCACTTGGAGCCTACAGTGATTTATTGTGATAACCAGAGTTGCATTAAACTCTCGGCTAATCCCGTATTTCATGATAGATCCAAGCACATTGACATCAGGTACCATCATATCAGAGATTGTGTGCAACAGAGAATCATGTTACTTTCATACATTCCAACGGAGGATCAGGATGCTGATATCTTGACGAAGGCGCTCACCAGGAGCAAGTTCGAATACCACCGAGGCAGGATAGGGGTTGCTAATAATCCATATATTGTTGAGAGGGAGTGTTGAGAATGCAACAAGATGATGGAGCTTAGTGGAAAGAAGTCGCCTTCACTAAGTGGGCCCGCAGGCTATTTTTGGCGCAAAGTCTATTTTTAGACTATGTCTATTTTTAGACATATGGATCATGGTCTATGAGTTGCAGGATGCTATTTGTGGATGATTGGTCATGTTGGTAAAAATAGATGGACTTCTATTTTTAGACATATGGGCGGTTTCTATTTTTAGACTGCCAGGCTAAAAATAGAACAGTCGAATATTATTAGCTCATAATAATATTTGGACTATAAACATTATCTTATCCTCTTGGAGCACTTCAGTTTGAGCTATAGATGTGGCACATGCACCTATCAGAAGGAAATACGCTTTTCTTGTGGGTCAGTTGAGCTATTACATGCAGGACTTCAGTTAGAACTCATGTGGTTGAGTTTGGTGGAGTTGATTGTGGAGTTGATGGAGTTGTGTTCAGTTTGACTTGGTTAAACTAGTTGTATTTTAGTCTAACTAAAGAATACACTAGTGATGAGTTGTGTGAATTAATTATTAATTAATTCACTAATTATTAACTCATAAAGCAACTAAAGAATACATCAGTTAACTCAGTGCATGTACCGTTTAGTGGAGACAGGTGTTAGAGGTTGAGATTGCTATCAGTTGTGACTATAGTTGTGCATGAGATTTGCACATGCATGGATGGAGATTGCCCATGAGTCTTGCGTAGTATAACCAAGGGAATTCGAATTCATAGGGTGATTGATTCTCTTGCAGGATTGCGCAGTGGAGGCAGGCAAACAGTGGAGGAGATTTGAGGCTTCAAATCTGAGCTAGTTTGTGTGTAACAGTTGGAGATAGTACTGAGTACTTGTGAGGAGTATTGTACTATGTATTGTTACATGTTCTCTATCATTATAATATACAGATAGTGTGGGGTTTTCAGCTATATGCTTTCCCCGGATTACATACTGTGTTAATGTGTGCATGCGATTAATGTTTCATTGTTTTTATTGCTGCTAAATTGATGATCAACGTAGAGGAGGTTATGTATTATGCATGTATTCCGCAATAGTGTATAATTGGGATAATCTCTATGAATAAGTGTCATATTATTCAAAATTTCTACAAAGACTGGCCAAGTGCTATAGTGTCACAAGTTTCTTCCAATTTCAACCACATACTCTATTCAAAACCCAGTACATGGTAGTTGGCAACACTTATTTCCGGAAACAAAAATAGTAATATATCAAAAAAAAGAAAATGAATATGAACATAAATAGTAAGAAAAATCAAACAAAGAATAAAAAAAGATAATAAGAAAAACAAACTAAATGAAACAACAAGCAGCAAGCAGACTATGTACATGGCACAGGTGCGGCCTGACCTACTGAAAATAATGTTTGAGATCTTGGCCATTGGCAGGAAGGTTGTCAATCCTCCTGCCCAGTGATTGAAAATGATACATGTGTGGGCCAAGCTTCTCGTAAACTAGTGCAAGTCCACCAGAATTTGCTACCAGAACCTGGTGTCATTCCAAAAGACCTTCAAGTGAGGACAACACCATTGTTTTAGGTACTGTGTGCAACATGGGCTTGGATGATGGCACAGGGTAGTTGTTTTTATTCCGGGAAGGGTTCAAGTTTCTGAAGTCGATGTGTAAGCATATTTTCCCATATTTCTTACGTGTAAGATTTAAATTAGAAAACCAAGTATGATGACGAACTTTGCAAGTAATCCAAACACTTAAAATGTTAGTCAATCTTTTCGGTGAAAGGAGTGCAAACAACATGCATGTGTTACCTGTTCTTTGCTGCAATGGTTTGTCTCCTCCTTTACTTAGAATCTCATGTTGGATTGCTCGCATGTGGTGTGTACTCAGGTCATCATCTACTCATGTAGACCCATCCTGATACTGTTTGATCAAGCGGTCAATGATTTGTCACTGCTATAGTGTGTAGCTTGTACTGAGATTGGCCATCTTCGGATCGTGGTAGGTTCCCAAGTTGCTTTGTTTGTTCATAGTGTTGGTCCTTTGTGTGTTTAGCATGAGTGCTTCATACTTAACATTGTTGTTTGTGTGTTCGAACTTTAAAAAGCTCGAAATCATACATTGTCCATTGTTCTGGATGATTGAGATACACTTGTTCCTTGAGCCATCATGTGTTCTCGACTTGTCAAGACTCATAGCCCACAACTCATCTGTACATGGACCATTTGGCGTGCTGGTACTGCTGCTACTACCATTGTTTCTACTAATACTACTATTGGTAAAACAAATTGTACAAGTTTCATTATCATCAGTTGAGCGAGGAAGGGGTCCCAACTGCTTGTCTGATGAGGTTGGAGTTGGCCATGCAGGATAAAACTCCAATGTATTTTCCAAGAGGCAGTTTCCAAACATGAGTTCTGCGAAGGCCAACAGTTTGTTCTCACCGTTAAGGGGAGTGACATTGTGTTTCATATGCCTCTTGGATAACACCTATATTTGGTTGCATCTACCCTTGTACGGAAGCCACATGTGAGACCAATCTGTAGCAAAATATCCATCTAGCTTGCTAGACCAATCTCTGCTGAGTAGTAGACAATATGTTTCTGGGATGCCTACAACCACTATGTTGATGCATTGGTGGACTTGACCTTCATGAGATAGTTAGATGATCACGTCTCATAGTTCACTAATGGTTGGTACCGATGTTTGATCAAGTTGGATGATTCACATGGATGTTTCACTCCATCGTGCATTTATCTTTTTTCCAATGGAGAGCGGCATGACGTTGGCTGCCACACCAGAATCAACTAGACAGTTGTGAACATTACAGTTGAATATTTGAAAAGATAACATGAATGGGGGGCAACTTGAGTGTGCTTCTTCCATCTGGAGTGTATTGAGCATAGTGGAAAGTGATCCAAGAGGTGTTCTTGCTCCCTTGCTGGTAGAGGTTGCGCTATCTATTGATGTCTGTCCCATTATGCGCGACAGAATATCTCGCTGACTCTCGATCTTAGCCAAATCAAACAAACTGATGTTTGCTTGAGTTTTCTTCATTTCATCAACAATGTTGTAGTCTAGAGGTGGTTGAATTACCAAGGTGTCCGGGGTAGAATAGATGTTCGTGTTGTCCGGTGGGGTTTTTTGTAGTTTGCTCCTCATGGAAGTACTCTTGCCTGCCACTGTCTTCTCGGACTTGTCTTGTGTTTTCTGCTTTGGGGTGGTTGGTGGATCAGTCTTCCTTATTAGCAGTCTAATATTCTCTTGCATTTCCCCAGGTGTAGGGGGAGTCCCTTTACTTCTAAGATTGTAATGGTCATTTTGTCTTGGGGGATGCTTCTTGGTGTTTGTCTTCAGCATTTCTTGCGGGCACTGATATTCGTTCACCACATGCCTAGAACTTGATGCTGCAACAGGTGCAATACCTTCGTCATAATATCTGTCATTCAACTACTTCTGCATACCACTCTCTAAATTGAGTATATGACTGTATACCAAGCTTCTGACTCACTTCTAATTCAAACAAAAGTTCTCAAGGTGATGTTCTTCATGGAACGAACAGAACTCAGGATCTACGCACTCATCGACATTGAACACAGAGCTTTGCGCATTTTCTTGAGTGGACTAGTTGCTACCTGATGAGTTGCTTCCCTGTCTTTGTCTAGGCAGATATCTCCTTGCAAATGTGTCTATTTTCTGTTGTTTAAGCTCAGACACTTCAGTTGTTAAGTTCTTGATGAGGCGAGTGAGGGTTTCAATATCATTTGCTTCCTTGTCTCTACCCTTGCTCGCCATCACTTGGGACTTCCTACTTATGTCTTTGGAGTCCTTTGCTGGTTCATCATCCTTGATGAGTCCAATCACGTGCAGGTCTTTTTCGACAACAATAGCCTCTTTGCAGTTTTCCAAGAGTGTTGGTTTCACAGCTCCCTTGATGAACTCCACAATGCTGGTCGACAGTGCGAACCTGTAGTAATCAACAGTGATGGAGTCATGAGGTTTGGTGCCTGTTGCCAATTTTTTCAATATGTGCGTAAACCTCTGGTTGAAATATTTTACCTTTTCTTTCCCCTCCATATTCAAGCTACCCAATTCTTTCAGTAACATAGCTGGGGTCTTGACATCAACAAAATTTTCAAGGAACATGTGTTTGAATGCACCCTAGTTTTGTATGGAGTTTGGTGGAAGGTTGTGATACCATACAATTGTGCGACCGTCCATGGTACATGGGAACAATCTACAATCTATGTCATCATGTCGTACCTCTAGGGTTTGCAGCTGTAGGTAGAAGTTGTCCAAATGATCTTCCGCCTTCACCGTGCTGTCAGGGTTGAACTTAATGTTCTTTCTCTCCGTTCTCTTCAGCATCTTGTGCAGAATAGCAAGGAGAGCCAATGGTCCCTGAGTCATCCATTCAAGATTTGGGTCAGCCATCTCTTCACCTTCTTCATCTTATTCCTCTCCTTCAGAGTCTAATGGTTCCAGATCTGAGTCTGTCAGTTTGTCTCCGCCTCCACCTCCTCCGTTGCCTTCCCCTCTGCCTCCTATACCAGAGTTCGATCCCAAGATCACAAGAGTGCCTTGTTCATCTTCAAGGAAGATTGGAGGTTCCTCTCCATATTCAATAGCTTCCTCTAGACTTTCAAGCATGTCAAGGACTACTTCTTTCACCGATGATACAACATCTCATGTGGGAGTGGCTTTTGGCTTCCTAGATGTGTGTGGAAGATGTTGTACTCTTGGGATCAGTCCGAATTCTTTCACAAACTGGCAAGTGATGGGACAGACAGGGCGAAGGTGTTGATATGAAATCTTGTGTTCAATTCTAGGAGGTGAGGAGTAACCAATTTTAGAGTCAAAGAGAGGGAGTGCAAGTTACTTCCTTGACTAGATGATTGATGAGTGAGTGTGAGGGGAATTTCAAACATGTACAACTGCCTGCTCTCCTTCTAGCGCCAGAAATGTTGACATTGCTGGACCTACCAACATTCAAGGGATCACCCAGGTATGAAGTACCAACTAGACCTCACACTGTTTGGTGTGGGAGTCCCATCTGGTATGATGGCCCGGTTGCCATTGTCTTAAGGATTTTCCTCAACTCTTTCTTGTCAGCACAGGAGAGTGGTTCGCTTTGTCTTCAAGAAGTGAGGTTCACGTGCTTGGTGAGTGTAAGTGTACTTGTGTCAATGGTTCTTTCACTGTGAAGGGAAGAAGGTGAAGGTGAGTTCTAGGTTGAAAGGGACCACTCCCAACTCGGCTAGGAACACAAAACACAAATGGACATACACAACTTCCGGTGGAGCAGTCCACTCGGATGCGGCAGTGACAACATACAAGGTAAGATAACATGTACAACACTCATGGAATATTCTGAACGAGTGCGACAATTGTTACAACAAGGTTTAAGTGAAAGGTCTGTCTGATGTCCGAAAGAGCATTTGACATGGATGGCACAACATTAACAACATATACAACACATTTCCATTAATATATTATGCATTACAGCAAATGAAACAGTTCAGATGTAGAACAAAGGTTAAAGAAACATGCATTACAAGTGTTAAAGATAAGTCTTGCAACAGATACAATACCTGTGTGAAAACATGCTGGCCTGTTAACAGGCATTTGAATAAAGCGAAAGTTCCAAGACACATCATTACACCATACATCACTAACCCTGTCAGCGGGGCATTGGAGCCACTAATTACTCCTCAAAGAAAAGATTACAGACTCTCTTGGCTATGTGGGAGGAGCTGAGGTGAAAAATCCCTTTGCATGTACAAATGAGGGGGTATTTATAGACAAGGATGAAACTGACCCTTGTGGCTATTTGACTACCCTCATGACCATTTGACTTCCATGATTCTTCGACTTGCATGTTGGAAGGCTTGATAGGCTCCTTTGTTCGCGAAGGTGCATGTTCATTGCGTTTGTCCGCTTCACATGCTTAGTTCATTCGTCTGTTAGTGAACCTGTCATTCTACATGTTCTCCCTTTGTTCACCCCATTCATCGTCTTTCCATGTTCATTGGTGTACTTGTACCTGTAGTCACTCATGACAGGATGACATCAAATCCAAAGCCTCCTAGTCTACCATGACACATGATCCTTCAGATGTAGGTGACTAGGGGAGGTAGAAAGGTTCTGATGCGGGATGATGGCTCTAAGAAACTGCTGATGAAAACTTCGCAAGAGTGACTGAGGGATGGAGACAAGCAATCTGAGTCGACAATGACTGTTTGCAAGGTCTGGCTCAGTTGGGAGGAAAAATTGGGAAAATTTTGGGAGGAATAGTCCGGGCTACTAGAAGGCAAGTCAGGCATGATCTGTGATTTTTCCAAAATGAACGGGAAGCAGGGCTAGATAACCAAATTTGCGCAATTTTCCAGAGGAACGAGACGGGTTGCATGAAGGGTCACCAGGCAGGGATTGCACAGTTTTTCTGGGGAACTGCCCAGGAGGCTTGTAGCTAAAACTACACAATTCCCAGAGGGAACTGCTAGTTGGCTGCTAGGGTCACTGGTAGCCAAAAATGTTCAATTCCTAAAGGGAACTGCTAGTTGGTTACCCGGGAGACTGGCAACAGAAACTGCATAATTCCCAGAGGGAACTAGCAGTTTGTTGCTAGGGGCTGCTAGTAAGGAGAACTGCACTGAGGCTAGGAGGTCAGCCTGCTGATCATCTCTGTGCAATTTATAAGCTGAGCTGACTGATGGGAAGTGGACAACCTTCTCATGAAGACTACATAATTTTTGAGATGAACAATTGGTCGATTGTTGGGATGACTGACTAAGAAAATTGTACAATTTTCTGAGCGAGACAATGACGGTAACTTGGTGTCTGTCCAGACTGTCTATGAAATTTCCTTAGTCAGTCAAGCGAGTGAGGTCAATGGCCTCAGTGGAATTTTTGAGGGGAGTCAGTCTCAAGGTGACTGCTCGGTCCGACTTTCTGGGTGGCCAACATGAGAGTTAATTGGATTGCTTGTGGGCAGCGCAACTTGAAAAGACTAGCTTGGTGCTTCTGTGCTGTTTTGGTTGAAAATCGAAAGAGTCAATGGTAGGGTGATGGTCCGACTGTTAGAGGGGATTCAGGTCGTCAGAAACTTGAGCAAAAATGGATGTGTGTGAACAATCGAAAGATTCATAGGTGATCACACGAACACACACTCGCATGACTTGACGAAAAATGACAAAACCATCCAGACACACATGTTCAACAAGGCTGACCGACGGTGTAAGTGACAAGCGCGACACTCATGATTGATCATTCATTGATCGAGACGATGCTTGCGCGATAATGGATATGACTCCGTGTGTGAGTGTGACAGATACTTTCATAGCAAAAACAACAAGCACATACAAAGCGAAGACTTTGAGCATAACCAAAACATGGTCGCAAGCATGACTTAGACATCAACATGTAGAGACTTGAATGAAATGAACAAGAAAGGCGGATGTAAATACTCACACAAACTCACGAAGTGAACTCGAGTTTGTGGATCAAGTGAAACTCTTCAAGGGAGGCTCTGAAATTGGTGCAGCCGAAAATTTTGGAGGGTGCTTGTAGCCACTACAACACACTCCTTAGGGACTTGATTTTATTCCCTGTCTCATTTTTAACTAAGGCCTTGAATTCCACAAACTTGGAATAAACCGCATCTTTCTTCTTCATGAAATAAATCTAACACTCACAGGAAAAATCATCAATGAAAATTATATAATACTTGTTCTTACTGAGTGAAACTATGGTGAAGGGTTCACAAACATCTATATGAACTCTCTCCAGAATAGCTCGAGCACTGCTATCTCAACCCTGAAAGGAAGATTTAGCATATTTTCCAAGAGTGAAACCCTTGTACACATCATGCTTCTCAAGAGTGCTTTGAGGTAATAGAATGTTGACCTGCTTGAGTATATTCAAAATGCAATGATGTATGTCCCTTATGATTGTTCTAAAGCTCTCGAACATCTCTGCCTTGAACAAAATTTTCCTTGCTTCTCAAGGTTGCACATGCATATACCTCCAATTTGTAGAGGTTTTTTATCCTGACACTAATCTTCTTAACCTAATCTGAAGTACACTTTGTCTTCAAGGACTGCTATTGAGACAAGGTTTTTCTTCAATCCTAGAACATACGTCACATTCTTGAGATGGAGGAGGGAACCAGACTCCCTCTTAATTCTTTCTTTACCGACTCCTTTGGTCATAGATTTGCCATCATCTCCAATATCAATATGGAGTTACATGTCTTTCTCCTCCAAACTACTGAAAATTTGTTTGTTCTTTGTTATGTGGAATGAATCCCTTGAGTCAATATACCACACACTACCTTAAACTGAGATTTCCATGCAAGCTATTAGAGAGAAATCCAATTCAAACTGAGAGGATAGAGCTTCTCCTCCTGTTGTTGTTGCAACATTCTTGTTAGATTTTCTCTTTGGACATTTTGTAGCATAATTCCCAAATTCATGGCAATGAAAACACTTGATCTTGCTAAGATCCTTCTTCTTCTTGCTTCCATTCTGACTAGATTCAGGCTTACCTCGTGCCTTATTTCCATTTGATTTCTTCCCTTTGCTAGCTAGTGCAAAATTCTCCTCCTCATCGGTCCTTACTGAGACTCCATATCTTGTATTCCTCCTTATCGCTTCCTGCACGAGATCTAACCACAATCTCTCCCAATCAGGCAGCTTATATCTTCCATTCACAACATCCTTGAAACTATGCCAAAATTTTGGAAGCCTAAGAAGAGAAAGGCTAAAAAATATTTGGTGATTTTTGAGATAACCTCCAAGTTCACTTGAGATAACCTGGATAGATATGTAACAATGGACTCATACTTACCCATTTGAATGCTCCTCAATTTGTTCTTCAAAGAAATATTTCTGGCATCACTACTTCTTTCGAAAAGATAAGTAAGGCCATTCCACATCTATAATTTTGTCTCCATCCCATGCAAATTTGGAACAATATGTTCTCTAACTCCTTCTAGGATCATCCTCCTAGATTTAGCAATAACCTTCCTACATTGAGTTAGTTGTTGTGAATCTGATGCGGGAGGTTTAGGAATATCAGTATTGATGTATTCCAAAACTCCATTATCATCTAACATAGCCTCCATTCTATCCTTCCATGCATAGAATTTCGAAGTCCCTTCTAGGGCATGCTCTATCCTCAAACCATAGATTGACATGATTCTCGCACTTGTAGAATTCCTACACCAATTGATATCATCTTCAAAGCACTTTGAATCTAATCAAGGAACTTGGTATCTACCTTGTTTTTAGCTCTGATATCATGTAGAAAATCCTTTAAACCTTGCAACTGTGAATGAGATTAAATTGGTCTACAAAAGACATTAGATTTCTATACCAAAATTATGTGGAAAGAAAACAATGAATATAAGAAAAATCACACATAGATCAATCACACATATAAATTTATCTGGGGAACCCAACTAGGAAAAACCCGTCTTGATTGTATTATCAATTGTGAAAACTGATCTATTACAAAAATCAGCTTCAAGCGTGAAGCTCCACAATACTGATCAACTCCACTCAAGAACTTCCCAACACTTAGCCAAATAAATATGCTAGGAATGTTGTATTTCCTAGCACAATTTAGCCCCTAAAAAATAGGGAAATTTCACCTATTTCCTTACGCAATTCCCAAGAGAAATAAGCCTGCTCAATTCTCAATCCTATACACAAAACTTGTTGTACAATAATGAATTACAATTGTGCCTTCATCCAATTTGAAAAGGAAATTCGAATTACATGACATACTAGGGCTAATTTTAGTAGTTGCAACTAGTTAACTGAGAGTAAGTTGAGTTAACATAAATTCAACTACCCAACTAAAATCATAACTATCTATATTATACAACTATAGATCAATTAATTGAGAAACACTAGAGATAATCCACTAGTTAGATAATTTTAGCCATCAACAAATCCACAACTCATTGAAAGCCATCTAACTCAAATTAACTGAAAATAGACTAGTGATAAGCCACATCACACATGTTAACTGAGATCTAACTGCTATTTCTATGTGACTAAATTTGAATTTTCATCTTTGACTAAGGCAAAAGTCAAAAGAAGCCCTTCCTTACTATAATTTTAACATTCATGATTTGCACGAAGAGGATGGGCCCAATGGGACCCATGAACCAGGTTGATGTGGCAAGTGCCATTAATGTATTGTTGAGACCATGTGAGTTCCATGTAGGCATCACAAATGATGTGGAAAATCCATGTGGACTACACGTGGCAACATATTGCTAATGTCGCGATAGATAATTGGTAGATATTTAAATGGGCATAACTTTTGATTTAGGCATCAGATCATGATGGAATTTATATCATCAAAAATCTCTTAATGAGATGAACACAATGGTGTTATCCAAAGTTAATTATACTAAATTTAGGAAATAATTATAAGTTTATAGCCCCATATTCATAATGAGACCATGGAGGTCGTTTTAGTTGAAAGTAACACCTTCCAAGGCCTTGGTATATCTAAGGGGAGGTGAGAGGCAACATTGCATGGGGGAAAAATCTATAAAACCTCATAATTTCTTGGCATCACTCAACTATTTATGGGAAATCCAATTTTCAAGGGTACCTTTCCTCTCGATAACTTTCCAACACCAAATATATATCATTTTGGAAACTTTCAAGCTTTAGACACCCCTTCTTTAGAGGTGCTAATACCAGTAATGGAACCATTATGATTAGGAGGAACTCTCAAGGGAATTTATTCCTTTCCATAAAATTTTCATGCCAATATTTTCTTATTCTGTAATTCCAACTCAACCCATAACTGCTAACACTCCTAGTTTCTATAGAACCAGAGCCCCAAATGCTCAACCTAGATTTCGAAATCCACCAACCCTGCCTTTTTCCACCTCTTAGTTACTGTTTCTCTTATCTGTGGATCTCCCAAAATTATTTAAGCTTATCAATTACCATATATATCACAACTTACTATGGCCACCCATACTACACAAGGTTCCTTCTAACATTCCAAAATGGAATGGAAAACTAGGTGAGAACCTGAAACCTCGCATCACTACTTATCATTTGTGGTTCTTATCCAACTTGTTATTTGATGGTAATATTCATTTATTCCTATTTCAATGCACACTAATAACAAATTCCTCCAAATGGTACTTCACACTTACTCATGCATCTTATCAAGACTTTGTAATGCTTATGATGGCCTTCTTACCTCATTTTCAGTTGTTAATTCATCAAGCTACTAAGACCAACATTTTTTCATGTTTATGTAAATATAACTCCACCCACATATCTCATTGAATTCATGAGTGGATACAAATATTATGCTTGTTTCATATGGAAATACTCAATCACATATTTCAAGACTAGTTCACTTGGTCCTTGGTACCCAAAATTTCCTACGATGTTGCCATCATTGGCACAACAACCAAGGAACAAGACATTATGCATGCCCAAAACCTCAAATTCATTTACTCTCATTCAATAAATTTGAATGATATAATACTCAATGCACTATTGATTACTATAGATCCTCCCAAACCATAACCTAACCCCCTCATTGATGATGTGATGTGATCAATTTCCACTGATTTTGTAGGCCAATTGGTTTCTCAACTAAGCTAAATGGAAATGAATTATTCTATTGTAACCAATGTTCCTTCCACTCTAAAGTCATGAACACCTCCAAAGACCTATGAGATTAATGTCATTCATTCCATAAATCTAAAATTCGTACAACAACTTGGAGTTTGAAAAAAGAACAAATCTTAAATCCAACCTTCTCACAAAAACACACCACCCAATCATACCTATTGTTATCACTGAAAAATCATACACTCAATTACACTAGGTAGGATTCCCAACACTAAATCATAGCATGTGTAAGTGTACTAGTAAATGTTGGAAAATATCACAAATAAGCAAAAACCAAGATTTCTAAGGTTTCCATTTAAAAAATCAATCTATGAAAAGTCACTTCAGCAATTTTGCATGGATCACCATGGCTATTTATTTAATAGGCAACAAGGTCCATATAAGTAAAATATTAGTAGTATGTGAGCCAAATAACATTAAATTGGAAACCACCTACTATAAGGATAATGCCAACTAGCTCAGTCTCGAGCCAATACACTACTGAAGTGGCATTAAGGAGCCTCCAAAGGACTCCCTTTCTCTCCCATTAGTTTACTCATAAATGAGCCTAAAAAAAAAAATTGCTAACAAAATTAACTTTAAAAGAACCAATAGGATTCAAGATGAAGATGTCATCCCCAAGGGAAAATATTTTGGAGGAAAAGAAGAAAACTACAATTTTTTTTTATCATATTTTTGGCTTATCTCCTTATAGTTTTATTCAACTATCAAGCATACACACCCATTGGATGCGAAATTAAATTCCACATCCAATTAGTACCGACTTTTCATACTTCTATGTAGACCCACATCGAAAAAATTGAAAATAAATGAAGGAAGCACGCAATATTGTTTATTGAATAAAACATAAAACATGTTTTTTCACCCTTGGAGGGAATTCCCACCCTTGGTTTTTTTATTTGTTTTATGTATTGATACTTTGTTTTACATATTTTATTACCACCTCATCATTCATATACCCGTTCAAGCACCATAGGGGACCATTTAGCTCTCATCGCTCTATACACCTTCAAGGCCTCCCACCTTTTGTAGGAGGAGTGCCAAGACTTGTAGCTTCACCTACTCAATCTTCCTCTAAAATATCACCTCTTGATCTAAATTTGTTAGCTCTTCCATAATCCTTGGTGCCACTTTTTTAGGAACCTCATTACCTGAAATTATCCCTTCATCTTGCACAAGTCATATTAGTATGGAAAACACCACACGTGACCTCCCATTTTTTGCTTCACCGAACCTCACAGTTTTTCAAAGCTAAAAAATTGACCCATACCCCATGATGCTACATGGAAAGCCATGCCTCCCAAATTTCCCTTAGATATACAAAAATTTGAAGGAAAATCTGGGGAAAATCCTGCAAATGATGACCATTTATTTATTGTTCTCTTCTAACAACATCATTAACGACTCAGTTCGACTGAGGATCTTCCAATGCACCCTCACTGGCCCTTTGGTTAATTGGTATTTCAGTGAGAATTTGAGATCACACAACTCATTCAAATTCCTAGTTCAGTCATTTCTCACATTTTTCAAACTCCATGTTTGTTATGACAATGGGTTAGAATTATTGTCTGAGTTTCGACAAACATCTTCCACTCAAATTAGCGGACTACATCCATGAGTGGCTTAGATGTAGCACTATCTACAAAATTTTAAATTCCCAAATCAATTGTCTTAGAATTATCTCTCTCATCTATATTTCCTGTTGATTTGAATGGAAAATGGCATCAACCCATGGATATTAACCAAGGTATTGTAAGTGGCATCCACCCATGGTATTGTAAGTGACATCCACCCATGGTATTCATTCACCCATGGTATTTTCCCATGGTATTGTGACATCCACCCATGGTATTCATACTATAAGTAACAAGTCGCTTTTTGTAAAAGGACAGATTATCCACCACAATGTAGCTTGTACAATTATTCTCTGTTTTAATAAAAAGTTTCTTTGTGGTTTTATTTATTTGTGTTCTCTCATTTTCTTTCTGGCATTGCATTTTTTCAGATCTTTGGGGCCTCCCCCCAAGATCAATTTCAAGTTTTTAGATCTTGGGGGCCTCCCCCCAAGATCCAGATCAGTGGTACCAGAGCAGGTTATGATTCCATGGGAATGAGGGTTTGATGCATATTTTAGTTTCAAAATTTGTAGCAATGTCCAACAAACTTTAGGCATGTGCTACGTCCTCCACAAAGCATTTTCTTGGGCCAAGCGGGAATAATTTTTTTTTTTTTTTTTTGCAAGAATGTTTTTGGGCGAAGAGTTTTCAGATCAGATATGAAATTTTCGGTTCAAAATTAAAAAAAAAAAAATATTAGATCTCGATTCCTTGCAAAAAAATACCCAAATTCAAAAAAATAATCGGCTGAATCAGAGTCTGGATGAGGGAGATATCACTGATTTAAAATCCGCCGTGTTGCAGAAATGTTTCTGATGGAAATTCATGGACGACATCTCTCCTATATTTTTTTTGCAATTTTGGTGCAAAATTTCAAAAAAGTGATTTTATATCTGATCTCCTCTCTGAAAATCTCTCAATTTAAAAAAATAATGGGTTGAATCGGAGTTCGGATGTGGGAGATATCACTGATTTAAATCATCTACTTTTTCAAAACTTTTGTGAGTACGGAAAAGTTGCAGCACGAATCTGAGATTCTAGAGTGTCTAGATAAGGATTTCCAACACATGGGAAGATGAAAAATGGTTCTTATATTTCCAAAAATAGTTTATAACAAATATTCTGAGTTATGTTGACTAAGTTATGTCCATTTTAATTCTGGAGCAGCATTCAGAATGAGTTTCCTTTGGAGACATGCCCTCCCACCCCGATTTAGCAGGCACCTTATTCACATTCATCAATTTCAGCATAGCAGCATTCATCTTCGGTTCTTTGGATATGTTCCCTCCCACCCCAGGCTATGTAGGCACCTTCTACTTCATCAACAACCAACATCACGGTTATGGGGCAACCGCAGAAAATCCTTCTCATCAAAGTCCATTTGCTAGGTCGTACACTGTTAGTATCATAGTTGGTCACAAGCATTACAAGGTATCTCTATCCTCAGATCTTCTTTTTTCATGGTTATGGGTCGTCCACAAACCCACACTTCATCGAAGTCCATTTTCTAGGCCACACACTATTAGTATCACAGTTGGTCACAAGCATTACAGGGTATCTCTATCCTCGGATCTTCATTCATCATGGTTATGGGTCATCCACGAACCCACACTTCATTGAAGTCCATTTTCTAGGCCGCACATTGTCAGTATTACAGTTGGTCACAAGAATTACAGGGTATCTCTACCCTCAGATCTTCGTTCATCATGGTTATGGGTTAACCACATAAAACCCTTATCTTCAATGGCTCTTTATATTCAACAAAGGCTTTGCAGGAGGGAACTTCATGCAATGGGGACCATTGCTTCTTAAGGATAGAGGAATGATCCAAATGGAAAATGGCTTCAACCCATGGTATTCATCCACCCATGTTATTCATCCACCCATGGAATTTAAACATGGTATTGTAAGTGGCATCCACCCATGGTATTTATCCACCCATGTTATTGTAAGTGACATGCACCCATGGTATTCATTCACCCATGGTATTTTCCCATGGTATTGTAAAATCCACCATGGTATTCATTCACCCTTGGAATTTACCTGTGGTGTTGTAACCAAAAAATACTATAAGTAACAAGTCGCATTTTGTAAAAGGACAGATTGTCCACCACAATTGAGCTTTTACAGTTATTCTCTATTTTAATAAAAAGTTTCTTTGTGGTTTTATTTACTTGTGTTCTCTCATTTTCTTTCTAGCATTGCAATTTTTCAGATCTTGGGGGCCTCCCCCAAAGATCCATTTCAATTTTTTAGATCTTGGGGGCCTTCCCCCAAGATCCGGATACCCGTCATAGCAAAGGACATTTCCACCACCATGCCATAGGACAAGGAAGAAAAATAAACAAAGCTCAAAAATTTGATCTTATTTATGCATAATTAGGGTATCTTTACACGGTAATCCATGATGCTACACAAACAATGTTGATGGATTAATTAGGTCCATTACCAGTGGCAACAACAACAAGGGAACCAAATTCCCTATCAAGGAAATTCATATGGACCACCTCCTTCATTCATCTATGTAGGTGAGACGTCACCCATCCCATCAACCGCCATGACAAGGTACTATCATAGTACTCTTGCTCATATTAACAACCACGCCATGTAGAAGGTACATTATCCTATGCATATTTTTGATGGTATGTCAACATCCCAAGATTCTTATGGAAATTCACCATAAGTAAGTCCATATTTCCCTTTCCAAGGTCAACAAAAACTAACCCCCTACATCCTCAATAGAATGATGAAATCAACCTCTTTTTAGCCTTCTTTACACCACCAAAAACAAGCATTTGAATAACTCAATACTACTAACACATCCAATAATGGGAAGAAGGAAGGAAAGAACAAACAAAATGGAAACCAGGGGTAGGGTAGGAATCCACAATAATAGAATGTGTAGGGAAGGGGAAATTCCCCTATTTATAACCAAATCCAAACCAAGGCCCAAACAACCCATAGAAACAAGGAAAGAATAGTGTTTTATATACTCGTTATGCTTACACTCTTTATGGTGAGTATGGAAATCACACCTAACATTTCCCTCAATTTTCCAAATTCAAACACTTGAAGGAGGATCTGGGTAATCATAGTGGCGAATTAGGAGGTAACCAACAACCCACAGTACTACAAAACCCCTTCCCACATCAAGGGATAGTTATTACCTTACAAGATTATGGACCTCCTAAATTCTAGAACCTTGTAATAGGAAATTCCAAGATCCTACCAATTGAGACATTTACATAAATGCAATAGATATCTTACTAGAAACCTATAATCGGGACTATGGATCTCCTCCTAATCCTAACTCCATCATTAGCAGATATAATTCCATTTAATACAATCCCTTACCTTAATGATCTTGCAACCTCCCATAGATCCAATTTATAAGTTCATTAAAGGACCCTTAAGATGTGGCTCACACAATGGAAAGACGACACATAGTTCTAACATTATCGACAACCTTATATAGTCCCATATTTCCATGCCAACTTTGGAAGTGATTCAAAGATGTCCAAATCAAAGGAAGGTTTTGATATTAGAATTAGGCATGATCAAACCTTTTGATTCCTGCTTGATTACATTTAATTTAGATAACCTATAACCATGACTCCCATTGCTAGTTTCTATCTAGATCCCAATCGTTATAGGTAACATCAAAATACATCGATGCATCATCAATGAGGGGGCATCTACATGATTCATGTCCAAGATGGTATGGTAGAAATTGGGAACCCTTGAGCTTGTAACTTAATCTATCTCCTTGAGAGCATACAATAGTTTCCCTTTGCAAGAAAAAAGACTCATTCACAGCATCCCAGTGGAAGTCATTGGTAAACAAATTTGTCTTAGATGCCCCCCAAGACTAAAACATTTGGTTTGGACAAATGTACATGTATACCATGAAGGTTGTAGCATATTCAATCTTTCACACTATGAGATTTAACCATAATGGAAAAATCTTAACCATTGACCAATTAACAAACTATGAGTTGAGGGCCTCGCCCTCCCCTAACGATGTGTTTTCATTCATGCGATCCCAATAAGAACTAGTCCCCTCTTTCATAGAATTTAGGCTGATAGTTTTTAATGATTCCACTCTCCTTGGTACATGCCTAGGTGATGCCCCTATCATGCCTTCTCCCATTTTTTCTCCATAATGTGTATTAATCATCTCCTTGGGTGAATAAACATAGGACAACCAATCAACAACCATGGAATCAGATATGGTTTAATGAGTGATATGAAATTTTTATCCTATACTACCACTCAAAATCCATTCCTATGCACTTTGTTATCACTCCGTAATTTCCCGGGCCGTAAAGGAATTACAGAGGCAACCAAAAAACCACTTTTAAGTTTAGAAGCTAGCCCTTCTAAACTCAGATAAGGGTCTCTGTGTTAGATTTAGCTTTGTTGCTTTAGGATTTTAGACAAGATATAAGGTTTAAATTTTGGTCTTTTGAATTGTTTCGTTGAAATTGTAGGGAAAGGCCATTGGGCGAATGGAGTCAAAGGCCTTAGGTTGATCAGATGCAAAAATATAAAAAAAGATGTAACATGGAAATGTAGGTAGGCTATTGGACCTTAGTGGCTTTATGGATTGATATAGAGGAAAAGCTTAAGGTTTGATTAAACATAGAGCGGTTAAGAATTCTATATTTAGTTTTAGTTTGAAAACATAGATATTGCTTATAAGCCAAGAAAAAGTGTAATTAAACAAATTCAATCTTTCATTTTATTTTGTTGACACCTAATCATAGGGATTGGGTGAACAATTGTAATTAGTGTAAATAAATAATAGAGAAAATGGAGAGTCATCGGGAGATGAATTGAACATGTTATGCTCCTATACCAATAGGTGTCATATATCATGATTGACTCGATAAGCTATGTAATATGTTCATGCCTTTACTTGTTGCAAAGGTTTTCCATATTGTCAAAAAATCAAAAAATTTAAAAAATGTAAAGAGGGTATACCCTAAAAGAAAAATCAAAGGGTGAAAAGAATAAAAAATATGGTCAAAAAATGAAAGAAAATGAACCCCATCAAAAGAAAGACCAAGGAAAGTGTGCAAGTCTAAATGCCACTACTTTTTACTCTTGTGTAATAAACAATTGTGTGCAGCTTGTTAACTTATGCCACAATTGATGAACAGTCAAACAGCTTAAGCTTGGCTAGTTCATATTTGAATTTTATGTTTTAGAGATAGAGAATAAAATCTGACCAAACAGTTTAATCTTGGCAGATAAGTAGATAGGTAGAGTGAATAAAAGGAGCTCAATAGTTTAATCTGAGCCCTTGGATGTAATAAGGCTAGATTTAGATAGATTTCTCCATGTAAAAGAAAAGAAAAGTTTGATAAGGGTTTTCCAGTCTAAGTGCACCCAAATAAAGAAGAAAAAATGTTAGGTTAAAGTAGGTAGGGTAGGTAGATGATGTTGCAGAATTACATGTGATGGATAATGACTGTAAAATGTGTTAATCTTTACTTTCATCACAAGTACAAGGTGTTAGTGTCGGTCTTGAGCCCTCCATCGGTGATCAAAAGCTCTTTGCATATGCATAGGTAGGTGTCTCATCAGTGTCAGTCTTGCATCCCATTAGGCATGCCATAACACTGATGGAGGAGCTGGTCTTTTGTTCCCTTCTTGGTTTTGCTGGAGCAGGTCATGTCATTTAATGAGCTTGTGTTATACTTGTTTATTTTGGTCTTGAGATCCCAAGTCTTAGGTCTAGGGTTTTAAGTCAAAAATCACTGCAAGGTCATGAGTCAAAGGTTCATGTGCCCAGCAAACCAGAAGGAAGCATGTACATATGTTTCATTAATATTTTTCATCAGTTGCAGCTCATTTATACCTTGGTTTTAAAAAACTCTGTTTTTAAACCCAAGGTCATGTGAAATTTGCAAAAATAAAGAAAATTCTCAAAATTCTCCAAAATGCCGGCAATAACCCTGGTTTCCTCACTAGCATCCCTCAGCTGGCTAACCTGCAAAAAGAACGGAGTTAAAACATTCAAAAGGCCAAAATCAGGACAAAATGAACTCAAAAATAGTGTTAAAATGAATGCCAAAGCAAAAACATTACAAAGTGGGTTTGGTAAGTTAATTTTTTCAAATTTGGGCATATAAAGGCCAAATTTCCCTCTAAGGAGCCTCATTATGCATTTGAGAGCAAGCAAACACACTTGAGAGGTCGAAGAAGGCGATTTGCAGCACAATTGGGTATTTTCCTGGTGCGCGACCACTTAGGCAGGGTGCGCGACTACTTGGGTGGGGCGCGACCACTCAGCGCAATTTTTGCTGTGTAAATTTACAAGGGCGCGACCACTCAGCAGGGGCGCGACCACTCATCACGGGGGCGCGACCACTCAGGTCGATTTGCCCAGGAACCTCCAAAATCGACCCAAACTCTCTCTCATTCACTCAATCGGTCGAGGTAGGGTCTCTTTATACATTTGAAAGCTAGAGATATGAATTCATGGGCTTGATATGTATGTTATCACAGAAAAAATGCATGGAGAAAGGATAGGAATGATTGTTTGTGTTGTAGGCATTATGCTAGGGTTATGTTTGTTTTTCAAGGTTTATAATTCCTTTTTCCCTCCTTGGTTTCCCATTTTGGTTCACAAATGTCAGTGTGTCTCTCTCTTTTATCTCATTTGCAAACTATACTAAAAATCCCATCCCAAAGTTCCTAAAACCCTAACCCCTCCTCAAAACCCTAATGCCTATATACCCTAATCAAACCCTAAAGAATTATCACACAGCAGTTAATAAAACAAAAGATATATAAAAACACAGCAAAGATAAAAAGAAATGTTATGAAAAAGAAAAGAGTATATATATATGGCAAATGCATGTGCATGTTCGCCACAAAAACAGAGTCAAGTATTACCATGCCATAGCCTAGCCACTACAAGAGCAAAAAGACATATTGTTGTGTAAAAATCAGAGGCAAGGATGCTGTGTAAACATTCATGCCAAAATCAACAATATACAGCTGTACATGATGCTCAAAATGGACAGTTTGCTGTGATAGGGTTTGCACAGGAACAATTGTTGCATCTCCCCAATTTTAAACTCTGTTTTCCCTACTTTTCCCTTCATTAAAATCCCAGTTCAATTGCTCTATTCCTTCCCTAAAAATCCCAGTGCAATTGAAATCCCTCTTCCCTTTTGTCAACATGTAACTAAAGCCCCTTTTTCCCTCATGACAAATGCAAACTAATGCTTTGTTTCCCCTGAGCATCAAAAGCACATAAACTTGAAAAAACAGAGTATGCTTATAAAGTACAGTCAAAGACAAATTAAAGGAGCAGCCTGTTGATGCTAATGATTGATGCTACCCCATACCCCTATGATCATGCTGTCCTTTACCCCATGTTAAAAAAAAATATATTGTCCTTTCCCTTGGTGATCATTACACATATTTTCCCTAATAAAGTATTTATTTGCAAATGATTTCCAAATGATAAGAGATGAGGAACATGTTTGATATTTTGTGAATCAGTCCTTTAAATTCCCTGTTTTTATATATTTCCCTTTCCTTATTAAAAGTCCCCCCCCTAACATTTCCTTCATGATTTTTTCCCCTTGAAAACAGCATACTTCTCAGCATTTTGCAGGCAGGGCAGCAATCAGTTGTGTTCTTTTTCTCCACCTTGCTCAATAACATCATGTCAACCACTGAAACTAATGAGCAAGGTGATGACCGGTCTTCTTCTTCGGAGTCTGAGGTACAGAGGCCTCAGAAGAGTGGTAAAGGTGGTCATCATAAGAGAGAAGAGCCCACTTCTCTAGCAGAGTTACAGGCTTGCCCTTTGGCAGTGACTTTTTTCCGGTACATGTCATGTCTTGAGTTTTGTGAGAGGCTGGCCCAGATTCAGC
Organism: Pinus tabuliformis; assembly: GCA_031772625.1. Lineage (NCBI taxonomy): Eukaryota > Viridiplantae > Streptophyta > Pinopsida > Pinales > Pinaceae > Pinus > Pinus tabuliformis. Next base: position 815,823,040 of record CM062813.1, read on the forward strand.
ACCACAGGGAGTTGGCCCGATTATTTGTTTTGCACCTTCATGACGGGCAGGTCACTCTTGCAGGGGTGAATTTTGTGTTCTCTCCTGAGATGATTTCAGAGGCTACCGGGATACCCAATGTGGGTGAGGTGTGGCCAAAGCGCAAGATGCTGGACTATGTATATTTCGAGCCATATGTCAGGCCAGCATTCATGAGTCATTTGTCGGGGATCTTTCCTTTCAGGTTCCTCCGGGCGGAGTATGCTTCTATTATGCGGCTTATCATGCACTACTTCACATGCGAGGGGAGATTTTCTCGGGTCTTCTCTTATCACATTCGCTTGCTGATGCACTTCACCCGGGTGAGGATGATGAACATCCCAGTTTTCTTTTTCCATGATATTCAGAGGATGGTGTCAGTGTTCCAGAGGCGGTCTCCAGCTCAGCAGTATCGGAGTTTGTGCCATCACGGTCTTATCCAGCTTATTGTTGCCCATCAGTTGACTCAGCAGGGCATTGCATGGGCAGACTTCATTTCTCGGGATTTCTTCACAGAGCCACAGCCAGAGCCACAGCCAGAGCCATAGCCAGAGGTCATTTTTGAGGAGGGAGGTCCTTCACATCAGCTTGAGATCACTGTTCCGAGACACATGGCTTCCTCACCTCGCCTCACTTATCAGAAAGGCCCGAGGGCCTTGTTTGCAGCAGCTCGGGGAGTACTTTCTCCACAGCAGGTGGAAGGGGTCTCGCCATCATCATTAGCTACAGGTCAGCGAGTGTTATCTCCACATCAGGTGGAAGGGGCCTCGCATTCTTCATCAGTGGTACGAGAGGGCAAACAGCCCATGACAGAGGAGGAGAGAGCCATTGACATGCCGGTTGACATCATTGATCTTAATGCTCGCTCCCTTACATCAGATTTGCATGAGATCATCCGACAGAGAGAGGCGGAGAACCTCGTGTTGCAGCAGAAGCTCCAAATGGCTCAATGGACCATCACTTATCTGGAGCAGCGCAACAGACAATTAGAGGCGGAGAAAGAACTTGATGAGCTATGGAGGATCCGCGGTAATAGAGGCTTGAACCGTAGGAGGCCCGGTGACTTGCTGCCCAAGGAGAGGGAGTCCATGCTTATTCGTGTGAATGCACACTTGGAGAGACTGTTGGAGAAAGCCAACAAGGACAAAGGGCTGCTACGAAACATGAAGAACCATTATTGGGCAAGGTTACAAGTTTGTAAGGCAAAAATGAAGATACTCCAAAGGAAGTTGTCCGAGGCCCAAAGAAGACCAACCCGCTCCATATCTTGGCTGAGGCATCACTCACTCACCATGATACTCATTAGTATCCTCCCAGCAGCAAACACAAGAAATTTTGAGGATTTTGAGGCATTTTTGGCATTTTTTGGCATTTTACAGGTTTTGGTCATTTGAGTGGTCTCACCCCCCGCGCGACCACTCATGGGGACAACTCAGATTGAGGAAAACTCTACATATTTGGATTTTTCATGACAAAATACACTTGGATATGGATGGGTTTTAAATTTTATGGAGATTTGGGCCTCCAAAAGCTCAAAATACATGCAAATTTTGACTTTCTGCCCCTTTTTTGAGTTGCAGAAAGCTGCCTTGGGAGAAATGATTTTTGAGGGGTCAAATCAACTCCAAATTAAGAAATTCCACTTGGGTTGGAAAGTAGACTCCCAGACCTTTCCAATGAGCTATCTTGCACCTGATGTGGACACCAGGAAGGCCCTCAAACACAGCTTCCAATGCGCGCGACCACTCCAAGGCAGGGGCGCGACCACTCAGGGAAATTTTGCCAGTTTGACCATTTCGGCCTGCAAAACTCAGTTTTTACTATGGTTGACTTTTAATGCTTGTAAATGATGGATTGTTGGATAATTTTCATGGCACATGGATACATTTACTCTCCTTTAAAACTTCTAGAAGTTTCTTTGATGTAAATAGTGAATATTTAATGCATGAATAGGTTTCCTAAGTTTTAGAGGCAAGTTGTTTTCACTGCCTATTATCTAGTGCTCAGTTTAGAATTAGTTGAAACAGCTCCTAGGAAGCTGAGCTCGACCCCTAGAGGTGGGGAAAGGAGTTAGATCATCTATATTATGCCTTCTCTTGCTCGTTTTCATGGTTGGACTCTTGAGGGAGAAGCTCCTATTGTATATTTTACTTGTATCTCTGCAATTTGAGGAAAGGGAAGACCAGGGTTTTGCAGACATCATTGGGATTCTTGTGGACTATTGTGTTGATGGTGTGTTCTCTTATTGTAATTGTAAGTGTGTTTATGTGTTCCATCTCTTTCTTTACTGCAGCTTATTAAACAAATGAAGTGATAAATTTTGAATTCATGCTTGCCATGCTCAGCTTTCAAATTTGTTTAATGTTTATGTTTTCCACTGTCTAGAGAGGATTCAAAGTCATTGTTTGCCCTTTTTAGCTTCTCTTTTTTCTTCTTTGATCATCCATCTCAGCTTAAGGCATCAGCACAAACTCCTTCCTTGCCCCAAAGACCCACCTGCAAAAAACTGAGCTCAATCCCCACACCCTGAATTGCACTCCCTCCAATTGCCACCAAAAACCCCAAAAACTTTAAATCAACCCTCCTTATCAGTTTACTAGCCTAATATCAGTGTTCCTAATTGGGTCAGCTCATCCTATTGAAAGATCTACCGAGTTTGACCGGAGAGAGCCTTCTCATACCCCGTAGGGCTAGCTACGAGGTGAAATGGTTTGATGTTGCCTTGAAGGTTTACCTTCTTCAGCCTAGGGTGAAATCTCAAGCGCTAACACAAGGCACACTTTACACTGGAAGCATTTCAAGCAAGGCAAGGTCAAATAATTAACTCCCCTTCTCATCTTTCTCTAAGTTTTCATTAATTCCCTCTAAGTACTAAGGCATTTGCTAAAATTAGAGGGGCTCAGAGCATTTCTCTGACTTCTGGAGGGACCGGACCCTCAGCCCAGTAATTTAAAAGCCTAAGTACTTAAAACCATCCGTAAGTCATTCATTTACTTTCATAAGTCTTTTCCTAAGTAAAATCCTATTTTACTTAGGAAAATTACACAATACCCCATAAAAACTAAAAACCCTTTTTTCATTCAAGCCTAAGTTAAATACAAATTTCTAATGTTTTATTTGGCACTTTTCATTACATTACCATATTAACTATTAACTTATATTATGTAACTCCCGCACAAAAATTCACCCTATCCCGTATTATTTAAACTATTAAAAATCCCAAATTTCTATATATCCCTCCCCTTTGGTTAAGTTATAACCATAAATACATTTTAACCAGGATTAACTAGTTAACCCGTAATTAGTTAACAACCCTAATCCCCGCTGCATTATTAAGGGATTAATTAACCCTCACGGTTAATTAAGAACCTCCCCGACTTATCATGCCGCCCCCGATATAATTAATTAAAACTTAATTGGGTTGGGCCCGCTGTTGTTAAAACCCATGGCATCGTGCCTCCCATCAGTCATCCGATCATGCCTCCCACATCCAACGGCTATCATCAATATCGTGCACCCCTTCATGACCGCGCGTTAGCGTGCGATCACTAAGTGGTTTTCTCCCCGTACCTCCGCCACACGTCACACATCCTATGGAATCGCTTGCTCCCGACTAATTACTGCACATCGCCAAAAGCGGTGCAATGTGAAACCGCTTACTGCTTTACCACATACGACAAAAATGTCACTTCACTCCCTGTTGACGTCACCCGTCTGAAAACCAAAAACCCCCGCCAACCCGTGACTTTGTAAATAAAACAAACAAATGTCATTTTCATTGTTTTGTACCGTAAACTTGTGCTCCCATGCAAAGAACGTTGAGTTCAACTGTCTGAGGTTTTCAACTGCCAACTTGCTAAAAAAATTGCAGCTGATGTAGCCCAGAGCCTATTAGCCACTACCAGTACCTGTTATTTCACTGTTCATTCCCCAAACATAGTTATTTATCTAATTTCTGCTGAAACCTTGCAATTTCTTGTTTTACACTATAAATTCCATAGAAAAAGACCCAAATTCGTTACAATTCAGTCTTTGTTTTTATCATATAAGTTTCCAGACCCTTTGTTTTGCCCATTTTTTTTATAGAAAATCCACTTTTCCGTCTGAATCCCCAAGAACCAGACATGGAAACCCCTGTGGCCCTGAGTGTTGCACCCCTAAATGCTCCACACAAAGATTTAGACTATCTGCCTTTGGCTGATAGGGACTTCCAGATAAAGGACCTCATCATTGACAAAAATCACTTGAGAGTCTTTTGCCAAAGCAGGGATGACTACTTAAATGGCTCTGATATCCTAGGACTATGGGAATCCAACCTTCCTATGTATTTTCTACCCTCAGTTCGTGTTTTCCCATAAATAATTCATCATTGCCTTGCCAACTATGACCCCAGTCACCGAGCAGTCATGTCCCCGAGCCAAAACATTCTTTTTTCAATAACTACCGAGTCAATTAATGAAATGTTACAATTTCATCCCAGTCAAGCTATGACTCCCCTTTCCATGGGAGATTTACTTGAGAAATCAGTTAAATTATCCCAAGAGGAACTCACTCGCCTCTGTCAAATTTTCATGTCACCAAAACATCAGCCTGATGGCCCACCTCCTTACATGCAAACCTTTTTCACAGATATGGGACAACTCATAATCGACATGATATCATCAATAATGGGTTTCAATACTAGTGAATTTGTTGATGAGTTAACCCTAGCAATGTTGTCAATCTTTACTCCTGGACAACCCCTTGCTGTCAAATATGACTTTGCCTCTTACATTGCTGACAAGATTCATGACCAGTTCATGAGACTGGAAAATGAAAGAGTTTTCAAGTACTCCTCCTTTATATACCATCTTATGCTCTTTTATCAATCAGACAACTTCCCATTCCCTATCCTGAAACTTGACACCAGAGGAAATCCAAGGTTTGTGATCTTCTGGTCTGTAGTCTTCCATGATTCCTTTGAAACCCCTTATTCCTATAATGAATTCATTGACCTATTCATTCATCCAGCAACTACCTTGTTAACAGGGGTTTCCCCTCCCAGGATCAGTGGTGATATTAGAAAGACTCTTCAACTTTCTAAACAGTACAAAGTGGGAGATTGGTACCTTTATCAGAACTTCACAGAATTCAGGATATATGGTTGTGAGCTTGCCCCCTTTAAATTACCAAAATATGTCCCAATGCAACTGTTTGCATTGGAATACTATAGGCAGATGTGTAATGCAGATTTGATCCACTTTACCAAAGCCAAAAAGAAAGCATAGCTAAGGATCAAACATCAAATAGGCCCTTTTGTCTACAATAGTAGAGAAGCAGGGGAAGCAACAGAAAGAATTCTAGAAGACTACCTTAGATTACAAAAGAGCTTTGGTTGGGCCCCATATGACCCTCAGGGCTTTATCTGTGATAGAAGAATGAAGAATAGGTTGTCTCCCTACATGCATCATAGGATCCCAGAAATTGAACAGTTTGCCAATATGGATGAATGGAGAGAGGGGACCTTAGTAGCTACTGAGAGTGAGCAGGTGAATATTGAAAATGTAATGAGAGATCTTGAAAAGACTCTTGACTTAGATTCTTTTGGGTAGGCACATAATGATAGTTACAGGAAATCAACATCAGGAATAAGTACCTCAATAGCTGGGACCTCTGAAAGACACTCACAGCAGACCAATACACTAGCTATAGAAACATCTAAGGGAAAGAAGCTAGAAACCAGTACACAGGCTACTGAACAATCTACAATGTCAAAACAGCCTGGAACTTCCAAGGAACAGGCCCAAATGCAAACTCCCCAACTCAAGTCAATGTGGGAGAACCTCCAATCTTGCAGACTCCTCTGAATGAGGAAAGGAATAAAAAGAGAGACAGGGAAGTAGCTACCCCTGCCAGTGGACCCTCAGAGCAGCCTGGTGCAAAAAGGCAAAGGTTAAATCCTCTTTCAGAGGAGGAATTTTTTGAAGAGACTACTGATAGTCAAAGGAAAGAAGGAAAAGATAGTCATCAAACATTCCCAGTAGGTGGAACATCTACTAGCTCATAGAGACAGGAGCTAGAGAGACAACAAAGTGCAGAGGTATCATCTTTCAGACCACCAGGAAAGGACACTTTAGATATCAAGAAGACATTTATGGAAATAAAAGCCAGAAATGATCCATTGAGGATTCAGGTTTACAATCAATATTTGAAAATGGCTCCCACTAATCAAAACAGATTGATGTCATCCTATGACATCAAGGAAGGTAAAATGATAATGAGTTATTTCAAGCTCAAAGTGCAACAACCTCAATAAGCAGCAGACTATCTCATAACCAATTTTGAGGTTATGGCAAAGGATATTCATCCTTTGGATCAAATTGAATTGCACAAACAAACTAGAGAGATGATTTATTCCACCTTGACTGGTAAGGCTATGATGGCCCAAAGGCTGGAAAATTCTCTAAATAATACAACTGCCCAACTACAACTGGAGAAAGCCTCTTCACAGGCTAAAGACAACAGGATCAAAACATTAGAAGAATTGATCATTGGGTTGGGTCATGATCCTAAAGATGTGAAGGCTGTACAAGCCTTAATTAAAAAGAAGGATGAAGACATTGACACTTTGAGAAAGCAACTGAAATTGCCACCTTCAAGGCACCCACAAACAGCTGAAGTTATACAACAAAGAACTGAAGAATAACTAATGGACTTAGTTCTGAAACTTAATGAGTAGTTAAAGGAAACTGAAAAAGAGTTGGAGGAATCATTGAAGGATAAGCAGGGAGAGTTGACCTCTCAGCCTCCCAATGTGATTCCAGTAGTTTCTACTGCAGTCCCTTCCACCCTTGGAACAACTCTAGCACCTAATGTTCTAGAAATCACAACAGAGGCAGTAACAGCAACAACAACAATAGGTACAACACAAACAGGAATTTCAGGTCTCAGTCTAGATGGATTAGTAAAATCAATGGAGGAAATGAAGCTCCAAGTTACAGAGCTGCAAAAGGTAAAAGAACAATATGCTACCTTGGAGCAAAGGTATGATCTCTCAAAGATAAATGTTGCATAAAGGACAAGGGAAATTAAAGGATTATAATAGAGAGTGAAATCATTAGAAAAGGATCTCACATTTGATAAACCTTTGACAGAAATTAGGAAAATTCTTTGGGCCAACATCACTCAGTCAATAAATGATGTTTGGCCATCAATCCAAATAATTTTTGAACAAATTGATTTAGTAAAGGTAGCTCGAGAAGAAGTTCAAAAGACAAGAGCAGAATTAGGAAATATGCCTGAAGAAGCCACCAGGCTCATACAGTTTTTGAATACCAAGAATAAGTACCAGCTTGAAGAACTGGGCATTCAAGACAGAACAAGAACTATTCTAGAAGTCAAAAGGGTTTTGACTAAAAGGACTCTGATGCAAAATCTAGAAAAAAGTTTCCATGACATGCAGGAAGAAATCAATGCTTTCATGAAGAAATTTGATATTTTGTAGAGTAAAGGGTTGCCTAGTCCTTTAGTTATTAATGACAAATTAATGAGGCATATAGATTATGTGGAGAAATTGAATCAGTATGTAGGAAACTAGGCAAGTTCATCAACAAGTGCATCAGCATCAAAAGCATTGCCTACAGGTAGAGTTCTCTATGACAGTCTAGAGAACTTATTCTATGTTGAGCATGAAATAAAACACTTGTTTCCAATTCAGCCTACCTTTTTCAGGTACACCAAAATTGATGAGACCCTGAGAAAACTTCAAAGAACCAGAATACCACAACCACAATGGTGGGAATAAATGTTAGAAATTTTGTAAATGATCCTTGGTACAAAGTAAATTTTGGTTATTTACTACAGTCAATCATGGTAAAGAGGATAAACAGAGGCCAAACAGGTAAAAGAGTATCAGAGCAGGTAAAGAGTATTAGTGAAAACAGGGCAGCCAGCACAAAATTACAAAGAAGACAGCAACATGCCAAATCATAGGGCCTGCCTCCAGCACATTCATAAGAATAGGAACAGCACAACATCAGTTTGCCTTTTCTTCTATCTACGAGACCATCTATCTCTATTTTTCTTGTAACTTATTGATAGTCATCCTAGAATATATTTCACTTTGTTATGAGATATTTTTTGTAAAGTTTTTTGTACAAATACTCCCTCAATTGGAGTATTGTGTGTGGATTCTTAGACATTGCTGTAAAACTGATTATTTTGGAATAAAGTGTTGTTGGACAAAATTTTGTATGGCTAGCTGGATGAAGAATTAATGCAAAGGATTTTTCACAGGATTCACGAGTTAGACACTGGATCAATAAGTCTTCTATATCTCATGTTTTAAAGTTTTCATGTTTATTATATCAACTATGTTTCATTTCTGAATGATAATGAAAAAGAATAATTCAGAAAGTGCTTGAGTGCAATCTGTTTTCAATAGTTTTTATTCTTAACATTTTCCTCTAAACTAGCATAAACAGTGAATTCTTAATTGCTCTTGTTTCCTAGTTTATTCACTTTGATTATTTGGTAAAGAATTCTTAATTTCTCTTTATTGGTAATCATCCAAGTTCCGTCTTTTAAATATGTTGAAGGATTCTTAATTTCCCTTCATCCCTTTTGAGTCCATTCCATCTTTTTTAAGTCTCTATTTGTTCCCTATTTAGCTACCTTGCCCTGTGAAACCATCCCTTGTTAAGAAACCAAATCTAGTTAAGCCATCTTCTTTGACTCCATTAGCCCAATGGCTTAAACTACTCAGTCCTACCCCTCTGCTATTGAATTTCACCACCAAACACAATCAAAATCCCTAAACTTTCATAACTAGCCTAATATCTTTCAAAACAAAGCTAAAACTTAAAGAGAGAGCCCTCTCTAGGTACAGATTGGCTAGATTTTGTACCTAAAAGTTGGTTTGTGGTTACCTCGGACCCCTTTCCTCTTCCCAACAACTTCAAGGAAAATCCGAGTGATAACAGAATAGTCACTCCCTCTTGTCTATAATAAGAAACAACCTAAATGAATAATACAATTACATTTGAGGAGTTACCTCCTGGTTTGACATGGTATCAGATCCAACGCCATTTTTGGCTTCCCTCTCTACTTTGTAACTCCCTTCTACCTATTCTGCTTATGTTCTGCCTATTTTGCAGAACTCACCTCTTGCAACCACTCCACAGGTGTGCCTCTGTCAAGAATTTGATAACGGTTCTACAAGTTTTCCCCTCTCTGGAAACTGTTGTGGCTGGTTATGTGAGGCAACTACTCCATGGTATTGGCCCTCCACCTTCCCTTAAAAAAAAAAAATCATGGGTACCTGCTTTGACACAGAGTTTTAGACTGTGACTCTCAGATTGACAGTGAAGAAAACCTGTAGATTACATGCCTTATTATCTATTTTAATATGTTTTTAAGTGGGTTGTACTGGTGAATTTTGAAAGAGGCATTTTATTTGAGTTTGAATAGGATGTTTTTAAGTGAGCTATACTAGTGAATTTTGAAAGAGACATTTTATTTTGTCAAAAATGTGCTTGTTTTCATCAGAGATACAGGTCTGAAATGTGTGCTTTGTTGATAGTTAGACATTGAGGTTCAATTTTTGTGTGGACCATCTCTAAATCGGACCTTCTGAAGTGGAAGCCTTACATATGTACTCACCTGTTGGGTTTTGTGAGCATGTCCATACCTTTGTTATATACATTCAAATTGTAGTTTTTTTTTACAAGCAAAAGTGCAATTTCTTACAGGTTATTGGCAGGAGAACTATATTTAAAAAAAAAATGCACTCATTAATATCTATTGTGGGAGTGATCCTCAATGGGAAGGAAAATTATCCTGAGTGGTCTCGGAAAATCAAACACTTTCTCATTTTTAATGAGCTGTGGAAAGGAGTGTGTGTTGGAAATAGAGATAAAGAGCCAAAACAGCTTACCTCAGATAAGGAATTCGCCATTTGGGAAAACAAGAACAACAAGGCTTATGCATTGATTGCAGCGTCAGTAAATGAAGAGGTGAGTCGCCATATTTCACCATTTTCAAATGCTTTCTAAGCCTTACAAAAACTGAAGGAAATCTATGAGTCACACTCTACACTTGAAGTTGTTCAACTCATGATTAAATTGTTCACCCTTGAATTAGAAAGTGATGATCCTCTTGCTCTTGCATCAGAAGTAAAATCTATTATGCATGATATCAAAGTCACTAATGTTGAACTGGACATTCCTTTGATAGCTTTTTTCAAGGAACTTTATATCGCTTACTCAAATTATCTTGAGTCATTGCAAGCAAATGGAAATCTCAAAGATATTACCTTTGACTCCCTTGTGAAAAAAAATGCTGAAAGAGAGAAAGCTTCTGGGAAGAAGACAACTCCTCAGTCTTTTGAAGAGGCTATGTGCCTTGCACATAAAGAGAAGAATCTTGCTCAATATTCTTCTAGAGGAAGAGGTGGTCGAAGACGAAGAGGTAGAAATTTTAGAGGCAGGGGGGAGACACTTTCAAGGAGAAAAGTCATATTTGCACTGCATATGCTGCAAAAGAGATGGATCACATGATGCATCCACATGCAAGTTGCCTTGGGATAGAATTGAGCATGAAATAAACCAACCCAAAGGTAAAACTAATGACAAAGAGAAAGGTAAAGCACCTGAATTTTCTCACTATGTTGTGGCACACTATAATATTGGAGTAAATGAAGACTTATTTAATGCTTCACTTGCTTCTTGGAAAAATGATTGGTTGCTTGATTCAGGAGAAACTTGCCATATGACTTTTAGAAGAGATTTTTTTGAAGAATTTACTGACAATAATGATGGATCAGTATACTTTGTACACAAATCAAAACTCAAGCCATTAGGGCTTGGTACAATCAACATTAAATTTCCTGGTCTTCCAGACTTTCTTCTGCATCATGTTTTATACCTCCCATAGCTTAGGAGAAACTTGTTGTCCTTGGTCCACATCCGTTAGCGAGGACACTCCATTCATATGTTTGATGGCAATCTTGAGGTGAGAAAAGCATCATACCACTCACTTTTCATGGCGGGGATAGAAGAAGAAAGGCTTCTCAAGCTGCAGGGTACCTCTACTCGTGCACAAAGTTTCTCATACAATTCTCATTATGAACAAGGTACATTTCCATCAAGTTTATTATGGCATGCTAGATTTGGACACATGAACTATGACAACCTCCGCTTGTTGAAGAAAAATGGTGTTATTGGTTTGCCTACAATTCCTAGGAAACTTAAGAAATGTGATGCTTGCATTCTAGGAAAGCATAGAAAACAATATTTTCATGATTCACATTCCAGAGCACATAGAAAACTTGAACTCGTTCATTCAGATTTATGTGGTCCAATTCCTGTTCCTTTTGCAAATGGAAATAAATATATGATGACATTTATTGATGACTACACCAGAATGTGTTGGGTTTAGTTATTGAAGAACACATCTAATGCTTTTCAAACATTCAAGAACTTTCATACATGGATTGAAAATGATGCACAATCTCATATTGGCTCTATTCACACTGATAATGGAAAATAATACACTTCAAATGAATTTGAAAACTATCTTCGCCAACATGGGATCAAACATCAAACAACTATGCCTTATAATCCCCAATAGAACAGAGTAGCTGAAAGAATGAATAGGACAATCTTCAATATGGTGCGTTCCATGATGTTTTTCAAAAATGTAAAATTGATGTTTTGGGCTGATGCATTTCTATGTGTTGTATATGTAAAGAATAGATGTCCATCTAATGCTATTAGAAACAAGACTACTTATGAAATATGGTATGGGCACATTCCTTTGGTAAAACATCTCAGGGTCTTTGGTTCCACATGTTATGCCTTGATACCAAAGGTACATAGAAAAAAAATTGGTGCAAGAAGTCGTAAGTGTATCTTCCTGGGGTATTCAAACACCTCCAAAGCATACTGTCTCTATGATGAAGTCAATTAAAAGTTTGCTGTCTCTAGACATGTAATCTTTCTTGAATCATCCAAAACTAACAATGTTGTTGAGCGGCAACTTGATCACTTGGATAGATTCACAAATGAAAAATAATTTCAAGAATTTGATAATCCAATTCCACATCTTGAAGGGGGGATTCCTATACTAGAGAAATCTGTGGAATCTTCTTCTGAAGCACTCTCTCCCCTGCATGAAACTCCAACAACGGATGATAATTTGAGTGATGTTATTGACAGAATTGGGAGACTCAATCTTGATTCAGTCCAAACTCAATCAATGGAGAAGCTTGCACCATCTTAGAAAGGTCCCCCAAAGTGGCTGACAAAGACACTTGAAAGTGTTCATCCTTATGAGGTTGGAAAGACAAGAACTAAAAATTCAACCCGACAAAATGGAGGTGATGTAGATGACTCTGATTCACCTATTGATATGGATGTTTCTTATGATTGTGAATTGAATTTGTCTATAGATTTTGAACCAACTTCCTTCAAAGAAGTTGCTTCTCATGATGAACGTAAAGAAGCAATGCAAAAGGAGTATGATGCCTTGATAAAGAATGACACTTGGAAGCTGGTTGATCCTCCATTGGGAATCAAACCAATTGGCTGCAAGTGGGTCTACAAGAACAAGTATAAAGCTGATGGCTCACTTGACAAGCACAAAGCCAAGCTTGTGGCAAAAGGTTTTTCACAGAAGGAAGGGGTCGATTATGAGGAGACTTCCCCCCCCACAACAAAATGGGCTACCATCCGGACACTCTTTGCCCTAACAACTCAGAATGGTTGGAAAGTCCATCAAATGGATGTAAAAACTACTTTCTTGAATGGAAATCTAAAAGAGAATGCTTTTATGTCCCAGCCTGAAGGATTTGTTGTAAAAGGACATGAACATAAAGTATGCAAACTTGTGAAATCCTTGTATGGCCTCAAACAAGCACCGCGAGCCTGGTATGAAAAACTAACTGAGCATCTTCTGAAACTCAATAACAAACATTATGATCTTGATGATGCAACTTTTTTTATCAAGAAGGTTGGAAAAAAAGTTGTATATCTTGTGGTATATGTAGATGATCTTTTGATGACAGGGAACAATGTGAGCTACATTGCATCCATAAAGAAGGAATTGAGGAAAGGCTTTGAAATGACTGATTTGGGATATGTGCATTACTATCTTGGTATTGAAGTAACTCAACATCTGAAGTCCATATTCCTTTCTCAAAAGAAGTACATTGGAGATCTTTTGAATAGATTTGGCATGACTGAATGCAATCCTCTAACTACTCCAATGGAACAAAACTTAAAGCTCACATCCATTGAAGGAAAAGAATTTGAGGATGCAACAAAGTATAGACAACTTATAGGAAGTCTCAACTACCTAACTACTACCAGACCAGACATTTCGTTTGCTATTGGAATCCTCTCTAGGTTTATGCAAAAGCCTTGTGAGGGGCATTGGTCTGCTACAAAAAGAGTTCTAAAGTACTTGAAGGGAACTCAATACTTTGGAATCAAGTATACATAGGTGGGCGACTTCAGCTTGATTGGATACTTTGATTCAGACTTCGATGGAGACAAAGAAACCGAGGTATCTACTTCAGGTTATGCTATGAGTCTTGGATTAGGAGCCGTCTCTTGGAGATCGCACAAACAATTAGTTCCAATAGATTCCACAACAGAGGTAGAATGTGTGGTAGCAGTTGAGGCAGCAAAAGAAATTGTGTGGCTCAAGAAAATTCTTGAAGATTTGCACGTAAAACAAGTACAATCGACTCCACTCATGATTGAAAATACCTTGAAAATAAAGTTGGCCAAGAACCCAAAGTTCCATGATCGAACGAAGCACATCAATACAAAATATCATCTAATTCGACATCATGTTAAGGCCAAAACAATCCATCTTCGCCATTGTTCCACCAATGAGCAGATTGTAGACATCTTCACCAAAGTGTTTGGAAGAGAAAAGCTTGAAAGATTCAGAACGATGCTTGGACTCACCAACATCCCTTCAGATTAAGCGGGGGGGGAATTTTGACACCTAGTCATAGGGATTGGGTGAACAAATGTAATTAGTGTAAATAAATAATAGAGGAAATGGAGAGTCATCAGGAGATGAATTGAATACACTCCCTCTTGTTTATAATAATAAAAAACCTGAATGAATAATACAATTACATTTGAGGAGTTACCTCCTGGTATGACATATTTAAACAATATAGATCATAATAACATATGGGGAACAAAGATACAACAAATTTACAAAAGAAAAACATCACCAGCCTACTTGAAACAAGAATCCTGGAACATATTTCTGCATTAAAGAAATGATCACTTTCAGCTCATTGAACAACTTTACATCAAGATCATGCTTTCTTCATCCAAGTTCCAACATTGGTACTTCAATTTATCAAGTACATATACAAAATTATCAAAAAATATCTTGAGTGAAAACCTTAAGATATTTTACAAAATATCCTAAACTATTTTTAAAAATAGAACAAAAATATAGATCACTTTAAACTGTTGAATCTGATCACACTATCTTAGAGGGCTGTTGTTGATGACTGGGTCTGGAAAATTTCTTCTCGGTTACTAAAGACAAAACTTCTTTTTACTCCAAGAGTTGACACAACTGGTCCCTTCTATCTTCATCTGGAATGGGCATTTTCACCAGCTTTCTATAAGTTTCATCTACCTCCATATATTTCTAGAAAGTTGGTTTGACCAAAAATAAATGCTTCACTTTAGCCCTGACAAGAAAATCTAATTCTAAAGGATCCATGAAAGCTTTTACTGTGATTGTGCCTTTGATAGTAGAAAACTTTGATTTGTACCGGGTTATTGAGTATAATTTTTGCTAGTAATCTATTAGAGGCACTAACTTTCCTCCAATCCCCTTTAGTCCTGGTAGTCGTTTTAAATGTAATACATTGAATTTCTTATGGAACTTTTAGATGTTGGTCTCCAAATGTTGGCACTTGTTTTCCAATTGTACTAGTAAATTCCTTTTAGTAAGGACTCTCTTGACTTCCAAAATAGTCTTTGTTCTATCTGCAATTTCAAATTCTGCTAACTCATCCTTCGTCTTTGAATTCAAAATTTTAGTTAAAGTATTAGCTTCCCCTAGCCTCTGTCCCAAGTTGTTTATGAATTCTTCAATTAGCCCCTTTGATCTCTATATTAAGTCCTCTTGTTCAAAGATTATTTCAATTGAAGGCCATATTTCTGTGATGGCCTCATTGATTTCAATCCATATACTTTCTTTTGCATGTGGTAGTGTTTGAGCCATTACAGACACATTTTCCAGCCACTAAATCTTTTGGGTTAGCCTATGATATTTTTGTAGCCCTGCTATAAATGAATTATCTATGTTTAATTTATGCTCTTGTAAGGTTTTAAGTTGGGCCTTTAATTCTTCAATTTGTTGCCCTCTAATAAATGGTCTTCCATAGCTTTAACCAGTTCATTTGAGAAATCTGTGGTTTGTGCTTCTGTTGTTGTCGATGTAGATGCTCCTGCTATGGATGCATATGAAATAGGGACTATTGTCCGTGGAACTATTTCTAGTTGTGAAGACTGCTCCTTTTCCTTCAACAATCTTTCCATCTCAACCTCCATGTCCTTAATTTGGCCATTTTGTTGAATTACGATTTTGAACATGTCCTCTTTTTCCTTCTCAAGCTCCCCAACTTCCTTAGTCTGTGGGTCTTCTATAGAAGGAAGCTTGAGCTTCTTCTTGAGTGTTGCAATATCAACATTCTTCCTTTTTACAATCTCTTATGTTGCTTTCACATCATTGGGATCATACCCTAGTTTGATTACAAGGTCTTCTAATGATTTGATTTTTGTATGTTTAGCCAGAGATGAGTTATTTTCAAGTTTTAATTGAGATTGTATATTGTTGACTGGGGCTTGAAATTTGGATGTTGTCATGGAAATATTGGTTAGAGTAGAGTATAGAATTTCACTAGTTTGTTTATGCATGGCTATTTGGTCAATGAGGTGTATCTACTAGGCATCAAAGGGAAATATAAACTTCTTGTAATCAGTTGGATTTTTCGGAAATGGGACCTGTGCTTGAGGGAATTCCATTTGCATTTTCCCCTTTTCTGTGTCAAAGGTTGAAATAATATTTTGTTGTGAAGAAGCTATCTACTTCCAGAATTGGGATTATGTGGTGGCTTTGAGCAGTTCATTTTTCCTCTTGATTTCTTTGAATTTGGAAAAAATATTTGGTTCAGCTTGGTCCTGAACCAACTCTATTGTTTGAACTGTATCTGGGGGATCTTGGGAAGTTGAGGAAGATGGAGATCCTGTGAGGATATCTTCTTTCCTTGTAGAGGCATGAGGGCCTGTTAGCACCATGGTGGACTGCTTATCATCCTCCTGCAGAAAAAATAGTGTAGGATTAGTCTTTTGCTTCTTCTTGTATATATGAAAATCTTTAAATCCAATCTTTTTCACTGAAGGGGAAACATCCTTTCTTTTCCTCCTGTCCTGTTTCTCTTGAGCTACTGGAGTCTGTGAGGTAGTTGTGGATATCACCTACTCTTCTGCCCCCTATATAGTATTCTCCTCCCACTGACTTTGATTCATAAATTTCTCTATCTCTAGTCTAGGAAATGATGCCAAAGAGATCATATGACCAGGTGAAACTCAACTTGAAATTCATTTTCTTAAGAAGCAAATCTGGCTCCTTACTTGTTGCCCTAGTGTTACATATAAATGGTCCAACCTTTGTCTTGATCTTAAACTGAGACTTCTTCTTTGCTACAACAAAATGGAGATAATCCATATTCATCATTTGTATTATATATTCTAATGATAAGATCCTCATGGGGACAAATTTTGGTAGCATGTATGGTGGAAATTCACACCCATAAACTCTTATCTTGGTATAGTTTTTCTACAAGTACCAATCTCCTACCTTAGTCTACTCATTGAGGTGAAAAATTCTATATATTTATGGTATTATCCTAGGCCCCACATCACTGTTTAGCAAGCAGGAAACTGTATGTAGAAACTGATCTACAAATTCATTGAATGTAAACTCATTGGAATGCTTCCTTGTCAAGGAAGTTCAATGAATTATTGATTGAGAATTGCCTTTCTCATCTATTTTTTGGAATGAAATCTGGAATCTCTTGGCCTGGTGAAATAAAAATAGATACACTAACATAGTAGCATATTTAAACACTCCCTCTATTGATAATTTCAGAAATTGATCATGAATTGTATCTGTTAGGAACTAACTATAGTTGAAAATGATAGAAGTTTTCTCTCATGTGGAAAAATCTGATAGAAAACCTAGGATGGGCTCATCAACCCACTGATCAGATTGATAGCTTAAAAGGAATGATACTAAAGAAATAATATGCTTGGTCATGTCTGGAAACATAGAAGATGGGTAAGGTGGATTATTTTTTGGTAGCTCAACATCTTCTGGTAAGAAAATTTTAAAAATTATAGCTCTCTATGGGAAGGTAAGTTTTTTCCATGAGGGAATCTACTGAAAATGGGCTTAGAGAGTCATTATTTTGATTGACTCAGGGGCTATGTTGAACAAAATGTCTCTGTTCCGAGCGACAACTATCGCCTGACTAGGAATATACCTAAACTAACACTAGGAGACAAATTAAGGGAAATGGTGTGTCTGGGGGAAGACAAATTGGGGTAGAAGAGAGTCCCAGAGACTCAAGTCATCACTCTGGTCTAAGAAGTTTTTCTTTAACTAGTTGTGAAGTTCATATAAGTCGAATTCACAACTGGTTTAAGCAATTTTCTACTCCTGGTCCAGGTTTATGACTCGGGGTAACATGGGGTTTTCCTCAATATTTTTGGACTTTCCTTTAGGGGCCATGATGAATAGAAAGAGGAAAAATTGGAGTTTTCGAATTACCTGGGAGAATGGTTGGAGACTGGTGGCCAAATGCGGACTAGTAATTGGCTGGATATACAGGTCACAATGGTGGTCTGGATCATTGTAGCAGTGGCAGGTTCTACTGACTTGGTGCTGCAATAGGTTCTGGTGTACAAGCGAAGCACTATAACAACTCTGATACAATTGGCACCTTGAAACAACAAAGGAAACTACATAACGAGTTTTCGGGGTAAATATAGGCAAAAGTGATTTACTGTTGTAATTTAGCAGTTGGAGGAGCGGGTCCGTTGTCGCGGGAATGGGTAAAAATTAATTGCTTAACGATCTAATGCTGAGGTGGCAGCAATGTATTGGGTAGAAGCGGTTTCGAGGGGTTAATCTGGTGGAAAGATAGTAGGTGAATGGGAGGATTCCATGTAGTGGCATGGTGTCGAAGCAAGGTGGGGATAGGAGGGCCACCTAGCAGAAGGGGAATGGAAGGGAGCGAAGCAAAGTCAATGGTCGTGGGAATATGCAGGACACGGCGGGTGGTTTTCGGAGGGAGGGGAGGGTAGTAGAGGGTTTTAGGAGGGGGGGTAAGAAGCACCTGGGAGGCCACCACTTTGCAAAAAACGGTAATTGGTTTCCCCTTTTCAAACCCACCCCCCCCCCCCCCCGTGATTAAACGTCAGAGGAGCTCAGGTGGGGGGGGGGGGGGGTCGAATGCGGTCACCCCTCTTTGATCTGGGTGGGGTGAATCGTGGCTGCTCACTTTTGCACATTGTTTATTATAAATAAAAAACTTCATATTCACCAAATAAATTTATTACAACCATATTAATCACGCTTATAAGATGTGATTAATTAATCTTAAACATACTTAATTAACCTTAATGAGGCATTTGGACTTGCAAGTGCATATTGATTTTTTCTAAGGTTATTCATCATTTTCTTTTTTTTTTTTTTGAAAAATACATCTATTTTTATTTTTAAGTGGCATTTAGACTAACTCAATGATTGGGGCTATTTTGATTCTTTTTTATTTCTTTCATTTTTTTCATAATATATATTTTTTATTTTTCTATCCCCTTTCTTTTCTTTTCTTTTCTTTTATTCTATTTTTTCTTTTTCTTTTATTTTGAAAATAATTTATAGAAAGGAAAATTATTTACAATAATCATACTCATGAAAATTCATAGATAATCAACTTATGATCCTATAGATTATAGGACCCTAACAGTGGCTCCAATGGGGATGGAATGCTCCTTGTGAGATGTCAAGAACGTTGTAGATCAGTAGCCTTTATCCATTGGGCATGGAGTCCTTATTCTGTAGATAAACTGATTACTTGTTGTTATTCTTAAATATGGGTAACAAATCACCAGAAGCTCAGGGCCTTCTCTTTGGGCTTCAATTTTTGATGTTAGCCACCTTCACTCTTGCAGTAGAATAGTAAAATGATATATACAATGATTCTAAATGAAAATTGATTTAACTTTGAGGAAATTAGTGTTTGAGAATTCTGCCATTGACAAGTCCCCTGGGTAGTGCTTCTCTAGTCAAGTCCTTCAAGAAAAATGCATTATTTCCTCGGAAGGCTACAAATTTGTAGGGTCCTTTCCACAAATGATCAAATTTCCCATGTTTTCCTTTGTCCTCATTCCTTGAATCCCGTTTCAATACTAGATCCTCTAGTTTAAAATCACCTACCTTAGTCCTTTTATCATGGATCTTTTAAATCTTATCCTAAATGATATGAGTTCTATTGTAGACTTCCTCCCTGGACTATTGCAACTGTATTGATTGATTAATTCTTCTTTGTAAATAATTGGTTTCTACTTGAGATTCTTGTAAAAATTTCAACACAGGAAATCTGAGAGAAGTAGGAAAAACAAAATCAACTCCATATACTATTTGGAATGGAGACATCCCAATATACATTTTGGTACTAATTCTGTCAACCCACAACACATTGATCTTTCTATGTGAGGATTTTTTATTCTCTTGCAATATATTTTTGATGATGTTGACTAAAATCTTGTTGGAGGATTCAACTAACCCATTTCCTTGTGGATAATAGGCAGTAGAGTGTCCTAAATTTATGTGGTACTTGTTGTAAAAATCAACCATTTTCTTTTATTTAAAGGTAGCAACATTGTCAGTGATAATATTATGGGGGCATCCAAACCTTGACAGAATTTTACCTTCTAAAAATTGTATGATGACCATGTTTGTAGCTCACCTAGTTGGGATAGCCTCAATCCACTTAGTAAAATAGTCAGTGGCCGTTAAGATCCATGTATGTTGAGTTGAGGAGCTCGGATGGATTTCTCCAATGAAATCTAGGCCCCACTATTGGAAGGGGACCTCTACTAAAATAGGCTTTAGGTATAGGGGAAACAACTTTCTTTTACCTTCAAAAATTTGGCATTGATGGCATGTTGAGACTTTCTTGTACACATTTTCAAATAAAGTGGGCCAGTAGAAACGAATTTTGAGGATTTTTTTGGCTATGGTTTTCCAATATAAGTGTCCTCCATAGTCTCCTTGATGGAATTCCTGCATCATATTATCAGCTTTATCCTTTAGTAAATAGTTTAACAAAATACCTCCAGCATCTTTCCAATATGTATTTTGATATAAAATGCAAAATTTCATAGCTTTTAACTTAGGACATCTAGCTTTAGTTTTAGTTAAACCGAGAGGAGATTGTAAATTCTGTAAAACAAAAATGATATATGCATACCATAAAGAGGTAGAAAATGCTTCTAAAATCTATGGAGTCACCTGCTCTTCCTGTTCATCAAGAGAAGCTATGAAATTTATGTCAAGAGCATGGAAATTTGACTCGGCCATTATCTTAGCCAATCCCCTCCCTTTAATAAGCTTGGTAGGTTTTATTTCAATATCATACTCTAGGATGACTGCTCTCCACTTGCCTCGTTTTCCATCGGGATTTTTTTGTGTATGAATATATTTTACCATAGCACTAGGAACATAAGCAATGATGTGGGAATGTTTTTGGATTATTGGGCCCTGACCCAGGTTCAGAAGAGTTATTAGCCAAACAAATCCTGCAGCTACCGGCCCTTTCGGCAACAACCCGCGGAGTTCGGACTGAGGTCTCACCCGAGGTAGTAGGGGAGGGTGCTGGAACCAAGTTTCTGCACCCTTGGGATGTCTTGATGTGGTCTGGAGGGGTCACAAACCGTTCGGTGGCCTCGTGCCACTTTGGATTGTTATCGAGCTTCCGCAAAGATCTGCGTGGGTGTACTTGCTTATTAATGAAATTATTATAGATCTGATCTTCTTGGTATAGTATTTAAGCAAACATTTAACAATAAAACCCAATGCATGCAATTATAACAACAAAAGATATAAACTCATATAATAGATGCATAAACTAGAACATAATAGATCCGTGATACTTCAGAAACCACTTATCTTTATTAAAATCTTCTGTTCATACAACAAGATCTACCCTGCGCACTCAGCTGTAGGGGCCTGCGCACACAACTGCAGACTCTATCGGGCCTCTACGCACACAACAGCAAAGCCCGTATCTATCTACTAATGCCCTTGACTTGGACTTACAGACACAAATAGTATTGTCTTCACAAAACCATAACACCAAGATCTAAGAAAAAGACTTCTCAAAAACTGACCTCTAGCCATAGAGCCTTGCTCTATTTATACATTCCAATGGTCTGCGAACCATGGGCAGGCTGACTCTCTTCCTATTATTTTACATTATTCTTAGGTGGACAGCCCTTTGACTTGACTCATTACAATTCACGCTCTGTGCACTTCGCGAAGTCTTTACTATACTTTTTTCCCAAAACTATGGACTTAGGGTCCCAAAACTGTTATGCGGGGCCTCCGCTACCCAACAGGCCCCCAACAGGCCCCCAACACAATCAACGTGATTCATCCCAAGTCACTCGATTGGTGCAGCAATATTTGCGCAAAGGTCATGCAACAACTTCTGTGCTTCGCTTACACTTGCAACAAATTCTTCCGCCATCTTTTGTACTTGTTATACGCGAGCTGTTGATGTATCAGTAGTTGCCTGTCTGGTTGCATATGTTGCCTGCATGTGGGCCACCTTTTGCTCGATGGTGGTGGAAACCTCAAACGCCTCATCAAGCCAAGGCTGGATCCATTCTTTAATTATTGCTGCTTTTTGCCGAGCGGTGTTAGCCTGTATCTTAAGAACCTGAGCCTCCCTCATTTTGGCCAACCGCTGCGCAATAGCAATTGTTTGCATGGTCCCCCTAACATTATCATAGGCTTGCTGTAGCTCCCTTGCCTCTATTTCCAACTGTTGTAAGGTTGGATACTCCTGTAGGGACGTGAGCGTAAGAAGTGATCGATCCAACACATTGGAGCACTCCTGCATAACACATGCTATTATTTCTCGTCCAGATTGAATGAGGCCTCTCTGCTGTTCGGTGACCTCCGGTGGTATAGATGGTTGTGCATTGCGTTGCAGCTCTGCGATTTGCAAGTTGAGAGCCAACTGAATTGTCGCAGCCTCCTCCTTTGCTTCGCGGAACCCACTAGCCAGCTTGTGGATTTGTATGCCAATAGGCAACTCGGCCGCAATCTCCAGCTCAGGGGTACACGAACATGCTTCCCCTACAAGTTGCTCCAACTGCTGACTCTATGTGACTGCTTCATCCTGTTGGATGCTCAACTATTCTATATTAATTCTCTGTTCACTGAGTACCTGTTCTGCACGTCCTTCCCTGGTGTAGAGCTCCATCGTTGTGCTATCTTGGAGCTGGTACAAGCTTTCACGTGGGAGAGTAGCCAAATTTAATCCAAGCCCCGTAAGCCAGCCCACCATAGCTCTGTCCACCACGTTTTCTATTATCAATGCTCCTACTGGGATCACGATAGTATTAGCCATTTGGGCCTTTAGCAGCTACTCAGTGATTGACATACTCGTAACTCTACGAGTAGTGATGGTTCCTAGTTGTGAGGCCCGTGTCCCAAGTTCCGTATCTATGCACGGAGTGCCCCCAACACAATCTGTTGCTTCGACATGGCCTCATTGATTGCTTCCCAGGTGACTTCATGAACTGTGTCCCATATGTCACCTAGGTCACCCTCAGTCAATGTGGTCAGTTCTCCGTCCCATTTAGACGGTTTGGCCTTCTTCCGCGGCTTCGTCCATTCTGTCGGCTACGCCATTTTAAGGGCACACCCGTGGTGGTTAGCAGTGTTCCTTCCATCCCTATATTCGTGGTTGTCTTTGTGGGCACCTTCGGACTGCTTTCATCCTTTTTCGTCGCAGCCCCTTGTGTGGGTGTTTTATGTGTAGAAGCCTGCGCTACCTCTCAGGTCGCTTGTACTTCTGCAGCGTGCTATTCATTCCTCTTTTTCTGTGTTACATGCTTAGCTTCAGCCTTATGATTTTGGATAGTGGTCTCATCGCGCCCCACCGCGTCGGGTCCGCACCACTCTGGTGGCCAGGTATCCAATACCACAAAGATAGCCTCGTCAATGGCAATGAAAGGGAGTGTGGACCACGTCTAGTCTGGGTCCTTGCATACCCGGATGTATACATAGTGCATGTCTGCCTTAAACTCGATGATGTTCTTCACACTATCATATGTCTCGTCAGACAGACAGGGTTGCTGGTTGATCCATTGTCAGACGTTTGCTTCCATTAGTATCCAGAAAATCTTGATGCCCTAGATTCTTGCAGCATCCCTTGTTGCCCAGAGTGACGCGTATTTGGCAGCTTCTAGCCAATCTTGGTCCAAGGAAGGGAACTGGCTGTCTTCGAGTAGTTCACTTGTAAACAACATGATGGATAACAGCAACCATGCATAGTGGAAAGTCTTACCTTCTTCTTGGACCTCCCTGCAGTTGGTCAGGAATTCGTCGCAGAGGAACTGCACCCAATTGAACCATTCCCCTTCTGCGCACCGCTCCGCTAGCGTGACGACTATTGCTGGGACCTCGTTGGCACAACATTTCCGCATCACTTTTCCTGCCAGCAACTGGGTAGCAATGCGAACCCCTTTGTTCAAAATACTGTCAATAGCATACCCTCACTGCTTCTTCTCCAAATTGTATTTCTTTTTCAAGGTTTTCGTCATCGTCACATCGCCACTCATAGAAACTATTTCCATGGGGTCCCTGCCTTCATAGGGAAGCTGCGTGATCTTGTGAATAAGTTCAGCCATGATGGGAACGGGTTTGTTTATCCATAAGTATCCATCGTGTACCAAATAGAGCAATTGTCGGATGACCAATATTGTGATGGGGGGCCGTTGAAAATGTGGAATGGACAGGAGACAGAGTAACCCAACTTCCTCCACCTTTTGCAGCCACTTCCTCGGCTGGAGTGTCGTAACAGTTCCCTCCACACGTTGCTTCATGAGTTTGCTGGTCGCCAAATGGGGAAACTTATCGGTATCTGCAAGGTCCCAGTCTTCAAACTTCATGGTCAAGATGCGGCCGGTCACCGTTCCTTTGAGTGGCACCTCTTTAGGAAGGGACGGGGTGATGAGTATGTTATCAATGTCATCCAGATTTGTAGGGACCTTAGCCTTCCCTTTGCTTGGAGGAACATACTTGGGTCATCTTATCGGCTGGATATTTGCTTCGCATTCTTCATCTGGTTCTATTTCTTCAACATAGGTCAGAGGTACCTCTTCCTCCTCGTCTCTCTCAATAGTAACAACTTTGCTCTTTTCTTCCATTGTGAGCTTGCTAAATCGTAGATTTCGTAGCGACGTCCTTACTGGTCCGGTATCTAGGGATCCTTCTTGGTCCGTAGTGTCCTGGGTGATTTAGGGATTTCGGCTGCCTGTGGTGTATGATTCTATGGAACCTCCTTGGTGGGGGTTATCGACCTAAGGAATGACTCTCACAATTCCTTTGGCAATGCCTGAAACCATGGGCTTTCTTTCATCAGTTTTTCATTCATCTTTCTCCTCTCAGCTTGAACCCAGGGCATCCTATTCTTCGAATGATCAAGCTTTGTTGTGTGCCCCTTCACTTTCTTTTTATATACGATTTCAAATTCAAATTCGGCATTTCACCCTATTCATGGCTCATTAATGCGATTTCCGCAGTTACCCCTATGCCTTAACTGCCCGCCGCCCACTCCTCGGTGTCTTAAATGGGACATCTTGTCATGAACAGTAACTGCAACGGTCACCTTCCATCCCTCCCACATGGTAGCGCAGCCCTTGGTACACTGATGCATTCTATGTGTTTGACTGGCCTTGTGCGCCACGATCTAATCACGTAGCTTTCCTGCAGCCTGTTTTATAGTCCCATGCCCTCTTTCAACTGCGTGGAGCACTGAGACTGGGCCTCCTACAGATAGTCAGGTGGTCACACCTATTGTGTGAGCCTTCCTTTTCCCTGCTAGCCCGGGCCGCAGGCACCCTTCGTGTATCTTCGAATTGAATAGCTTCTTGCAGTTTGTACTCCCTTGTTCAGTAGGGTGCAGTCGCAACCATGATAGCAGGGTCACGGCTGGTGCCAAGATCGTAGGAGGGCCGACCCAGTCTGGTTCCTTCCCTCATGTGCTCGCACTATCTGTTTGTGGGTCTCCTATTTTTATTTTGTCAATTTCTTCATCCAGCCTCGCGCTTTTCCTTCTTAGCCTTGCCCCTCTTTCCTCTAGTTCATGAAGTCTCAAGCTACCACGCTGAATGGCTTCCTGCAACCGCCGGATCCTTTCATCTAGGTCTGTTTGTTTAGTTCGAACGACAGGGGCAGTGGTCGGGAATTTCCCTTTTCTTCCCGTCTGACCATGGATAGAGTTTCCTTGGCACACCCTGCTCGGTTTATGGTCTTATTGGCCCAGCAAACCCTGGTTACGTGCATATTCAGTTGGGTCGATGGGTGTGCAGCATACCACTATGTCCACCATGGTAGATGGTTGGCCGCCCTGCTCCATCGTGGCTGCCCTGGCTGCGTTCGCCATGCACGTCCCCCAATCCATACCTGGAACCACCTTCTACCTCCGCGCTCATCTCCCCCATCTTCCGTTGTGCACACCACCCTGGTGTGATTGCCGCGTGTGGTGCCTCTTCCATCGCCCCCTGCAGCTTCGGCCTTATGATTGAAGTTCCACTAGGAGTGACAAAATCCTCCTCCTTTGTTGCGCCGTTGTCCGCTGGCTATTTCCATGCCTCGGTTGTCATGCGTCATAGTGATCTAATCATCATGTTACAGTTGAGTGTTGTGACTTCGTGCAATCGGTTCTGCCATCGTTCGATCTCCTCATCAGAATTCGAGGTGCAGGAACTATCGCGCTCCCATGAGATTCTTCCATTCGCTGTGGGATTCACCTGATCTTGGTCTTGTGCTGTTATCTAGTAGATGCAGTCCAGCTCATCGTCACTGTCCTCGTCGCGCACCGGTTTGGTGTAGCATGCTCCTTTAGCTGGGTCCAGTGGAACTATTACCCGGAGTGACTTTTTTCGAACGTCATTTTTCGCCTTTTTAAGTTGATGACCCCATTCATGTCCGTGGCCCAATCTATTCCTAGCAATGCAGGGTATGGATTACTGTCATCAACAATTTCTATTACCTCGAAGTCGGTTTGTGTACTTACGCCTTCAATGTCCACTGTCACCCCTTGCAGTCGGCCCATTGGTAAGATCTTTTGTTGGTTGGCCATCCTCAGTTGAATAGGAGACCACTGCAGTGCGGGCCTACCCATGCGTTCCCACGTTTGCTTAGGCAACACATTTGCATCCGACCCTAAATCTAGAATGACCTGGTCCATCTCATACTCACCAATTTGTGTTGTCATTCACATCTCCCGTCCAGTGCACAGAGCATGTTTTCCCAGTTTCTGGACTACGTACGGCTCCCTCGACCCTACGCACTTAGTGATCAGCTCTTGTAGTCCTTTAACAACTTTATTGTCACGCAACAACTTCATACATGTCTCTAAAAAGGTAGTAAGCATAGAGGGATCCATTCCCGGCTCAATTGGGTCCCTTCTACCTGGAGTAGAGACTTCCGTGAAGCTCTTCTGAGCTTCCTTAGGCGTCTTCTTCACCTGTTCCACCTCAAAGTTAGGTTCCCGTGTAGGGGCATCACGACCCTTCTCATCTTCTACAGACTATTTCCGCGCATCTCCCCTGGTAGTTGTGCCACTCCTTAGTACCATGTTTACGCTGGGGTCCTCTTTGCGCGGTTTTGACTTCATCATTTGGACATTTTGAGTTGGAGTGGGCTGTAATACCCCCTTTTCACGCATCTGGGCAATTAGTGTCAGACAGTCTACCATTTCATGGTCAAACTTCTCACAGTAGGGACACGATATTCTCATAGGGTTAGTATAATCGCGAGTGTAATGCCCTGGCCCACCGCAGTTATAACAGATCAGCTATTCATGGCCCCATCCAGGCCCCATTCCTCTTCCTCATCCACGTCCTTGGAATCCCCCACGGGGCCCTGCGGCTGGGTCGAAACCCTGCGCCTCAGTCTGCATTCGATAAGCTGGGGTCCTCTCCATCATTAGCTCGTAGCTTTGACAACTTCACTCATTGTGACCTATTGACCTACAAAAGTTGTAATAGAGTTGTTGCGGAGTCTAGGTATAATTCTACAACTGGTGGCAGTTGTTTATTGCGTGCTTTCCTCATACTTGAAAAATCACGCACCATAGGGCAGGCGCCGCATCGGCCCCCCTCCCACTAGATAATTCGAAAATATGGGACAATGGTCTTTGTCGTGACCTTGACCTTTGCATTTGATGCATCCTACTTTTGTGTGGTCGGGGCACCCTTTCATGCTTCAAGCTTTGCATTTCTAAGCATAAGTTTTGTAGTTGCGCATGGATTTGCTGAACTCCCAACCCCAGATCCTGTATTGGAGTTTCATGCAACCTCATCGCTGTCTCCAATGCTTTAGCTTGGGTTGAGATCTTTTGCTGTGATAGCGCCATCCTCAGATGTGGTGTCAATGATGCCACAAACCACACGTAGTGCTGCACATCTGTCAGCATCATATTTTCCTCACGGATTGTACTTTTCAATCTCTGATCCAGATCCCACGGGGTTTCACCAGGCATCATCGCAATCTCCTTGAATCCGATGATCGACTGCATTTCTAATTTTGGTTGGCTAAATTCTTTGTTCAGCGCGTCTTGAATTGCTACTATTCCTGCATTCGGGTGATCGCTAGAGTACTTTATATACCATGTCAATGCGCGGTCCTGCACAGTGCTCACCAGAGAAGCCTTTTTGATGTTCTCATCTGTTATGCCTTGGGCTTCCCATACAACCTTTACCACGAACCAGAACTGATTTAGTTCCTCATTTCCTATGCCTCTAAGAATCGGCAACTTGATCACACCTACCATCTATACACTTGGTGGTGGCACCGGTGGGGTGGGTGAAGATGGGTTGGATGTAGGTGATGGCGTGGATGGCAATGGTATTGGTGGAAAGTGCTACTTTATCGGACTGCGCTTCTCGGAGAAACCCTTCAAGCTCCTCCTCACTTTCTTGTGAGAATGAAATCAGAGGATTGTTTTCTAATCCTTCAGTCCCTCGGTAGCCTCTTTCGCTCCTCGTTACCCCAGACATCAATGGATGTGCATAACCCGTTTTTCACATAACAACATTTTAATCCAAGTATTCAATGATTTGATGTACTTACCCCGCGGCCCTTGGAGAAAGTGCCTTTCTGCCTCGCTGTAACTCATAGTTGTGTCTATCGCGAACTCGGTTATAAACCCTCCTATTACTCGATCCAACCAGTGATCTACTGCCTGTGCGATTTTGTCTTCAGATGCTTCCAGCCTACGCACCAACTCTGGAGTCCACACGATGGGCTGATCCAGTCTGCACCTTCCCTGACTGTCAGCTAGCCTCGTGATCCACTCATATAGTTCTGTTGAAAATGACGCAAAGAAGATCTCGTGGATTTCTGTGTATATGTAGCGATCCAACCACCTTTCCTTAGATATCTACGGATTTCTGTTTTCTTGTACCACGAACTCATGAAGCTTCTGATCCAACCAGTCTTCAAGCTCTTTCTTTGTAGGGTTCCAGTGTTCCAACATCAGACATCCCTTAGGCAAATCCCGGTCCTGGCAACGGAACCATTTGTTGGCTTATTGGGCCCTGACCTAGGTTCAGAAGAGTTATTAGCCAAACAAATCCCGCAGCTACCGGCCCTTTCGGCAATAGTCCACAGAGCGTGGACTAAGGTCTCACCCGAGGTAGCAAGGGAGGGTGCTGGAACCAGGTTTCCGCACCCTTGGGATGTCTTGATGTGGTTTGGAGGGGTCGCGAACCATTCGGTGGCCTCGCGCCACTTTGGACTGTTATCGAGCTTCTGCGAAGATCCACGTGGGTGTACTTGCTTATTAATGAAATTATTATAGATCTGATCTTCTTGGTATAGTCTTTAAGAAAACATTTAACAATAAAACCCAATGCGTGCAATTATAACAACAAAAGATATAAACTCATATAACAGATGCATAAACCAAAACACAATAGATCCGCGATACTTCAGAAACCACTTATCTTTATTAAAATCTTTTGTTCATACAACCAGATCTACCCTGTGCACTCAGCTGTAGGGGTCTGCGCACACAGCTGTGGACTCTACCAGGCCTCTGTGCACACAGCTGCAGAGCCTCTATCTATCTACCAACACCCTTGACTCAGACTTACAGACGTAGATAGTACTGTCTTCACAAAACCATAACACCAAGATCCAAGAAAAAGACTTCTCAAAAACTGACCTCTAGCCATAGAGCCTTGCTCTATTTATACATTCCCATGGTCTGCAAACCATGGGCAAGCTGACTCTCTTCCTATTATTTTACATTATTCTTGGGCAGACAACCCTTTGACTTAACTCATTACAATTTGCGCTCCGCGCACTTCGTGGAGTCTTTACTATACTTTTTTCCCAAAACTGTGGACTTAGGGTCCCAAAACCGTTACGCAGGGCCTCCACTACCCAACAAATGTAAAATATAAACTCCGAAATATTTTACTACTTTTACCAATGCAAAGGCTTGTTTCTCACTATTTTTCTGCAAAAGAACAACTGCAATAGTATGTTCAGATGCAAAATAAAAAATCATAAAATCCTTTGTAAAGTCAGGGCTAATTAAAACAGGAGCTATTGTTAAAGCTAACTTTACTTCATTAAAAGTTTTTTTGGCTTCAATGTTCCATTTTATCTAAACATATTTCTTTAGCATATCAGTGATGGCTTTTATGATCTCGACCATATTTGGAATAAATCTTCTGAGGAAGTTTATGTGGCTTATAAAAGATTAGATTTATTTCTTGTTTATGGGAGGGTCAACTTTTTGTATGGCTTTGACTCTATTAGGATCTATCCTGATACCCTCTTTAGAAATAATATGACCTAGAAGTTTTCCCTCCTTTAAACCAAAAAGAGTTTTCTTAGGGTTTAAGGATATTCCATACTTTCTACATTTTTCAAAAACTCTTCTTAAATGTATCAAATGGTCTTCATCTATTTTTTAAAACACAGTTATATCATCTAGGTAAATTACTATGAACCAAGGAAAATTTTAAGGATGGAAAAATTTCTTGAAGTTTAAAAACATTGGCGAATCTCACTAATCCCTAATATGCAAACTATAAAATGTTTATTGATATATTTGTAAAATTATTCAAATTTATAATGATTTTATATATAGCCTCTATACAATGTTGGCGATTTTTAAGGTAAAATAATTTTATATTCTAAAATTTGGGCGAATCGTCTTTTATAAAATTGGAAATTGGCGAATCTTTTTTGTGGAAAAATCATGGAAAATTAGCCCACTGGGCGAACATTAGCCCCTAAAATTTTCCATGCTATGAACCTATCTATTTCATTAGCAAATGCATAGTCCATAGCTCTCTGAAAGGTGGCCCCTCCATTCATGAGGCCAAAGGGCATCTTGACATACATAAAGGTCCCCCAAGGTGTAGTAAAGGTTGTCTTGTGTTGATCATTAGGGTGAACCGGAATCTTGTTGTACCATGAGAAACCATCCAACAAAGAAATTTTACTAGAACCAACTACTCTTTGTAAAATATGGTCCATTTTAGGGAGATTATAGTTGTCTTTAAGAGATACCTTGCTTAAATTCCTAAAATCTTCACAAAGTCTAATTTCTCATGTTTTCTTCCTAGTTGGTACTATATTAGACACCCATTTTGAGAACCTCAAGGGTACAATGATTTTAGCATCAAACAATTTCTTCACTTCTTTTTGTATTAGAGGTAATAACATTGGATTTACCCTTCTTAATTTTTGTTTGAAGGGTTTTTGTTCTTCTCTAATGGGGATGGTATGCTTTATGATACTAGTATCATAAGACTTTAAGTCCTCATAACTCCAAGCAAACACATCAGAGAATTCTTTAAACAATTCAATGTATTTTTGCTTTTCTTTAGGAGGCAAGGTTTTAGACAATTTTAAAATTTTAGGATTTTCTTTTGTTCCTATGTTATAGTCCTCTACCTCATCTCCTATAGGTTCAATTTTTGGATTTTTGGCCACATCATTGAAGTCAAAAATCTCTTCCAATGGCACCAATCCTCTTGGCAACACATTGTCCTTTAATTGTAGAACCTCAAGTTCTTCTTGATTCTCATCAATTTCGTTTAACATTATTTCTTTTTTATTACTATTTACATCATTATCTACATCAATATTCACACACTCAAACTTATCTTTCATTTGCAAAAAAATCTCTATTTTCTCATCATTACCAAAAACTTGCCAATATCTTACATTATCAGGAATAGCTAGCCTGTGTTTCACTTCCACCACAAGGCATCACCTAAAATATTTTGGCTTCAACGGATAACAAACAAATCATATTCAGAAAAGCATTGTAAAAAATCTAAGGTTTCGTTCCTATAGTCTCTTAATCTAGGGTGTTTAGCAAAATATTCACCCTTATTTTTATTGACAGATAGCTCAGAATCCCCATACACATAAATTATTTTTGCTCCTAATCACTTTAAAATATGTAGCCTTCACCGTCTCATATTCATCTATGTTATTGGTTCACTGAAAGTTAAGTTTGTAACCATGTCCCTTTTCCATATTTGTTGATGATTTTATAATGAAAACACCCCCCCTACTCCATCCTTACTCACAACCCCATCAAAATTCATATTCCAAAGAGCTTCTCCCTCTACATCCTTTTCTTCAGTATCCAATTTTATTACTTTTGTATTATTGATTTCAGCCTCTAAGTGTGAAACTTCATTTTATACACATTCATTATTATACAAGATAAATGAATCCATGTCTGAATGTACTGAATACAAGGGATAATTGTTGGGTTTGTCTTGACTACTAACCATGTACTTCATTAGTGTCTCCCTGTATAATATTCTTGGCTGACCAAA
This sequence comes from Pinus tabuliformis, assembly GCA_031772625.1. Classification (NCBI taxonomy): domain Eukaryota; kingdom Viridiplantae; phylum Streptophyta; class Pinopsida; order Pinales; family Pinaceae; genus Pinus; species Pinus tabuliformis. Next base: position 815,855,262 of record CM062813.1, read on the forward strand.
CACCAGAATGGTAGCATAATTCATATCCATTTGTAAAGTGCCTTGTAATTTTTCTCCCCAGGATCTAGAGAGCAACATTCCATACTTAGGAGGTATATATGCTACTATAATGTCCATCACCAAGCTCTTTGCTGGTATTTGGACTAGAGTAACACATAAATATTTGATTAATCCTAAGCATCTTACCTTACTTGAATCAAATGAATATAAATCTTTGTATGGCCTGGTTATGTCTAAGCCTAGTTTCTCCATAATAGCCCTAGGCATTAGATTGTGTGAGGCTCTAAAATCAAGCATCGCATTGTTTAGAATTTTATCATGAATATTCAAGCTAACATAGAAATGGAGTACACTTCCATCCTGAGATTTTCCTTCGACCTTAGGCCCAAATAATAACTCAGGTCGGTCATCAGTCAAATTGACTGTGACAATCCCTTCCCCTATCTTCAAGGATTTTATTACTTGTGATCTGTTATCACTGAAAATGCTGTAGTCAAAAATTTTTAGCCTGGCTTATAGAGTCGGTGTTTTCGCAGCGCCTGAATTATTTTTAGCAGTTTCGCAGCGCTACCTGTTTGAGTGATTTCGTAGCGTGCTACGAAACTGGGGATTTGTTCGAGTTTTCAGTGGAGGCCCAAATCATAGCATGCCTATCTGTGGATGAGGTTGATGTGCTTAAAGGTCTAATGCTGACTAAAGGATATAACTCTGGTGTTGTTGCATACAATGCTCTGATCTATGGATTTCGCAAAACAGGGAAGGCACAACAAGCAACATTGTTGTTAAAAGAAATGAAGTTCCCAAGCAATTATTAGAGCAGAATCCTAATGCTCGGCCACCTAGTCCCAGTCTACAGATCTTTCTGAGGACGATGATAATTGTCAAGATATGTTGAGTATGGCAGATGTCTATCTTATCCCATTTCTTTATCTAGCAGTCCCATTGCAATATTTCCGAGGAATTGAAATCAGTCCAGTGCATTCTCATATGTAGAGTTATTGCAGACAAATGCTGGCCTTTCCATTTTATCGCCCTATTCAAACTGTCATGAACTTACTAGTGAGTTTTATTTTCAAAATCTTGGCTGAAAGGGCACTCCTTCACTCCTAACATTGACAGTTCTGCAACATAAGAAGGTGATTTGATTTCTTAGAATCTGAAGTGGCAGCTTTGTGATTTAGTTTGAAGACCCTGGTCATCAGAACGATCTGTATCTTCATCAATGTTTTTATGTATGCATCCCCATTGTCCATCATAAAAAAATTTATCTAAACGAAAAGTGTCAAATACATGCCCTTATACCTTTCCTTGGGTTGCACTACAAACGAGATCATTTGGACAGTTTATGGGTGCATCCAGTTTGATATTAATCTTGTGCTACCCAATGGACTAGGAGGGCTGCTAGGTGCATGCCAGTTGATATTGTATGGCATATATTATGGGAGAGCTCGGTGGGATGAAAACAAAGATAAAGAAAATGGTGGTCATGCAGATAAGAGACAGATGGTAATTCACAGCAGATGAAAGCCCTATCTGGTGGCGGACATGCCAATAATGCTGAGAATTCCTTGAGGTCCAGCAGTCCATTACATTGCATGCGCCACATAGTCGAGAGATATTTCAAAAAAAAGGCTACAAGAGTTTGGTGGCCTTGATGCTGTTTGAGATGTTATTTTCAAATCATCCATGGCTGAAAGCGTAGGGCTGTTGCAAAAATGCATAAAGTTGAAGAATTAAAGATCTTTGTAGCTGTAATATTTTTGGATTATTGTTTGATCTGCACTTATTTTACAAAACACTGCGGTCTGTATTTCCAAGATCACCTTTTTGATGGCAGTCACATTTTCAAAGTGAACCATTGTGCTTGCGTAAGAGTGATTGGATATCCTTGGCAATTTTCAAGAATGCATCATCTCTTTCAATTCAAACATAGGGAAAATAACTCTCGGAGAAAGGAGACATACAATCAAAGATATTAACAGTACAAGAGCGGTTGCATGCTTTATCGCTTTTATATGCATGAAAAAGCTACTTCAAAAGGTTGGAAATCATTCATGTGTGTTTTGTTAAGATCTTAGAAATATACGATGGAAGGATCAGCTTATTGATTCCAGTTAAAGGGAAGGTTAAGGAGCGCATTTCCTGGAGTCGATGTAGAACTTTCAAATTATCCCTCCACCATTATTGAAGTGCGTGTTCAGCAAATTGTGCCAGTGTTACAAACAGGCAGCGTTATGTTTATTTCTGCAGGGGATCACGTTTCTCTTAGACCGGGATACACAGCACCTCCTTCACACGGGTTTTTGAAATGTCTGATATAAATGAAAATGTCATGAGTATTATCGAGCACGTTGGTGTCATCTATCAATGTTGGCATGGGTAAATTGCTTGGTTTCTCAAACTGCGTGGATAACATATCACCAAATAAACTCAAATGAGCTGTGACAATGCTACACCTTTGGACGCTGTCACCATGACATATGTCTCAAATATGAAGGCAGGCGTGGTTGATGAAGTAAAGATTTTTGTGTTTCGTCCCCATGTTGGACTGCGGGCAAAATATTGTGTTGTCATTGTTTTTAAATTAAATTCTGCCTAGTAATCATGGTGATAGACCGCAGCTGGCAAGATATATAGTTGACATATACTTTGCACTATTCAAGGTGCTGATTTCCGTGGATGATGAAGCCGATGTTATCGTAGAGCAAGAGAGGTGAGGTGGTTTCTGAATAGGAATTAAGGCTAAGATCATGACAACTGGAAAGGGAGATTATAAAGTAATGCTTTTCGGCTACAGGTCATTCAGGGAGATGTTCTCAAACGTGAACCGCCTTATATTGATGCGTGTGTGGCAAATATTCATTATTAAATATCTTCTTCGTTTACATTTAAATTGTTATCATACAGGCCAATTTTAAATGCGCTGCTATCAGGTTCCAAAGGGAGTTTGCTATGAGACTTGTTGCAAATCCAGAAGACAATCTGTATTTCCGGTTTTGAGTGAATACTTTCAGGCTTCCTCCTCGATTATATGTATTGAACCTTGTAATCCTCTGCCCCTCAATTAGTTTCAAGGAATGGGATGTTCAACCAGGAAATGAGTTCGAGTGTATTTAAATACTGCAAAGCCATACACAGGATGCCCAGATGATTCAGTAGCACCCTCATCGTGACATTTTGGTCTCTGCTAGTTATGATAATTCTATCAAGGTTTGAGCGCAGAGGAATGTTGTCAAAGGCATGGGAGTTGTGCGTGGCAATGAGCATACTCCCACAGAAAGTAGTGACCGCCCTTCTCTAGATGTGGTAATTTCAGATTGTGGGGAGATCCCAGAAGGATCAGATGATGGAATAGCTAATTTCTTCAAAGATGGAGATTTGTATCCAGACTGGCCAGCTGATCTTGATGAGAAATCTGCAGAAATTTCATGGTGGATGAATGCAGTAGATTCTGCGAAATGTTTTGGGAATAAGAAATTACAAAAAGGCATTGCGCTATCTTGACATTTGCTGGGAGAAAAAAGGCCGTGATGAAATTGATATAAATGATGAAGTGCACTACCTGATTCGAGATCTGGTGATGCATATGCATGAACAGGAGCAAGACCTAAAGAATAACCTTATTAGTTCTCTTACCAACATATCGGTCCCTGGAGCAGCAGTAACTGTTTGAACCAATAGAACGACATATGAATAAAAGTTGCATCACCAAATGTTGAATAGATCACTGTATAGGGCCTTCTATTGTTTCTGTCTGTTGCTTGTCATTATAATGCATGTTGGGTTTTCATTAGTGGCTGTTGAAAGACATGACATGAAGACAGTCATCAATTACAACTACAGGATACCAATCATATTCATAAGCAGAGCTATGATTTTATGGTGTTCGATCTTCTTTAAAATGATGATGATGATGGATCAATGATAATGCGGCAGTACAGAACATCATTACAACACCTATACTACAACTGCAATAAAATTAAGTGAAAGTTATGTTTTGCAAGAACCTGTATCAGCCCTAGTGTCATGCAGAAGATGGTAATGTTGTAAGAAGGTGTTTCAGATCGAGTTGGAAGACTGAGGAAAGAGAGCTGGGACTAAATGCTAAACTAGTAAACTATGTTCCAGCCAAAGTATCTCCAGAAAGCAGAGGAATCCGGGCATGCTGTTTGAGTTTGTTTTTAGGAAAAGCTATTGACATTAAAGCCTGGCAGCTAAACAGGATTATTTGCAAATTGTTGTTCATTTGTTGGAATGAGGAGATCATTAATAAATGTAGCACAGTGTTAGCAGAAAACCAGTGAGGAGGACTGTGTTTTTAAATCACACAGCAGTTTCGTAGCGCGCTACGAAACTGCTGTAGGTGATAATTTAAAGCGCAGGGCAGCTAGTGTGATACTGTGAGCAGCTAGTTTGACACGGTGAGTGGGAGTTGAGGAAGAGGAACAGCTGTCTATCAAATACCACCTACAGCACATCAGAAACCTGGCATCATTCTATACTTGGGGTTATTAAAAGATTTGGGAGCAGGCTGCTATATTTTAGGAGAATGTTGGGAGACAGAAACCGATAAATAGGAGCACACCTTCTGGTCATTAAATGAGCCATCAGCGCTTTCAAGCATCCCAAGTCAGCATTCATCGCATCTGTAAGCTCAACCATCTCAACTTAACTAAAGGAGGACAGCTGTCACAGCATTCAAGAAAGCATCAAGCCTGCGAGGAGAAAAGAATTAGTGTTTTAGTTCGATTAGGACTTTATGTAATTACAGCACAGCATGTTTGTAATTAATGCATTAGTTAGTAGCATGTAGGAGTAGTTAATAGGGCTTTCGAGCTCCCTCTAGAAAGGGAGGAATGTATTCATATAAATAGAGGAATGTAGGATGTAAAAAGGGTTGGATACTTTATAAAAAACAGTGTTGTTCTGGGTCATTGTAAGACCTTTTTGACAGTAATAGTAAAACAGAGTTATTCTCTTCTCAAGATTCTCGAAGGATTGTCATGTTCAAATGTAGTAATGGATGGATCAATGATAATGCGGCAGTACAGAACATCATTACAACACCTATACTACAACTGCAATAAAATTAAGTGAAAGTTATGTTTTGCAAGAACCTGTATCAGCCCTAGTGTCATGCAGAAGATGGTAATGTTGTAAGAAGGTGTTTCAGATCGAGTTGGAAGACGGAGGAAAGAGAGCTGGGACTAAATGCTAAACTAGTAAACTATGTTCCAGCCAAAGTATCTCCAGAAAGCAGAGGAATCCGGGCATGCTGTTTGAGTTTGTTTTTAGGAAAAGCTATTGACATTAAAGCCTGGCAGCTAAACAGGATTATTTGCAAATTGTTGTTCATTTGTTGGAATGAGGAGATCATTAATAAATGTAGCACAGTGTTAGCAGAAAACCAGTGAGGAGGACTGTGTTTTTAAATCACACAGCAGTTTCGTAGCGCGCTACGAAACTGCTGTAGGTGATGATTTAAAGCGCAGGGCAGCTAGTGTGATACTGTGAGCAGCTAGTTTGACACGGTGAGCGGGAGTTGAGGAAGAGGAACAGCTGTCTATCAAATACCACCTACAGCACATCAGAAACCTGGCATCATTCCATACTTGGGGTTATTAAAAGATTTGGGAGCAGGCTGCTATATTTTAGGAGAATGTTGGGAGACAGAAACCGATAAATAGGAGCACACCTTCTGGTCATTAAATGAGCCATCAGCGCTTTCAAGCATCCCAAGTCAGCATTCATCGCATCTGTAAGCTCAACCATCTCAACTTAACTAAAGGAGGACAGCTTTCACAGCATTCAAGAAAGCATCAAGCCTGCGAGGAGAAAAGAATTAGTGTTTTAGTTCGATTAGGACTTTATGTAATTACAGCCCAGCATGTTTGTAATTAATGCATTAGTTAGTAGCATGTAGGAGTAGTTAATAGGGCTTTCGAGCTCCCTCTAGAAAGGGAGGAATGTATTCATATAAATAGAGGAATGTAGGATGTAATAAGGGTTGGATACTATATACAAAAACAGAGTTTTTTGAGCCTATGTAAAGACTGTTACAGTAATGATAAAACAGGTTGTTTCTTCTCAAGATTCTCTATGGATTATGTTGTTCAAGTGTGATAGTGGTTTAGTTTCTTAATGTTCTTTTTACAGCCTTGTTATAGCACAATCACTCAGAATTCATATTATATGCTCTGACTTCCTGTGTGTTTGGCAAGCTGTGGGTTTTGGTGAAGCATGTCTGAACATCACTCAGAATTCATTTTTAATGCTCTGACTTCCTGTATGTTTAGCAAGCTTTGGTTTAGGTAAAATATGTTTGAACATCTGATGCAGAGAGCCTTGACTTCCATGAGATGACTGTGATTTTGTCTATTAAATGTGAGAGACTCCATAGCCCAATGAAGACTTATTTCATATGTGTCCAACCAGCTATATTTTCATAAGTGTGTGAAGAGTTAGCCCTCTGTTGTTGTGATTAATTCTCTATCAAAAGCCTGTGAGAGAGCCCTCTCTGATTAGGAAGGCTAATTCCTAGTCTAAAGTCTGGTCTGAAACAGTTACATGAAATCTTGCTTGGTTGCAGCCCCTAGTACTGGTTTTGTGATAACATTTTGGTGCGTCTGCCGGGAGCTTAAGATTGAATTTCTGAAGGTAGCAGGAGTTCAAATGATTTTCAAGGCTGCAAAACTACCTTGGCGACTCCATTGTTGAAGAATTCAAAGTTATATATTCATGGTGATTCCACTGGAGTTATGAAAGACCCAGAAGCTGCTCATCTTTGTTCAAGGTATGCATGCATTGATTTCTTAGGAATTCATGGTTTCCCAAATCATTTTCCCAAGGATGCATACTTTCTAAGGAATGGTCCAAAATTCAACGGTGAAGATTTAAGTTTAACCTTGAATCATATATCAGATTTTTGTGAATTTACACAGCTTCTTAGAGTTAAACATGAGGATGTTTGCATTATGTTATTCTATGATTCACTTCAAGGGAAATGCAAACAGTGGGTTGAATGCTTGCCTGCGGAATCCATTAAGTCATTTCAAGACCTTTGGCTCATGTTTTTGGAGGAATGGACAGATAGGACAGAGGTGGTGGCAGAATATCCCTCAGTTGAAGGTTTTAAACAATGGAATAGTGATCATAGTACAGAAGAAACAAATGAATCTTTTTCTTTGTCCTTATCTTCATATCTGAAATCCTTTGACTGCAAGTCAGAGGATAAGATGAAATTTTTTGATGAAATTGCCAAAGATATTGAGAAAGAAATTGAAGGTTTAGAAGGAAAAATTCAGGCATACAGTTTTCCTGATCATGATTATTATTCTCAGAAATTTTTTATGGCTGAACGCATGGAGACTATGCTGGTTCCTCTCTCTTTCACGATTGAGGAACTGAATACTGTGGTTGAAGATCAGTTTGCACAGCTGGAAAGTTTCAAGGAAGGACAAGCTGATCATGTGTTTTGGGACCCTATAGCTGATTACATGGAAGAGTTTTACTCTCCAGTGTTTCAGTTTTCATATGAAGATCAGAGACTATTTCAGTGGCAATGGTCTTTACACTATCACATTGGATCTGAAATCCGATACAGTCAGATAAGATTTCAGTGGCAGCGGTCATCACACAATCACATTGACCCTGAACTCCAGGACAGTCAAAGAAATCAAATATCAGATGAGGCTAATGATTGGCTGCATTGGAAGTTTCATATTGATTGAGCTGAAGATGTTGAAATGGTTAGGGTAGGTAGGTAGGTAAATTGCAAATAAGCTCAAGGTTGACTGAGCATTTATTTTTCAGTAGATGTAGCTTTCTTTCTCCTACAGTCATGCTGGTCAAGCAAATTTCTGTCTGTCACAAATGGACGAGGCACTGGAGCTGCATGTTCTTAGCGCACCACAAGGGCACACTATCCCAAGTGGAGCCACTGTTATCACTGAAAATGCTGTAGTCAAAAATTTTTAGCCTGGCTTATAGAGTCGGTGTTTTCGCAGCGCCTGAATTATTTTTAGCAGTTTCGCAGCGCTACCTGTTTGAGTGATTTCGTAGCGTGCTACGAAACTGGGGATTTGTTCGAGTTTTCAGTGGAGGCCCAAATCATAGCATGCCTATCTGTGGATGAGGTTGATGTGCTTAAAGGTCTAATGCTGACTAAAGGATATAACTCTGGTGTTGTTGCATACAATGCTCTGATCTATGGATTTCGCAAAACAGGGAAGGCACAACAAGCAACATTGTTGTTAAAAGAAATGAAGTTCCCAAGCAATTATTAGAGCAGAATCCTAATGCTTGGCCACCTAGTCCCAGTCTACAGATCTTTCTGAGGACGATGATAATTGTCAAGATATGTTGAGTATGGCAGATGTCTATCTTATCCCATTTCTTTATCTAGCAGTCCCATTGCAATATTTCCGAGGAATTGAAATCAGTCCAGTGCATTCTCATCTGTAGAGTTATTGCAGACAAATGCTGGCCTTTCCCTTTTATCGCCCTATTCAAACTGTCATGAACTTACTAGTGAGTTTTATTTTCAAAATCTTGGCTGAAAGGGCACCCCTTCACTCCTAACATTGACAGTTCTGCAACATAAGAAGGTGATTTGATTTCTTAGAATCTGAAGTGGCAGCTTTGTGATTTAGTTTGAAGACCCTGGTCATCAGAACGATCTGTATCTTCATCAATGTTTTTATGTATGCATCCCCATTGTCCATCATAAAAAAATTTATCTAAACGAAAAGTGTCAAATACATGCCCTTATACCTTTCCTTGGGTTGCACTACAAACGAGATCATTTGGACAGTTTATGGGTGCATCCAGTTTGATATTAATCTTGTGCTACCCAATGGACTAGGAGGGCTGCTAGGTGCATGCCAGTTGATATTGTATGGCATATATTATGGGAGAGCTCGGTGGGATGAAAACAAAGATAAAGAAAATGGTGGTCATGCAGATAAGAGACAGATGGTAATTCACAGCAGATGAAAGCCCTATCTGGTGGCGGACATGCCAATAATGCTGAGAATTCCTTGAGGTCCAGCAGTCCATTACATTGCATGCGCCACATAGTCGAGAGATATTTCAAAAAAAAGGCTACAAGAGTTTGGTGGCCTTGATGCTGTTTGAGATGTTATTTTCAAATCATCCATGGCTGAAAGCGTAGGGCTGTTGCAAAAATGCATAAAGTTGAAGAATTAAAGATCTTTGTAGCTGTAATATTTTTGGATTATTGTTTGATCTGCACTTATTTTACAAAACACTGCGGTCTGTATTTCCAAGATCACCTTTTTGATGGCAGTCACATTTTCAAAGTGAACCATTGTGCTTGCGTAAGAGTGATTGGATATCCTTGGCAATTTTCAAGAATGCATCATCTCTTTCAATTCAAACATAGGGAAAATAACTCTCGGAGAAAGGAGACATACAATCAAAGATATTAACAGTACAAGAGCGGTTGCATGCTTTATCGCTTTTGTATGCATGAAAAAGCTACTTCAAAAGGTTGGAAATCATTCATGTGTGTTTTGTTAAGATCTTAGAAATATACGATGGAAGGATCAGCTTATTGATTCCAGTTAAAGGGAAGGTTAAGGAGCGCATGTCCTGGAGTCGATGTAGAACTTTCAAATTATCCCTCCACCATTATTGAAGTGCGTGTTCAGCAAATTGTGCCAGTGTTACAAACAGGCAGCGTTATGTTTATTTCTGCAGGGGATCACGTTTCTCTTAGACCGGGATACACAGCACCTCCTTCACACGGGTTTTTGAAATGTCTGATATAAATGAAAATGTCATGAATATTATCGAGCACGTTGGTGTCATCTATCAATGTTGGCATGGGTAAATTGCTTGGTTTCTCAAACTGCGTGGAGAACATATCACCAAATAAACTCAAATGAGCTGTGACAATGCTACACCTTTGGACGCTGTCACCATGACATATGTCTCAAATATGAAGGCAGGCGTGGTTGATGAAGTAAAGATTTTTGTGTTTCGTCCCCATGTTGGACTGCGGGCAAAATATTGTGTTGTCATTGTTTTTAAATTAAATTCTGCCTAGTAATCATGGTGATAGACCGCAGCTGGCAAGATATATAGTTGACATATACTTTGCACTATTCAAGGTGCTGATTTCCGTGGATGATGAAGCCGATGTTATCGTAGAGCAAGAGAGGTGAGGTGGTTTCTGAATAGGAATTAAGGCTAAGATCATGACAACTGGAAAGGGAGATTATAAAGTAATGCTTTTCAGCTACAGGTCATTCAGGGAGATGTTCTCAAACGTGAACCGCCTTATATTGATGCGTGTGTGGCAAATATTCATTATTAAATATCTTCTTCGTTTACATTTAAATTGTTATCATACAGGCCAATTCTAAATGCGCTGCTATCAGGTTCCAAAGGGAATTTGCTATGAGACTTGTTGCAAATCCAGAAGACAATCTGTATTTCCGGTTTTGAGTGAATACTTTCAGGCTTCCTCCTCGATTATATGTATTGAACCTTGTAATCCTCTGCCCCTCAATTAGTTTCAAGGAATGGGATGTTCAACCAAGAAATGAGTTCGAGTGTATTTAAATACTGCAAAGCCATACACAGGATGCCCAGATGATTCAGTAGCACCCTCATCGTGACATTTTGGTCTCTGCTAGTTATGATAATTCTATCAAGGTTTGAGTGCAGAGGAATGTTGTCAAAGGCATGGGAGTTGTGCATGGCGATGAACATACTCCCACAGAAAGTAATAACCGCCCTTCTCTAGATGTGGTAATTTCAGATTGTGGGAAGATCCCAGAAGGGTCAGAGGATGGAATAGCTAATTTTTCAAAGATGAAGATTGATATCCAGACTGGCCAGCTGATCTTGATGAGAAATTTGCAGAATTTCATGGTGGATGAATGCAGTAGATTCTGCGAAATGTTTTGGGAATAAGAAATTACAAAAAGGCATTGCGCTATCTTGACATTTGATGGGAGAAAAAAGGCCGTGATGAAATTGATATAAATCATGAAGTGCGCTACCTGATTCGAGATCTGGTGATGCATATGCATGAACAGGAGCAAGACCTAAAAGAATAACCTTATTAGTTCTCTTACCAACATATCGGTCCCTGGAGCAGCAGTAACTGTTTGAACCAATAGAATGACATATGAATAAAGTTGCATCACCAAATGTTGAACGGATCACTGTATAGGTCCTTCTATTGGTTCTGTTTGTTGCTTGTCGTTAGAATTCATGTTGGGTTTTCATTAGTGGCTGTTTGGAGGACATGACATGAATACAGTCATCAATTACAACTACAGGATACCAATCATATTCATAAGCAGAGCTATGATTTTATGATGTTCGATCTTCTTTAAAATGATGATGATGATGGATCAATGATAATGCGGCAGTACATGACATCATTACAACACCCATACTACAACTGCAATGAAATTAAGTGAAAGTTATGTTTTGCAAGAACCTGTACCAGCCCCAGTGTTATGCAGAAGATGGTAATGTTGTAAGAAGGTGTTTCAGATCGAGTTGGAAGACTGAGGAAAGAGAGCTGGGACTAAATGCTAAACTAGTAAACTATGTTCCAGCCAAAGTATCTCCAGAAAGCAGAGGAATCCGGGCATGCTGTTTGAGTTTGTTTTTAGGAAAAGCTATTGACATTAAAGCCTGGCAGCTAAACAAGATTATTTGCAAATTGTTGTTCATTTGTTGGAATGAGGAGATCATTAATAAATGTAGCACAGTGTTAGCAGAAAACCAGTGAGGAGGACTGTGTTTTTAAATCACACAGCAGTTTCGTAGCGCGCTACGAAACTGCTGTAGGTGATAATTTAAAGCGCAGGGCAGCTAGTGTGATATTGTGAGCAGCTAGTTTGACACGGTGAGCGGGAGTTGAGGAAGAGGAACAACTGTCTATCAAATACCACCTACAGCACATCAGAAACCTGGCATCATTCCATACTTGGGGTTATTAAAAGATTTGGGAGCAGGCTGCTATATTTTAGGAGAATGTTGGGAGACAGAAACCGATAAATAGGAGCACACCTTCTGGTCATTAAATGAGCCATCAGCGCTTTCAAGCATCCCAAGTCAGCATTCATCGCATCTGTAAGCTCAACCATCTCAACTTAACTAAAGGAGGACAGCTGTCACAGCATTCAAGAAAGCATCAAGCCTGCGAGGAGAAAAAGAATTAGTGTTTTAGTTCGATTAGGACTTTATGTAATTACAGCCCAGCATGTTTGTAATTAATGCATTAGTTAGTAGCATGTAGGAGTAGTTAATAGGGCTTTCGAGCTCCCTCTAGAAAGGGAGGAATGTATTCATATAAATAGAGGAATGTAGGATGTAAAAATGGTTGGAGACTATATACAAAAACAGAGTTTTTTGAGCCTATGTAAAGACTGTTACAGTAATGATAAAACAGGTTGTTTCTTCTCAAGATTCTCTATGGATTATGTTGTTCAAGTGTGATAGTGGTTTAGTTTCTTAATGTTCTTTTTACAGCCTTGTTATAGCACAATCACTCAGAATTCATATTATATGCTCTGACTTCCTGTGTGTTTGGCAAGCTGTGGGTTTTGGTGAAGCATGTCTGAACATCACTCAGAATTCATTTTTAATGCTCTGACTTCCTGTATGTTTAGCAAGCTTTGGTTTAGGTAAAATATGTTTGAACATCTGATGCAGAGAGCCTTGACTTCCATGAGATGACTGTGATTTTGTCTATTAAATGTGAGAGACTCCATAGCCCAATGAAGACTTATTTCATATGTGTCCAACCAGCTATATTTTCATAAGTGTGTGAAGAGTTAGCCCTCTGTTGTTGTGATTAATTCTCTATCAAAAGCCTGTGAGAGAGCCCTCTCTGATTAGGAAGGCTAATTCCTAGTCTAAAGTCTGGTCTGAAACAGTTACATGAAATCTTGCTTGGTTGCAGCCCCTAGTACTGGTTTTGTGATAATATGATCTATGTGATTTTTATTGATTAATTCAGTGAGGGGAATATAAATTTTTACTTTAGCAAGTTCATTTTCAATGCTAAAATATGTAGGAGGTTTTTCTATTTCTTTAGTAGTTGCATCATGTTTCTTAGAAGTTTCCTTCTAAGAATCATCTTTAGGCTGACTAGTAGAAGGGGTATCAGTTTGGGTCTTCTTGGGAGGAGTGTCAACAATCTTTTTACTCCTCAAGTTATATTGTCTATGTACTTCCATAATTGTGTTCTGATATCCTTGTTTGTAGTCTTCAGAGTCTAATGGAATGGCTTCTGGTTGTGAGAGTAGGAAAATGTCTTGCTCTTCCTTAGTCAGGAAAATGTGGTCAACTTCGGTTTCCTCAAACAAATTTATTTGATTTTCTTCAAGATCTTCAAGTATGTCAACTTCCTCATCTGCATAGTTTTCTTGAAATGGAGGTCTAATCTATTGCTGATCATTTTGGCCTCTCTGCTCTCTTTGTTTAATCTGAGGTTGGTTTTTCCTAAAATTTGGATTTCTAATTTGGGGACCACCTTGGTTTTCCCTTGGAGGAGTTCTATCAACTATAGAAATTCTCTCCATCATTTTCTCCATTGTTTTTACTAAAGTATCCAACTTAACATCAGAGGAAGAAGAAGCATGTTCCTCTTTTATGGTAACTCTCCTTTCGACCTTCAGTATAGCTCTCTTTGCTAACAGATTGGCTTCAACACTAACTACATTTCTCTACATTTCCTCAAGGGTTGTAGGGTTTCTTTCTCTTAATTGGTAAGACATATCAGGGTCAAAACCATTTGGGAATTTAATCAGGGCTAGCCCTGGAGGAGGTTGTATTGTTGTAGGGATAGAGTTATAGATATTGTTAAATATGATACAATAGTCTTGGATTGTTTCACCAGGGGCTCTTTTGATACTTTCATACTCTGCTAAAATTTGTAGAGGGTTCTTTTTCACTTCCCATCTTCTAAGGAAGGTGTCATGAAATTGAGTAAGGTCTAGGATAGAGTTAGCTGGTAATCCTTTAAACCATTTTTTAACCTCACCAGTGAGACTTTGAGCAAACAATCTCATTTTTACATCAACATCATCTATCTCTTGGAGGTCTAAGTAGTCATTCATTTTATCAATATGTTGTTGAGCAATTATGGGCCCAGTGCTATCAAATTCAGGAATCCTACTCTGCTAATATTGAGGCATTGCATTGAGTTCTGAAAGTAGGACCAAGGGGGCATATCGGGGTACCATCATTGGTAAATGGGAATGAGAATATGTTAAAATTATAATAGGTGTGTATGTGGGAGGGATTAAAGGACGTGGAGCATAAATACGTTGAGTTGGTGTAGTAGTAGTGGAGGTAGGTATTGTGGTAATGAGAGAAGTTATTAAAGGAGCAATAGAAATAGGAGGAATTTCTAGTGGGATAACAATACTAGTTGTAATTTTTGGTGGGGTTTGGGATGAAGTGGTAGAAGAAGAAGGTGAGGGTTTAGGTGACTGATGGATCAAGGATTTATCCACAACCTGATCTAACTAGCTAACCAAAGCTTCAATCTTGTCAAATTGTTTGATTTCATCATCAACAGAATCTGATTTATAGGGTTTTAGCAGGCTTTCATTAATCATAGATTTAGGCACAAAGGTGTTAGATTTACTTCTAAAAAGACTATGTTGAAAATCTAGATTAAATTCTATATATTATAAAGTGAAAAAATTCTGAGGAAGGGAATTAACCCTAGGCATAGGACATTCACTTGATTCACTCTCAGATACACTTTTCTTTCTAATTATTTTTTCTAGGTTATCTACAATTTTTTCATGGATTTGGATCTAGATTAACTCTAGTGTATATTCATTTAGGAGCCAGATCTACTATTAAGTATTCACAGATAATATATATACAACTTTTAAAGTGGAAAACAACCTAAAACATATCTATTTCAAAGCCACAAACTTGAAATATCTTTAAGGTCTAATAAAATCTTTACCAAGGAAAATTAATTTTTTATGAAATATGTTCTCCCCAATATGGTCGCCAGAATGTTATCACTCTGTAATTTCCTAGGCTGTAAAGGAATTGCAGAGGTAACCAAAAAACTACTTTTAAGTTTAGAAGCTAGCCCTTCTAAACTCAGAGAGGGATCTCTTTGTCAGATTCAGCTTTGTTTCTTTAGGATTTTAGACTATATGTAAGGTTTAAAGTTTGGTATTTTGAATTGTTTGGTTGAAATTGTAGAGAAAGGCCATTGGGTGAATGGAGTCAAAGGCCTTAGGGTGATCAGATGTAGATATATCATATCAGATGTAATAAGGCAAAATAGGCAGGCTATTGGATCTTAGTGGCTTGATGGAGTGATAAAGAGGAAAAGCTTAAGGTTCGATTAAACATAGAGCATTTAAGAATTCTCTATTAAATCTCTATTAAAAAACATAGATATTTCTTATAAGCCAAGATAGAGTGTACTTAAACAAATTTAGTCTTTCATTTTCTTAAGCAATATAAATCAGAATAACATATGGGAAATAGAGATACAACAAGTTTACAAAAGAAAAACATCATGAGCTTGCGTGACACAAGAATCTTGGAACATATATATGTATTAAAGAAATGACCACTTTCAGCTCAGTGAACAACTTTACATCAAGAACACACTTTCTTTATCCAAGTTTCAACATTTGTACTTTGATTTATCAAGTGCTTATACAAAATATCAAAAAATATCTTGAGTGAAAACCTCAAGATCTTTTACAAAATATCCTAAACTGTTTGTAAAAATAAAACAAAAATATAGATAACTTTCGACTGTTGAATCTGCTGGCACTATCTTCGAGGGTTGTTGTTGATGACTGGGCCTGGAAAAGTGACACTCGATTACTAAAGATAAAATTGATATTGACTACAAGAGTTGACACCGTTGTTCCCATCTTTCTTCATCTGGAATGGGAATTTTGACCAGCTTTCTATAAGTTTCATCTACCTATGTATATTTTTGGAAAGTTGGTTTGACCAGAAATAAATGCTTGACTTCAACCCTAATAAGCGGGTTGAATTCTAAAGCCTCCATGAAATCTTTTCCTGTGATTGTTCCTTTGATAGTAGAAAACTTTTATTTTTCTCGAGCTATTGAGTACAATTTCTGCTAGTAATGTAGTAGATGCACTAACTTGTCTCCAATCCCCTTTAGTACTGGTAGTCCTTTTAACTGTAGTACGTTGAATTTCTTATGGAACTTCTGGATGTGGTCTCCAAATTTTGGAACTTGTTTTCCAAATGTACTAGTAAATTCCTTTTAGTAAGGATTCTCCTAACTTCCAAACTAGTCTCTATTTTATCTACAATTTCAAATTATTCTAACTCATCTTTGGCCTTTGAATTCAAAATTTTAATTAAAGTATTAGCTTCCCCTGGCCTTTGTCCCAAATTATTTCTAACTTCTTTAATTATCCACTGTGATCTCTATATTAAGTCCTCATGTTCAAATATTATTTCAATTCAAGCCAGATGTCTGTGATGGCCTCATTGATTTCAATCCATATACTTTCTTTGGCCTCTGCCAGTGTTTGAGCCATTACAAACTCATTTTCTAGTTTTTGAATATTTTGGGTTAGCTTGTGAGATTTCTGTAGCTCTGCTATATATGAATTATCTATTTTCAATTTATGCTCCTGTAAGGTTTTAAGTTGGGCCTTTAATTTTTCAATTTCCTTCCCTCTGATAGACAGGTCTTCCATAGCTTTAACCAGTTCATTTGAGGAATCTGTGGTATGTGCTTCTATTGTTGTCGATGTAGATGCTCCTGTTGTGGCTGCAACTGAAATAGGGACTACTATCAGTGGAACTATTGCTAGTTGTGAAGACTTCTCCTTTTCCTTTAGTAGTCTTTCCATCTCAACCTCCATGTCCTTAATATGACCATTTTGTTCAATTATGATTTTGAACATGTCCTCTTTTTCTTTCTTAAGCTCCCCAACTTCCTTAGTCTATGGGTATTCTGTAGAGGGAAGCTTGAGTTGCTTCTTGAGTGCTACAATATCAGCATTCTTCCTTTTTACAATATCTTATGTTTCTTTCACATTGTTGGGATCATAGCCCAGTTTGATTACAAGGTCTTCTAATGATTTGGTTTTGGTATCTTTAGACAGAGATGAGATCTTTCCAAGTTCTAACTGAGATTGTATGTTGCTAACTGAGGCCTACAATTTGGATGTTGTCATGGTAATATTGGTCAGAGTAGAGTATAATATTTCTCCAGTTTGTTTATGAATGTCTATTTGGTCAATGGGGTGAATCTCTAGGCATCAAAGGAAAATATAGACTTCTTGTAATCAACTAGAGTTTTGGAAATGTGACCTACACTTGAAGGAATGCAATTTGCATTTTTCCCTTTTCTATGTCAAAGGCTGAAAGAAGTCTATGCTGTGAAGAAGTTGCTTGCTTCCAGAATTGGGAGTATGTAGTGGATTTTAACAGTTCATTTTTTCTGTTGATTTATTTGATTTTGGCAAAAATGTTTGGTTCATCCTAGTCCTGAGCCAACTCTGTTGTTGGAACTATATCTAGGGGATCTTGGCAAGCTGAGGAAGATGGATATCCTATGAGGATATCTTCTTTCCTTGTAAAGGCATGAGGGCCTGTTAGGACTATGGTGGATTTCTCATCGTCATCCTGCAGAAAAAATTGTGTAGGATTAGTCTTTTGCTTCTTCTTATATATCTCAAACCCTTTGACTATAATCTCTATCACTGAAGGGGAAACATCCTCCCTTTGCCTCTTGTCTTGTTTCTCTTGAGGTACTGGAGTATGTGAGATAGTTATGGATGTAACCTACTCTTATACCTCTTGTAGAGTATTCTCCTCCCACTAACTTTAATTCATAAATTTATCTATCTCTAGTCTAGGAGTGTGAGTATAGGGAGTGGTTTTCTTCTCCACTCTCAATTTGGAAATGATGCCAAAGGGTTCATATGACCATGTGAAACTCAACTTGAAATTCATTTTCTTAAGAAGAAAATCTTCCTCCTTACCCACTGCCCTAGTGTTACATATAAATGGTCCAAATTGTGACTTGATATTAAACTTAGACATCTTCTTTGATGCAACAAAATGGAGATAATCCATATTCATCATTTGTCTTATATATTCTAATGAGAAGATCCTAATGGGAACAAATTTTGGTAGCCTGTATGGTGGCAATTCACACCCATAAACTCTTATCTCGGTATTGTTTTGGTACAAGTACCAATCTCCTACCTCATTTTTGTCACTGAGATGCATAATTCTCTATATTTCTAGTCCTATCCTAGGCTCCACATCACTGTTCAACAAGAACGCAACTGTATATAGAAACTGATCTACAAAATCACTAAAGGAAACTCATTAGAATTCTTTCTTATCAAGGAATTCCAATGAATTATTGATTGAGCATTGCCTTGCTCATCTAATTTTTGCAATGAAATATGGAATCTCTCAACCTGGTGAAATAAAAATAGATACACTAACACAGAAACATATTTAAACACTCCCTCTGTTGAGAATTTCAGAAATTGATCATGAATTATATCTGTTAGGAACTGACTATAGTTGAAAATGACAAAAAGTTTCTCTCCTGTGGAAAAAAATGATAGAAAAACAAGGATGGGCTCATCAACCCACTGATCGGATTGATAGCCTAAAAGGCATTCTACTAATGAAATAATCTGCTTGGTCATGTCTAGAAGCATAGAAGATGGGTAAGGTGGATTAGTTTTTGGTAAATGAACATATTCTAGTGGGAAAATTTCAAAAATTATAGCTCTCTGTGGGAAGGTAAGTTTCTTATAGAGTTCCATGAGGGAATCTATTGAAAATGGGCGTAGAGAATCATTATTTGGGATTTTCAACATTTGGTTGATTGACTCGGGGGTTATGGTGAACAGAATGTTTCAATTCTGGACCACAAATTCCCTCTATATAGGAAGATACCTAAACTGACACCAGGAGACAAATTCAAGGAAATGGTGTGTTCGGGGGAAGACAAATTGGGGTAGAAGAGAGTCCCAAAGACTCAGGTCGTCACTCTAGTCCAAGAATTTTTTATTTAACCAATTGTGAAGTTCATATAAGTTGAATTCACAACTGGTTTCAACAATTTTGTGCTCTTGGTCCACCGAAGGTTGATGGTCAAGGTCTATGGCTCGAGATAACATGGGGTTTTCCTTAGTATTTTCATACTTTCCTTTAGGGGCCATGATGAACAGAAAGAGGAAAAATTGGAGTTTTTAAATTACCCCAGAGAATTTTTGGAGACTGGTGGGCAAATGCGTACTGGCAATTGGATGGATATATAGGTCACAGTGGTGTTTTGGATCGTTGTAGCAGTGGCAGGTTCTGCTGACTTGCCACTGCAACATGTTCTGGTGTACAGGCAAAGCACTATAACAACTCTGATACAATTAGCACCTTGAAATGGAAAATTTAACTGCATAATGGGTTTTTGAGGTAAATATAGGCAAAAGTGATTCACCGTTGTAATTTAGCAGTTGGAGGAGCAGGTCTGTTGTCACGAGAACAGGTAAAATTTAATTGCTTAACATTCTGATGCTAATGTGGCAAAAAATGCTAGGTGGCAGCAATGTATTGGGTATAAGTGGGGTTAGGGGGTTAATCTGGTGGTAGGATAGTAGGCAAATGGAAGGATTCCATGTAGTGTCATGGTGTTAGAGCGAGGTTGGGAGGGGAACACCACATAAAGGAAGGGGAATGGATGGGAGCGAAGCGAAGTCAATGGTTGTGGGAATATGCAGGATGTGGGAGGTGGTTTTCGTGGGGGGGTGCGAAGCACCCGGGAGGCCACCACATTGCAAAAAATGGTAATTGGTTTCTGCCTTTTCAAACCCTACCCTATGATTAAACGTTAGACGAGCTCAGGGGGTGGGGGGTGGGGGAGGATGCGATCATCCATCGTTTATCTAGGCGGGGTGAATCGTGGCCGCTCACTTTTGCACATTGTTTATTATAAATGACAAAACATCATATTCAACAAACTATATTACAACCATATTAACTGCGCTTATACAATGTGATTAATTAATCTTAAACATACTTAATTAACCTTAATGCGACATTTGGACTTGCAAGCACATATTGATTTTTTCTAAGGTTATTCATCATTTTCTTTTTATTTTTTTGAAAAATACATCTATTTTTATTTTTAAATGGCATTTAGACTAGCTCACTAATTGGGGCTATTTTGATTCTTTTTTATTTCTTTCATTTTTTTAATTTTATTTTTCATTTTTTCGCAATATATATTTTTTCTTTTTCTATCCCCTTTATTTTCTTTTCTTTTATTCTATTTTTTCTTTTTTTGTTTCTTTTGGAAATAATTTATAGAAAGCAAAATTGTTTACAATAATCATACTCATGAAAATTCACAGATAATCAACTTATGATCGTATAGATTATGGGACCCTAACACCCTCTACCTCGTTTCATCTTACATCAAATGGTGGTGAAACTTACCTTTCCAAACATGGCTCTAGCACTTCCTTATGCTATTTTCCACCTCTTTCCATGTCAACTATGTCAGTGTCATTCGTGTTGGATAGATTATAGCAACCTCAACTTCAAAGGATCCTACTCCTATAAAACACCAACCAACACAAGGAAATCAGATGGAGCTAAAAAATGAGCATGGAGAAAGCAAAAGAAGAAAGACCCATATCCCACCCCAATCACAACTATCCCTAGGTGAGACCCTTGTGTGCCCTTTGTAACATGTTAGATCATTCTACAAATAAATTCCCAACATTGGATGAGTTGAAGTTTCTTCTTCAAGCCCATCAAGAACCGCCATTTCTCCCCACCCCATCAAGTGACAAGGAAACCCCATCACATAATAAGGGTTTACAAGCCAACCATTTTAGTGTCATGTGTGTGGAACATAGACAATATAAACATCAGTTTCCAAACCTCCCATGATATCTAGATGTGTTGGTATCTCTACGTCATGCCTCAACAATTGTACCACCCTTTCCACCAACCCCGGATGTGGATGATGCATTTTATTATATGAACATCTTGCTTAACCAATGAATGGCACACCATTGTGCACTTTATAATGAGACCACTCACCTCACCTATGTGTCCCTTACGCTTCACATATGGAAAAAAATATAGGATTATTATGACACCTTCCCCACCTTATGAGCCAAATCCACCTCAGAATTTGAATACTCTTGAGGCACCAAGTGCCTTGACCATTTCAATGGAAGAAACCACCCCTAATAGGTTTCACAGAACATCAATTCAACCATCATAAATTCCAACTACACCACCAACAAGACCATTCCAGGAGATTCTTCCACCCCCTAGTACTGACACCACATCACCACAAGTTCCATGGGGGATTAGTGGTAGTCACCACTTGAGTTGAAACTGTTAGTGTCGGTATCTTCATCCCTCCATCAGTGATCAAAATTTCTCTTTTTGCATGCATATTAGGTGTCTCATCTGATCAGCTGCACTCCATTAGGTCATGGATCATCTGATGGTAGTGGTTCTTTGTCAATTTCCCTCATGCCTTTCATTTGTTGGCCTATTTTCACATGTACAGGTCATTTGTTGTCATTTTTATTTCATTTCATTTGCAGAAGTCATTTTAGGGTTTTCAGGTCTCATTAGGTCTAGGGTTTGCCACCATGGTCTTCAAAAGCTCAATAAGAGGTCAGCAGGCACATGAGGATGTTTAATAAATTCATAAAATCACAAATTCTACTGATGATTTGCTCCATAAAGGGTTTTTACCTCAAAACTCTGTTTTGAGGTGGAAACAGGGTTTTTCCATTCCATGTAAAAATTTCATGTAATTTTAATTTTCCTATATGTAATAAGTTTGGAAATGTAGCCCTGGGTCATCTTGCCAAACTCCTGCACTCAAGCTACTGCAAGAGATAAGAAAATCCAAGCATTAGTCCACCAAATGACAAAAAAGAGAGCCAAACTACAAAAACAAGGTTTTTAAAAGCAAAGTGAAAAGCAACTTTAGAAAGTGGGTTTTCTAAATGAAAAATTAAACTCAATTGTATATAAAGGGATCATTTGTGTTAGAAAACTTCATTTGTGCTAAAGGTGAGAGAGAACAAGAAGAAATCGTGTTTGAGGAGAGAAAGGACAAAATTTGCAGCAAAGTTCAAGTTTTCTTCTTGGCGCAGCGCACCTGGGCACTGGCATGGCACACCTGCCTGGCACGGCGCACAGAGCGTAGGAAATACAAAGAAAGTTGAACAGGCGCGGCGCACCTGGGTGTTGGCGTGGCGCACCAGTCTGCCAAGCCCAAATTTCATCCAATCAACTTGCTCAAGCTCCAAAATCTTGCCAATATCATTCCACAAGTAAGTGAAACCTCCCATTTTTCCATTGCAAGAGATTTAGTCCTCCTTCATGGTGTTTTAATAGGTGAAAAATCAAACCCTAATTTGTTGCACAGTTGCATTACAAAAACTGTCTAGGGTTTTGTAATTTGTCATTCTTGCTGTTTTACTCCCCTGCATCATTTTCACATTCCTCTCCACTGAAATTTCACTCATTTCATTTCCCTTTCCCTCTCTCATTCACACTCATCCTACCCCCTATCCCCAAAACCCTAAAACCCTAACACCTAATTCCCACTATTCCCCAAACCCTAATCTACATTCCCAAACCCTATCACTCCCTAATAACCCTACAACCAGCATCAAAATCCTTCATTCATCAGTCCCATTCATCAAATAATAGTCACCTATTCTTGATATAAAATCTCTTCATACTCATCATTTTACACCATATAGTGGCAAATATGGAAACAGATTCAGCTTATGAAAGGGATGAGGAAACTATGAGTGGTTCCTCCCAAGAGATTCATGCACCAAGAAAACCATGTAAGGGAGGAAAACACATCTGGGAGGATCCCACTGCACTCATAGAGTTATTGGCTTGTCCTCTTGCAGTAGCATGTTTCAAACATCAGTCTTGCTACCAGTTTTGTGAGATGGTGGAAAGGGTGAAATACCACCATGAGCTTGCTAGACTATTTGTTCTCCATCTTCACAATGGCCAGGTCAATTTAGCAGGTGTTACCTTCACTTTGACACCTGAAACTATAGCTGAAGCAACAGGTATTCCTAATGTGGGTGAACAGTGGAACAAAGGACAACTTGTGGACAAAGAGCATTATGAGCCTTATATCAAGGCTAGTTATCAAAAGAAAATTAGTAGGGCCTTTCCTTTCAAATACCTACAAGAAACTTATGCTCCACTCTTATAGCTCATTATCAAATACTTTAGCTGTGAAGGGAGATTTTCTCGCTTGTACACTTATCATGTTAGATTATTGATGCATTTCACTAGAGTGAGGATGATGAACCTCCCCTATTTCATATGCAGAAATATTGAGAAAATGACCACATTGGTGCAAAGAAAACCTCCTCATCAACAATACAACAACATTTATCACTTTGCATTGATCAAGATTGTTGTTTTGCAACAGCAGAACTTGTTGAATGTTTCATGGGATGCTTTCATTTCACATGAGGTTTTCAAAAGCCCTCAAGTGACCCCATCAGTATTTCAAGAGGTAGGAGGGCCTTCAAATCAGCAAGAAGTTCATGAGACTCAAACTACAGGTGTGCCAGTATTTATCACTTATCAAAAAGGCACAAGGAGATTATTTGTAGCTGCCAAACAAGTACTATATCCACCTGGGGTGGAAGGGGTCTCGTTTCTTTCATCAGACCATAAGCAAATGCTATCTTCACTCGGGGTGAAAGGGGCTTTGCCTTCTTCTTCAGCAAAGCAGGTATAGGATAAAGGGAAACAACCATTGCATGATGAAGGGCCTTCTGAAGGTCAAGAGAGAGATTTCATTTTGATTCAGGATGAGGATACTGATTTGGGCTCCCAAAGCTCAAAACTCAAGGAGATCATTAAAGAATAAGAAGCTAACATCCATGACTTATATCTTAACCTTGAAAGAGCTAGGTGGATCATAAATTACCTTGAGCAATGAAACAAGCAGTTGGAGGATAAGTAGACAATCATGGAGCTGCAAAACATAAGGGAAAACAGGGAAGCAACAAAGAGGAGGAAAGTCAAATTGACACTACTTGAGTAAGAGATTGATTCTGACCGGGAATCTTCGCTAGAGAGGTCAAATATGCACTTAGAGAAACTACTTGAGAAAGCCAATAAGGAGAAAAATATGTTGCGGCACATGGCTTTTCACTATTTGGCATGAATCAAGATTTGCAAAGCAAGGATAAGGAGCCTAAAAGTCAAGTTGAGGAAAACTTTGAGGAGCAAGAAAGAGAAATATAAGCTCAAGATCTTGGCTGGAGCTTCATTGGCCCAACATAGTACCTGATGCAGATCACTCATGCTAAATTTCAAGAAATTTGGCACACTTTTGGGCAATTTTGAATTTTTAAAGGCAAAAACAGGGTTTTCCAGTAGGTGTGTAGTGCCACTCGGCGATCGCTTTTGATAGGGACCTCAACTGGAGGAAAAATTTACATTTTTAGATTCCTCAGGAAAAATCATGCGTACCTAGAAATTATTAGGAAGTTTTGACAAGTTTTGGTCCTCCAAAAGGGTCAAAAACACCTCAAAAATGCCCTCTCTGCCACTTTTTGGCCACACAGGAAGCAGTGTTGGGAGAACTGATTTTTGGAGTGGAAAATGGACACCAAATTCAAAAATTCCACTGTCCTAGAAAGTAGACAGATAGATCTTTCCAACAAGCCCACTTTCCACAAATTTTTTGAAGAGGAAGGCCTCCAAAATCAGCTAGGAAAAAGTGCTATGCACGGGATGAAAAAGTGCTAATTTTGCTCAAAAACTCTATTTTTCACCTAGTTTTCTTCTAGTTTGACTTTTTCATTCTTATGGTCAAAATCATGATGTAAATTGATGTAATTTTATGTAAAAATGATGAAAATTGACTCAAGGAGGTAGATACATCATGTATAGGTGGTTTTGAACTGAATGAATCAGTTTCCTAGGTTTTAGAGGTAAGCTGTTCCACTACCTATTTTTCAGTTCTTAGTTTAGATCTTGTTGAAACAACTCCTAAACTCATGAATTCGAACCTTAAAGGCTATCATGGGTGGTTTTTTGCCTATATCTAGTACTTTTTCAGTCATTTGTAAAGGTTGGACGTTTGTGAATGCTTTGAGCATTATTGTATATTCATCTTTGCAGTTTAGCAAGGAAATAGACCAGGGTTTGCAGCATTTTGTGGGATTCTTGTGGCAAGGTGATTTAGTATTGTTTTTCCTTCTGTGATTCAAGTTTACATATGTTTATGTGTGCCATTATCTCTCTCTCTTCTACTTAACTAAATGAATCAAGTATAAAGGTGGAAATCATTGATGTTGCAGTGCTCTACCTTAGGGTTTCATTAGTTTTACATGTTTTCTATTGTTTGAAGAGGACTCGTGACACTTCCATGCCCTCTCCAACTCCTCACCAGTCTTAAGACTCTCCATTTCACTTAATTCAAGGTACTAAAGCACTTGCCTACCTCGCCCCACAGAAACCTCTGCAAAACTGAGCTCATTCCCTGGACCCAAAACTGCCTTTCACATCTGATCTAGCAAACCACCATAAAATTCAATCAAACTCCTTTGAGCATATACCTAGCCTAAAATTAGTCTTTACATCAGTCATTTCAAGCCTCATTTTCTATATTTTCCTGAGATTGACAAGTAGAGAGCCCTCTCCCGACCTAGTAGGGCTAGCTACCAAGTTAAGCGTGGTTTAATGTTACCCTTGTCACACGGAATCTGTCAAGGGTGCGGACACGACTGACCTTCCTAGAAGTCTAAGACATTCTAATGACAAACAAGACAAAAAGGAGTGATCTTTCTCTAAATACACCTTTTACGACATGAAAACTACAAGTGTTCAGGCTTACCTTATTCCAAAACGCTGTTGTTGAAGCCCGTTCTTGACGATCCGGATGAGCTCCTCCTTCAAGTCAATTCCTGCAACCACAAACAATCAAACAATTACCAAGCACTTGCATTTCATATAATAAAACATATATCCAACATGCAGACCAAGGAACACATGAAATAACTCATTAACACAAGCTATTGAGAAAAATAAACCAGTTTGTATTAATAACGAAACAAAGAAACTCTTACAACCTGGCCTTGGTGTTGTGCAAGTTCCTCCCAGGGTCCATCAAGGGTTTTCCTCTACTTTGACAAAGCTCACCCTCTCCCAAGTAGAATCAAGTGAAGACAATCTCTCCTCACAAAGGCTCTAATGGAAGACCTAAATCCTGCAGCATTTACCCAAAGAAAATGTATAGCTCCAACCTCTTCTCCTTTTGGCTCAATGCCTTTATTTATAGTGCTGTAAAGAGGTTATTCAGGTCCACTATCAATGGGATCATCCCCCTCTATGGGTGGGATAGCTCCCTTATTGATGGGATAAGTTCCCCCTTAATAGAGATACATGAACCAACTGGAGGCGCATCCATTTCATCAAACCGACCTCTAGAATGTTCTAGAAGTAACCACAAGTAACTTTTTCAAGATAAAACTCGCGCATTTTGCCTTTTACAGAGGGACGCACCTGTCCCTTAACATACAGAGCGTCCATGGACGCAGATTTTGTGAACATGGTCAGCGTCCCCGCAGGTAAGGCTAGAGAGAACCTGCGACCCCAGAGATAAACATAGTTTTTACAAGACTTTCTCTCTTCTTTGAGTTTGAGATGGATAACAGAGGCATGAGACTTGCCTAAGAGGGTAGCATGACTGTTGATTTGAGCCATACTAACTGTAAGTAGTCAAGGTGACATTTTTTAGTGTAACAGATTGCCCCCTAAAGTGCGAAGCCTGGAATAGAATAGGGTTTTGTAATTCTAGGAAGGGTGAAGCGCTTTATCATTTCAAGGATTGCCTTGTGGATGGCCTGGTTGGAACCTGCAATTTTCAACACAAAATACATGGATAAGATTATATCATCACTGAGGTAGGCATTCCCATACTCAGATTCAAAACTTTAACTAATGGACTAACTATTCTGATACAGGAATGATCTTGCAGTACATTATTTTTATAGACTTTTGTAGATACAGTATGGACGCAGCCATCTGTTTATGATAAGTCTACATAGACAATGAATACAAAAATCCTCGCAGCCTGGATGGTAGAAACTAGATCCAGGGTCTTCACTTCTACTTCCCGAATTGGTACGATTCTAGCCATGTGATTAAATGATTCGATGTCGAACATGGTAGAAACCACTTGATTACCAGTCAATGATGTAAACTGTTAACAAGCGTGAGAGAAACCACCAGTAATGTCAATGGTCCTCAAAGTACCAAGCACAACCCGTGAAATGTGAATAGATGTTTTGATGTCGAACACTTCACGGAATCCTCTGATCGAAAGTCAATGATGTAAACTGACGTCAAAGGCGAGAAACCTGCCATTGATGCATGCAGACTTCAAGGTACTGTCGATTCCTAAGTCATCTTTCTAGATAATGTGTCGATGTCGATAGAAAGCGACCCGTTGCAGGCAAGCCCGCAACACGAAATCATTGTTCAAGTTGAAGAAATGTTGCTGTAAGGACTGACTCAGGGATGGTCAAATGGATGACAAGTATTTTGCAGATGAAAGTTTTGCTTGCAGACCTCTTGAACACATAACGACACAACAGATGGTTTGGTGACGTATAACTCAAAGTTAACCCTGGAACCCGGTTAAAGACTTTCAAAGTGATTTGGTCAACTGTGAGGTAAAAATTTCCCAACCCAGGTGAATGAAAAGTGTCGTGTTCAAGAGCGGTAATAAAGTTTCTTTGAGACAAAAGGTGACAAACAGGTTCATTCTTCTCTTTTTTCCCCCACCATTTCTGGCAAGTACCTCTTTATTTTTAACAAGCTTGAGGAGGATAACATATGCTTGATTATAAGCTCATCCTTCGGACGAGTCCAACCTAGTTTAAATTCGAACCCTAGGAAGGAGTGGTTCGTTCCTGTTTGTAATTGAACAGGTCCTCTACTGTAAAAGTTTAACGAGCCCAGTATAGGAGAAACTCGGCGTTTTTCAATTTTAGAGAGTCTGAAAAAACTAAAGGAGACTCCACGTTGAACTTTTTCGTATATTTGTGTCCCTCAAGCCCGAAAAAGTATAAAATAATACCTGGGGGAACCGCTTGATCTTGCGACCAAGGAGTACTTTCATAATAGTTTCGTTAACCTGAAAAGTAAAAAGCGATCAAGGACACGTCGTTTTATTTCCTTATCGAGTTTGAAACGACAAAAACCCGGCAATCTTTTCCTGATTTTGCGGTCAGAAAAGAGCTAAAAGGGGACCGTCTTTTAATTCCGTTTTAACGAGTGAAAAAGAAACACTCGGCGATCTTTTCATGTTTTAGGAGTCAGAAAAGGGCTTAAAAGATGACTCTGAAATTTTGTTTGTGAAAAATTACAATTTCCCTCGAAATCCCTTTGTCCTGCACAAAAGCGACACATTACTCATACCTGTTTAAAATAGGCAAAAATACATTCAAAAACATCTTTTCATGGTAAAAAATGAACTAATTCATCCAAAAAACCTATAAAAAGACCTTTTACCATGTCATTTTTACCGTTTCACTGTTGAGGTTGAAAAAAGAGCTTTTGACAAGAAACTTCCCGTGGTCGCTGCGGAAAATCTGACCGTTGGAATCGAACGCCGTCTCATCCAGGTATTTTACACATCCCACTCTGCATTTCTATCCGTTTAGAATCAATTTTTAGGTTTTAGTTTCATTTTTTGGGGGGGTTTTGGTTTTGGAATGCGCCTCTCGGCGGACGCAGGTGCCCTTCGGGTGACCTGCGTCCCCCGACTTTTTCTCATACGGGAAAACGGTCGGAAGACGCAGCCCGCCTTCAGGCCAGCTGCGTCCGGGCGCCCTGTGCTACAAAGCCGGGGTGCGTCCTCCGAGAAACGCGCATTTCAAAACCCCAACTCTCTCAAAAAACCACCAAAAATCCCAAATTAATTTCTAATGCTATTTTTGATATGCAGGGCATTAATCATGTTAGACTGGAGAGAAAGAGAGCATGTAGAGGAAGATGAAGCTGCAATAAATCATCAACCTTCCCTGGATGCCCTAAGAGCATGCGGATTATACAAATATTGGACCATACCGGGCATGAGGGGCCAGGTAAGATTCTTGGAATGGCTGGTTGAGCGATGGAACGTACAAGAACAATGCTTTTACATAGGAGGGCACCAGCTCGAGATAGAGCCCTCGGATGTATACTTTCTCACTGGCTTGCCAAACAGAGGTGAGCAACTCAGTCTTGCGGGGACTAGGCCGGGTGGCCAATCCCTTGATAGTCTCCGCGAGACTTGGTGCACACCTGGGGCTCACCATTCAAAAGGCATAGAGATAAAACACATCACTCTGCCGGAACTCAAAGTCATAGCGTTCACGGTTACCAGAATTTGCGGCGCGGCCGCTTTACACATTGCTTCCGGATCCCAAATGCGGATGGCAATTGACTGTTACCAAGGCACCATTTTCAACTGGTGTGAAGCTGTGTCGGCTCATATGAAGAGCCAACTGACCAAGGCAAAGAACGGACGACTAAAGACTTTTGGATATGGGCCTATAGTCGTGAGCTTTGCCTTGGAGAGAATTCCAATGCTGATCCCTCAGCAACTCACTGTTGATATCTTGGGTCCCCAGCAGCCAAAGCTGATACGATGGGTTGCGGTGATGGCCCGGCATCCTGACGAGGGCGCGACAGTAGTTCGATTCTCAGATAGTTATTTTGACTGGTTAGAGGGCCAGCTTTTTGTGATACAGGATTTTCCGTATGCCGGAATGGATTTCAGAGGTGATCCGGACATGGTTCTTCCACAGGGAGAACAATGGGACGACAGAGGTACTTTTATTTTCACAAGTTTTCTAGTTATGTATTTTTTGTATTTTTTATATATATCGTCTCAAAACTAATAGTAAATCTTTCAAAATGCAGATGTTGGCCACAGCGTCCAGCCAACCTCCGGCCTTATGATAGACTACATCCAGCTGCACCGGTACCGGCCCCACAGGATGCGACAGCAGAAGTACTAGCTGATTTGGAGCATGATCTAGAGCGTCTCACGGCAGATATACCTGAGACTACTATGGACGATATTCCTATGAGGCTTCAGCGCTTCGTAGTCGCGGTCCCTGGACCGTTTAGGAGTTTTTTGCGTAAGGTAGCCCGCGCAGTGGTGTCGTACAGAGAGCACCACCAGTGATTGACTAGTCACTTTTGTAGTCACATGTGACATTTTGACTTTTTGTACTATCATTTTGCCGATCATAAGGTGTGTTAAACCTATGATCGAAGACGATGTATATATTTTTGGACACACTTCTATCTATATCTATATATCACTATTACCGGCTTATCTTGTTTAACATGTATGATGAAATGTCTTTAAATTTACTTGCATGATTATTATAAATGTCTGTCCAACACTCGAGAAGCAATTGCATCTGCTAATGTATTCAAAGACCTTGGAATATGTTGATATTCAATGTAATCAAATTCACGTTCCAAGAGACGCACTCTCAAAAACAACCTTAATAACACAGGATTTCTAATGGCATAAACTCTATTAAGCTGTAATACAACAAGTTCAGAATCTAACCTCACTATCAAACGTCGAATTCCAAATGAAATAGATTCGGATAATAATTCAACCACTGCACTGTATTCTGCAATGTTATTCGTTGTTTGACCGAGGCTTACCCCATGCATAGAAACTAACTCGTCAGAGGGTGAATAGATAACCCAAGCTGCGGAAGAGATATTCCGTGTACTACGACAAGCACCATCAGCAAATCCAATGTATGTTTGGAGAGGCGTCGACATCTACAATATCAAGAGTAAAACCAAGATAAGCCAGGATAATGACGAAAACCACACTTGCTAAGCTAAGCACACTGACTAAACTAACACACTTGCTAACCTATCTAAAAATTTCTCCATACCCATCATTTTAAGCATAATACCTCTTTAGGTAAAGTCCATTTCTGGGTTTACCCAAAGAGTCCCCATCAAAATCAACTAACTCATAAGCCCCTTTTGCTAGCTTTCGCTTTACAATGTAGGGCCCATGCCACATGGGAACGAATTTTCCGGCACCTAGCTTATCGTTAGCTTGATCATATAATAGTACTAGGTCTCCTTCCGAAAAACTTCGAGGGGTTACATTTTTATCGTACTGAGCTTTCATTCGTTTCGCGTGAGTCTCGATAGCTAAAGTAGCGTCACGTCGAGTCTCATCTAATTTAGCCAAGTATAATAACCGTTTCTCCTCTTCGGAAGTAGCTGGAAGTAATTCGACAGCCATTTGAAGTGATGGGATTTCGCACTCAATAGGTAACACAGCTTCTAAGCCATAAACTAGCTGAAAAGGGGTGAAACCTGTTGAATTTTTCACTGAAGTTCGATATGCCCATAGCGCCGAAAATAACATGTTATGCCAATTCGTTCGATGGATACCAATGATCCGTCGAATCATGACGACTAGAACTTTGTTGATTGACTCAACCAAACCGTTGGCTTGCGGATAATAAGGTGTAGAGCTATCGTGGCGCAAACCAAGCTGGCTTGTAAGCTCAGTCATCATGACATTTCGAAAATGGCTTCCATGGTCCGTAATGATTGCTTGTGGGACACCAAACCTAGTTATGATATGATTGAATACGAAAAGTGCAGCTGTCTTGCCGCTTGCGTCGAATGTAGGCATCGCCTCGGCCCACTTAGTAAAATAATCAACCGCAAGGATGATATACGCATGCCCCCCGGCCGAGTGAGGGTTACAAGTAATAAAGTCAATGCCCCATTTGGCGAATGGACCAGCGGCAATTATAGGGTGGAGAGGAGCAGGTGGAGCGCGCATCTTGCGATCAAACACTTGACAGTTGTGGCATTTTCTGACGGCAAGGATACAATCTTTAAACATAGACGGCCAGAAATAGCCAGCGCGCAACACCTTCTGAGCTGTGGCATACCCAGACATATGACCGCCACATGCTCCAGAGTGACAATCATTCAAAACTCTCTCAGCCTCATCGTGAGTTAAACAACGTCGAAAAACTAAGTCTGCCCCCAGGCGATAAAGTGTATCTCCAATAATTCTGTATTGCTGGGATTGAAACCGAATTTTTCGACGGTTTTCCTTGGAAGCTTCAGGCCGAAAGGTTTGGGTTTGGAGATAGATGATTATATCCCCATACCACGGATCTACAGTGCTAATAAGAAACAAAGATTCGTCCGCAATGGACTCCTCTGCCACAGTCTCTGTGTCAGCACTCGGGAAATCACACATCAATTCCGCGAAGACTAAAGATTTCTTAGACTTGGACTTCTCAAACTCCAAGTCGAACTCTTGCAGGATGACGATCCATTTAGAGTACTTGCCCCCTAGCAGTTGTTTTGTCAAGATATAAATCATAGGGTTGCAATCCGAAATAACAGTAGTTTTGCGGAGAAGAATGTAGTGACGAAAACGCTGGACAGCTTGAACGGCTGCCAGGGCCAATTTCTCCACATGCGAATATTTTAACTCAGTTGGATTTAAGGTTCTGCTAAGGTAATATATCACATGCTCTGCTTGAATTCATCTTCTTGAACTAACACCATTCCAATGGTGGAATGCGAAGCTGCGAGGTATAAGAAGTAGTCCTGGTTGTAGTTGGGAGGATGCAATAACGGTGCATGGGTCAACGCGTGTTTCAATGCATCAAAAGATTGTTGAGCAATCTCGTCCCAAAAGAATTGTACGTTCTGTTTCAACAACCGTGTAAAACCTTTAGTGACCTCGGCGTAGTTAGGGATGAATCGGCGTAAAAAGTTTGCTTTCCCTTGCAAACTTTGGAGTTGGCGCAAACTCGAAGGAGGAGGCAATTGGATGATAGCCTCGACTTTCGAGGGATCGACGCGAATGCCGGTTTTGGAAACAACAAATCCCAGCAATCGACCTGTTTCTATACAGAAAACACACTTGTGGGGATTCAACCGAATTCGATAATGCCTACACCTCATAAAGATTGCTCGTAGGTGGACAAGGTGATCAGCTCGTTGTAAAGAATGAGCAGGCAAATCATCGAGATAGGGTTGCACAATGTGCTTGATGTCATGAAATGCATAAGACATCGCCCGTTGAAAAGTGGCCCCGGCATTCTTAAGTCCAAAAGGTAATTTGCAATAAGCAAATGTCCCCCATGGACAAATGAATGCCGTTTTTGGTTGATCGGCAGGTAGAATATTGATTTGATTATAGCCTGAGAAACCATCCATGAAGGAAAACATCTCACTTCCGGCACAATCATCAATAATTTGATCGATATAAGGCGTAGGATAGTTGTCTTTTGGACAAGCTCGATTGATATCCCTATAGTCGATACAGATTCTTATTGTTCCTTGTTTTTTATTGACGGGAACAATATTCGATACCCAATCCGTTAACGGGATCGGATAAATGAAACCTGCTTTCAACAGCTTTTCGACTTCTGCTTTAATTGCAGCCGCTTTTCGAGGGTGAATCTGACGCAACCGTTGCCGAATGGGTTTAGCATCCGGGTAGGTTTTGATTTCATGAACAACAATGGCAGGATCAATTCCCGGCATTTCCTCGTAAGACCAGGCAAACACGTCGCGGAATTCTTGGAATAGGGCCTTGTAAGTTTGGATTTCTTTTCAGTACATGCGGCACCTATATGAATGTTCTCCTCGATTCCGGGCTTCACTGAAATATCAATGGGAATAGTACGAGAAATATTCCCTAAATTCAGCTCTGAATCAGAATGTTTCGTTGGATCCTGAGCGTCTTTGACATATTCAGCGGTAAAGATAGATGAAAAATCATTTTCAAATGCATCATCCTTAGGTAAAAACGAAGATCTGTGATGGAGATCTTCCCATGGTAGATCATCTACACTTAGGATTTCGCGAAGTTGTTCGTCAGATGACACTTCTTCGGGAAACGTTATCCGTTCTAAGGGTGAGGTGAAAAGTGACTCTTCACTGACCACATTCATTTGGTCGGTTGAATGAAAGTCGGTAAAAGACATAAGAGCTTCATAAGCAATCTCATACGGACTCAACGGCATAACATCACCGAGTGAGTCTAGCTCAGAGTCAGAGGGAACATACCAAGGATCATCATAAATAATGTTTTCTGACGTGATCATATGAATTGTTGCAAACGAAGGGTCTGCATTGAGTGGAGGGAGAGGAAAAGTTCCCAGTAAACCGGAATCCTTAACTAAACCTACACCAATGTCCCTATAAGGGATTGTCGTTTTACCAACATGCTGGATAGTTTCTAAAGAGGTTGGGTCGGATGAAAAGTATGTCAGCTGATCAATAGTCACGATCTTACCGTTATGTGGAAACTTAATGACTCTGAAGACCGATGAAACGACCGCTGTCATAGCATATGACCAACTTCGACCCAAAAGAAGGTTGTAGTCTAGAGGGGCATCAACCACTTCCACATCCAGACTAACGGTTTTACCTTCGACCCCTATAGGCAATTCTTGTAGAATACCAAACGGACGGAACCCACGGCCATCAAAGGCCTTAAGGATGGTGGGGGATTGGTTCAACGAAGGAGAACCAAGCGATCTCCAACATTGAATCGACATAATACACGTAGAAGCTCCCTCATCAATCACAGTCCGATGAATAGGCCTGTTTTTGACTATCACTGGAATTTGGAAAGCCATTTGATGGGGGAGACGCGGTGTACTACTTTCTAGATCAAAGATCATTAGGTTCGGGTCCTGAACATCGACAGCTCCAATAGCCGACAAAAGCAATTTTCGTTGCGCTGGACATGATTGCAGCACTTCGAGTGCCGACATTGCTGAAGGTGAAACAGCTAAGTCTTCAACAATGTTGTAATTCTGGGCTGCTCTCGCATGTGGATTGAAAGCAGACCTTCGAAGTACACCCTTGGCGGGCGGCTTAATCACTAAGTCTGGGTTAGGTTTTTCGATCTGTAGTGGATCGGAACCAGGAGCTGAGGTTGATGGGTTAGAGTGAGAAGATTCTGCTTCTTTACCATCAACAGGAGCCTTACTACCATAATCTTGCGATCGAGTCGCAATCCTGACATGAGACATCATCAAAATG
Source organism: Pinus tabuliformis (assembly GCA_031772625.1). Lineage (NCBI taxonomy): Eukaryota > Viridiplantae > Streptophyta > Pinopsida > Pinales > Pinaceae > Pinus > Pinus tabuliformis. The sequence goes on from CM062813.1 coordinate 815,890,413, forward strand.
GGTTCTTCACTGGCATTCGAAGAAGAACCTATCATCTTATTTTCCTGCTCGGGAAATGGATTCTTTAACACAGCAGGAGTGGGAGAACCTTTAACTATTTTCACTACCTCGGCCCGATGAGGGCAGTCTCTCGTAAAATGATCTTCTTCACAAATGAGACAAGGATAACGAGGTTTGCGCTTTTCGTCATTGGTTTCCGACTTTTCCGTTTTCTCCTTTGGAGCCTTGTCTGCTTTAGCCTTCTTCTTTCCTTTCTTCTTTCCACCGTTTTTGGATTTGGCCGTAGATGACTCTACAGCGTGAATGTCGGCGGTAAGTTCAGGAGGAGAAGACTCTCCTGTCGGAGAATCAGGCAAAGTGATAATTGGAGTATTGGAGGTCTTGGAAGACTTCTTCTTACTCTTCGTAGTCACGATACCGATCATACCATCAGCGGCATGAGATCCCGAAGGAGCAGCAGCGATTTGGTTTGACTTTGGAAGATCCGGAATTTTCTCGTGTAACGTACCCGACTGAGTGTAAACTAAGTCAAGGTATTGTGCCTGAGCAATGACTTGCTCCTCAGTAACTACTCCGGCCTTAGCTACATCTTCAGTAATTCTTGGTAATAATGATTTTACAAACCATTCAGCTAAATTTGGTCCGGGATAAAAACTTTCACTAATCTTCTTCGACGTCTCCACTCATGGATGTGATCAGAAATGTACGTGGATGTCGATTGTTTTAGCGAAGTTAATAATTCTGTACCATTATCGTATCTGACTGGTAACTGAAAATGAGTTAAGAACGAGGTAGCTAACTGGCTAAAGTTGTAAAAAGAGGCCGTGGTAACTCAATGTACCACTTGGCTGCGAGACCAATGAGTGTACGCTGGAAAAGACGTAAGCGGATGGAATCATCTGAGATGGAATTTGATGCACACCAGAGGTGGTAAGTCATCACGTGATTAGACGGATCCTCTCCAGACTTACCTTCGAACTTGGGTATATCGCTGGGCAACTTATTTGGCATTGGCGGCCAGAACGGAAGATATTGAATTGGATCGTTCGTTAGGCGCGTCAAGTCGGGTAAATCTAAAGTTGCAATAAATGGTAACTGCCGGTTAGGATCTCTAAAACTCTGAGTCACAATACCAGCCCCAGGAGGAGGATATCCAGGATAACTAGGAACAGGAGTCGCATTGGGGATATTATATCCTCCTGGAAAACCAGGATTAACCGGACCGTACTGGGGTTGTTGAGGTGGTTGATAAGTGTACCCAGGATACGGTTGATACTGGTAAACCGGTTGTTGGGCAGCTTGCCCAGGTTGATACTGTCCCTGGTACGGAGGTTGAACAAATTGAGGTTGAGTAGTAACAACCGTACTTGTACCAGGTTGGCCTGCAGGCATCTGGACTGTGGTTTGAACCGTGGGTCCAGACAACGGTACAGATGTCTGAGGAGTGGTTACAGGGACAGTAGAAACCGGAGCTGCCGATACTCCAGAAGTAAGCATGGTAGATGAAGCGGTAGTTGCTGCAGCCGTGTGAGGTGGAGTACCAGGTGCAATTGGCGGCTGAGTAACTACAGAAGTTACAGGGGTCTGAACACTTGACTGGACAGGTTGCGGTTGCTGGGGTGGACCAGGAACTGCAGGTTGTCCTGCTTGAGGTACCGACTGTATACTTGGTTGCGACATCTGTTGACCCTGTGACGGATCCCATGTTAACATTCCAGGGTATTGACTCGTAACAGGTTGAGGATACTGAGATCCATAGCCGTATTGAGGATAGGGTTGATAACTGTAAGGTGCAGTCCCATATGATTGCCCTTGAGGTGGTTGATAACCTTGACCAGGGTATTGACCCGTAGGTTGATAACCTTGAGGTAAATACGAATACTGGGGTTGACCTTGACCTTGAGGTTGGTATCCTTGAGGTTGATACCCTTGGGGTTGATACCCTTGGGGTTGCCATCCTTGAGGTTGCCATCCTTGAGGTTGATACTGATACTGAGGTTGACTTTGGGGTACATATTGAGGCTGGGGTTGATACCCTTGGGGTTGATACCCTTGAGGTTGCCCCCCAGTCACGAATGAAGTACCTTGAGGTTGCCCCCCAGGCATTAACGAAGGTTGCCCCCCAGGCGGTAATTGGCCACCTTGAGGTTGGTTAATGGGAGTTGAACCTGACATCATATAAACTTCACCTATACTCAATGGTACATTACCACTGTTTCCAACTAATAACCCATGATCAACAGGTTGAGGAGATGCTCCCGCAAAGGTACCAGAAAGTGATTGATACCCAGTAGGAACAGAAGGACCGCCATGTAAAAATGATTCAGGACTTTGTGAAAACACAGATGACTGACCAGACATATTTACAGGAGAATGAATTCCTCTAGGTGGAACCGGAGTACGAGGTGTAGAAAAACCTACTGAGTTGTCTAAAAAATTGGTTAATGCAAGGTACCAAGATTCACTTCTAGGAGGACTGTAAAAGATGGATTCACGCTCCCTTAGATCAAGGGTAATTAGATCTTCAGAATCAGAAACGCCTATTTCTTCCTCTGGAACAAGTTCTTCTATAGCAATTAATCCAACAGGAAGATTTTCGGTGATAATTCTTTCTATTCTTGGTGAATCAGGAACACTAGGAGTTGGAGTAACAGGTTCGGAAATTTCAGGTTCTTCGCCTGTTTCACTGGCAGATGAAAAACTACCAGCAAGCTCGGAAACTGTAACAGCTTCGGGATTGTAACCTGTTTCTAAACTTTGGTAATCTGGATGGACTACCAAGGAAGATTCTCCTTCTTCAGGTGATCCTACTCTACTGCCACTAGGAGGAGTTACAAGGACCTTTAACCCTTCTAAATGACCCGGAATGTCTTCAGGAGATTCACCCCGCGATTTACGGAGTTTTCTTAACAAATCTATTCCGGTAACAATCTCAGGAGACTTGCCCCGAAGTCTACGGGACTGTCTCGGTAATTCCGCCACAATTAAAGATTTTAACTACAACACACGAAATCAAAGTAAAAAATTTCAAATCAAACCACCTAAAGTCTTCTAAAGAACCAATCAAATTTGAAGCACACGCCTAAATAATCTAGAGCGTCAAACCACACACAAACAGTAGTCTTCCGGACCAAAAGCGCTAGTTGGTGATTAGGCCCAACCTCGCAGGATTCAGTACAGAAATAGTGGGTGGAACAGTTACCCCGGCAACCTGCTTAATGAATAGACTGGACCAAGTTCCTCCACTTTAACCGTCTCGAAGTGAAGCGAACCCCCCAGAAAATCCAAGTGAGTATAACCGACGTCTGCTCCAGGTACAGTGGGACCTTCCCTCCACCGTCACCTTGGGTAGAATCCTAGATATTATGGCCACTAAGGTTACCAATCACAACAATTACACCTGGGGGAACAGTCTAAACTCCGACAGCACGCAAGGGCAGAGTAGCAAGCTCCAATCCCCTTACCGGCTCCTTGACAACAATCCAAGGTTTACCGATAAGTGACCCCTGGCTCCTCGACAATGGTTAATCCGAGGTTTACCGTTTGTAATACGTACTGCCTGGCGTCGTTCCCAACGAGGGAGGAATGATCCCCTCACTGGTTCGGACACGAGCTCGTGTTTCTCCTTTAAGAGGAGCTTTCCCAGAATGTAACTGAAACAATTGGATTTGTTCTACTCAAGATAGACTATCTGTTTGGTTTTGTAGTCTTGGAGAGTTAAGTACTCACCTACTCCAAGACCCTAGCCTAAGCTATGTTGGTGCTTCAGAGCCCTAGAAAAATAAAGATTACTAGATTGATTTTAATTTAAGCGTTACTTTTAAGGTTGTTTCTTAAGTCAAAAGGTGATGGAAGTGAAACTAGTGGTGTGTTGACTCGACTCGAAACCACTACAAAATGCACCTAAAATGATTTATCCACTACTTTACTTTTTCGATGAATTGCTTAACTAAAAAGTTGAGAGAATGCAATCTTTATAAAAGCAACTTCTTAATTGAAGACAATCAAAGAAACAATTCGTTTTTCTTTTCCAAGCATAAAAACATAACTTCTCTTTACATGCACGAAAAAACTCTTTTCTTCTTTTGAAAACAAAAAGCTACTTGAAACAAGACTTTTTAAGAAGATGTTTTTGTATTTTTCTTTTAATAAAGCAAGTAAATCTAATATAACCAAAAATCAATCTTAACAACTCTTAAAATCTATGAAAATGCACTCATAAGCAAACTAAAAGCAAATTTACTCTAAGCAATCTTAACGAGGCCAAAACTAACAATGATTATTTCTAAGGTGTTTTACTTGATCACAATCAAATCAAGGACTAGCTTATTGCAGAATCAAAAACTAGCCAAAACAAAACTCTAATCTTTTTGTTCTTTTTGTAAAATGGAAATCAATACTTTATAAACAAGTAATTCGAAATTTGACCCAAAACAACTCAAATGGCAAGTTGCTCACAAAAGGAGACTTTACGACAGGCCTGACTTCTAAGAAGGTTGACTAACCAGAGAGATCTAAGGCTGGACAACTTTCTACTATCAAAGTCACTACAAAGCCTTTCCAAAAATCAAACCCTAGGTCTAAACTTCGTTGAAAACCACTAAAACACTCAAAGCTCACAAAACAAGTTTAGGTGAAAATTCTTGACAGGGTACTAAAGGATCTGGGCAGAAAACACTAAGGAAAAACAAAATCTAAAAGCAATTTAAAGCAAAAATGGAATTTTCTTAACTTTTACAGGAAGACGCAGGCCACCCGTTGTCACAGGTGCGGCCCCGCACTGTGCAGTCGACAACAGCGCGTCCAAGGACGCACTGTGCAGCACACAGAGACTGCGTCCTTCTGGAAAAAGGAAGAAAAACTAAAGCCAACTAAATCTACAGCTAAGCCACCCAAATACTAATTCTCACAGTCAAAAACCAGAAAATAAAAATGATTTTCTCAAAGCAAAGTTCATATAAAGGAAAAGACTCTCTCATTAATGGATTCCCCAGCGGAGTCGCCAATTTGTCACACGGAATCTGTCAAGGGTGCGGACACGACTGACCTTCCTAGAAGTCTAAGACATTCTAATGACAAACAAGACAAAATGGAGTGATCTTTCTCTAAATACACCTTTTACAACATGAAAACTACAAGTGTTTAGGCTTACCTTATTCCAAAACGCTGTTGTTGAAGTCCGTTCTTGACGATCCGGATGAGCTCCTCCTTCAAGTCAATTCCTGCAACCACAAACAATCAAACAATTACCAAGCACTTGCATTTCATATAATAAAACATATATCCAACATGCAGACCAAGGAACACATGAAATAACTCATTAACACAAGCTATTGAGAAAAATAAACCAGTTTGTATTAATAACGAAACAAAGAAACTCTTACAACCTGGCCTTGGTGTTGTGCAAGTTCCTCCCAGGGTCCATCAAGGGTTTTCCTCTACTTTGACAAAGCTCACCCTCTCCCAAGTAGAATCAAGTGAAGACAATCTCTCCTCACAAAGGCTCTAATGGAAGACCTAAATCCTGCAGCATTTACCCAAAGAAAATGTATAGCTCCAACCTCTTCTCCTTTTGGCTCAATGCCTTTATTTATAGTGCTGTAAAGAGGTTATTCAGGTCCACTATCAATGGGATCATCCCCCTCTATGGGTGGGATAGCTCCCTTATTGATGGGATAAGTTCCCCCTTAATAGAGATACATGAACCAACTGGAGGCGCATCCATTTCATCAAACCGACCTCTAGAATGTTCTAGAAGTAACCACAAGTAACTTTTTCAAGATAAAACTCGCGCATTTTGCCTTTTACAGAGGGACGCACCTGTCCCTTAACATACAGAGCGTCCATGGACGCAGATTTTGTGAACATGGTCAGCGTCCCCGCAGGTAAGGCTAGAGAGAACCTGCGACCCCAGAGATAAACATAGTTTTTACAAGACTTTCTCTCTTCTTTGAGTTTGAGATGGATAACAGAGGCATGAGACTTGCCTAAGAGGGTAGCATGACTGTTGATTTGAGCCATACTAACTGTAAGTAGTCAAGGTGACATTTTTTAGTGTAACAACCCTAGAGCTGCCTTTCTCAGCCTTAGGTAGATTTAGGCCATAACAGAAACTATGCCTTAAACACCCCATCAATGGGCTCTATCGAAAAAAATAAAATCGTCCATGAATGAAAATCTTATTGTCCCTTCGATATTGTTCTGTAATTTTTACATTTCTTATGTATTGATAACCTCACCTATGTTTCCACTAACCTTTCTCTTATCATTACTTCATTGATGGATCACCCACTAGGATACTTCATTGGTTTTTTTGATGGTTCTTCTCTGTGGTGACAAAACCTAGTGTCAGCATCTTGGGCCATATAATCTCCCAACCAAATCCTACTCCACATAAGAAGAGTTTGTATCGGGCCAACCTCTAACAATCAACCAGAATACAACATTGTGTTAGGCCCATTGGCCAATGCCATCCACCATGGCATTCACCACCTACACATGTTCCTTGATTCCCAACTTGTCATCATGTAGTTGAATCATACTGTCCAGGTTAATGATGTTCCCCTATTTCAAAAGTACCTACCAAGTTGTTAGTACAAAGTTTTAATGATAACTTTTTCACATATACCATGAAGTCATAAAAACTTTGTTGGTATCACCACAAGTCATATCCTAGACTAAAGATGATCACGCTAACTATGAAAACCATTGGTAAACATGTCACATGCACAATAGTACATAAGAAATACATCCAAACCAAACAAGCATGACATCATAAGCATACACATCAATGAAAGAAAGGTGTATGTGTGTGTGTGTGTGTGTGTGTGTGTGTGTGTGTATGTATACATATAAACAATTTGTGTACATATGTGGGCTATTAGTCGTTAAAAGATAAGTCGTAGCAAAAACTTAGGGGAGCATCCTCATAATGGGTGCTTCCCCTAGTACATATACAATTTCTAGGGAGGAGGTGCTACTAGAGAACCACCCTATCTCCCTTTACCACTTGCAAGTGGATCTTGTCCCACCCCTCAACCAAGAGCCAAAATTGGCATAGTTATTGTTGTTTCACCCGCTGCCCCCCATACTATTGGTCTCCATTTACAATTTAGTGTCACCATGACATCCACTATGTCCTCCCCGAGCATAGCCCAATAGACATTGGGGATACTCGATCAAAATTGTCAACGTACACTAGAAAACATACATGTCCCTCTCCTCAATGCTTGTCACATGGTCTCATGACCTTTAGATCTCCTCGGCCTAAGGATCTTCCTAGGCCCCCTCCCACTTTGCATAGGAATCCACTCCTACATCAAATTGATCCCATTTCCATGTAATTTGGGGTTTGTCTACCTCACCCTTAGTTAGACATACTCTCCCAACCCTCATTAGTCCTCATGCATAGTCCCCCCCTCGACGATGATAAGTACACACTATTGGAATATCCTAACCATGAGGTCCTAGATCTACAAATCACAAGAAAACCAATTTCAACATCATCTTATATATGAAATCAAAATAATGAAAGGAAAGAAAGAAGATAAAAATAAAAACATATACTTGAGGGTTGCCACCTCTCACCTTAGGGCAAAGGCATATCCAAATCACACCAAAAATCCATCTCCACATAGGTTAAGTCCAGAACTTGACCACCTTTCTTGCTCCCTCATGGATCATGAGTTTATGCCATCTCATGATTCGAGAAAATAAGAAGTGGGCATCAAAACCCTAATCTAGGGTTGCAACAGAATGACCCACTAAAAATTACATTGTAGAGTGTACAAAATGTGAACTCTTGGATTTGTGCTCCTACCACCCAGGTCAACTATGACACCAAGATCTCATGAAGCAAGTGTGCCTAGTCACAAAAAATTCCTCGACGCATCCTATCAAATACATCGAGATGGGGAATATTAATACAGTGATATGTCCCACTGAAGATCCTCGTGATCATGGTAGCTGCAGCTCACACACCCACATCATAGATTGCATATTTTCACATTGCATCTCCCTCCACTTCCCAACCATGCAATTCTATCCAACCCACTCCTCCAAAGACTTCACCAGCTATGGAGGCTCAACAGGCACCTCCTATCATCACAGTTCAACCCAATAGCGAATTATATATCCAATTTAGTGGATATCCTCAAGTCCTCCCCTCATACCTCAAATAGAGCCCGGTGTAGCTGCCACAAACTCACCATGAATCATAGGAGATCATTTTGGGAATGAACCATGGGGAAATGAAAGTACTTAAAAATCCCCGACCTGGCTAGAGCCAGTTGTGCCTAAAGGCTATCCTACACTACAACTCAATTCTACACATAATCATGCTCCCTTTAGTGGACCACCATCAATAATGTTTGCATGGAAAAATGAGTTAGTATAAAAAAAACACCAAATAGCCACATCACCATGACTATACATCCAATAGTCACAACAGTCCACATAGCTGTACCTCATATATTTTCATGGGGTGACACGTAGTTGTGTTTTGCACAGTTGTGTTGTCATCGTATCTATAGTTACCCTACATACATTAGTCACCATGCAACTATAATTTGAACAATCATGATGATAGTCACAACTATTTTTCATCCATTCGTTGTGCACCATGCATATGAACAACCCAATGTCACACCTATCCATGTGATTTTTACACCCCAACCACATGGCTATCCATTTGGATACCATTGACACTGCGATCAACACCCTCCAAAATTTTTCCTACACTTCAATTTTGGAGGCTATTGAGGATCTTATGATCTATCATCCATGGTCACTTCATCATCAATTGATGTGTGCTAAGTGTTTTAGCGTTCTTCTCAAGTTCTAAGCATTAAAGTCACTTGCTCACACATGTTCAACCTTTGATTAATTCACAAATTCACATCTTTCTTATGCAATCTTAGCTAGGCATTACACATCCCTTGAAAGAAAGGCTTAATAAAAACGGACCATGTGACCTACATCAACAACCATTGTTTACTTCCCAGTGAGAATCTCCCTCACTTTAGCTGAAATTGTACTTATTTTCTAGTGAGGTTTCCCAATAGCCACTTTCGAACACCTTTGCTTTCATAAGTGTAGCTTTCACGTTTGTGATTATCTTTTTTACTTTTGTTCACTTTAACAAGTGGCATCTTCATGTTATTTTCACTCCGGCATGTTTCACTTTCAAGTTCTTTAGCTTTTGCAAGTGTCTTTTTCATGTTTTCTTACTGTTTCAAGTGTTGACTCTAACTATTTTCACTCTCATATGTGTCACACCTTTGCACATAACTAGAGGTAGTTATAACACACTATTATGCATTATATACTCGTATATATCATAAGAATATTCTATATACACATTCCTACATCTTAGCACACTTTCTGGTCACAATCGACACTTGTGTCGCAGCTTGTATTCTAAGTGTTGCAATGTGTTGTTTCAATTGTCATACTTAGAAATAAGTGTCACTTTGTTGTCATTTCAAGGTGTGATTCTTGTTCATGAGTCCTATGCATTCCCTTGCCTTGTATTGATGGCATTCATGTGTTTGATTCGTGTTTGTCTTGTTCAGATTCTTTTCCCTGTCTGAATCTACAGGTACCATGCTTAATCATTTCATACTAGCTCTTCTTAGTACTCCTTCCTGGTGCAAGTTGTGAATACATAAACCCTCTTGTTAGGTCATGATTAAGGCCTATCCATGAGCCTAATTGATGAATCTCTTTATCCTAGACTTGTTCACTGAGTCCTGTTTAATGTCATATCCTATGAGTGTGCATTGAAATCCTTCAAAGCATAGTCACCTAATATTTCTTGCTTGTATTGACTCACTGCACTGAGTTTTGAGGAATTCCACCTTGTATAGTGTATGGAGAAATTTTAGCAGCCCTCTATAAAATAAAATTGCCCCATACAAATTCTCCTCCCTCTCACAGTGAAATAAACATCTCCTGGGAAAATTGACTTACCTTCTACTACCTACTTTAGTGAACTACACAATCTCCTCTTACAAATGGCACCTATAGAAGAAAATTATGCTAGCATAGGGTGAAAAGCACATTTCTAGTAAACACGGGGCCACTAGTAATAAAAATTGTTATAGCTTCATTCCTCCCCTTCCCTCTCAACTCATAGTGCAGTTTTAATCAACAGTGACTCAACCCTTAGTCACTAGTCTTACCCAGTGAATAGAAGACTGGCTCAGACCTCTCCCTCCTAGCACAAGGTGCAGTTTTAGTAGATAGTGGGCCACTGTTGAGGAAAATTATGCTACCATTTATGTTGGGTGTGTGTTATATTATTTCCATGAGTAGTTGCATGTGCGGGGAGGTCACAGAGGGGGGAGTTAGCCCCCCCTGTTCAGTAGGGTGATCACATGGGGATTTCAAGGGGGCAATAGGCCCCCTATATAGGATTCGGGTTAGCACCCCAGGAAAAACAATTTGTACCCTATAATAGGTGGGAAAACCTACCTATGGTTTTGTGCATGGGTTTCACACATGGTTTTGGGCATGATGGTTTTCTAGCCATGGTATGTTGTAGATTCATTCAAGGGAACTATGATTATTTTCTACTATAGGGTTAATCGATTGGGATTTATGAATGCTTCGGCATGTGTATATATATGTATTTTAACATAGAAAGGAAAACAATGAAAAATCAATCTAGTAGTCCCGGTTTTGGGATCCAGGGGAAAATATCTGTGTATTTGTTTTATACTCTCAACATTATTTATTTTTTGTTTTTAGAATTCATTTGTGTTGAGGGACAAAGTCCCCTAGGGTCTTGGGTCAATACCCTAGCAAAGCGAGGGTTATCTACAAAGAAAAACAAGCATTCCATATAGCCATGATGCTAATATAAACAAACTACGTGAAAAGAGGTGCACCTGGGGGTCCTTCATTTGGGTAGATCTAGCCAGGGTCCAAACCCTCTTGGAGTTCCTTTCAATCCTTCAATCTGCAAAACAATCAATTCAAGAAAGCATAGTAGTATATGGACCAAGCATCATAAGGAAATCAACTTCATAGCATATTGAAAGTTAGTTATACAATTGAAACAACCATTCATATGTAAATCATAACATTAATATCATAAGCATGAAGAAGATTCATATCAGGAACAAGACAAGTGTTTCTTTTATTATAGATAACTAAAATACAGTAAGAAATGATTTCACCTGAGTCTTACTTTTGTAGGCTCCAAGCAGAACCGTCCTCCGAATTCATCCAATCTCAAGCCTTTAACAAGCTCCTTCCATAACTCACTCAAGGATATCTCAACTAATAGAAAGACATCATAACTCAAGGAAACAAGGGTTTCCTGTAATGGGGGAAGTGCTGGATGCACAAGGATCTTTAGACCTAATCAGGGATAATCTCAACAGAGTGATTTTTCTCTCTCTTCTCTCCCCCTTTAGGCTTTCCCATTGAAGGCTTTTTATACTTCTCCCAAAGTAGTTTTTTAGTTGGGAATTCATTGGGAACAGTTGAGCCACGGGCACTAATAGGTAATCAATAGGTAAAACCCATGATCTCTGCCTGAAATTAAGGAGATTTAATTTTTTTAAGTGTTTTAAGACATATACATGGGTTGCGTATACATAGACCCATGTACACACGCATTTAGCTCAAGGAAATGTCGCGTATAGGGAGTAAAACACTATTTTTTAAGTATTTGGACCAGCTCTGGAAGGAGGGGTTGCCCTAGGCCATGAGTGTAGCATCACAAACATCAAGAGTGAGATTTGGAGCTATAACAGATGCCCCCTAATATATGGGGTTAGAAGGGGTACATGATGGCCGAAATGTATTACGTAAGTGCATGGAAAGGAAACCTATCAAAAATTGAGCAGGACGTCACCAGAGTTCAGCCTGCCAAGCCACAAAAGGAGATCAGAAAGAAACACTGTCTGAGGCAGGCATACCCATGCTCAGAGAATGTAAAGCATATCCGCATATCAAGTACAAGTGGATCCACTAAGTATACAAGTATAAAAGACTGGAAAATACATAATGGATCATCTATTCACGATCGAACAACTACATGTCTAAATATCACATACAAGAATGTCAATGATGCTAAAGGATGAAGTGGATCACTGATATCCAAGATTGAGCCCAAAAGTACCAAATGAACATGATGGAGTAATATGGGACTACAATGCAAACTCAAGTGCCAGCATATAGAATGTCGCCATGAATGACTGCAACATATAAGGTGGAGTGGTATCAACTAGCAGTAATAGGAGCAACTGTCAAGTGAACCAATGAATGCTGATGTAACCTGAGGTCTTCACCGACCGCTGTGGTACATTTCTACACTATGGGAATAAATGATCTAAAGTTGACCATGTGAGAAATCATTTTATTACTGGTCATTGATATATACCGTTAACAAATGTGAGACTACTCACCGATAATGATAATGAGTGTCAAGGTACCCAGTACAATCTAATAAGTGTGAGTAGATGAGCTAGAGTCAAACACCTGTAAGAATCTGTCAATCAGGAGACAATGATGGTTTCCCACTGTTGATAGTGAAGGATCTACCACTAATGACTGAAAACCCCAAGGTATTGCTAAATGGACTCTAGATCTTTGCCCCAGAGCAATGAGTCTTAGTTGATAGGGAAAGATCCACTAGAAGGAAGGCATTAAGGCATCCTTCATCAATCTAGCGTGAGTGTAACTCGTAGGCCAATAATGTGGAAGGAATTAGACAAAAAAAGATGTAGTAACCCAACCAAAGCATGTTTCCAGCGTACACAAGATGTGGCTAGCGCACAAAAGAAACCCTCTGAACCAACCAATAATGAAAGCTGACACAGAGGCAAGGTATCCACCAATAGGGTCAAATGGAAACCAAGGTACTACACGAATCCGAATGTGTGATAGTGTAAGGTGATGTCGAACACAAGGGAAACCACTCAGTCAAAGACCCATGATACTGATCGATGTTGAGCATAAGGTGACCTATCAATAAAAATAAGGCCAGGGTGCAGCTCTAGGCTTGTCCTTAGAGCAAGATGTCATCATCGATAAGGACAAGACCCACCAGCAAGAAGTCATTGGAGACCTTCTCAAACCGGCACGAGTAAAGGACTAATAACACTGATGTGATGATAGACAAGACACTGACAACTAGGGATGGCCGACTGAAAGATGAGTCAAGAGACACCGCAGAGAGGCCGACTCAGGCTAACTTCCCTTGAACAAAAGCACGACTCAATGTGACTATGTGGTAGCATATGATGACTCTGCATAAGTTCGTCATGCAGGAGGCACGAACGAACCCTCCATATGATTGGAAGAGATAACCAATCGGGGGAGAACTGACTCAATAACAAGGTTAAGGCGTACCTAAGTCAAACTAAATCCTGCCCAAACGGAGGAGACTTTGTTTTGAGTGCTTTGTTCAAGGGCGACACGACTAACTCTAGCTACCAAAAATAAGTGGAAATATTGTCTCGTTCTCGCTCTTTTTGGAATATATAATTTTTTTGTCTTTTCCTTTAAGCTGGAAAAAGAATAAAATAATGCTATAGTGCAGTGGAACGAATGAGTGTCGATGAAAAAAATGATCTAGTTCCTGGGATTGGAACGATCCTATGCTCAATGCAGGGAGGTGAAAATTGGTCAAAGACACTCAAAGGTGTGTTCCTTCCATGAGTCAAGGTGTGTCAAGTTACAGAAGTCAAGGGAATGAAAATTTGATTTTGCAGTTGTCATGGTCAAAAGTTGGCTTAAACACGAGTCCAAGTGAAGCTGGCTCAAGGCCAAAAGGTGCAAATGGTCAAAATGCAATGCAGTAGTACAACTCAACACAAAGGAGCCTCTAGGGTATAAGGCCAAAATGAAGTGAAGAAGCAAAGAGGAATGAGTCTTCATCACATAAGTCATGGCGGGACTACAGAGGACTCCTGAGCCTACTCAGATCAAAGCAGCATGGGCAACAAATGTCAGTGAGGTGCTAACTACAATGCCCATGAAAAGGATGGCTCTACCATTGTGTCATGATTTAAAAATCGGCAAGTGAAGATGGTTTACGAACCATAACACGATGGGATCGACCCTATGGCAAGTGTATCGACAAATGGAGGCTAGTATGCATAATGCAACGGAAAAAATGGCTTCCCTAACCTATATGCCAGTGAAAAACGATACCTGCCATGACGGGTCAGCAGTCATGGAACCGTCTCGAAACTGTCGAAAAAGCATCCAAAATGTCTTGAAAATCAAACCATTCTCGACATTCCAAGCTCCCAAGTTAAAAGTTACATGAGACAAAACAAAATCAAGCTTTGAAATTTTTTTTCATTTTCAAAGCTTATAAAATAGTTTTTTGACTCACCATTATCATTGTTTGATTTGAGAGCAAAGAAGTGAAGCAAAAGGAGCAAGCATTGCCATTTGCCAAATTCGACCGTTCAAATCTTCCCAAAATCACTAGGTAACCCTTAAACTTATCTTGCATTCAATTATGACTGGTTTTAGAATTTTTAATTCAAGTTTCACTGTTGAATTATTGTCAAAAAAAAATTCGCGGCGTATACATGGGTTGGATATATGAAACCCACGTATACGCAGGCCCTACACGCGACTGTGTATGAAACGGACCTGTGTATACGCCGCGAAAACTTCAAAACAAAAATCTAATGGTCTAAATTTGTTTTTTCTTCAGGATGCCAGTCACTTGGAGAGAAAGAGAGCATGCCTTAGTGGATGATGAGGTTATGAATGATCCTAATGCCTTGGATGCCTTAAGAGGATGTGGTTTGCTAAAGTTCTTTAAAATGCCAAACATGAAAGCAAACACTCGCTTGCTTGAAATGCTCATTCACTACTGGAGCATCGAGGATGACTCGTTTATGATTGATCAAATGTCGCTCAAGATAGAGGTTGAGGATATTTATTTCATCACAGGCCTTTCCTGGAGGGGAGAGGTAGTACATTCCATGGGCAGATCATGAGGCAGTCTCTCTATCAAGGACTACGTGCATATATATTGCCCGGGTCATCCAGAAAAGGTTGGAAGTCAAATTCCAATCAAGCATGTGGAGAGTTTATCATTGAGGATCATCCTGTTCACCATAGCCAGAGTGAATGGATCAGCTTCCTTACACCAAGCTTCACGGCTAGCCATGAGCTTGGCGGTAGACTGTCTCACCACCATCTTTGATTGGTGTACTCCTCTTCTCACCAACCTGAAGAGCCAACTTACTTCTATCAAGAAGGGGCAGACCAAAAACTTTGGGTATGGAACTATTTTGTGCTCTTTCTTCTTTGAGAGGGTCCCAACACTCCATCCTAGAGTACCAGTTTCGATCAGCACCCCACGAGATCCACGAATGGGCAGGTGGGGATGTTCCACAGACTGCTTTTGACGATGACTTCTTCTCCTGGTGGGAGCAGAAGTTCATTTCCACAGA
The DNA here is from genome assembly GCA_031772625.1 of Pinus tabuliformis. Taxonomy (NCBI): domain Eukaryota; kingdom Viridiplantae; phylum Streptophyta; class Pinopsida; order Pinales; family Pinaceae; genus Pinus; species Pinus tabuliformis. The sequence continues at coordinate 815,905,844 of CM062813.1, forward strand.
CAACTACCCTTATGCTGGGTTGGACTTCCGAGGAGATCCCAATCTAGCTTTACCACCGACCATAGCATGGGGCGATATAGGTAACAAATGTTTTTGATTTTATGATTTTTTTATGATTTTTCAAATATAATAATGAATTTTGAAAAATATTTTTGATAGGATTCAAATGACTAATATGATGATCATGTTCCAGATATTGGGCTGGTATGACTAGATGGGTTCCATAGCATGGATGTCGCGGCCGAGGTGCCGAAGAGGCAGCTGCGGACACAGAGTGACTTCTACACACAGTTCAGCGGCACTTGGTGAGACTAACTCACCGAGTACCGATGGAGGCTATAGAGGATCTCCCTATAGACATGCAGCGTCATGTGGTTGGCATGCCACGAGACTAGGTTCGCACTCTTAGGCGTGTGGCCAAAGCAGTAGTCACATACTTAGCCGCTCATCCTAAGCCGGGGCATTAGATGTACTGGACATGATTATGGGCATTTGAGTCCCAATTTTTGTATATTATTTTGGACACACTTATGTACACTCGAGATATTTTATGATATATATATATATATATATATATATATATATATATATATATATATATATATATATATATATATATCTATATATATATATATATATATATATATATATATATATCTATATATATATATATATATATATATATATATATATATATATACAGTTTCGACTTTTTGATGCTTGATTTTATTGTGATGAATGAATGATGTGCCAGTCTAATGCTTGATTAGCGATAGTATTAGCTAACCAATTATGATATCTTGCAATGTGCAAATAATTAATGTAAGTAAATGATCTTTGCAACAACCTCACCCTTAAATACTGGCGATATAAACATGGATCCCTTACCCGATAAATGTTATTCAATTGTGACACTATCAATTATGAATCAAGATAGACAACCAATGAATCGATTTCATAAGAAATTGCTTCGGATAGTAAATTAATGACGGCAGTATACTCAGCCATATTATTTGAAGCGAGACCAATGCATACTCCCCTTGACACCATCAACTGACCAGTTGGATAGTAGATTACCCAAGCTACGGAAGCGAGGTTCCGAGTGTGCCGACTAGCACCATCGGCGAATCCAAAATAGACCAAGTCATCCATCAACACCTGTCACAGCAGACCAAAAAGTGTCGATATCAAAAAAACTCCTGATGAGATATGTACAAACATACAAAATGTACAAAGAAGCCATTGCCTAGCTGCTACTTAAGCAAAGTACTTCTTGAGGTAGAGCCTGTTTCGGGGCTCTGCCAACTTGTTTCCTTCAAAATCGATTAACTCATATGCCCCTTTTTCTAAAACTCGTTTAATTATAAATGGACCGTACCACATAGGCTTGAACTTGCCTGCCCCCAAGGCATCCTTATCTTGGTCATAGACCAAGACAAGGTTGCTTCAGAAAAGACTCGAGGATGGACAACTTTATCGTACTGAGTTTTTAACCCTTTTCTTATGAGCCTCATTGATTGTGGTAGCATCTCAACGCTGCTCATTGAGATGTTCCAAAAGAAAGAGGCGCTCTTCGAGACTAGAGATCTCTGGAAGGAGCCTAATAGCTAACTTAAGAGATGGAATTTCACATTCAACAGGAAACATAGATTCCACATCCCATAAACTAATTGAAAAGGTGTAAAACCTGTAGCAGTCTTTACGGAGGTTCAGTATGCCCAAAGAGTCGGATACAACATAAGATGCCAATTGGACCGATTTTTGTTGATCGTCCTTTGCAGGATCGTCTTAAGGGTTTTGTTCACTGCCTCAACCTGTCCATTGGCCTGAGGATAATATGGAGACAAGTGCTCCTGCCAGAAACCCAATTTAAGAGCCAATTCAGACATTAGTTGGTTCTAGAAATGATTGCCATGGTCAATGACAATCTCTCTCGGGATACCGAACCTTGAGATAATATGATTAAAAAGGAACAATGCTGCTGTTTCACTATCATTTTTATAAGTGGGCATGGCCTCAACCCACTTCGTGAAGTAGTCTACGGCCACGATAATGTACTTGTGATTCGCTGCTGAAGGCAGATTACAAGTTGTAAAATCAATACCCCACTTAGTAAAAGGACCGACAGTGACAATGGGAAAAAGAGGAGTTGGATGTGCACGCATCTTCTGAGTATAAACTTGACAGGGGTGACAACGTTTGACTGCTTCAACACAATCTTTGAAGAGCGAAGGCCAAAAATAGCCGGCACGCAAGATATGCTGGGCTGTAGCAAGCCCTGAAAGATGACCACCACAAGCTCCATTGTGGCAATCATTGAGCACTGACTTTGCTTCCTCTAGGGTTAAACAACGCCGAAGGATTGAATCAACCCCTCGACGATATAATGTATCACCAATGATGACATAGTTCTTAGCCAGGTGACGTAATTTTTGGCGTTCATCCTTAGAGAAAGTAGAGGGAAACTTCGAAGTCTGGAGATAGACAATGATATCTCCATACCAAGGGTCGAGTGAAGAGATGAGGAATAAATGTTCATTGGGAAAACTTTCCTCGTAAATAGTATCCTCTCCACAAGGCAGCTCAGAAATTAACTCTGCAAAAACCATAGATTTCTTAGACTTGGCGGACAAGAACTCGAGATCGAATTCTTGTAAAATGACTATCCATTGATTATATTTGCCCCCAATCACTCGCCTACTAAGGACAAATTGGAATGGATTGACCGTCGCTAAGACAAAATTTTTGCGTAGCAAGATATAATGGCGAAGCCACTAGATAGCATGGACAACTGCCAAAGCCAACTTCTCAACAGGAGAATAGCGAAGTTCAGGACCTATCAAGCCTTGGCTCAAATAATAAATCACATGCTCCATGAGAGCATCGTCTTCCTGAACGAGAACCATACCTATGGTTGATTTTGCCGTAGTGAGATATAAAAGGAAATCCCTACCATAATTTGGTGGACTCAAAAGCGAGGCAGAGACTAATGCCTTTTTCAAAGCATTGAACGACTGTTGCGCAAAGTCATCCCATACATATGGAACTCCTTTTCGTAGCAAATGCATAAACCCTTTAGTGATCTCGGCATAATTCGCTATAAACCTTCTTAAGAAATTAGCCTTCCCTTGAAGATTTTGGAGTTGCCGAATTGAGGACGAGGGAGGCAACTAAATTATTGCCTCTACCTTGAAGGGATCAACTCAAATCCCTTCATTAGACACAATGAACCCTAATAACCAACCAGATGTAACCATGAAAACGCACTTATTTGGATTCAACCGGATCTTGTAAAATCAACATCGCTCAAAAACCAATTGAAGGTGACTAGGATGATTAGTTCTCTTTTGAGAACGAGTAGCTAGATCATCCAAGTATGCTTCGATGATATGTTTAATGTCGTGGAAAGAATATGACATGGCCCACTGGAAAGTAGCTCTAGAATTTTTGAGACCAAAAGGCATCTTTCTGTATGCAAACGTACCCCAGGGACATATAAAAGCTGTCTTATGCTGATCTTCTGGACGGATAGAGATCTGATTATAACTGGAAAAACTGTCCATGAAGGAGAAAATCTCATTACCCGCACACTCATCAATAATCTGATCAATAAATGGCGTGGGGTAATTATCTTTGGGACAAGCTTTGTTTAGGTCCCTAAAGTCAATGCATACTCGGATTGTTCCTTGCTTTTTATCCACAGGGACTAGATTAGAAACCCAATCCGTAAGAGGAATAGGGTATATGAAACCTGCCTTGAGCAGCTTCTCTACTTCAGCTTTAATGGTTGCTACTTTCCTAGGATTAACCGGCCGAAGCTTCTAATGAATCGGCTTGGCGTTTTCATACGTCTTGATCTCATGTTGAACTATGGATGGATCAATGCCAGGCATTTCTTCATAAGACCAAGCGAATACATATTGAAACTCCTTAAAAAGGTCGATGTAAATTTGAATTTCTTTAGGGGAACATTCGGCTCTGATGAAGAGATTCTCGATCATGTTAGGGTTCCTAGAGATGTTTATAGACATCATTTTTGAAATCATCGACATATGGCCTTTGGCACAAAAGTGTGTTGGAGCCAAAGGATTTGATATTGTACAAACATCACTAGTAATCAGCTCAGAGAACCTAGGTTCTACTTCCTGCAATGGAGGAAGAAAATATGAATGATGGTGTAAGTCTTCCCAAGGTCGATCTACACCCATCATTACTTCTAGGATTGCTTCTTCGGATGGTAAAACCGTGTCTAAGCAGTCCATAGCGGAGGTAGAATCAAGGGTCCAGGCCGGGGCCACATCACCATCTAGCTCCTCCTCAGAGAAAGGAGTAGAATGGTTGTCTGTAGAGTTGACGATAGACTGATATCTAAGCTCTGCTGCAGACATAGGAAATGCCATTCCACCAACTTTTCCTTTAGCTAATGTGGTCATAGGTGAAGGTAAGGTCCAAGGGTCTGAAAAATAATGAGTTCAGAAGAACTCTTCCCATGAAGACTCCTTGGATGATGAAACGACATTGATTCTAGCGATAGGAGAGGGAAAATCAAATGTACCCATCAATGAAGAATACATCCCAACTCCTAGATTCTTAGTAGGCGGATGAGGGTTATCCACTAAAGGAACAGTAGAATCTGAATTTTCTTGAGGATCAACTGGAGAATAATCCAATTGATCAACCTTGACAATTTTCCCCTCATGAGGAAAGCAAATGACACGAAATAGAGTCGAAACAACGACATCCATTTTGTATACCCAGTTCCTTCCTAAGAGGAGATTGTAATCTAGGTTAGCATCAATGACTTCTACTTTGATATTGACAACCTTCCCCCCAACACATATGGGAAAGGCCAGGATAATCCCATGCGGCTTATGAGAATGCCCATCAAATGCAGTTAGGAGGGTAGGTGAAGGAACAGCCGAAGGCGATCCAATGGCCTTCCAGCATGACATTGACATGATGCACATGGAAGCTCCTTCATCAATAATGGTATGAAAAATGTTAATTTTCTAGTATGTAGACTTTATTTGAAAAGCCATGTGATGAGGGAGTCACTTTTTGACATTAAGCATGTCAAAAGTGAGCACTAAAGAGTTATTTGGATCAACTACCCCTATTACCGAAAGCAAAGCACTTTGTTGAGCTGGACATGACTAGAGAACCTCTAAAGTGGACATAGCGCATGGACTCTAAGCCAGATCCTCAACAATGGAGTAATTCTGGGCAGCCCTAGCATTAGGATTGATAGTCGCGTGTTTAGTGGAACCTTTCGGTATCCGTGGTATAGTCTCGACAAGGGGTCGCTCAATATGAAGGTCAGTATTTCCGGGAGCATTTTTGTCCTTGGATGTTTCAGTTTCACCGTAATCATGCAACCGAGTGGCCACATGGTCATTAGAACCCATCATGAAAACATTTGAAGATTTCTCCCCTTCCTGGTTGCCCCCTACAGAGTTACCAGGATTTGAACTTGCGCCAGCAAGAATTTGCTGCCCTTGGGGAAAAGTGTTGGTTAACACAGCTTGAGAGCTAGAAGTCCCTTGATGAGTCCCTTGTACAAAGTTAAAACCTACATTTGGTATCAGAGCCAGGTTTTAGCTTCAAGGGGATGCCTTTGTTGCTAAGGGGTTTTACTTAGGCCTGTGGTAGACCCTATTAAGTGGGAAATATGCGGGATCGATTTTTTTGGTGAAAGAAGATGGCGAGTAGTGGAAAGATAGAGATAGAGAAATTTAATGGTCAGAGTTTTGAGTTGTGGAAGCTCAAGATGGAGGATCTACTAGTGAATAAAGATTAGTGGATCGTAGTAGATTTGGGTACTGAACCAACGGAAATGTCAGCAGAAAACTGGGAAAAGTTGGATCAGAATGAAAACAACACAATACAGTTGTGTATCTCAGATTAAATATTATTGAATGTATAAGGGGAAGCCATGGTGAAGGATTTGTGGGTCAAGTTAGGGAATTTGTACCAATATAAGCCTCTGGTGAACAAATTGTTCCTACAGAAAAAGTTGTATAACCTGAGGATGAAGGATGGAGACTCGGTGACAAAGAATCTAAATGCATTTAATACTGTGGTAAGCCAATTGGTATCTATTGATATAAAAAAATTAGATGAAGATAAGTGCATCAGTTTGTTGTGTTCTCTACCAGATTCATGGGATAGTCTAGTTGTTGTAATAGGTAGTAATATAACTACCTTGAAGTTTGATTAAATAGTCTCATCCTTGCTGTCGGAGGAGATGAGGTGGAAAAATATGGAGAGACAGAATGGAGATGCCTTATCTATATGAGGATAGTCACAAAAAAGAAAAAAAAAGAAGTCCTCGAGTGGGATATCTAAATCTCTAGGAAAACCTGTAAGGTATGTTGGAAATGCGGAATGAAAGGGCACTACAAAATGGACTATAGATCTAAAGCTACTGAGAAAGGGAAGAGATATGATGATGCTCCTTTTTGTAAAGGAGAAAACCACCTCAAATGAAGGTGGGGATTTGTACTTGTCTTCTTCTTCACGTACACATGTAGATCATGAGTCATGGTTGATGGAAAGAAGGTTAGAATTATCAAACACAAAAAATTCAAGTTGAAGTTGCAAGGTGAAAGGATTAGAACACTTTCGAGTGTTCTACATATTCTTGCATTGGCTAGAAATCTAATTTCTGTAAGCAAGATGGATGATCCAGGTGTAAAAATAGTGTTCGAGAAAGATACATGCAAGATGGTTTAGGGAGCACTAGTATTGACGTGGGGAGTTTGGATTGCAACTTTGTACAAGCTTTTGGGTAGTACTATTATTGATGGGTGCAGAAGTTTTGTGGTTCTTGAAAGTGGAGCAGAAAATATAGTGGTCTCTGTAGAAAAGAACATGCTATGGCATCAAAGGCTTGGACATATTGGAGATAAGGGCCTTTAAATACTTCATCATAATGGTATGGTAGAAGGTATGTCTAATTTCTCTCTAGATTTATATTTTTGTGAACATTGTGTATATGGGAAGAAAAATCGGTTGAGTTTCCCCTCTGGTGCTAAGAGGGAGAAAGGGATATTACATAGGTTTTAACCCCGTACATAAATTACCTACATATGAATTCTAAAACACAGAAAATAAACAATGCGAGAGCATAAAACATAAAACACATTTACACAGATATTTTCCCCTGGATCCCAAAACCGGGACTACCAGATTGATTTTTCATTATGTTCCTTTCAATGTTACAATACATACATATACATGCCAAAGAATCCAATACCATGGACCGAAAACCATCGCGCCCAAAACCATGTACGAAAAACCATGCAGAAAACCATAGGTAGGTTCACCCCACCTAATATAGGGTCCAAAAAAAATTTCCTCGAGGCACTACCCCCGACCCCGTAAACGGGGGCTACCCGTCCCCCTCAAACCCCGTAGATAGGGGGGGCTACTGCCCCCCCTGTGACCCCCTACTACACAATCCACGCAACAAATTGGGGGCTCCACCCCCCCTCTAACCCCCCAGTTAACTAGGGTGGCTAGTCGTGGAAAGAATATAACACAACACAACATTCTCCCACTTGTTGTGTTCTTTCCATAAGAAGCCACATGAGAGCTTAGTCATTTATCCATCCCTGCAATGCCCATTGTTTCTCTACACCAAGAGAACTTCTCAAAGCTCACATATTTTGTCAATGCATCTGCGGTATTCTTTAAAGTGTCCACCTTTACTAACAACACCTTTTTTTCTTCTATCATATCCCTCACAAAGTGATACTGAACATCAATGTTCTTTGTCTTTGAATGGTAAGTAGGGTTATTTGCCAAGAAAATTACACTTTGGCTGTCATAGTCTATCCTTATAGCTCCCTGTACTAACCCCATACTTGAACACAATCTCTGTAACCAAACTACTTCCTTCCTTGTATGAGTGGCTGCCATGTATTCTACCTCTATAGTTGATAGTGCCACTACAAATTGTTTCTTACTCATCCAACTGACTGCATCTCCAAATAGGTTAAAAACATACCCACTTTTAGATCTTCTCTGATCCAGATCTCCAGCCTAATCTGCATCAAAAAAGCCATGAATATCCAAAACTCTATTGAACACTGGTCTTCCTTGGTAGCACAAATCATAATCACTAGTGAAATGCAAATACCTAAAAACCTGCTTCACTGCTGTCCAATGCTCCTTCCCTGGTTTTGACATAAACTTGCTCAATACTCCCACTGGATGTGCAATGTATGGTCTAGTACACACCATTGCATACATCAGGCTACCGACTGCACTTTCATATGGAACTCAGGACATGTCCTCTTCCTCTTCTTGTGTCTTGGGACACTGTTCAACAGATAAATTTACACCTACAGGAATAGGAACCTTCACCGGTTTACTATCCTGCATATTAAACCTCTACAATATTGTCTCAACATACTTCCTCTAGTTTAAGAAGAGCTTCCTCTTTGTCCAATATCTTTTAATTTCCATGCCCAAAATATAGTGTGCAGCAACAAGATCTTTCATGTTGAATTTGGAGGACAATTGGGTCTTCAAATCCCCGATAATTTCTTTGTCATTTCCAACCAGCAACATTTCATCCACATACAAGACCAGATAACATGGTCACCAATTAATTTAAAATACACATGGTGATCTGCTTTGCTTTTGGTGAAGCCAAGTCCCCATATAAATGTATCAAATTTCTAATACCACATCCTTGGTGATTGGTTTAGCCCATATAGAGACTTCTTTAACTTGCATACCAATTATTTCTTACCCTTCACTGCAAAATCCTTCAGGTTGCTTCATGTAGATCTCCTCTTCTAGATCCCTGTGCAAAAATGTTGTCTTCACATCCATCTGTTCTATCTCAAAATCAAAAGCAACAACAACAGATAAAAGTAATCTAATAGAAGCTACCTTGGCAACGGGAGAAAAAATATCACCAAAATCAATTCCCGACACCTAGGAATAACCTTTTTATACCAAACGAGATTTTCATTTCTCCACCTTTCCTTATACATTTGTCTTCTTCTTGAACACCCATTTGCTGCCAATGGATTTGCTTCCAACCAGCAACTCCACCGGATACCAAGCCTCATTTTTGTGCAAAGATGCCATTTCATCAACCATGGCCTCTTTCCATAGTTTTCCATCCTATGAAGCTACTACTTCCTTCACAGTTCTCGGATCATCATCAGTGATAGATAAATAAAAATTTGAATAGAAAGTAGATGGATTATACGTTTCTAGCTGCCTTCTTTCTCGAACTGATCTTCTCACAACCAGAGTTTGTGGCTCTTCATCTTTTGATTCCTCTTCCGCTGTAGAGTCTGACTCTTCCTCCTTTAGCTCAAACTCTATCTTCTCAGTTTCCTTTGATGGGACTTCATGTTTAATAACATTTTTCACCTCTCTAAACACTGCATCTTGGTTGTACAGAACCTTCCTTGTTACTAGGTTCCAAAGCTTATAACCCTTTAAACCATCCTTATACCCAATAAAGATGCACTTTTCAGATTTAGTATCGAACTTTGTTCTTTTCTCCTTTGGAACATGTACATATGCATCACATCCAAATAACCTCAGCTATGAAAGAGAGGGTTTCTTACCAGTCCATACCTCTTGTGGAGTCTTATCCTCCAACGCTGATGAAGGTGATCTGTTGACCAGGTAACTTGATGTCTCCACCACCTCTGCCCAGAATTCTTGTCCTAACCCAGCACCACTGAGCATGCTTCTTGCCCTTTCCATCAACGTCTTTTTCATTCCTTCTACAACTTCATTTTACTTAGGTGTGTATGGAGTAGTCTTTTGTCATGCTATACCACACTTCTTACAGAATTATTCAAATTCCTTGCTGCAAAACTCTCCACTATTATCTGTCCTCAGCACCTTTATCTTCTTCTCTATCTAGTTTTCCGCCGGAGCCTTAAATTATTTAAACCTATCAAAGACTTTAGATTTCTTCTTGAGGAAATATATCCATGTATTCCTTGAGAAGTCATCTATAAATGATACATAGTACACAAACTTACCCAGTGATGGAACCTTCACAGGTCCAAACACATCACTGTGCACAAGCTCTAATATCTGTTTCACCCTCTTACCACCAGAGGGGAAACTCACCTTATTCTACTTCCCATATACACAATTTTCACAGAAATCAAAATCTAGAGAGCTATTAGTCATACCTTCTACCATACCTTTACCATGAAGTTTTCGAAGGCCCTTATCTCCAGTATGTCCAAGCCTTTGATGCCATAGCATTGTCTTTTCTTGAGAGACCACTCGATTTTTTGCTCCACTTTCAGGAACCACAAAACTGTTTCACCCATCAATAACAATGCTACCTTGTAGCTTGTACAAAGTTCCAATCCGAGCTCCCCGCATCAATACCAGTGCTCCCCGAACCATCTTGCAGGTATCTTTCTCGAACACTGTTTTTACACCTGCATCATTCTTACCATCCTTCCAGGGGATGATTGTGGAAGATCCAGATATATTTCTATTTGAGTTTGATGTCCTATGTATAATTTATGATTATACAACAGATGCTCGGAAGTTAAAGCTATTTCCTACTACCTTAAAAGGAGTAGCCTTGAGATGGTTCATGGGGTTCGGCCTCGCTTCCGTTTCAACATGGAATGCTATGAAGGAGACGTTCTTTTCAAAGTACCAGGACTATTGTAGGATGAGGGACTTAAGGGAAGAGATATTTAAAATGACAAAGAAGGAGGAAGAAAACATGGAATATTATGTGGAACGGTTCCACTACAATTTGCAGAGGTCGAAACACAACGATTTAGACCCGGAAATCTTGAAGACTATATTCATCAGAGGAATGAGGGATGATTGCCTTGACACCCTGACCCTATTAGAAAAAGGGGATATATCATAAGAGCTATTCACTAAAATCATAAAGCTTTGCCTACGATGCTCTCGAGGATCATCTAAAGGAAGAAGTAGAATTCAGGATGCATATGTTCGCATACAAAAATTTGCAAGGGGGAGTAACTAGAGTGGAGATCAGAAATTTGTTTGAAAAATTCAAGATCGATATCCTCAGTACTCTCTTGGCCTAGATAACAACAACATAGATCAAAAAGACACAAGTAGAAGCTGATACACCCCTGGCCATGTTTTGTCCGACTTGTCGGAAGAAACATCCTTACAGGGAATGCGAATTGAACAACATTAGCCTGTGTAATATCTGTGAGCTGGAGCATTCGACAGAGAAGTGTCCAAAGCTTCCTAGACTAAAGGCAGTACTCAAAGAATCAAGCGAAGAGGTGCAGTCCTCTTACTTCATCGCACTAAGGAGGCCATGGCAACCACGACCTCTAGGTATGTCTCAAGACTTTTCCTCTTTCAATTCGTGGAACAATGCATATAATAACCAACAATACCCATGGAAATATTCTATCCCTCCTTCAACACAATTCCGTTCACCCTGGAACCCATGGTCTCCATCTCCTTCTGTTCAATATCCTCAATCCCAACCATACCCGTGGAACTAGAACAAGAGAGGAAATGCCCAGAATTCAGCTCTACTTGCACCACCCATGCAACAACAACTTCAATTACCTCCTTTCCAAGATCTTGCTCCTCCACAACCTGTGCGACCCCAACTACCTATGAAACCTAACCCAAACCCAAACAATAAAGCATCTTAGGGCACAGAGGCTTCTATGACCTTCCAGACCTACCTTATTACCCATATGGAACTTAATGAAAAACAATTGCGATGAGGCACGATAATTAACCCTAGTCACTCCCCTCTCATTATAGAGGAGGACCATGAATCATCTAGAGGAGAAGTCGAAGGCTATGAGGTGGCTACTGTGCCTACAACATTTGATATAAAGGAAGTTGTTACATCTATAATAGCGGACCCATGAAGAACTGTTACATTTGTAACAACTAATTCAGAGAAGGATTATACACCTGTAATGACATATTCGACTATTGTTACACAGGACCTCCCATACCCTCAGAGACTGACCGAACCTAGGATGAGTTCACAACCTTAATCTGATTTTCTTAAGGAGTTCCAAAATTTGTATGTACGAATTTCTCTGCTACAATCCCTTAAAGAAGCACCCATCTATGCTAAGACAATGAGAGATTTGTGTAACAAGAAGCCTGGGAGGAAGGCTAAAGACCCTGCCACCATACATGTGATGGGAAAGTTATCTGAATTAATGTCTACTCAGCCTCTCCTTACTAAGTATAATGATCCAAGAAATTCTACGGTCACTCTCTACATTAATGATCAGTCCATATCCATTGCATTGATTGATTTGGGGGCTGCCATTAATGTAATGACAAAAGATCTCTTTATCGCTCTCGAGGTACAGGGACTCAGACACACTCCTACTATGTTGGAATTGGCAGACAGGTCTCATGTTAAACCTGAGAGGATGTTAGAAGTTATAGTGATTATAATAGCTTCCTGGAGATATCCAGCTGACTTCCTTATCCTACAGCCCAAATGCAATTTGGGGGGGCATCCTTTAAACCTAGGGAGACCTTGGTTGTCCATGGCAGATGCATTTATAGGCTGCAGGACGGGATCCATGGTGATCTCAGATGGCCAGACAACATAGAACCTTAATCTTTATCCCCAAAACCAAATATGGATGTTTACAACCCTTGGTGGGATGAGTTTGAGCCTGAGTCAGATCTTTCCCTGCCACTCCTCACTCTGGGGAAAGCCCAATATTTCAAAGATGAGACAGAAGATGATGTTATTAATGGTTTTATTAGTAATTCACTTTCTGTTGCTTCTATTAAAAATGAAAATGAGGAGGAAGAAGTGGAAGATATATATTTTGAACAAATGAGAACCACTCCGAATATTTCTAGCAGTCCAATTGAGATTGAATCTGGAAAGTTTTTGAATGTTAATCCCAATTTGACTGCTGAATAGAATCAACAGCTGTTACAACTGTTACAGAAGTATAAAAAGGCATTTGCATGGGATTATACAGATATTAAAGGGATCCACCCTAACCTATTCACTCACCATATTTGTTTGAAGGGTGGCTGCAAACCAATTAGATAGCCATAGCACCGCATGAACCCGACAGTAAAGGAAGTGGTGAAAGAAGAACTACAAAAACTCCTAAGTGTTAATTTTATTTATCCAATATCTGATAGTCAGTGGGTGTCACCGCTTATCATCGTTCCAAAAAAGAATGGCATGTGGAGAGTCTATGTTAATTATAGAGAACTCAACAAGGCCACTCAGAAGGACCATTTTCCATTACCATTTATAGATTAGGTCCTTAATACTCTCTCCAGAAAGAAATTATTTTCATTTTTGGATGGATTTAGTGGCTACAATCAGATACAGATTGCCCTGGAAGACCAGGATAAAATGACCTTTACTTGTCCTTGGGGAACCTACACATATAGAGTGCTACCTTTTGGGCTCTGTAATGCACCAACAACCTTTCAAAGGGCAATACTAGGATTCTTTTTCTGAATTATTGAATGATTGTCTAGAAATCTTCATGGACGATTTCACACCTTATGGAGATGCTTTTGAAACAACATTAGTCAATCTGGAAAAAGTGCTAGAGCAATGTGTACAGACTAATGTTGCCTTGAGCACTAAGAAATGTCACATGATGATGACTGAAGGGATCGTGCTTGGACATTACATTTCTGCTGATGGAATCAAGGTAGACCCTGCAAAAATAGAGGTAATTCTAAAAATCCCAACCCCCAAAACGTAGAAGTGGGTACGTATTTTCTTGGGGAATGCAGGGTATTACATAAGGTTTATAGAAAAAAATTCAAGAATTGCATCGCCATTATTTTCCTTGCTCATGAAGGATGTTGATTTCTCGTGGATAGGGAAGTGTGAGTAGGCCTTCTTAAAGCTAAAATGTTGTGTATTAGTAGCTGTGGTCTTGCGAAGACCTAATTGGGAACTGTCATTTCACATAGCAACGGATGCATAAGATATTATTGCAGGTGCTATTTTGGGCCAACTGGAGAATAAGAAACCTTACTCTATTTACTACATAAGTAAAAATCTAACTCCAGCTGAGATCAACTACACAGTGACTGAGAAGGAGTTCTTAGCAGTCGTGCATTCCATCAATAAATTCCAGCATTACATCACTGGGTATCAAGTATTTGTACACACTGACCATTATGCCATTCATTTTTTAATGAATAAGCCAATTACAAATGGTAGGATTACACATTGGTTATTGCTATTACAAGAATTTGATATCACTATTGTAGATAAGCCTGGAAAAGATAATGTAGTAGCTGACTTTATTTCTAGGCTAACTATTGATGATAGTTGCACTCCTACTGAAGATTCTTTCCTTGATGAATATCTTTTTTCTATTTCTACTTACTCACCTTGGTATGCAGATATAGCTAATTATCTTGTTGCAGGGAAGTTTCCCTAGTATTTGTCCTCCAAAGAGAAAAGGAAAATCATACAACAAAGTGATACATATATCTGGATATATGTGTTGGAAATAATATGTGGGGGGGGGGGGGGGGGTGAATCATTATTATCAAATCAATTATTTTATTTTCAAAACTGATTTGTATATGCTACTTCAGCTCAGTGAACTAGCGTTTATACACGACTGTACTTAATGCAACCAGCGTATATGTAGAGATCTTTTGATTTACCCATATTATCATGTATTGATCTTTAATCAGTATTGATCTTTAATCAGTATATCAGGAATTCATTAGACAATGCAGTAAAAATAGATTAAAGCATCACACATGAACACCAAGATATAAGGTGGAAACCCAATGTGGGTGAAAACCACCTGCTGCAATTGTCTCTGTCTTCTTTTAATAAGAAAATTATGTTTACAGTTTTGTACTGGTGCAGTCTTATACCAGTACGCAGGCTTCTGCTTGCAGAAGGCTACAACCTTCTCTCATTCTCCAGCTTCTATTGGAAGGGAGCTACAACCCGCCTAGCTCTTGTACCAGCCGATTTGTTTACTAGTACGTAGGCGCCAACCTATAGAAGGCTACGACCTTCTCCTTTTTCTTCCAGGGACCACGTTTCATAAATTTTCAGACTGGATCCATCAACAACATCACATCAAATATATCGGCATCAATCAATCACCTTTTGAACCAACAAAAATCGAATCAATCAATCACTTTTACAACCCATCAATCTGATCATTCAGAATATTCTCACCAGAAAACAGTAACCAGAACCCAATCCAGAACCCAGAACACTGCAATAGAAAACAAAAGAAACTAAAACATGTTTTATAAGGTATACGCCACTTCCATGTGTCGAACCTGCATGCATACGCACTTTTCTCAAAGTGAACCAGCGTACAGATCTGCAAATCAAATTTATGATGTATACACCGCTTTGATATGCAGAACCAACGTGTATACGCTTCTTTTCTAAAGTGAACCTGCATATAGATCTGTAAATGATGATTTAAACATTACAACTATTCTAGACCTCAATCATACCTAGATCATCATATTTACAAACTACAACATGCACCAATTATTCAGATACATGATCAAATCACATAAAGATAATTCACTTCAAGCCTTGAGATCCTGATACATCATTAGATCTTATCTTTCATCAAACGCTAAGGTTCCTCCTTGGTTCAGATCCAGCAATGCACCATAACCCAATAACCTGCATACTAGATCTCACACTTCATTAGATATTCAATGCTTGTGTGTCTTGGCCTAATGATCTTCTCCTCCTTTTATAGTTTTAGGCATTTCTCAATACCATGGACCAAAACCACTTAGGACCAATACCTTGGATCAAATACCTAGGGTCAATACCTCAGACCAAACACCATGGACCAATACCATGGATCAAAATACCATGGACCAAATACTTTGGACCTAAAACTTAGTTTTCCAAGCTATACGCACTTTTCCTTTTGTGAAAGTGTGTGTGTACGTATACGCAACTTGTATACAGTGAACCTGCGTGTATACATGGCTTGGCCAATGGTGAACCTGCGTATACCTCTCTTTCTTCATTCTGTGCAGTATGATCTGTAACTCTATGCTGTTAACCTGGTATACTATGATCTTTCATCTGAGTGAGTTGCCTTTTGAACTGATTCCTTGAAGCTGCCCTGCATTTCATCACATCTGTAAACACTACTATCATGCATTCTGTCACATTTGATATCTCTTCTGTAGATTCATATAGTTACGAGATACAAGTGAGTTGTTTTGCTATAAGTGGGTTTCGATCAAGTACAACACATACATCATAATGCCAACAATCTCCCCCTTTGGACTTGATGGCAACAACAACCACACCAAATCACTCTCCCCCTTTGACATCAAGGGCAAAGGGTCATGCTCCCCCTAAGTGCTTGCTGACTTCTTTGATATGTTGAAGTGTGCTAATTGAGCTCCCCTGATAGAGTCCATGCCCCCCCCTGAGCATAAGCAAAGTCTGCAAAAAGATGTTCTAAAAGAAGAACATGAATCTATACATACATCAGAAATGACCTTCCTATCACCAATGACTCATACATACATCCATCTCCCAACCAAGTGGGGATATACCAAATTTGACTCATCCACCCAACCAAGTGGGGATATACCAATTGTTTATACATGTCAAAACAAAAAAACATTACATCATCCATCCCATGCATAGTGGGGTTACAAATTAGGTCTTTTCATGACCTTTACATTAAAAGATGTACATATATAACAGAGACCAAATATCTTAAACAAGACCATGATAGTCATCAGCAACTATCATATGATCTGCACCATCAACAACATCTGTCAATCAGCATCCAGACCAGCAACCTATATATGTCCATCATTAGTTCCCAAACTATCATCAACCATGTTCTCCCCCTGAACCTGTGCCACCTGTTTACTGTCAGATCTAATCATTGCATATGTCAGTAAGAGATATCAAAACATCATCATCAATTAGATATATATCAAGTTATCAACATCTTTATGAGGACCAATATATTTCCACATGTTATCAGTAGAGTGAAACCATCATCAAATAGAGCAGATAATTGACAGAACCATAGCAGACCCCCTTTTTTGAGTCTGGCCCACTGCTTTCCTTCAAACCAACATATACGTGACTGTGCCCACAGAAACCCACGTATGTACACGACTACACTTTATGAAACTCGCGTACAACCACCTTTCTTTGAAGAAAATAGGATTTAACAGCAGGATGATGCAGCAACTACTCCTAGCTTTTGTCTGAGATATCCTAATGTCTCTCTGGGCAGTGGTTTAGTAAATATATCAACAACCTTTTCTTTGGAGGGAACATACTCTAGTTTGACCTTTTTTTCAAGCACGTGTTCACGTAGAAAATGATATTTGATGGGTATGTTCTTCATCTTAGAGTGCATGACTGGATTCTTTGAAATACCGATGGCACTTGTATTATCACATAGAATGGAGATGGGTGGAGTACATGTGATCTGAATGTCTTGCAAGGTTTGCATCATCCAAAGTATTTGTGTGCAGTAAGATGCAGTAGCCATGTATTCTGCTTCAGCTGTAGATAAAGCAGTTGAACTTTGTTTATTGCTGAACCAAGACACTAACCTCGAACCCATATAGAATGCACCACCACTAGTGCTTTTTCTGTCATCAACACTTCCTGCCCAATCTGCATCTGTATATGCATGAAGTGTAAGATCTGTATCTCTAGGATACCATAAACAAAAGTTATATGTGCCTTGAAGATGTTTGAAAATCCTTTTGACTACCTAAATATGTGTTTCCTTAGGATTTGCTCGGAATCTTCCAACTATTCCCACTGCATGCATGATGTTTGGTCAGGTACATATTAGATAAAGCAGACTTCCAATCATGGATTTGTAAGTTGGTTGATGTACTGCTGCTGATTCATCATTTGAGCTAAGATTTCATCCTGTTACCATTGGGGTACATACTGGTTTAGAATCTTCCATGCCGTACTTTTTCAGGATCTGTTTGAGATATTTGGTTTGTGAGAGAAAAATACCATCTTTATTCTGTTGAACTTGTAGACCAAGAAAGTAGGTGAGCTCACCAAGCAAGGACATTTCAAATTCTTGTTGCATTAATGAGGCAAAATTTTGACTCGTGGATTCTTCATTGCTACCAAAAATGATATCATCAACATACACAACAATTATTAGCAATTTATCAGTGTCCATTTTTGTATATAGATTGCTATTTGTTGACCCCTTTGAAAAACCTTGTTGGTGGAGATATTTGTCAAGGTGGTAATACCATGCTCTCGGAACCTATTTTAGACCATAGAGAGCTTTTTTGAGTTTACATACAAGTTTTGCATCATTTCCAAGAATGAATCCTTCTGGTTGTTCAATATAGACTTCTTCTTCTAAGTCTCCATTAAGAAAGGTAGATTTTACATCCATTTGGTATACTTTGAATTTCTGAAAACTAGAAAGAGCAAGAAACATTCTTATGGATTCAAGTCTAGCAATAGGTGCAAAAGTTTCTTCAAAATCTATACCTTCTTATTGAGTATATCCTTTGCAAACAAGTCTAGCCTTGTTTCTAAAACCTTCTCCATTTTCGTTTAGCTTGTTTTTGAATATCCAATTAGTTCCTATGATATTTTTATCATGAGGTCTAGGAACTAATTCCCAAGTATTGTTCTTTTCAATTTGCTCAAGTTCTTCATTCATGGCCTTGACCCAACATTCATCTCTACATGCTTCATTCACATTTTGAGTTTTAGTGGAAGATAGTAATGCTAGATAGCTTGAGGTTTCGGCAATAGTTCTTCTTATTTGCACACCTGCCCCTTTTTCCTCCAAAATTTGAGTTTCTGGATGATTTTTCTAAACATACCTGGACGGAGCCTTTTCTTCTATCGTTATCTCTTATTCTGGTGTTTCATTGGTTTCTTCTTCAGAATCAATGTGATTTGATATGGGAAAATGATCCTCATCTTCTTCATTGTCATGATCTTCGATTTTTATCTGTTTTGGATATTTGCATGCTTCATCAACTACAACATCAATACTTTCATTAATTTTCCAAAGTATTTTGTTATAACATTTATATCCTTTACTTCGGGAAGAAGAATACCTTCATCTGCTCTAGGTTCAAACTTACCAAGTTTTTCATCAGTCCTTTTGATGTAACATTTGCTTCCAAAATCTTTGAAGTACTTTACTGTAGGAGTTTTACCATACCAAAGTTCATGCGGAGTTTGAGTGTCGTTTACCTGAACATTTTCTTGGTTGAGAATAGTGATAGCAGCGAATGCAGCTTCACCCCAGAAGGTTGCAGGAGTTCCAGATTCATCTAGCATAGCACAAGCCATTTGTTGAATAGTTATATTCATCCTTTCTACCACTCCATTTTGTTGAGGAGTCCTTGCGGTGGAGAACTGCCTTTTTATTCCATGTTGTTCACAAAAGTCAAAGAATTCATCCGAGGTAAATTCCCCTCCTCGATCAGATCTGAGGCATTTGATTTTACGATCTGATTCATTTTCAACCAAAGCTTTGAAGGCTTTGAACTTTTCAAATGCTTCATCTTTATGCTTTAGAAGACCTATCCAACACATTCTGGAAAAATCATCAATGAACAATATAAAGTATTCTTCTCCACAAGGTGACTTTTTCCTTGATGGTCCACATAAATCAGTATGAACAAGTTCAAGAGGCTTACTAGCTGATCCTTCCTTTTTGATGAATTGAGATCTGGTTTGCTTACCGAATTGACATGATTTGCATATAGTATTTTTATGAATGTTGATATCTAGAAGATCTCAAACAGCCTGGAATCTGCATGCTTTTCTTATTTGAGAAAAGCTTAGATGTCCCAATCTTCTGTGCCATAGCCAGTTTTCATCATTTTTTCTTAGATAACACTATTGTTGTCCTCCCTTGAGTATGTATAAGTTGTTTGGAGTTCTTGTACCTTTAATCACAGTTTCTCCTGTATCAAGCTCACGAACAACACATCCATTTGATCGAAACACTACTTCATTTCCTTGATCACACATTTGACTCACACTCAACAGGTTATGTTTTAAGCCATCAACATACATAACATTTCTAGCTTTAACTTTTTCTTTCAAGAAAACAGAGCCTTTACCTTTTATGACAGCAGGAGTGTCATTTCCAAATGAGACACTCTTTTCCTTTTCTAAGGCATTATATGAGTGTAGTTTTTCTCTGTCACCTGTCATGTGTTTTGAGCATCCATTGTCGATGTACCACTAGTTTTCTTATCCTTTTGCATACAAGGCTATACCACATCTTTCTGTTTGTGGTTCTTTCTTTCTCCATTTTTGGGATTTAATGGAGTTTGCTCCTTTTGAAATATTTTCCAAAATTTTCTCCTGCATTCATATTCTTCATGGCCAAAGTGTAGGTTTTAACCCCGTACAGAAATTACCTGCATACGAATTCTAAAACACAGAAAATAAACAATGTGAGAGCATAACACATAAAACACATATACACAGAGATTTTCCCCTGGATCCCAAAACCAAGACTACCAGCTTGATTTTTCATTATATTCCTTTCAATGTTACAATACATATTTATACATGCCGAAGCATCCAATACCATGGACCGAAAACCATCGCGTCCAAAACCATGGACTGAAAACCATCACGTCCAAAAAACATGTGCGAAAATCATGCACAAAACCATAGGTGGGTCACCCCAACCTAACATAGGGTCCAAAACCAAAATTTTCCTGGGTGTTGCCCCGGACCCCATAAAGTGGGGTTATGGGTACGCCTCAACCCCCCTGTGATCCCCCCTCACTACACAATTGGCGAAATGAAAGGGGGCTCTGGCCCCCCTCTAACTCTCCAGTTAACTACGTGGGCTAGTCGTGGAAAGAATATAACACAACCCAACATTCTCCCACTTGTTGTTTTCTTTCCACAGGGGGCCACAGGAGAGATTAGTCATTTTTCCATCCCTACACCAAAAGAACTTCTCAGAGCTCACAAATTTTGTCAATGCATCTGCAATATTATTCAAAGTGTCCACCTTTACCAGCAACACCTTTTTGTCTTCTATCATATCCCTCACAAAGTGATACTGAACATCAATGTGCTTTGTCTTTGAATGATATGCGGGGTTCTTTGCCAAGAAAATTGCACTTTGGCTGTCACAGTTTATCCTTATAGCTTCCTATACTAACCCCATACTTGAACACAATCTCTGCAACCAAACTGCTTCCTTGCTTGCATGAGTGACTGCCATGTATTATACCTCTGTAGTTGATAGTGCCACTACAGATTGTTTCTTACTCATCCAACTAACTACACCTCCAAATAGGTTAAACACATACCCACTTGTAGATCTTCTCTGATCCTGATCTCTAGCCCAGTCTGCATCGACAAAGCCATGAATATCTAACACTCTATCCAATCTTGATCTTCCTTGGTAGCAAAAACCATAATCACTAGTGCCACGCAAATATTTGAAAACCTGCTTCACTGCTGTCCAATGCTCCTTCCCTGGTTTTGACATAAACCTGCTCAATACTCCCACTGCATGTGAAATGTCTAGTCTAGTACAGACCATTGCATACATCAGGCTACCGATTACACTTGCATATGGAACACGGGACGTGTTCTCTTCCTCTTCTTGTGTCTTGGGACACTGTTCAGTAGATAACTTCACACCTACAGGAATAGGAACCTTCACCGGTTTACTATCCTGCATATTAAACCTCTGCAGTATTGTCTCGACATACTTCCTCTAGTTTAACCAGAGCTTCTTCTTTGCCCGATCTCTTTTAATTTCCATGCCCAAAATATAGTTTGCAGCACCAAGATCTTTCATGTCGAATTTGGAGGACAATTGGGTCTTCAAATCCTAGATAATTCCTTTGCCATTTCCAACCAGCAACATATCATCCACATACAAGACCAGATAAATAACATGGTCACCAATTACTTTAAAATACACACAGTGATCTGCTTTGCTTCTGGTGAAGCCAAGTCACCATATAAATGTATCAAATTTCTTATACCACATCCTTGGCGATTGTTTTAACCCATACAAAGACTTCTTTAACTTGCATACTAGTTCTTTCTTACCCTTCATTGCAAAGCCTTCAGGTTGCTTCATGTATATTTCCTCTTATAGATCCCCATGAAGAAATGTTGTCTTCACATCCATCTGTTCTACCTCAAAATCAAAAGCAGTAGCAATAGATAAAAGTAATCTAATAGAAGTTACCTTGGCAACAAGAGAACAAATATCACCAAAATCAATTCCCGGTATTTCTCCACTTTTCCTTTTGCATTTGTCTTCTTTTTGAACACCCATTTGCTGCTAATGGGTTTCCTTCCAGCCGACAACTCCATCAGATCCCAAGCCTCATTTTTGTGCAAAGATGCCATTTCATCAACCATGGCCTCGTTCTAAAGTTTACCATCTTTTGAATCTATGGCTTCCCTCATAGTTCTGGGATCATTGTCAGTAATAGATAAAGCAAAATTTGAACAGAAAGCAGATGGACTATACCTTTCTAGCTGCCTTCTTTGTCGAACTGATCTTCTCATAGCCGGAGTTTGTGGCTCTTCAACTTCTGATTCCTCCTCTGCTGTAGAGTCTGATTCTTCCTCCTTAAGCTCAAACTCTATCTTCTTAGGTTCCTTTGGTTGGAATTCATGTTTAATAACATCTTTTACCTCTTTGAACACCACATCTCGATTGTACACAACCTTTCATGTGACTGGGTTCCAAAGCTTATAACCCTTTAAACCATCCTTATACCCAATAAAGATGCACTTTTAAGATTTACTATCCAACTTGGTTCGTTTCTCCTTTGGAACATGTACATATGCATCACATCCAAATACCCTCAGATGTGAAAGAGAGGGTTTCTTACCAGTCCATACCTCTTGTGGAGTCTTATCCTCCAACGCTGATGAAGGTGACTTGTTGACTAGGTAACATGCAGTATCCACTACCTCTGCCCAGAATTCCTATCCTAACCTGGCACCACTGAGCATGCTTCTTGCCCTTTCCATCAACGTCTTATTCATTCTTTCTACAACTCCATTTTGCTGAGGTGTATATGGAGTAGTCTTCTGCCATGATATACCACACTTCTTACAGAATTCTTCAAATTCCTTGCTGCAAAACTCTCCACCATTATCTGTCCTCAACACCTTTATCTTCTTCTCTGTCTAATTTTCCACGAGAGCCGTAAATTCTTTAAACCTATCAAAGACTTCAAATTTCTTCTTAAGGAAATATATCCATGTATTCCTTGAGAAGTCATCTATAAATAATACATAGTACACAGACTTACCTAGTGATGGAACCTTCACAGGTCTAAACACATCACTGTGCACAAGCTCTAATATCTGTTTAACCCTCTTACTACTAGAGGGGAAACTCACCCGATTCTTCTTCCCATATACACAATTTTCACAGAAATCAAAATCCAGAGAGCTATTACTCATACCTTCTACCATACCTTCACCATGAAGTATTCAAAGGCCCTTCTCTCTAATATGTCCAAGCCTTTGATGCCACAACATGGTCTTCTCTCCAGAGACCACTAGATTTTCTGCTCCACTTTCAGGAACCACAGAACTATTGCACCGATCAATAAAAGTGCTACCTTGCAGCTTTTATAGAGTTCCAATTCGAACTCCCCGCATCAATACTAGTGCTCCCCAAACCATTTTGCAAGTATCCTTCTCGAACACTGTTTTTAGACCTACATCATCCAGCTTGCTTACAGAAATGAGATTTCTGGCCAATGCAGGAATATGCAGAACACCCAGAAGTGTTCTAACCCTTTCACCTTGCAACTTCAACATTACTTTTCCATTTTTTATAGGAAAAATTGACCTCCTAATCAACTCAAAGGATAAAGACAAGATGACTGAAAGAATGACCATAGTTGCAGGCCCAGAATCCATGCTAACGCTCTCTGTACACTGACAACTTACTTTATAAAGCTTGTTTACAAGCATAAAAGAGCATTAGTCAACCTGCTAACTGTTGTTGTTAGACCAGGGGGAGCGCTAGTGAAATTTAGTGATGCTCAAGTGGTTATGCCAATGAATCTGCCATTAAATATCTAAATATTATTTCCCTAAATTTGTGCAAGAAAAGCAAGGAAACTCCAAAAATCAAGATATTTGGAGAAATTCTATTTCAGGAACAGAGGCAAATGGGAAAAAGCTGGTAAATGAGGCAGGTTCATGGTTTTTACCCAAATGAACTACAGGTGGAGTTGGGTAGCCCTAAATCGATTGCTATATAAGCAACGAGAGGGCCATTGTAAAAGGGTCAGAGCATTTAGAAGGATAGTACATGGTGCTGTTGTGATATTGTCATATTCTTGAAGGAGCTAGCTGAAAGAAGGAGAGAGAGAGAGGAAGAAGGGATAAGGAAGGCTGATACAATAGGGTTGTTGTAATCACTCTTCTATTCTAAATATAGGACTGTGGTTGTGTTCCCTACTCGAAGTGTCGGTGATATTGTGCATTTATTTGTTCATTCTGATGCTTGTTGTGTTGAGTAGATAAGTTACACATTTATACATGTTTGTTACAGATTCTTACATTAATTGTCAGAAGTATATGTTGTGATTGGTTTGCTTCATTCTTTTGTGCAGGAATCGTCATGGAGCCGTTCAGGAGGAGTTCTTCTTACCGCACGGACATCCACAAGTGAATCTAGAAAGAACCAAAGGTGATCCTTTCTCCATACCCTATCAATATATGTCAGAGAGATGAACATGTGTGTAAAAGGTACCTTTTGTAGATAACCTTACAGTCTGTCGGAAGTCCCGGGAAGACTTTCGAGGGTAGTTTTTATCCCATGCATTTTAGCCCATAGCAGAATTGGCGACTCTGCTGGGGACTATACATTTAGTTCCCGGTTATTTAGACTCCTCTCAGATCTCTTCTCTCTTCTATGAGCTTCCCACTTCTTCATATCCTTCTCTGATCCACCATCTAACTTGTTCCATCCTGCAAAGTTTCTTTCTCTTCAGAAACTGATCCCAAAAGCCCACTTTTTGAGATCTTTCCCTCACTAACGCAGGTTGCTGATCTACACAGAGCTTTGTAAAGCTCTTTGACTGTGCACAGGGAGTGTTAGTGTGGGATCCCAATGGCACCTTCAGACCTTGACACATTCAGAGACCAGATGCCATTGTCATCAGCTGAATCAGCCTACCAAGGCATTCAATCTGCATCCACATCTCTGGTCAAGTTGGCTATCGCCAACGGTACCACCCCCCTTCCCATAACCGCTCTTCCTTTAGATCCATGCGATCAACTCCCCTCAATGGATGAAGCCGTTAGAGAAATCATGAGTTTTGGAGAGAAACATTGGGAGGATTGGCATATTTGGGGTCCGACATCTGATTCAGACATGATGCCTCTTCAAGTCTTGTCCTCTGACACAAACGAAATCATTTCCCCACCCTATACAAGCATCCAAACTTATGGGTTGGAAGAAAATATGGACGACACTTCCAGGTCAATGCCCATAGATATTTCAATCACGACAGGTACCATGGAAGATACCCAAATGAACGCAGATTGCAGTCCTGAGGAAATTGCAAACTCCACCTGCCTACATGAGGAATTCCATGAAGAATTTGTTTGGTCTCAAGAGGAAATGCCTGACTTTAACCCGTCATTTGTCGCGCATGAGATCCAACTTTACGACGAGGCAAAATGGAATGGGTGGCCACTTCCTTCCCTCGATATATCCGTTTAAGCCATGCCTAGCCCTACGGTCGAAGAAGAACGCCTACTATACCTCAAACAACTGGATAAAACCCGTAGAGCTGCCGATTTAACAGTCGCAGCTCACAAGGAGCAGGTACAAGCCATATTTGCACAAGCGGTTAGGTTTTCTTCTTTCCAAGAGGGTGACTTCATATCACTCTATCATCCAAAAGATAATCTCTTGGAGGCATGCACGCTTCAACCCATTTGGCTAGGTCCCTATGTCATAACTAAAGTCCTCCCCTCAGGGGCATATGAACTACAGGACTGGGATGGAAACCCACTCAAGGAGCCCACATACGGGCTCTATCTGAAAAAGTATACTGCCTAGTGTCATGCTGGGTAGGTGCTTTGTAATTTTATGTATTCATAAGTTTTGCATCACTTTTTTTGATGTGATTGGATTGTTTTGTTATTTAGTGGAGTACTTGTCTCATGCATTCTATTCACAATGCAGATGTCGTCGTTGCCCCTAGCATACGTAGGATACGCGGATGGTGCCAGTCATCACACATGGCACATTGCATCAGCTGCTTGGGTCATCTATACACCCGAGTCGGAACTATTTTGCTCCGGGGGGGTCTTTCTTGGTACTACCACCAACAACATTGCTGAGTACATGTCCATCGTTTTGCTTCTCACAAAAGCATCATCAAGGGGCATCTCCAATCTAGTGGTCAGGTTAGACTCCTAGCTAGTCATTATGCAATTGACCAATCATTATCATGTCCGTAATCCAACCTTGTTACGTAACTATCTAAGGGTATGCCTCTTGGAACGCCGATTTGACACAATCACATATGAGCATGTTCCTCGAGAATTAAATATTGTCGCTGATTCGTTAGCTAACTATGTATTAGATTGGCATTTGTCACATTTGTTATAATAGCATGCATGAGAAGTAAAAACATTTACTAAAGTTAAAAATTTGTCACAAAAAACATTTTTTAAAACACATTTACACCACCAAAAATACCAAAAAATATCTGTATATATATATATATATATATATATATATATATATATATATATATATATATATATATATATATATAGAAATCCAGTTTTTTACATCAAAAATATTCCAAAACTTGGATGAGTTAAGTACAAAATGGCTCAAATCCCAGCTATAAACGCTCATATGGCTACGCCAGAACACCTGCTAAAATGAGCCTATTGCTCCAGAAAAGCTAAAACAGCTCTAGCTACCCTCTGAAGAGGAACCAGAAACCACTCAGGTACACCAACGGTGTGTCGCTGCATATGAGTAGGAATCTCCCTCATAGGAAGGGGGGGGACACCCATAGTCAAACCCTCTAGGTTCCTCAGAACCTCACGGAGACTGTCAGCATCACCCCCTGCAGCATGTAGTTGGCCACCTCGTCGCACATAGCGAGGTTTGCCCGCAGGTCATACTGGCACCACATCTGTGTTAAACATAAAAGTTTCATGTCAGTTCTTATCTCATTGTTAAAAAACACTACATATACATTCAAAAGTACAAAAATACTTAAGTACTATCACAACTTATTCTCACCTTGAGAACCCCAGTTGGTCCCGGGCGGTAGCATCAAGTCTAGGTCACCGGTAAAATCCATGCTTTCATAGCATAGTCGTCAACAATCACAATCTGGTTGCGAAGCCACTGGAAGAAGTCTTTGTCAAAGAAGTGCTGGAGTGGTCCTCCTCCTGTGCGAGGATCAAGTGATGACCAGTGACCCTGCCTCGGCTCCTTCGGATCGAGGGGACCAAAGCTCACTCGTGGGTGCATGATAGGTACCCTCCCAAGGAAAAATGAGACTATGATAGTACTATACCCAAAACTGTGTTGGGTACAGGTCTTGCATGCTGTCAGTTCTGCCTTCAACTGGCAAAGCACTGCTTCACACCAGTTGAACATCTGGGGCTGGACACAGTCAATGGCAAGCAACAGTTGGGCCTTTGTTGCTACGTGGGGACTTTTTGACCCCGCCAAACACACAATCAACCATAAAACTTCCCTCATAGACCGAGATCGAATCCTCTCTATCGGGACTCTGTTGCTGACTAGTCCACTCCCAGGGATGCAGTAGATATCTACCAGCTCTGAAGTAGATCGTGGATCTGACCTGCCACCGGTAAGGTTTGCATGTGCCCCACGACACGACAAACTAGTCAAAAAGTAAATGTCATCCCGGTCAATGGCCAGCTCTTGATCTCCAATCCTGAACACTTGCTCGTGTTCATCCCAGCACTGTATGATCCATCTCAGTAGCTCCTCCTGTCCTTTCATCAGCTCTAGCCTTGCATATTTCAACAAACCGTAGCAGCACAATGCAAGTATGCAAGTTGGATCATTTCACATCAGTAATTCCTCATTTTCATGGGCCCGTTCTCTCCATAGGTGAGTCATTTCAGCTCAAAACTTGCACAAAATAACCCTAAAATCAGTTAAAATGGGGCAAAATCACTTAAGGAATCCATGCATGAGGGTTTCAAATGTGCCCTACTGCCTTAACACCCCTCCTAGTGCTGCACAGGGAGGATTAATGCCCTCCCATGGCTCGTACAGAGTGTTTAACGCTCCCTACTGGCTTGCTGAAGGGCATTAGTGCGCAAACATGGCTCTAGGGCACCTTAGATCTAAAAATTTCCACCCAAAAAACTGATAAAAAAAGGTTTAATAAGGCATGGAGCAATGTCTCACCTGGGACTAACTGCACGTCGAATGGTTGCCCGGATCTCCTGCAATGGTCCACGGAAAATTTGCTCCTCTTTAGCTCCAACTAGCTCTCACAAACTTCAAAATAGTGAAAATGATGCATGTGAAAGCTCCAAGCATTTCTTTATATAAATTTGAGAGACATGATTTTTTGAAAATCATTAAAGAGGAAATAGTCCATTCTACATGATTTTTTATCATGCATGAACCCAGATAATAGGAATTGCTGCTTTTTTACTGCTTTTGATGAAAGTACTTCAGGAATGAAAAGCAGTAAAAGTTGCATGCAAGACTTTTTAGAGCACTATTAGGGATATTTTATTGCTCTTTAAAAAATATAAACATCCCCGAGCTTTTTTCCTTGTGCTCATTAAATCTATGCAATGATAAATAGAGCACTTTTGGAGACATTTTATCGCTCTTTAAAAAATATAAACACCTCCGAGTTTTTGTAGTAGAGCTCGTTAAAAATATATACCACAACCCATAAAGCACTTTTAGGGATATTTTATCGCTCTTTAAACAATATAAAATTCCCTGAGTTTTTCATCATTTGCTCTCGTTAAATATATGCAAATAATGCTCTGAGAACCTCTTTTTTGATCTTGTTCCAGCTCATAAACTGAAAAATACCAACGTAGCATCCTTTTTAGGCACTTTTTTTCTCGCTCTTTAAACTAAAAAAATCCCGAGTTGTGTCTTGTTTCTCGTTAAACATACTAAAGATGACTCGAGCATTCTTTTAGGTACTTTTTTCAAGCTCGTTAAAAAATGAAAAATCTTGAGTTTTTGTTACTAAGCTCATTAAAGTGTCATGACAAAACACGAGTTTAGTCCGCCACCTCGTACTCGTAACAAAATGAGGTTGACATCTATTGGAAAAAGGTTTCTCTTTATCCGGGTCCAGTAGATTAAATATGGAAAAGTAACCGATCCGGGTATACTATTAACCTTTTGTCGCACCTATTTAACAAATATGACAAAGGGACTACCATGGAGTCTCTCTTTACGATCTTTTCAGACTCTATAAAGATAAAAAGATCACCGAGTTGTCTAGTCTAGACTCTTTAAATACATAGACAAGATATAGAGTTGTTCTTTTTATGATACTTTTCAGACTCTTAAAAGATGAAAAAATTGATGAGTTTGCCTGTCTGGACTCATTAAACTAATCAGATAGGGCAAAGAGTCGTTCTTTTTGCAATCCTTTTCAGACTCTTTAAACATGAAAAGATCGATGAGTTTACCCATCTGGACTCATTAAAAATCAGACAGGGAAAGTGGAAATACAACCGTATCCTGAAGTGTGGTTTGGCAGCAAAAGTTCCCTTAAACATGGCACTCCCTCAGATAAACCATCATTTTGATAGCCTCTCAATATGAACCTTACCAACCTATGAGTTTTTAGCCTATGAACCCTGATGCCATTGCATCTCCGTATCTTAAACACTCTGTAGTGTTCATGAGTTTAGTGCTGTCTGGTTAAAACCATTGTCATGCCTTCTATTGCTAAAGGGTCCCTACTTGTTTCTTCGATCAACTGACCCTACATATCCTTTCATCATGCCCTCCATTGTTTAGACCCAAAAAGATCAAAAGATTCTTCAGAAAACAAAATCATCCTTGTCCGGTTTCGTGTCGACTGATGTAGGACACGTCATTGCCTACCTTTTGACAGGTTCCTTCCTATTGACTTGTTGTGGTCACCATCAACCCCCCTCTTTGTTTGGTATTAGCAATAACATCAAGCAATGGGGGACCCTTAACAAAAAATCCCAAAAATATTTTTATCAAAATTTTTGTATTTAACTCCCTAAAAGCTATATCGCAAAGAGAGAGTGAAGCGTTTTCCTATGCGCATAAATAAGCTGCAAAGAAGCGACACGAAATTCATCGCATCGCATATTTTGAAAGCGCTCTTAAATGAAAAACCTAAGGAATCGCCGACGGCCGATATGCGACGTCGCATATCGCAACGTCGCATAAGCAGCGCACAGTGATCAAATGAAAAATGTGATCTTGCGATTTGCGATCTTACAAACTGCGATCTTGCGATTTGCGATCTGCGATGAATGAGACTATCAATTGCTGCGATGACACTTCTCAACATCGCAATCCTCGATGCTGCGATGCAAATCGCAGAAACCACTCATCGCAAAGTTTCCTCGGCATGATCTGTAAACCCAAAATTGAGCGCGCACCTTAAGGGAAATTAATGATTGTATGCCAAAATACCTAAGAATGATTGTGTTGCGTTTTTCGAAGAGTCAAGTCATTATGAGTGTCATGATTATGCATTCATTAGAACTTAAATCTTTCATGTCAATCTTTTCGTCATTTCTCTTTTCCTTTGCGTAAACTGTAAGGCAGTAACTAATATAAATCTATATGCAGGAAACATCTAAGGAAAAGGGGAAAGCGCCAATACTAGAAGAACAGAGAGGAGATGACTTCGCAAATGAATACCGCATGCAGCAGGACCGCGGATTCTAGAGTATCACTCAATAGACACTGATGAAAATAGACTATCCAAGACTCAGAGTCAAAGGCGCACAAAAGCAGCATGTTTGCAAAAGATCCTGAAGCTCAGACTGGGTAAAGCAAAAAGAAAAACGCTAAAGAGGGAGGACGCTCCAGAAAAGCCTGGAACAAAGAACGAAAGCAATTTTCAATACGGAAGATTGTTCAGGCAACGAAATCCCTAACTCATTGAGTCACTCGCACGGCCGGAAACCGAAATAGCAACAACACAATCAGTTTGAAAGAAATCTGGGCTATACTAAATATACGCGCAGCGAAGACACCCAGTCAGAGGAAGATTTTCAAAAATATCTTCTAGTTTGTCAGAAAGAGGTGCCAGCTCTTGTTATTTCTACTTTTATCGCTCGAACAAAAGGAAAAGACAACCAGCCGACTCTTTCCAAGCGAACCTTGCATTGCTTACAGCACTAAGGAGCAGATACAGAAACGGTTAGAAATTAGATTCAATTTTTAGAAATAAATTTGTTTTAGTAAAAGGGCGGTCATTTGAAGCCGTTTCCTAAATTTGTGTAATTAAGATTAGTTAGTTAGTAGTATTTAACCCTTCTCATGGCATTTGGAGAAGGGTCCGGAAATTTGTCAAAAAACTTGTCCTCAGAACATGCACTTTTGCACCCTCGGAGGGGGTTTTTGATGAATGGATGGATCGAGATTTATTTATGTTTGCATTTTAATGTCTGCTACTGATGTTGCACTTCTGTACTCTTAGTAGACGTTAGAAGTAAGTAGAGATAAATCATTATTGCTTGAGGTTTGTGAGTGAAAATCAGTCATAAATGGTACTTTTATCTCTTGACGAATTTCTGCTTATATTCTTAGAGTGATATACAGCTGAGTTGTTGATATGTTAATGTATGAATGTGTGGGTTACCATTTGGCACTTTTGTACGGTGGAGTCATTTATTTGTGCTTGACATATGAATAACTTATTATGCGATATGCTGTTCACAACTGTTTTGCCTAACTTCTTATGCAGAATGGTTTATCTTAATTGATTTATATTCTTATGATAGCTGAATGATCTTTATTACCAATTATTGTATGAAATCTTTTTAGATCGCATGATGAAAGAATTCTACCCCGGGTTAGTGTAGATTAGATGTGTTGTTTTTGTTAGATTACAGTAGCATAGAGTCTGTTTAGAGTTTAGAATTAAATTAGCTTAAAATTACTTCTAGATTAGCATCATCAAAATCTATACACACACACACATCCTTTAGATTGGGAAGCTGGTCCCATTATCCCCAGTCGGACCCGCTACACCAAACGGGCAAGGAGCTGCCAACCAGGTTCCGGACCGGGTGGGTATCCCCCTTGTTGTTGACCCGATTTTAGGGCCCTCAACATATTTGGCGCTAGAAGGAGGGCTCGAACTATGAATGGCACCTAAATCAAAATCTAAATACCATTCTGAGAGTAAATCACCCTCATCAACTCCCCCGACTTCTCCAGTATGGTTAAACCCGGAGTTAGAAGTCGCTCGAGTATCCACCGCTGCTACCTACCCTAATATATCAGACCAGCTTATCATTGAACCCCCTGAAATTCAAACTTTGATTCGTAAACTCCAGGGATTCTCTATTTTTTCTCAGAGGTCTGATAAATCTCACAGCAGCGTGACTTCGCAGTACAACCCTGCTCATCCCCTGACCAGATTGAAGAGTGGAAAATTTGGCATACAACCAAGTGAACTTCCTCTCCCTACTAGGAAAAGAGCAAGGAAAACACCACCAGAGTCTGACAGTGAGACTCTTTCATCTACTTCGTCCATTTCAACCCCCTCACCGCGAAGTCAACCACCCACATCCTCACCCCAAATCACTCATCCATCTTCCACAATCCTTCCTCTTCAATCATCAAAGATCATAATATCTTCATCTTCTCAGCATCAGGGACCATCCCCTGCACTTTCATTAACTAGCAGCTCAATGATGGCCCAGTCTCCATGGAACAATCCTGGGGCGGTTTTAATGCCTCCACCCCTGAGCCCAATACCAGCCCATCCTGAGAAATGGCTACCTAAATTCAATCCAGAAACATGCATGCTAGCTTAAGAGCATATCAATAATTTCATGCTTTCTGTTAATCTCAATGGAGTTACCAACGAGGATGCTGTTGTCCGGCTTTTTCCCTATACAATGCAAGGAACAACCGGGTCATGGTACTTTTCGTTACCTTCCGGGTCCATCACAAGTTGGGACATTTTTCAAAGTCAATTCCTTACCAAGTTCGGTGATGACAAATCAACAGTGACATTGATCAATGACCTATCCAATCTTAAAGCTGAGGCTAGAGAACCCATTAAATATTTCAATTTACGGTTCAATAAGATCCTCAACAAAATTCCCGCTGCTTCTCAACCCAGCGAGGAAGTAAGATGTGAATGGTATATCACGGCCTTACCATCAAACTTGGCTATCTTCGTAGATAGGGCAAACAAGACGACCTTAGTTGAAAACTTGACAGAGGCGTTAGCAGTAGAAAAGCGCGTAGTAGCCCTGGAAAAGAGATCTGCTATAGAAGAACGCAAATCTAAGAAAATCTCTTTCAAAGAAGACACCAAGAAGAAACAAACGAAAGATCCTTTCGATATGGAAGGATTACAAAAAGTGTTAAAGGCCATGTCTAATGAGATGATTGACATAAGAAAACAAGTAGTAGAAACTTCTTCAAAAAAGCCCTACAGAGCTTTTAAAAGAAATCCTCCCATGGAGGTGAAACCACCCAATGCTGTCTCAAACGTCGAATCTGAAGAAGAAGAAGAAGAAGAGAATACCACTGAAGGGCAGACCGATGATGAAGAAGTTGTGGAACTACAAGGAATGTGGGATTTCATCCTCCCACAAGAAGAAGATCAAGAAGCATTTCCGGTTAGCACACGAAGCAAAAATCAACTTGATCCTCCCCAAACTACCCCTAAACAGAAGGGCGCAAGCCCTGCAACAAAAGATAAGGTCCTAACAAAGAAAACAACCGCTAGAGCGACCCAATTTAGCCCAGTCCAATCAAATCAAGCACCTCCATCAAGAACACTGATAGTGTTGGATGAAATGGAGTATAACATTATCGATGACATGAAAAAGACTAGGGCTAATATCACTCTTTATGAATTGAGCAAATTGAAACATCAACAGAAAATAATGATGAAAGAATTACATGCCGTGCCTACTACATCTTTACCTACAGCTGTAGCTTCCCACAACATGGGAAGACCTCCAACCAACATGATCAATGAGATTGATCCAAATGACATTGCCTTGATTGGAGGAAGATCAAGATCCCATACTCCTCCTTTTCTTCTCACTTATGAAATTTTCAATAAAAACGTGCACAATTGCTTGGTTGATTCTAGTGCTTCAACGAATATTTTACCCAGATCAATATGTGCCAAATTGAATGTTCAGCCACAAAAATCCGCAGTGCGCATAGTTCAACTTGATCGATCCCAAGTCGAAGTGATTGGTGAACTTAATCAAGTGACCATAAGATTGTCGTCTAACCCGAAGGTATGTCAGGTTATAGACATTCTAGTAGCTGATATCCCTGAATTCTATGGTTTGATTCTTAGCAGGGATTGGTCCGAAAAACTCCACGGATATTTCTCAACCGACTGGTCGCACATGTGGTTACCCTACAACGGTAAACCGAATCAAATAAAGGTTGAACGAGAGTTGCACCAAAAGTACATAGTGACAGAATTGGAAGGAGAAAATGAAGCAATAACATACAATAGCAGCATCATAGGCAATTACTCGGTAGATTCTTTCCTCGGCAATTTCAATGCTCACACCTCACCTTACTTAGAAAATTCAGTTTTGTCCCAAGTTGAAATTTTTTCCCAAACTGATGATTCAAAGTGTTTTAATTTTTTAGATAACTCTGTAAATACATCTTTGTTTTGGAAATTATATTTTGATGGCTCTAAATCTAACGAGGGAGCAGGAGCAGGATGCGTTCTGATTAGCCCAGACGGAAACAAGATCATGCTTACATGCAGACTTGAGTTTGATTGCACAAACAATACAGCGGAGTACGAAGCCTTGGTGCAAGGCCTATACAAAGCAATCGGGTTGAATGTTAAGTATCTTCAAGTCTTTGGAGATTCTGAGATTGTCGTCAAACAGGTACGTAACACCATACATTGCCTGTCAAGTCATTTAAAGCACTATCAATCTTTAGTACAAGATCTGACTTCACATTTCATAGCATTCAATATTTCGTCAATCCCAAGACTCCAAAATGCAAGCGCAGACCTGTTAGCTAACGTAGCTTCTAGACTTATTCCCTCCGAAGATTTTAGTCCAGATAGGTTCTCAATAGAATTAATCTTTAGACCATCCATCCCTGACAACATCACCAACTGGAGAGTATTCAACGACGATCCTGACATTGTAAATTTCCTCACTTCTGAAGGATCCTACTCAAATCAAATAATTGACGAAGACCATCATGATCACCAAATACAACAAAATAGCACTGATAATGCTATACCTAAATCTGTGGTTAAGTTAGAAGACTTATATGATTTGAAAAGTCGGTTTAAAAGGTCCGCCAATTCTAAACTCTACAGTTCTACTCTGAACTATGAATTAGTGAACCTAGGGACCGATCAGAAGCCACAAAACGTTAATCTAGGCCACGGCCTAGCCCCTGAAGAAAAATCAGCATATATCCGTCTTCTGAGACAATACAAAAACGTTTTTGCCTGGAATTACGATGAGCTGAAGACATACAACACTTCTATCATTCAACACGTTATCCCTATGATTGACAATGAAAAACCTGTCCAGCAAAAGCTCAGAAAAATCCACCCCAACTTAGAAAATCAGATAAAGACTGAGCTAAATAAGTTGTTGAGAGCCAGAATAATTTTCCCCGTCAGACATTCCAAATGGGTATCCAATATGGTGCCCGTTAGAAAGAAAAACGGAGATATTAGAATCTGTATTGATTTCCGGAATCTCAACAAAGCCTGTCAGAAAGACAATTTTCCCCTCCCACCTATGGAGCAAATACTACAGGCAGTAGCGGGCTCAGAATTAATGTCTTTCCTGGATGGATTTTCAGGATACAATCAAGTGCTGGTACATCCCGATGATCAGTTGAAAACCACATTCCGAACCAAATGGGGCACATATGCATATCGGAAGATGCCATTTGGTCTGATCAATGCCGGCGCTACCTTTCAGAGAGCCATGGACATCGCGTTTAAAGGTTTAGTCAATAAATCGGTAGTGATTTACCTGGATGATATAACAGTGTACTCCAAGAAGCGAAGCGACCATCTCAAAGACTTGAAACAAATCTTTCAAAGATGTTTAAGGTATGGGGTTTCACTTAACCCAAAGAAATATTTTTTCGCATTAAGTGAAGGGAAATTGCTAGGATTCATAGTGTCGAAATCTGGTATTCACATTGAACCTGACAGAATCAAAGAAATTTCCGAAATATCCATGCCCCATAACAAAAAGGCCATGCAATCTTTCCTTGGACAAATCAATTTTGTAAAAAGGTTTGTCCCGGATTTTTCACGTATTATTTCTCCTTTACAAAATATGATAAAAAAGAATTCAAATTTTAAATGGGGTCAAGATGAGCACGAAGCATTCAACTTGGTCAAACAAGCTATCATTAACGCTCCATCTTTAGCTACCCCAAATTTTTCAGAATCTTTTATCTTATACACTTTTGCCTCAGAGAAATCTTATGCCGCGATTTTAACTCAAGCAAATCAAGAGAAGGCGGAAGCTCCAATCGCATTCTTTAGCTCAAACTTACAAGGTGCTGAGCTCAATTATTCAGACGTGGAGAAACAGGCATACGCTGTTTTCAAAGTGATCAAATATTTCAGACCTTTCTTACTTAAAACCCATACCAAAGTCGTAGTACTGTTTCCAGCGGTAAGAAACCTTCTGGTACAGAAGGATGTGGGCGAAAAGAGAGCAAATTGGATTACCGATTTACAAGAATATGATCTTGAGATCAAGCCAGCAAACATCATAAGAGGTCAAGGCTTCTGCAAGATGTTAGCTGGAGCATCGTAAATTCCTGAGAACTCATCTGAAGAGGTACATACATATGAGGTAAGCCTAAACGACGCAGAATCATTATATGCGAACACCATTTATTATCTTAAGAACGGGTATGCTCCATCACACCTGGATCACACCAAGAAAAGAGCTCTGAGATTGAAAGCTAAACAATACCAGCTCATAAATGATGTTCTGTTTAAAAGGAATTACGATTATGTACTTCTTAGGTGTCTTGAGAAAACTGAAGCCGAAAAGGTTTTGCAGGAACTCCACGATGGACCAGCAGGTGGACACTATGCCGGAGATGCTACTGCACATAAAATCTTACGTGCAGGATATTATTGGCCCACGCTGTTCAAAGACTCATACGATCACGTAAGGAAATGCCAAGTCTGCCAGACTGCTGCAGGGAAACAAAAGAAATCGTCCATGCCACTACAGCTGGTCAACATTGAGCAACCATTCAGCCAATGGGGCTTGGACATAATAGGTGAGATCGTTCCTCACTCTTCTAAGCAGCATAGGTATATCCTCACGGCAACAGATTATTTTACTAAATGGGTAGAAGCAGTTCCTCTCAAGACAGTTAATTCTGAAAACATTATTGAATTCATAGATCAATTTATCATCACTAGGTTTGGATTGCCAACGGCCTTAATGTTTGATAATGCCTCATGCTTTTCTGGAAATACAATGACTGAGTTTGCTCTTAAAAGAGGGTTCAAACTGAAGTATTCTGCCAACTACTATCCGCAAGGTAATGGATTGGCCGAATCAACAAACAAAAACCTAATCAGGATTATTAAAAGAACAGTCGACCAAAACCAAAAGAATTGGCACAAAGCGCTAGTAAATGCTTTATGGGCAGATAGAATTACGAAGAAAGCTTCAATCGGCACTTCTCCCTTTAATTTAGTTTATGGGAAAGAAGTGGTTCTTCCAACTCACTTAGTCATTCCC
The DNA here is from genome assembly GCA_031772625.1 of Pinus tabuliformis. Taxonomy (NCBI): domain Eukaryota; kingdom Viridiplantae; phylum Streptophyta; class Pinopsida; order Pinales; family Pinaceae; genus Pinus; species Pinus tabuliformis. The sequence goes on from CM062813.1 coordinate 815,943,804, forward strand.
TCTTTGTCTTTAGTACAACACATCGATGAAGTATCTACTTCCTCCTTACAATTGAGACAAATGGAAATAATCAAACTAGAAGAACAACGAGAACAAGCTAAGAAAACCCATGCTCACCACCAAGCGCTAATAAAATCCTCTTTTGACTCAAGCATCATAACCAGAAAAAAATTTCAGATGGGAGATTTAGTTTTGAAATGGGATAAGGCTCATGAAGAAAAGGGCAAACATACGAAATTTCAGAAGCTGTGGCTTGGTCCTTTTCAGATTGTAGAAGTCATAGGCCCATCGACGTTTATGTTGCAGGATTTGGCAGGTAGAAGAGATTCTTTGCCTGTGAATGGACAGATTCTTAAAATGTATTTTCCATAGAAGATCATTCTTCTATTTTTGTAGGTTAGTTTTAGTTTTTATTTTGTTTTTCTCTTTCTTATAAATAAAACCGGTTGTAAATGATCATTTAAAAGGATTCATGAAAGAGCACACCAATTCTCTATCAGATTTTGATTTCGCTTGTACAAATAGCAAATTTTTCGAAAAATCTGATTTTTATTATTGACAAATAGAGTTAACTTTAGCCTGAATATGATGTTAGTTTCAACCTCAAAAAACTTTGATGAAAGCAACCTTTGGTAAAAAATTGTTTTATGTCAGCACAATGAAAGGTATCATCAATAATAAAATAAATATTCTCTGTAAAGCTGCTGTTTTCAAACTCTATTATTGTCGTCCAGAGCTTTCTTAAGGAAAAACAATGACTTCCTCCCTGCTAAAGGAAATCGCAGCGTTCAGAGAAACAATCCGAGAAAACACTATATCTCAAAGAATAAGAGGTCTCATCACGAGCCGGCTTATCATGATCACAGATATTATAACTTGCTGACTTTGCCAATACTGTCTATCAAAACAGGGCAACGACTCAAGATTGTTGCAATCAAAAGACAAGGGGTCTCATCATGAGCCAGCTTGTTCAGCAAAAGTGTAAATCAAGTGAATGAATGTGTCATAATTTGGACACCAAACCAAGACATTGTTCTTTAGAGAATAAAAAAGGAAAAAGTGTCAAAAAGGATTTTTCTCTGAAATGTTGTAAATAACCTCAAGCAGGAAAAAGGATCATTGCTGGATAACATGGTAACCCTGTCGAGGCTATGGACGCTTGCGGGCAGCAGAGGCTCTACCTACGACAAATGAGCATATTTTAAAGCCAGTACATAGAGAAGACCTTATTTTATCTTTAAAAAAGACCGAGTAATGTTTGGTGTGAATGCAAGAACTAAGCCTAAGGAAGCAGACAATTGGAATAAAAAAAAGGTTGAGACAAAGTATCATTGACAGGATAAGGGGTAATCTACTCTATCTGTCCATAACAAAATTTAGACATATGAAAATTTTTCTGTTTCGGAAGTGGAAATGTCAATAGAAAAGCAGATATAACTGGTTCTTCACAGTGAATCGCCATTGTTGTGGTCACCATCAACCCCCCTCTTTGTTTGGTATTAGCAATAACATCAAGCAAAGGGGGACCCTTAACAAAAAATCCCAAAAATATTTTTATCAAAATTTTTGTATTTAACTCCCTAAAAGCTATATCGCAAAGAGAGAGTGAAGCGTTTTCCTATGCGCATAAATAAGCTGCAAAGAAGCGACGCGAAATTCATCGCATCGCATATTTTGAAAGCGCTCTTAAATGAAAAACCTAAGGAATCGCCGACGGCCGATATGCGACGTCGCATATCGCAACGTCGCATAAGCAGCACACAGTGATCAAATGAAAAATGCGATCTTGCGATTTGCGATCTGCGATCTTACAAACTGCGATCTTGCGATTTGCGATCTGCGATGAATGAGACTATCAATTGCTGCGATGACACTTCTCGACATCACAATCCTCGATGCTGCGATGCAAATCGCAGAAACCACTCATCGCAAAGTTTCCTCGGCATGATCTGTAAACCCAAAATTGAGCGCGCACCTTAAGGGAAATTAATGATTGTACGCCAAAATACCCAAGAATGATTGTGTTGCGTTTTTCGAAGAGTCAAGTCATTATGAGTGTCATGATTATGCATTCATTAGAACTTAAAGCTTTCATGTCAATCTTTTCGTCATTTCTCTTTTCCTTTGCGTAAACTGTAAGGTAGCAACTAATATAAATCTATATGCAGGAAACATCTAAGGAAAAGGGGAAAGCGCCAATACTAGAAGAACAGAGAGGAGATGACTTCGCAAATGAATACCGCATGCAGCAGGACCGCGGATTCCAGAGTATCACTCAACAGACACTGATGAAAATAGACTATCCAAGACTCAGAGTCAAAGACGCACAAAAGCAGCATGTTTGCAAAAGATCCTGAAGCTTAGACTGGGTAAAGCAAAAAGAAAAACGCTAAAGAGGGAGGATGCTCCAGAAAAGCCTGGAACAAAGAACGGAAGAAATTTTCAATATGGAAGATTGTTCAGGCAACGAAATCCCTAACTCATTGAGTCACTCGCACGGCCGAAAACCGAAATAGCAACAGCACAATCAGTTTGAAAGAAATCTGGGCTATACTAAATATACGCGCAGCGAAGACACCCAGTCAGAGGAAGATTTTCAAAAATATCTTCTAGTTTGTAAGAAAGAGGTGTCAGCTCTTGTTATTTCTACTTTTATCGCTCGAACAAAAGGAAAAGACAACCAGCCGACTCTTTCCAAGCGAACCTTGCATTGCTTACAGCACTAAGGAACAGATACAGAAACGGTTAGAAATTAGATTCAATTTTTAGAAATAAATTTGTTTTAGTAAAAGGCGGTCATTTGAAACCGTTTCCTAAATTTGTGTAATTAAGATTAGTTAGTTAGTAGTATTTAACCCTTCTCATGGCATTTGGAGAAGGGTTCGGAAATTTGTCAAAAAACTTGTCCTCAGAACATGCACTTTTGCACCCTCGGAGGGGGTTTTTGATGAATGGATGGATCGAGATTTATTTATGTTTGCATTTTAATGTCTGCTACTGATGTTGCACTTCTGTACTCTTAGTAGACGTTAGAAGTAAGTAGAGATAAATCATTATTGCTTGAGGTTTGTGAGTGAAAATCAGTCATAAATGGTACTTTTATCTCTTGACGAATTTCTGCTTATATTCTTAGAGTGATATACAACTGAGTTGTTGATATGTTAATGTATGAATGTGTGGGTTACCATTTGGCACTTTTGTACGGTGGAGTCATTTATTTGTGCTTGACATATGAATAACTTATTATGCGATATGCTGTTCACAACTGTTTTGCCTAACTTCTTATGCAGAATGGTTTATCTTAATTGATTTATATTCTTATGATAGCTGAATGATCTTTATTACCAGTTATTGTATGAAATCTTTTTAGATCGCATGATGAAAGAATTCTACCCCGGGTTAGTGTAGATTAGATGTGTTGTTTTTGTTAGATTACAGTAGCATAGAGTCTGTTTAGAGTTTAGAATTAAATTAGCTTAAAATTACTTCTAGATTAGCATCATCAAAATCTACACACACACACACACATCCTTTAGATTGGGAAGCTAGTCCCATTATCCCCAGTCGGACCCGCTACACCAAACGGGCAAGGAGCCGCCAACCAGGTTCCGAACTGGGTGGGTATCCCCCTTGTTGTTGACCCGATTTTAGGGCCCTCAACACGACTTCAACACTCTATCTAGGAAGATAACCCAGAAACACATTCAGTGCCTTGGTGCTTGCAGACATTAGTGGCAGGTTACCTTGTGCTTGATCACGGGTTTTCATCATTGGCTCCTAGTTAAGTGATTCTACGAGTGTTCGACGAAAAAAAATCTTTCACACTCGCTAGTTTGCACTGTGCATCTTGGAGACCATCACCATTATTGGTGGCCTTCCTCGCATCTGTTAACAGTCTCCATTATTGGCTGGTAATTAGATGATTTTGTGCATGTTTGACGTCAACTCATTTTATCACATGTACCGATCTATGCTGTTCGGTGAAGCAGGAATCAAGACCTTGGGTAGAGGCTTACATCATTCAGCCTTGTTTCCTCTCCCAAGCTGCAATATTGTTCTTTGAAGACAACCATTTCAGGATAATCTATTATGACACTGGATCCACCCTATGCCATATTGGCGGCCAGCATTGTTATATATCTGAGGAGAAAGTTACTTTGACATAGCTACTGAGCATGGGAATGCCCGACTCAGGACATGATTTAAGCAGTTCATATATATGTACTTTTGTTGTATCAGGTTTTCCTTATCGCCCGAAACTTCTCTCTCTCTCTACAAAAATTTTGATGGGAAACTACAATATTTTCATAAAGTATTTCGACCATCGTCTCTATTACACAGTAATTTGTCACTGTCCCCCTGTCAGTCTTCTTGCTGTGTCATGGGACCAAATTAATCATGCTCATGCTCTCTAATGTTGCCAAATGACCCACTTTGCCAAAGTTTTGCTATCATCGCGACTGTTGTAAAAATAAACGCGCTGATGAGCGCTCCAAAACAGACCTAATGCGCTGCCAGCGCGGAAGTACACGTGTTTCCCGCGCTGGTCGAATATCATGAGACAGCACGTCTATTGCTTATATTTGCTCGCGCTGATATGACTTTCTTCGTTATTCAGTGGCGATGTCAGTGCTCAAGTGCAGTTATGCACCTGCGATGATCCGGTCTGGGCGAGTTTGTTCTAACAACCGGCCTTCCAGATGACTCCAGACCTGGTTGTTGGCCTTGTAAATGTCACCCTCCCTTCTCTGGCATGTCTGTTTCGTCATTTGAGCCACCTTCCTTGGAGATAAGCTCATCCTCCCACCATTCATGGAGACTCCTTCTCCTATTTAAGCCTCCACCATTGCCATGAGCTGCTAGTTTGCAATTCATAGTGTTTGGAGTGTTGCTGATGGTGTGTGAGCTTGATAGGTAGCTGGTGTGACAAGTGTGGGATTGCTCGAGAGCTTAAGGAAGGTTGTGAAGTATTTTGATTTTGTGTAAACTTGTGTGAGAGAGAGTTTTTGTCTTGGGAGATCTACCTTCAAGGGTGAATGCTTGAGGGACTTGCTGGCTGGACCCTCTTGAGAAGGATTTGACGTCAGAACTATGGTTGTATTCTTCTTTGTTTATCAATAATAGACGACTATCATTATGGTTCCACTCTTAACGTCTTTATGATGATGTTTGAGTTATATCCTTTCTGACTGATATATAGTTGCATCTATTGGATTTTATGCTTGTGTTTGTATCGTTCTTTGTGTGTGCAGGTGTCCGTGCACGAGGATCGTGAGGATTGTGACCAGCCGAAGCAAAGGAACGGGAGCATCAACTCTTCTACAAGTATTAGCGTTGGAATCCAGGTAGGCCTTCATCATTGGTCTTTCATTTGCAATTAGGAACCTGCATGTTAGCGTTGTTTGATTGTTGCTAGACCCTATCTGGACTAGTAGGGATCGCCTCTGTCCACAAAGGGGATTTACCTCCACAACAGTCTCTGCCTCTGATCTCATACTTTAGGGGGCATCTGTTATAGGACAAATTGACCTCCTAATCAACTCAGAGGATAAAGACAAGATCACTGAAAGAATGACTACAGTTGCACGCCCAGAATCCACACTAACGCTCTCTCTACACTGACAACCTGCTTTATAAAGTTTTTTTACAAGCATAAAGGAGTGTTAGTCAACTTGCTAACTCTTGTTGCTAGACCAGGGGGACCGTTAGTGAACTTTAGTGATGCTCAAGTGGTTATGCCAACGAATCTGCCATTAAATATCTAGATATTATTTCCCTAAATTTGTTCAAGAAAAGCAGGGAAACTCCAAAAATCAAGATATTTGGAGAAATTCTATTTTAGGAACAGAGGAAAATGGGAAAAAGTTGGTAAACGAGGCAGGGTCATGTTTTTACCCAAATGAACTACAGGTGGAGTTGGGCAACCCTAAATCAATTGCTATATAAGCAACGAGAGGGCCATTGCAAAAGGGTTAGAGCATTTAGAAGGATAGTACATGGTGCTGTTGTGATATTGTCATATTCTTGAAGGAGCTAGCTGAAAGAAGGAGAGAGAGAGAGAAAGAAGGGATAAGGAAGGCTGATACAACAGGGTTGTTGTAATCACTCTTCTATTCTAAATATAGGACTGTGGTTGTGTTCCCTACTCGAAGTGTCGATGATATTGTGCATTTATTTGTTCATTCTAATGCTTGTTGTGTTGAGTAGATAAGTTACACATTTATACATGTTTGTTACAGATTCTTACATCAATTGTCAGAAGTATACACTGTGATTGGTTTGCTTCGTTATTTTGTGCAAGAATCATTTTGGAGCCGGTCAGGAGGAGTTCTTCTTACCGCACGGAGATCCCCAAGCAAATCTAGAAAGAACCAAAGGTGATCCTTTCTCCATATCTTGTCAATATATGTCAGATAGATGAACATGTGTGTAACAGGTACCTTCTGTAGATAACCTTACGGTCTGTCGGAAGTCCTGGGAAGACTTTCAAGGGTAGTTTTTATCCCGTGCATTTTACCCCATAGCACCGTGACCAATGATTCTAGCCTTCCTATCATCCCCTAAGAAGACATCACCACCATCATATTTCTCATACTCACAGAACCACTCTCTATGGGGAGTGAAGTGAAAGGATGCACCTGAGTCAACCAACCATGCCTCATGATCTACATGTGTACTTGAAGAAGCCAAGTACACATCCCCACCTTCATCTGAGGTGGTTTTCACCTCTGCAGAAGGAGCATCATCAGATCCCTTTCCTTTATCAGGAGCTTTAGATTTATAGTCCCTTTTGAAGTGCCCTTCCTTTCCACATTTCCAGCACACCACCTTTACAGGTTTTCTTGGAGATTTAGATATCCCTCTAGATTTAGATCTCCCACTCAATGACTTATTTTTGTTTCTATTCTGGAATCATCCTCGTACAGACAAGGCATCACCATTCTGGCTCTCCATATTTTTCCGTCTCATCTCCTCCATCAGCAAGGCTGAGACTATTTCATCAAACTGCAAGGTAGTTGCATTGCTACCTATTGCAATAACCAGACTATCCCACGAATCTGGTAGAGAACACAACAAACTGATGCACTTATCTTCATCTGAAAATTTAATATCAATAGATGCTAACTAACTTACCACAGTATTAAATGCGTTCAGATGCTCTGTCACCGAGTCTCCATCTTTCATCCTTAGGTTATACAGTTTTCTCCGCAAGAACGGTTTATTCACCAGAGACTTAGATTGGTACAAAGTCCCTAACTTGTCCCACAAAGCCTTTGCCGTAGCTTCCTCTGATACATTCAACAATAATGAATCTAAGACACACAATCATATTATGCCTTTTTCCTTCCGATCCAACTTCTTCCATTCTTCATTAGACACTCCCATTGGTTTAGTACCCAGATCTACCATGATCCACTGATCTTTATCTACCAACAGATCCTCCATATTGAGTTTCCACAACTCAAAACTCTGACCATTAAATTTCTTGATCTCTATCTTTCCACTACTCGCCATCTTCTTTCACCACTAGAATCAACCTTGCAAATCTCCCACTGAACAGGGTCTACCACAGGCCCGAGTGAAACCCCTTAGCAACAAAGGCATCCCCTTGAAGCCAAAACTTCTCTAATACCAAATGTAGGTTTTAACCCTATACAGAAATTACCTGCATACGAATTCTAAAACACAGAAAATAAAAAATGCGAGAGCATAACACATAAAACACATATACACAGAGATTTTCCCCTGGATCCGAAAACCGAGACTACCAGCTTGATTTTTCATTATATTCCTTTCAATGTTACAATACATATTTATACATGCTGAAACATCCAATACCATGGACCGAAAACCATCGCGTCCAAAAAACATGTGCAAAAATCATGCACAAAACCATAGGTGGGTCTGCCCAACCTAACATAGGGTCCAAAACCAAAATTTTTCCGGGTGCTGCCCCGGACCCCATAAAGTGGGGTTACGGGTACACCTCAAACCCATGTGACCTACCCTCGCTACACAATCAGCGCAACGAAAGGGGGCTCCGCCCCCCTCTAACCCCCCGGTTAACTACATGGGCTAGTCATGGAAAGAATATAACACAACCCAACACAAAGTTGTTACAGATTGGGCAATCTATTTCATTTTCAAGCAGAGAAAAGTTATTATAGGAACTTTTCTTGATCCCTGTCACATTCCTTTGATTTCGTGCTTCTCTAGTCATGATGGTTTTGTAAGCAACACATTGAGTAGCATTGTGTCCAAAATTATGACATGAGAAACATTGACCATTAAAGAAGTTCCTGCGATTATTGAATCTACTGACTTGGTGATTGTAGTTTCCATTGATATTCATCTTTGAAGCAAATTGAGTACGATTTACCTCAGGTTGGCTGTGGCTTATCTTCATCCTTGAAGTAAATTGAGCCTGTTTTACCTGGTGGTCTTCTTTATGCCTTTGCTGACGATTGTCAAACTGTTCACTACTCCTTGCTGCATCAAGATAGCTTTTAGTGGATATTGACGGCTTCTGTGCTTGAGATGCTCCTTCAGTATATCCAAGACTTGTATTTATTAGAGGAGAATGCTACACTTTGATAATTTCATTTAAGGTTTATGATCCTTTAGAAAATCTAAGATTGAGAGATATTGTTTTCTCAAGATCCTTTCCTAGACCCACAATTTCACATTCTAGTTTTTCATTGTGTTTTTCTCTTTCAACAAGTTGGTATGTCAAGGTATCTATAATCATATTCTTTTCTTCTAAAAAGATTTTGAGTTCAGAGATTTCTTCATAAAGGTCATCTTCATCTAAAGCATCCAAAAATTCATCATCTGCAAAAGCCATCAAAAGTCTATAGTCATTACTATTTTCATCTTCATCACTATTTGATAAACCATCGCTATCTTCATGAGTATAGTACCTCTTTTTACTTACACTTTGTTTTCTATTCCATTTTGCAGATTCCTTCCCTTTATCATATTTATCTTTATGAGGACATTTGGATACATAATGATCGACTCTATCACAAGAAAAACATTTGAAAAGTAGTTTACCTCTGAATCTTCTGAAACCTTGTTGAAGGTTCTTGACAAAGTTTGCTTCTTCTTCTCCTTCTGAAATATGTCCTGATTCATTGAGTTCTTCTTTTCCTTTTGCTAAAGCTTTAAATGCGGCTTCTCTCATATCTGATGGACCTCCTTTTCTCATCTCAAAGGCAGTTAAGATTCCATGCAGTTGTGTCATAGTAATAGTCTGTAGATCCTGCTTTTCTTCTATGGTAGATACTTTTGATTCAAACTTAGCAGACAAGGATCTTAAAACTTTTTCAACTAAAGTAACTTCCTTTATCTCTTCACCCAGATTCTTCATGCAATTAACAATCTCATTTATACATAAGAAGTAACTAGCTATACTTTCATCATTGTGCATCTTGAGAGTTTCATATTGAATTCTGAGAGTTTGCAGTTTAGCACGTTTTACCTGAGAGTCTCCTTCATATTTTAGAACGATTTTTTCCCATATTTCTTTGGTGGATTTGAGCTACATAACTTTGACAAACTCTGATTGTGAAAGACTTCCCAATAATGTATTGACAGCCTTGGCATTGGTTTCATATTGCTTTTTACATGCCGTATCTGTAGGAATTGTTGATGGAAATGTATGTCCTCCTTCCACGATTTCCCAGACATTTGTTCCAAGAGATTGAAGATAGGTTGTGGTTCTTACCTTCTAATAAAAAAATTTGCTCCATCAAAGATTGATGGTCTGATGGATCCCCTTCTTTCTTGATTACTCATGATGATGGATCCTCCTTCAAGCGATCAAGCTTCTTCTGAAGGACCTGCTCTGATACCAATTGTTGGAAATAATACTGAGAGGGGGGTGAATCAGTATTACCAGATCAATAATTTAATTTTCAAAAGTGATTTGTATACGCTACTTCAGCTCAGTGAACTAGCATGTATACGCAACTGTACTTAATGCAACCAGCGTATATGTGGAGATCTTTTGATTTACCAAAATTATCATGTATTGATCTTTAATCAGTATATCAAGAATTCACTAGATAATGCATTAAAAACAGATTAAATCATCACACATAAGAAACACACATGAACACCAAGATATAAGGTGGAAACCCAATGTGGGTGAAAACCACCTGCTGCAATCGTCTTTGTCTTCTTTTAATAAGAAAATTATGTTTACAATTTTGTACTGGTACAGTCTTATACCAGTATGCAGGCTTCTACCTGCAGAAGGCTACAAACTTCTCTCATTCTCTTGCTTCTATTGGAAGGGAGCTACAACCCCCTATCTCTTGTACTAGCTGATATGTTTACTAGTATGTAGGTGCCGACCTACAGAAGGCTACGACCTTCTCCTTTTTCTTCCAGGGACCACGTTTCATAAACTTTCAGACTGGATCCATTAACAACATCACATCAAATATATCTGCATCAATCAATCACCTTTTGAACCAACCACCGAATCAATCAATCAATTTTACAACCCATCAATCTGATCATTCAGAATATTGTCACCAGAATACAGTAACCAAAACCTAAGCCAGAACCTAGAACACTGCAACAGTAAACAGAAGCAACTAAAACATGTTTTATAAGGTATACGCCACTTCCATGTGTCAAACTTGCGTGCATACGCACTTTCCTCAAAGTGAACCAGCGTACAGATTTGCAAATAAAATTTATGATGTATACGTTGCTTTGATATGCAAAACCAACGTGTATACGCTTCTTTTCTAAAGTGAACCTGTGTACAAATCTGTAAACGATGATTTAAACATTACAACTATTCCAAACTTCAATCATACCCAAATCATCATATTTACAGATTACAACATGCACAAATTATTCAGATACATGATCAAATCACATAAAGATAATTCACTTCAAGCCTTGAGATCCTGATACATCATTACATCTTATATTTCATCAAACGCTAAGGTTCCTCCTTGGTTCAGATCCAATAATGCACCATAACCCAATAACCTGCATACTAGATCTCACACTTCATTAGATATTCAATGCTTGTGTGTCTTGGCCTAATGATCTTCTCCTCCTTTTATAGTTTTAGGCCTTTCTCAATATCATGGACCAAAACCACTTAGGACCAATACCTTGGGTCAAATACCTAGGGTCAATACCTCAGACCAAATACCATGGACCAATACCATGGATCAAAATACCATGGACCAAATACTTCGGACCAAAAACTTAGTTTTCCAAGGCATACGTTCTTTTCCTTTTGTGAAAGTGCATGTGTGCGTATACACAACTTGTATACAGTGAAACCGCATGTATATGCGGTTTGGCCAACTGTGAACCTGTGCATACCTCTTTTTCTTCATTCTGTGCAGTCTGATCTGTAACTTTGTGCTATTAACCTGGTATACTGTGATCTTTCATCTGAGTGAGTTTCCTTCTGAACTAATTCCTTGAAGTTTCCCTGCATTTCATCACATCTGTAAACACTACTATCATGCGTTATGTCACATATGATATCTCTTTTGTAGATTCATCTAGTTACCATATACAAGTGAGTCATTCTGCTATAAGTGGGTTGCAATCAAGTAAAACACATACATCATAATGCCAACAATATGGGAACCTCTACCACACTGGACCTGATTTCCAGATTAGACATTGTGTTAGAGAGGACGAGGTCTTTGATATTCTCAAAGCCTTCCATGAGGAACCTTGCAGAGGATAGTTTGCAGACAAATGGACAAGATACAAATTCCTTTCAATAGGGTACTAATGGCTGAAAATATTCCAGGATTCCAAGAAGTTTGTGAAGGGATGTAATAGTTTTCAAAGGATGGGCCAACCACTACAATCATATGAGATGTTGTTACAGCCCCAGATTGTCATAGAACCTTTTGAGAAGTGTGCTCTAGATTTTGTGGGACCAATCAATCCTTCATCTAGACATAGATCCTACATCTTGGTATGTACTAACTATGTCACAAAATGGGTTGAGGCGAAGGCACTAACTAGAGCCACAGAGCAGGCTGTCTCAGACTTTTTGTTTGAAGACATCTTTGTCTAGTTTGGCATACCTAGAGAGATAGTCACACATGGAGGGCCACAGTTCACATCTCATAAGATCTAGGAGTTGGTCAAGAAATGATAAATCCATCACAAAATCACAACACCTTATCATCCACAAGAAAATGGCTAAGTAGAGAGCACTAACAAAGTCATTGAGGGGATCCTTACTAAGATGGTGGCCAGTCATTGAAGAAATTGGGTTGACAAACTTCCAGAAGTGTTATGGGCATACAAGACAACATGGAGAAACACCACTGGATTCTCACCATATGAACTTGTGTATGGAAAGAACCCTTTATTCCCCATTAAATTTGAAATTAAGACACTAAGGACAGCATTGCAGGTTGATTTGTATTTGGCTACAACAAAAAGGCAGAGATTGAACTAGCTCAATGAATTGGAGGAAAAACGGTTGGCTGCTATCCAACAAATAGAGATTACCAACATTAGAGAGCTAAGTGGCATGACAGATTTATAAAGAAGAAGAAGTTCTAGAAAGGAGATTGAGCTCTCTTATATGACTGAAGGTTTAAATACTTCAAGGGTAATCTCTGCACCAGATGGTTAGGTCCTTATGAGGTAGATGCAATCTTTGATAATGGGATTGTAAATTTGGTGATCATTGACAGTGCAAGGACACCATTACTTGCAAATGGGCACCGTCTTCAGTTGTATCACAAGCCTACCTCGAAGGATTCACTTGTCAACATTGTCAAAACTTCGGATCTAGAGGTTATAGGAACAGGGGAAATCCCCCTGTGCTACAAAAATTTTAATTTTTCCAATAAGTGTAACAGCTGAAAACCACCTGGTGGCGGTTGTTACACCTTCAAACTTCCAAAATGTGTGTGTGTGTGTGTGTGTGTGTGTAATAATACTAATAATATGCCTATGAAAACCTTTCTCAGGCACAGACAGGCACTTTTGTAGCAGTTGAAAAACACCTGGTGGTGGCTGTTACACCCTCTGTAATAACATTTGTTATTCCAAAGTATATCATGCGATAAGTGTTATTATACGATCTTTCTTCTTTAACTTTTTGTAGAAATTAAATTAATATATATCAGTTGTCTTGGCAGCCGACGACTTTTCAGTAATAAAACGAGATATCTTATTGTAATAAATAGCAAGAACATCACCGTGATCCTCGTCATCAAAATTTAGTTCATGCATATCGTTGCCTGAGTATGATTCGACGTCGCGCCACACACTACTTCGCCCCACGTCACCCAGGTATGTCATCAAAAAGGTAATATTGAATTCATTTTATTTTGTAATTATGGAAACTTAACATGACTATTGACGGCCGAGGATGACTGTCATAATTAAGCTGGGGGGGGAACGAATCATATTGTGACATGACCATCGCATGATTTGTAATTATTTGAAAAATCTAGTAATTAAGGCATGTGACCCGGTAATTATTGTTACTTAATGCCAAATCATACCAAAAAGGGTAAGTGCACCATCGATGAGACCTCTCCATGAATCACCATTAAGGAAAAATTCATTGTGCAGTACGAACCATGCGTGCCAAATCCTAATCCAAAATTTTCACCTGCGCCACCCTGCCACACCACCATTTACCCCTGCTGGAAGTGTTGAATCCCCATTCAAAGTGTTCAGAGAGGAGGAAGATAGCAGTATAGGCTGAAAGAGCTAGAGTGTGCGTCGAAGGGAAGGATATGAAGGTGAAACATCACTGAATTACATAAGCAATGGGAGGAGCAGCAATACGGCACAAACCAGTGTCTACAGAAGCCCTGGATGATTTTCCTTAAGCATGCTAGGTTTTCAAAGATGCAAGCTGGTTTGAATTCTTCCAGAGATTGGAGGATCAGACAATGGGATAGCCATGGAATTTGCAAAGAATATGGAGAGAAACCATATGGAAGTCAGAGGGTTGAAATTGGAGGTCATGGAAGAAGTTAGTGCCATAGTAATAGAATTGCCAGCAGAAGGGAAGAGATGGTTTACTAGGAAGGTTAATGACCCCTCACTGAAAGGGGATTTTCTCTAGGAAAGTGAGTCGCTGGTTAAGAAAGGCAGGGGAATTGATAGACTGTCACTCCCCTAGCCATGGGCGGATGTTTCTCTCTTCCTCATTAAGTAAATTACTTGTGAGGGAAGGGAAAAAATTGTGTTTAATTATCATTTTCCATTACTGAACCATCTCCGGCATCAACAGTTGATTAACCTTCCTTATTTCTTGCTGGGCAATACTAGGCACATGGCCGCAGCTATGAAAATGGCTACGCATATAGAAATGTGTGTTACTAACCATTGCCTTATTAAACTCATTGTGTTGGACACCTTGAGCCGATAGGGAAAGAATTGGGAAGAATTCATGCGAAAAAGGCCTAGGACCACTTGCAGAAGGAAAACAAAGATAGGTTGGGGAAACTACAGAGGTGACAAAGGAGCAACCCCAGTCCTTGACAGTGAGTGTCAACAAGAATTCGCTTGATAAACTGATTGGAGACAAAAGGTCAAAGTAGAGAATAAGGGTTAGCGGGCACCCAGAGTCCCCATCACCATTGAGAAAGAACAAATAAATAATCGAGCAGAAGGACAAGGAGAAAGCCTAGCCAGAAAGACCTCCTTCACTTGGTAAGAGCGAAACCCAGTCTTTTCTCTCGAAAATTGAAATTTTAGAAAAAGAAATTAAAGAATTGAGGGAAAAACTAGTAGTAGGAAAGGCAGAGCCAAGAGCCCTAGGGCTAGATACTTTGGTAGAGGCCGTGGATAGGGCCAGAAGGGGAGAAATCTCGGGCACTCTGTGTGTAGCCTGTGCTGAGAAGTTGGTGGAAGCAGGATTCAAAGTCTGTGCAACAGACACTACCTCGAGGGGGACTCAAACTAAAATCTGGGAAGCTGTTACACCAAAGCCTATCAAGGACGTTGCTGCTACACAAGAACCAACAACTAAGATAGCACAATCCACAGAGAGTGATCAAGCAATGGATACACAGGAACCCTTGGCTGACACTACTATTTCATTAGAACCAGCAGTGGATAGGGAAATCAGCCAAGAGGAGGAAGAGAAAGATAATATCCATGAGCCGATGGTCAATGATGTTGTTACACAAGAACCAGGTGCAGAGACCGAAGCTGGTCCAGAGGAAATCAATGAATAGAAACCTATGGATATCACTGCTACCACACAAGAATCAACAATGAAAATGGAAGCTGACCAGGAAGGTAAAGAAACTGTGATAAAACCCATTGATAAAGATGTTGTTACATAAGAACCAGTAGCCGAGGTAGGATATTTTTTCCCTCAGGAGACTGCTACACCCTCAATTGATAATGCATGTGGAAGAACATAGGGTCCTGATGAAGGATGGTGTTCTGCGAAATTGTTGTTATTGGCAGAGCTGCAAAAGTGGAAGTAGTTGGTGCTCTCTCTACAGGAGGGAGTGATTCCACTCAGGACGAATAAAAGAATGATGGATTCCCTGAGAGAAAAATGCTTAAAAGAAGAATGGGAAAGGGAAGAAGATGCACGAAGGCATAAATAAATCATGAAGAAAAAGGATGAACAGTTGCATCAGCTGCATCGGGAGGTCTCCGACCTGACATTTGATAAGACCAAACTCCATGACCTTTCTCTAAACCTAATAGCATGTAGGCGGCCATCCCTATCATATCCTGTGTTCATGTGGGAATGTTACTACTTGTTTCAGTTAAGGGAAGTTTATGAGAACAGGTCCTATATGGGCTCTTTAACCCCACACCTTTTTGGAAATTTTCTGTTCCTGTGATTTTGATGATCAGAATTTGCTGTGCAATCTGTTCTTGCACAATGTGATGTGCAAACATGTGAGCAAGAGGATGGTGGCGAGTGTCCTTTCTTTCATGGGAGACTTGTAGTTGTGGGCATTCCTCTCATTTACCAGGAATCAAATTGAGTGGCAACTGGCCAAGAAAACAACAGAGATAAACGAGGAAGAGATAGCATTATGGGTCAGGGCTGAACCAAGAATGGCTTATGAACTCTAGCGAGAGTTCAGGAAATTCCTCAACAATCCAGAAATTAGTGATCAATCGACCATTTACAAAAGAAGAATCATGAGGATCTGCCTCAACTTGTTTGCAAATATGAAGAGCCAAGTGCTAGTCAGATGTCACAATTGCATTGAGGCCTGTAGTGTAGAGTTGCAGGAAGGGGACCCCTTTGAGTACAAGAACTTTGTGGCTACTATTACATGGGTGCCAGAATATGCTCAAATTGTGTTGACATTTGGAGCGTTCTGGATTGGCCTCAGGTTCAAATTCCCTTTGATATGGTTGCCATTGGAGGAGTATCAGCCCGATTATCGGTTATGTGATTACGAAGAGGAATCTTGGCCATGTGAGTTAATGGTCGATCAAGGATTTAGAGCTCTGAGCGATGATATTGCTGGTGCCTACAATTTCACAGATTTCCACCAGGGGCACAGTAGAAGGAATTGAGATTCTACATGGGGACATGCAGTTGCTTCAGTTGGGGGGAGATGTTGGGTGTGGTTTTTTACCTATTTTCTGCACATTCTTTCCCTTGTTTTGACCTTTCTGTCCTCCAGGCCTGTGCCCTTATATGACCAAACTCCCTATTTTCTTACCTTTTTAATCCATTTTACTGTCATGTTACTTTGTTATATTTTACCAAATAATACGAGGCTTTATTCCTTTTGGGGGCTAACTGGGATAGCATTGAAGAATTATTTTAGGAAGTTCATCTTTTTAGGTGTTGGCTCGCGAGAACAAAGCTATGGAGCAGACATCTAGCAAGAATTAACTACGGGAAAGGGTATAATGGTTCACTGTTACACCCTGAGTGCTATTACAGGTTGCTACTACACACTTGCTGCTATTACAGATTGTTGTTACACATTGGATGCTGTTACAAATTTCTATTACACATTGGATGTTGTTACACCTCACGCTGATCCGTCGTCACACCAACAGTGCTGTCGTTAGTTATGCCACGTCATCCCGAATCACCATTCACTCAATTCTATTGCACCAAAGCTAGAAATGTGGGTACTATTCCACATAATAGCTGTCGGCAGTAGGGATTGTTTATTTTTGAAGCAACAAGACTCCAGTAGTTGCAACTGATGTATATTTATTTATCAATAGGTTGTAACTTCTTTATTTTTTATCAACATGAGAATCAAGAGATTCTCATGACTGATCTGTTTCTAATTTTCGGGTTGTAATAGTTATAAAAGACTCAACTTTTTATGTATCAAGGACAACATATAGAAGAGTACTGTTACTCTGTTTCTGTAATTCTGAATTTATTTTAATATCAATTAGCATGGTGATGTTGTTACTACTTTCCAACTGATTCGTTAATCACTTTCGTGTTCTTCCTATGCCCTACTAAGGAGGAAGGACCCTCCTCTTTGGCAGGGATTATAATGATATAGGTAGTGTATATTCTAGTTTAGTTCATTGATTTATGGTTTCTCGCTATTGCTTTACAAATCGTGGATTACATTCGCTGTTGTTTCTATTTATCTTATGTTGTTACACTAAGTTAATTAATAAAGTGGTAGTAACTAGCTGGAGTAGATGTTAGTTCTTGTGTGGCGCGCCCTTACTTTAATAGCTACAAGTTGTGATTTAATTATGTAGAGTGTTTTTTTTATATCTACATGCATGGTTTGATTAAACAATTTAGATTAGCGACATCTTTTACATTTTTCTACATTTTCTTCTGCTTGGCTGGAGTGTATTGGCACAGACAGTGCGAACTCCATTCAAATAGTAAGACCTACCCTGGGTTAACAATTAATGTTTCAGTCTAAGTCAATTAAGGTTGATTAAAACAACACTACACCACTCTCTATGGGGAGTGAAGTGAAAGGATGCACCTGAGTCAATCAACCATGCCTCATGATCTACATGTATACTTGAAGAAGCCAAGTATACATCCCCACCTTCATCTAAGGTGGTTTTCACCTATACAGAAGTAGCATCATCAGATCCCTTTCCTTTGTCGGGAGCTTTAGATTTATAGTCCCTTTTGTAGTGCCCTTCCTTTCCGCATTTCCAGCACACCTTTACAGGTTTTCTTGGAGATTTAGATATCCGTCTAGATTTAGATCTCCAACTCAGTGACTTATTTTTGTTTCTATTTTGGGACCGTCCTCGTATAGACAAGGCATCACCATTTTTTATCTCCATATTTTTCCATCTCATCTCCTCCGTCAGCAAGGATGAGACTATTTCATCAAATTTCAAGCAGTTGCATTGCTACCTATTGCAATAACCAAACTATCCCTCGAATCTAGTAGAGAACACAATAAACTGATGCACTTATCTTCATCTGAAATTTTAATATCAATAGATAATAACTAACTTACCACAGTATTAAATGCATTCAGATGCTCTGTGACCGAGTCTCCATCTTTCATCCTCAAGTTATACAATGTTTTCCGTAGGAACATTTTATTCGCCAGATACTTAGATTGGCACAAAGTCCCTAACTTGACCCACAAAACCTTAGCCATAGCTTCCCCTGATACATTCAGCAATACTGAATCTGAGACACACAATCGTATTGTGCTCTTTGCCTTCCCATCCAACTTCTTCCATTCTTCATTGGACACTCCCATTGGTTTAGTACCTGGATCTACCGCGATCCACTGATCTTTATCTACCAACAGATCCTCCATCTTGAGTTTCCATAACTTAAAACTCTGACCATTAAATTTCTCAATCTCTATCTTTCCACTGCTCACCATATTCTTTCACTACCAGAAACAATCCCTCAGATCTCCCACTGAATAGGGTCTACCATAGGGCCGAGCGAAACCCCTTAGCAATAAAGGCATCCCCTTGAAGCCAAAACAACTTTGATACCAAATGTAGGTTTTAACCCTGTACAAAAATTACCTACATACAAATTCTAAAATATAGAAAATAAACAATGCGAGAGCATAACACATAAAACACATATACATAAATATTTTCCCATGGATCCCAAAACCGGGACTACCAGATTGATTTTTAATTATATTCCTTTCAATGTTACAATACGTATATATATATGCCAAAGAATAAAATACCATGGATCGAAAACCATCACGCCCAAAACCATGTGCGAAAAACCATGCACAAAACCATAGGTAGGTTCACCCCACCTAATCTAAGGCCCAAAAAAAATTCCCCCGGAGTGCTGCCCCACCCCCTCAAACCCCCTGTGACCCCCCCATTGCATAATCAGCGCAATGAAGGGGGGGGGGGCTCTACCCCCCCTCTAACCCCCGGTTAACTAGGGTGACTAGTCGTGGAAAGAATATAACGCAACCCAACAAAACTTTAGAGCTTATACACAGTGATGTGTTTGGACCTGTGTCGATTCCATCACTACATAAGTCTATGTTATATGTATCATTTATATATGACTTCTCAAGGAATACAATGGATATATTTCCTCAGGAAGAAATCTGAAGTCATTGACAGGTTTAAAGAATTTAAGGCTTTGGTGGAAAACTAGACAAAGAAGAAGATAAAGGTGTTGAGGACAGATACTGATGGAGAGTTCCGCAAGAAGGAATTTGAAAAGTTCTGTAAGAAATGTGGTATAGTACAAAATAAGAGTACTCCATACACACCTCAGCAAAATGGAGTTGCAGAAAGAATGAATAGGTTGTTTATGGAAAAGGCAAGAAGCATGCTCAATGGTCTCAGGTTAGGACAAGAATTATGGGAATAGGTAGTGGATACTACATGTTACATGGTTATTAGATCACCTTCATCAGCTTTGGGGGATAATTCTCCACATGAGGTATGAACTGGTAGGAAATCCTCTCTTTCACATCTGAGGGTATTTCGTTGTGATGTTATGTACATGTTCCAAAGGAAAAAGGAACCAAGTTATATAGTAAATATGAAAGGTGTATCTTTATTGGGTATAAGGATGTTTTAAAAGGTTATAAGCTTTGGAAACTAGAAACAAGGAAGGTTGTGTACAATCACAATGTGGTGTTTAGAGAGGTGAAATATATTATTAAACATGAAGTCCTACCAAAGGAACCTGATAAGATAGAGTTTGAGATAAAGGAAGAAGAATCAGACTCTACAACAAAACATGGAGCATAAGATGAAGAGCCACAAACTCCAGCTATGAGAATATCAGTTCAAGAAAGAAGGTATCCAGAAAAGTATAGTCCATCTGCTTTATGTTTGGTTTTTATTTATGTATTACTGATGATGATACCAGAACTATCAAGGAGGCAGTAGATTCAGAGGATGGTAAACTCTAGAAAGAGGCCATGGTTGATGAAATGACATCTTTGGACAAAAATGAGGCTTGGGATCTAGTGGAGTTGTTGGCTGTAATGAAACCCATTGGAAGTAAATGGGTGTTTAAGAAGAATATGAATGCAAAAGGTAAGGAGGAGAAATACAAAGCTCGGTTGGTAGCAAAAGGTTATTCCCATGTGTCTGGAATTGATTTTGGTGATATTTTTTTCTCCTGTTTCCAAGGTAACTTCTATTAGATTACTTTTATCTGTTGTTGCTTATTTTTATTTTTAGGTAGAACATATGGATGTGAATACAACATTTCTTCACGGGGATCTAGAAGAAGAGATCTATATGAAGCAACCTAAAGGCTTTGCGTTGAAGGGAAAGACAAAACTGGTATGCGGGTTAAAAAGGTCTTTGTATGGGTTAAAATAGTCACCAATGATGTGGTATCAGAAATGTGATACATTTATAAGGGGACTTGGCTTCACCATAAGAAAAGTGTATCACCATGTTTATTTTAAATTAATTGGTGACAATGTTATTTATCTAGTCTTGTATATGGACGATATATTGTTGATTGGAAATGTCAAAGAAATTATCCAAGACTTGAAGACCCAATTGTCCTCCAAATTCGACATGAAGGATATTGGTGTTGCAAACTATATTTTGTGCGTGGAAATTAAACAAGATTGGGAAAAGAGGAAGCTCTGGTTAAACCAAAGGAAGTATGTCGATACAATACTACAGAGGTTTAATATGCATGATAGTAAACTGGTGAACATTCCTATTCCTATAGGTGTAAAGTTATCCATTGAATAGTTTCCCAAGACACAAGAAGAGGAACAGGACATGTCTCGTGTTCCATACCCAAGTGCAATCAATAGCCTGATGTATGTAATGGTTTTTAATAGACCAAACATTGCACATGAAGTGGGAGTATTAAGCAGGTTTATGTCAAAACCAAGGAAGGAGCATTGGACAACAATGAAGTAGGTTTTTAGATATTTGCATGGCACTAGTGATTATGGTATGTGCTACCAAGGAAGACCAAGATTGGATATAGTTTTGAACATCTGTGGATTTTTTGATGCAAACTGAGATGGAGGTTTGGATCAGAGAAGATCTACAAGTGAGTATGTGTTTAACCTATTTGGAGGTGCAGTCAGTTGAATGAGCAAGAGATAGTTGGTAGTGGTACTTTCAACTACACAGGCAAAATACATGGTAGCCACTCATACAAGAAAGGAAGCGGTTTGGTTGCATAGGTTGTATTTAAGTATGGGGTTAGTATAGTGATCCAAATTGGATCCATAGAAGAATGTCAAAGAACCATGACTATATCAGGTCAGGACAAATCTCTAAAGAAATCCAAAACAGCTATCAAAAACACCCTGAACCAGTGGCAATGGCAGCCAGCGTGGAACGACGAGGACCTCGGTCAAAGCGCACTGACCGAGGCCCAAGGATACCACGCAGGAGGTCAAAGTAGCCCCTAGGAGCCCCGGATCAGGAAACAAAGGTGGTTTTTGATGCGCGATTAGCGCTAATCATGCATCGCTAGGTGAAAAGGGCCACGAAGGAAAATCCCAAGCACTCGGTTGTGTGGGGGAACAGGAGAACCGCAGGCAGAAAGGGTAAAAGTGCTGAAAGTACAAGGCGGGACTTGCGCTCTGGAAAACCGGCAGTATTGATGGAGGTGCCCTTAAACGGTAAGAGGTTTTGGATGAGAGAGGAGCGATTCCATACACCGATCGACACGTGGCAAGCGGAGGTGAGAGAAAACTGCCATTGATCGTGTGCTATTGGTTGAGCAAGTCAACCGTGCAAAACGTGCGTATGGCGTCAGATCTGGAGGCCCCAGATCGGATGGTTGAGATCGTGCCCAATGAAGGAAGCTGAATCGACAAGGGAATACACCACATTTTGGAAGGGATTTGGAATCCGTTTGACTGCCACAGTGGAGGAAGAACGCATCCATGACGTAATTGAAGAAACGAGCCGACGAAGCATGATGGCACCGTTTAGAGGAGGAAAAGTGGCCACTCCCTGAGCATTCATGATGACGTCGAACAGGGAACTCCAAGTGCAGCTGCAAAAGGAAAATCGACAAAGGCAGAAGAGGAACCGAACAGGAATTAGAACGAATGGCTAAAGCCATGAACAGAGATAGAAGACACAAGGAAGAGTCGAGAGACGGAAGAAGTGGAACAGTGAACTCAGAGAGGAGGACTAAACACAGAGAGCAGTAAAGCAAAGTAGAAGAGACAGAGGGCTGAGCTGACCAGAGGTAGCATCGAGCACCAGAGAGCTTGAAGATTCAAGCCATCCCATAGAGGATCTGTCCATGTTGAGCACCACATTGGGCTCTTGCCATTGTAGACTAGAAGGTCACAGAGCTGGTAGGAAGAAGAAGAGTCTGTGCACTCCAGTGGCTTGGGGAATCCAAGAACCACCCTGCCAAGCAAAACCTGCTTCAGGAGAACTCACATTGAGTCCCTGTATTGTAATTCTCTGCTTAAAGGCACAATAAAAAAAGGCCACCACTGAAAGCTGGATCGGAGATGTAGCCCTAGAGAATAGGGTGAACTCCTTATTAAAAGTTTCTTGTGTCTTTGTGTTTGCTTACTGTATTTCTCTGCTATCTTTCCACTTTATTGTCTATGTATTGGCAATCTAATCGATCTGTTGCTTCAATAACATAGGACACACACCAGCACATGAGTCTGTAATACCTTTGTAATAAATCTTTAACTGATGTCACTCATAGGGTGAATATCAGATCAAGTGGTATCAGAGCT
The DNA here is from genome assembly GCA_031772625.1 of Pinus tabuliformis. Lineage (NCBI taxonomy): Eukaryota > Viridiplantae > Streptophyta > Pinopsida > Pinales > Pinaceae > Pinus > Pinus tabuliformis. Next base: position 815,966,921 of record CM062813.1, read on the forward strand.
TTAGGATGTAAGGTTAGACAAGCTTGTGTTGGTTTAGCTGTGAATGCTCACTAGATCAAAGGTCTAATTAGGAGAAGGAGAGTTGGTGGAAACTAATCCTGAAATTGGGAGAGTCTATTCTCGAAAGACAATGTCAGAGGAAGGTTCTATAGAGCCAGACCCTCAATTCATAGAGAGTTTCCTAGCTATAAATTCTATGGTAGAAGAAATGTACAGACACTTTAGAAAGCAAAAGGTTGAAGATTCATCAGGCTTTAAACAAGATAAGGAAGAAGATGAGTATCACTTCCATGACCACTCCAAAGGAAAGGGGAAAGAGGAAAGCTTTCTCACACCTCCTAATAGCCCTGTGCATAATAACAAAGCATCTTTGATTAAGTTAGATGTTAAATTTGACTTGCCTATATATGATGGAGAGCTAAATGCTAAAAAGTTGGACAACTAGATCAGACAAATTGATGTGTATTGGAGGGTACAAAACATAGACTCAGACAAGAGTAAGATTCAGCTGGCAAGCCTACACCTAGGAGGCACTGCCTTGGCTTGGTGGGAAGGCAGAACCCAAGCTGATATGGAAAGACATGGCAAGATCATCTCTGTCTGGAGTGAATTTGTTGTTGCAATCAAAAAGCAGTTCTATCCATTGGCCTACATGCAACAAGCCATGATTAGTTGGCAAACTCTTCGATAGCTGAAAGGGAAAAGTGTGCAAGGGTATACTCAAGAATTCAGAAAGAGAGCATTGATGTTGGGTATCTCATTAGACTCACCAGAGACTCTTTTGAAGTACATTAGTGGTCTACACAACTACATGAGGCATACAATCCTCATGTTTAATCCCAATAGTATAGATGAGGTATCTGTACAAGCTACTCATCTAGAAGCTAGAGGAAAGAATGGCAATCTAGAAGTTGGGGGACCATCCCATCCCACTGTAAGCAAGAGCAAGGAGAAAAGAAAGCAGAAGTGGAAAGCAAGGAAGGCTAACACTACACAGAAAGCCAAAGCTTCATGCACTCACTGTAAAAAGGATGGGCATGATGATGAGCATTGTTGGATTCTACATCCAGAGCTAAGACCTAAGAAGTCTGAGGGCAAGAAGAAGAAGATAGCTGCTGCTATTCAGAAAGATTTGGGGTTAGACTCAAGAGATGCAACAACTATAGTAGCCACAGGTATAAAGGTTAAGAATTTTGAAGCATCTACTAGTAATTCTGCTCAATCTGTTATTGATGAAGAAAATGAGAGAAAAAGACATGAGCTTTTCCATATTCGAGTTATTTCCAAAAATCAAAAGATTGATACTTTGTTTGATAGTGGCTCACAAGTAAATTTGATTTCTGAAGCAATTGTAAAGAAATTGGGATTAGCAACTACACCTCATAAGAAACCATACCCATTAGGATGGTTGAATGATAAAGCACAACTACAAGTGACTAGACAGTGCAAACTCAAGTTTTCTTTTGGGTCAGCATTTGTAGATGAGGTTGAGTTAGACATAATTCCTTTGGATATATGTGGAATTGTTTTAGGAAGTCCTTACTTGTATGATAGAAAGGCTATTTTCTATAGAGCTGAGAACAAGTATCTACTTGTTAAAGATGGAATCGAATACTTTGTAAGAGCTCATAAGCTCAAGAATAATTACACTCTCATAAACTCAGGACAGATGAAAAGAATGATAAATTCATGCAAACAATTCTTACTGATGGTTGTAAAGGAAAAGAAACCTGATAAAACCAATGTATTTGAGGGCTGTAATGCTGAACAACAAGCTGATATAGAAAAGGTTGTTTCAGAGTATGATGTCTTGTTTCAAGAACCTAAAGGTCTGCCACCCAAAAAGGGAATAGTACATGATATTGTTTTGCAGCAAGATGTTCCATTACCTAACATTGGGATGTACAGGTTGTCTGCTTTAGAGAATGTTGAAATCAAGAAGCAGGTGCAGGAGTTGCTCGAGAAAGGGTTCATCAGGCCTAGCACATCACCATGTGGGTCACCAATCATTTTGGTGAGAAAGAAAGATGGCTTGTGGAGAATGTGCATTGACTACCGAGGACTGAATAAGATAACAATCAAAAATCGTTATCCCCTTCCTCACATAGATGATCTTTTAGATCAATTGAAGGAAGCTGTTTATTTCACCGAAATGGATTTGCACAGTGGATACCATCAAGTCAAAGTTGCAGAGCAAGATGCATGGAAGACTGCTTTCAAAACAAAGCAGGGATTGTATGAATCACTGGTTATGCCTTTTGGCTTAACTAATGCTCCTGCTACTTTCATGAGATTAATGAATGATGTAATCAGACCTTTTCTTGATGATTTTGTTATTATGTATCTAGATGACATTCTGATTTTTAGTAAAACGTGGGAAGAACATTTAAAGCATGTTAAGTAGACATTAGATGTTTTGAAAAGAGAAAAACTTTATGTTAAACTCTCAAAATGTGAATTTGGCAAAACATCTCTAAACTACTTGGGTCATATAGTAGGGGGAGGTGAATTGAAAATAGATCCCTCTAAAGTGGCAGTCATTGTGAACTAGCCTAAACCCAGGTTTGCTATAGAAGTAAGAAGCTTCTTAGGAGCAGCACAATATTGGAGGAAGTTCTTTTCTAACTTCTCCTCAATTGCAACTCCCTTACATGCTTTAACAGGATTGAATAAGGTGTTTCAGTGGGGAGCCAAACGTCAGAAAGCCTTTGACACCTTGAAAGAGAAAATTAGTACAACACCTATACTAGCACTACTAGATCTGCAAAGACCATTTGAGATCCAAACTGATGCCAGTGACTATGCCATGGGAGCATTGTTGACACAGCACAGTAAACCCATATGTTATCATTTTGAGACTTTTAATCCTGCAGTAGTTAACTATCCTACATATGATAAAGAATTGTATGCATTAGTTCAGAGTGTGAAAAGTGGAAACATTACTTAATGGGAAAAGAGACAGTAATACATATTGATCATCAGCCACTTCAATATCTACACTCCCAAACTAAGCTGCAGCAATCAAGACATTACAGATGGATGGGTTTTCTACAACAGTTTCATCTAGTCATCAGATATAAAAAGGGCATACATAACAAGGTTGCAGACATGTTATCTAAACCCATTATAAATGCATCTACCATACTTAAGCATAATCCTGTGCTACATGAAAGCTACATAGAACAATATGCTCAGGATATGGACTTTAAAGATGTATATGCAACTTTGAGTCAAGGCAAAAGAGTAGAAGAATTGGACTATCATATAAAGGACCGACTCTTATATCATTGTGGGAAACTCTGCATTCCACAAACTAAGAGAGTAAAGATAATTAGGGAAGCACACACTTCTCTGATATCAGGTCATTTTGGGGTAAGTAAATCAGTTGCACAGCTACAAAGATTCTGTTATTGGCTGAAAATGAATGAGATAGTTTCTAGATATGTAAGAGGGTGTGCCATGTGCGCTAAAAGCAAGCCCAACAATAGAAAACTAGGCTTGAACACTCCATTGCCAGTACCTTTTCACCCTTGGGAAAGTGTTTCCATGGATTTTGTTGGAGGACTACCTAAATCTAGGAAAGGTCATGATTATCTATATGTTGTTGTGGATAGGTTCAGAAAAATGTGTATTTTGATACCTTGTAGTAAATAGATTACAGCTGAATAGACTGCAAAATTGTTCTTTGAACATGTATGGGTTCATTTTGGATTACCCACTTCCATTGTATCTGATCGAGACACCTGATTTGTGGGGAATTTTTGGTCGAGTCTGTGGGAATTGATGGACACCAAGTTGAAGAAAAGCACAGCTTTTCATCCACAAACAGATGGACAGACAGAAGTAGTAAACAGGACAGTTATCCAGTTATTGAGAGGTTATTGCAGCAAACATCCTAAGCTTTGGGATGAACACTTCTGTTATGTGCAGCATGCTTACAACAGAGCCAAACACTATTCTACACAGAGATCTCCTTTTGAGACCTGTTTTGGTTTCACACCAAGGTCTCCTTTGGATTTTGTCTTTGGTAAAGATACCATGGTTGATGGACACAGTGATGTGGACAAGGCAACTAGGTTCATTGAACAGATCCAGGAGATCCATCAGGCAGTATAGGAACAACTGGAAAAGAGCCAGGCCAAGTACAAGGCTAGGCATGACAAGCATCGGATGGAGCATAGTTTTCAAGTTGGGGACCAATTTTGGCTATATATCAGCAAGGACAGGATGCAAGGTGAAGGTAAAAAGCTAAAGCCTATCAGGTATGGACCTTTTAGGATACTTGAGAAGATTGGTGAAAATGCTTTTTGCCTTGATTTACCAACTTACATGCACATCTACTCAGTCGTAAAAGTAGATTGCATGAGATTGTTTGAACCTTCAATGAGTGAGGACCCTTAAGAGCAGAGTCAATTGCCTTCTATTGATGACCTGCTACCTAAATATCCTAATGAATTGTAGGAAGACACAGTGATGGACAGGAAGGTAAGGACAACACACAGGGGAGATGTTGAGTACCTCAAGATTCGGCTCAAAGGTTCAAAGCTGAGCAGTGCAAAGTGGATTGAGATTGGACAAGTGAGAAAGCAATACCCTCACTTAGTCGATGCTTGAAAAACAACTTTTGGTGATCCAAAAGCTTTTTCAGTGGGAAGGCCGTGATCCGAATTGGATCCATAGAAGACTATCAAATAACCATCATTGTATCAAGTCGAGACAAATCTCTAAAGAAATCCAAAACAATGATCAAAAACACCATGAACCAGTGGCAATGGCAGCTAGCGTGGAACGATGAGGACCTCAGTCAAAGTGCGTTGATCGAGGCCCATGGAGACTGTGCTAGAGGTCAAAGTAGCCCCTGGGAGCTTTGAATCGGGAAACAGACATGGTTTTTGATGTGCGATTAGTGCTTAGTGCTAATCATGTATCGCTAGGTGAACAGGGCCATGAAGGAAAAGCCCAAGCACTCGATCACGTGGGGGAACTGGAGAACCGCGGGCGGAAAAGGTAAAAGCACTGAAAGTACAAGGTAAGACCTGTGCTCTAGAAAACTAGTGGTATTGATCAAGGCGCCGTTAAACAGTAAGAGGTTTTGGACGAGAGCGGAAAGATTCCATACACCGATCGATGTGTGGCAAGCAGAGGTGATAGAAAACCACCGTTGATCGTGCACTATTGGTCAAGCAAGTCAACCGCGCGAAAGGTGCATATGGCGTCAGATCTGGAGGCCCTAGATCGGATGGCTGAGAACGTGCCCGATGGACGAAGCGGAATCGACAAGGGAATACACCGCATTTTAGAAGGGATTTAGAATCCATTTGACTGCCACATTGGAGGAAGAACGCATCCACGACGGAACTAAAGAAATGAACTGACGAAGCATGCTGGCGCCATTTAGAGGAGGACAACTAGCCACTCCCTGAGCATTCATGATGAAGTTGAACAGGGAACTCCAAGTGCAACTATAGAAGGAGAATCAACAGAGGTAGAAGAGGAATCGAACAGGCATTGGAACGAATGGCTAAAGCCATGAACAGAGACAAAATACACAAGGAAGAGTCGAGAGACAGAAGAAGTGGAACAGTGAACCCAGAGAGGAGGACTGAACACAGAGAACAGTAAAGCAAAGCAAAAGAGACAGAGGTCCAAGCTGACCAGAGGCAACATCGAGCACCAGTGATCTTGATGATTCGAGCCATGCCATAGAGGATCTGTCTGGGCTGAGCACCGCATTGGGCTCTTGCCATTGTAGACCAGAAAGTCACAGAGCTGGTAGAAAGAAGAAGAGTCTGTGCACTCCAGTGGCTTGGGGAATTCAAGAACCACCCTGCCAAGCAAAACCTGCCTCAGGAGAACTCACATTGAGTCCCTATATTGTAATTCTCTGCTTAAAGGCACAATAAAACAAGGCCACCATTGAAAGCTGGATCGGAGATGTAGCCCTGGAGAATAGGGTGAACTCCTTATTAAAAATTTCTTGTGTCTTTGTGTTTGCTTACTATATTTCTCTGTTGTATTTCCACTTTATTATCTGTGTATTGGCAATCTGATCAATCCTTTACTTCAATAACACAAGACACACACCAGCACATGAGTCTGTAATACCTTTGTTTAATAAATATTTAACTGATGTCACTCATAGGGTGAATATCAGATCATATAGTGACCTATAAGGATAGACTATGATAGCCAAAGTGCAATTTTCTTGGCAAATAATCCTGCTTATAATTCAAAGACATAGCACATTAATGTTCAGTACCACATTGTGAGGGATAGGGTTGAGGACAAAAAGGTGTTGTTGGTAAAGGCAGACACACTAAAGAATGTTGCAAATGCATTGACGAATTTTGTGAGAACTGAGAAGTTTTCTTGGTGAGAAATAATGGGCATTGTAGGGCTGGACCAATGACTAAGCTCTCATGTGACCTCATGTGTGGAAAAGAAAACAACAAGTGGGAGAATGTTGGGTGTGTGTTATATTCTTTCCATGACTAGTTGCAAGTGTGCAGAGTGATAGTTATTGCCCCCCTTATTCATTACGCCAATCGTAGCCCTCCCTGTCCAGGGTTTTAAGGGGGTGGTAACCCCCTTGTATGGGGTTCGGGGCAATGCCTTGGGAATTTTTTTTTGGACCCTATATTAGGTGGGCAAACCTACCTATGGTTTTATCCATTGGTTTCGCACATGGTTTTAAGCATGATGGTTTTCTGCCCATGGTATTTTGTAGAGTCCATCAAGGGAACTACGATTATGGTCTAGTCCAGGGTTAACGGATTCGGGTTTATGAATGCTTCGACATGTATATATATGTATTGTAACATTGAAAAGAAAATAATAAAAAATCAATCTGGTAGTTCCAATTTTGGGATCAAGGGAAAAATATTTGTGTATTTGTTTTATATTCTCTACATTTTTTGTTTTTTGTTTTTAGAATTTGTTTGCAGGTAATTCCTTACAGGGTTAAAACCTACACTTTAGGCCTCCCCTTCCTTCCTAGCGCATAGTGTAGTTCTAGTCAACAAGCCTTCAACTATTAACCACTAAGATTGCCCACTGCATTGAAGCTTGTCCTACCTCTTGTTTATGTGCACTATGCAATCCTAGACCATAATGAGGCCTCCTCTCAGTCATTTTCGGGTCAAGTTTCACTCTCATTGTCTCCTGCTCCCTTGAGGATAGTGCATGACATAGTATTAATCAACAAGCTCATCACACTATTCCTTGCACTTTCCCACTGCATTGGACCTTGAAGAGCCCATCCTCATAGTGCATGGCATATTTCTAGTGAGAAGTGGTTCTTTCCTCAGCCACTATTTAGATCAATTGTGCCATCCTCATCAAGCCCTTCCTTCTTAGTCCTTTCATAGATGTGTCACAAGCAGTGTCTTCCATGATCAAGGTAGAGATAGAATAGATGATTTCAATATTGATTTTTCCTTATCATGAGTAAACTTCATTGGCAGGTGTATCACCTCAATATAGCAAGGTGATTCTCAAGGAAGATGTAAAGTTGAAGGAACAAAGATGCACTTGCAGAGAAGTAGTACATAGAAGAACCGTCATGGAGACATGGAGAGATCTTGAACCAAGACAGACCGAAGACATTTCATTATGAATCAAAAGGCCCCAATGTTGATCCATGATCCTTTGGAAGGTGAATATGAAGAACAAAATAGATCCTTCGTGAATATTGAAGATAAGGTAGAAAAGGGAGAACTTGGAATTTCCACATTGTCATGAAGTTCCATGTCATCAATGCCAAGCTATGGCCTATACAAGTGTCATAACATTGTCAAATGTGTCAATGTGTCACCCCACATGATCTGGAATGTAATGATGTATTTTCAAGAAAATGATAAAATGTAAATATGTGTAATTCCAAGAGTCACATGTGGAATATGAAAGGTCACATGTGGACAAAAGAGTTGAATAGAAGTTCAAAGGTCATTTAGGAGTCCAAGAGTCATGAGGGTAGCTCAAGAGTCATAGGGGATATGAAAGGTATTTCCTCTTGTTATAAAAGAAAAATCATAAATCAAGAAAAAGGATTTTTGGAGGCATAAGACTTTGGAGAGCTAGCCTTGGCTTATTCCACCTGACATAAGAGAGAATATTAGTCCATGGAGAAGCGAGAAGGCACTTAATGTTCCACTATTGGAATGAGTGCCTCATCATTGTAATTGTGTACTTGGATATTTCACTTAATAATTTAAGCTCATTGAGTTAGCACACTTTCATGCATGTATAATGAATGTTATAAGGTTATTCTTTAGATGTTTTTGGTATATGTTTTGTTCTTATGTACTAAAGGAATTGAATTCTTTCGGTGGCTTTGGTGCTTTTATTGTTAAATGCGTGTTGTATTTGCTTTCATGAATCGTTATTATCTTGTGAACTAATTTGTAGGTTAATCAATGAATCTTTCCTTGCTCTTATGTGCCTCTCTTAGGATAGTACTATTAATTTCCTCCTAGAGACTTTCTTTTATCTCCCCTCTCGTGAAGGCCTCCTTTTACACATTGAAATTAGTGTTTCACAACGTCAACTTACTTTTGTCTTCTAAAGGTTATGTGTTAATCTCTTATGTTACCCATTGCAGCCAAGGAAAACCTTAAGTTATGTTGGTCGGGCCGATACTCTAGAAGGGGCTCCTACTCCAAACATTGTGAATTCTATTTGGGAATTCACATTGGGGATACCCCCTATATGTTGACAATATCTAGCACCATCAACAACTACATAATTCACAATCACAATCATCACCATGACTGAACATTCCCTACACATGTGGTCATTGCGACTCCCCTAGAGTCACCCACAGACTTGTGGGTCCTAGAAAAAAAGAAGGATGTATGACCTCATACCATACAACCACCCTAATCTAACTGTTGGAAATCACAAATGCTAAGGACTCATGACAATAATATCTAAACACAAGATGATCAAGGTCTCTAATAACCTCCAAATAACAACAAGAACACTTGAAATCTCACGAGTTTTCACTTCACCATAGCACAAATGAGATGGCATTATGGGTCGCACTCCACTTTTATATGCCTTGGTTTAGAAATTTTGGGAGCTTGCGTGAGAGCCCAAAATCTTGGTTTCTAGAACCACTTGCACCTTTAGGATCAGGACATTATACATTTCTCATTGGCAACCTCAACTCAACATGCTAAATTTCCCCTTCAGGGCCCTCATGACTCTCAGGAACATCCTCAAGTGAATCATGTTTTCATTTTGTCTTGTCATATATGCATTTTCAATATTTTTTTTATATGTGGTACTTTCACTTGGGGTGTTTGTCTAATGATTGCATGATACATTTTTCCCACCCGTCATGGCTCCCTAGCTACAAGGTAGAAAAATGAAACTCAGGGTATCATTTCCTAATCGGAATGATAAGATTCTCCCTCAAAGAAAATTTCATAACCAATTACACACCTCTTTAGTTCACCATAGGCCCCCCATAAACTATGTTCACCCACACCTTCCTCTTGCAATAGGTGAATGTTTGCACAGTTTGGAAGTTTTCCAACTCCATCAATTTCCTCATCTAGTAGTACCCATTGCATTACAGACATCCATGCCATCACTTCTCACCCATGAATCATTAATTTGCATGAATTTAACCATGGCCACATTCCTCCTTATCAACTCTTTTCTTACCAATTGTATGTATTCTCAAGCACCCATAGGATTGGTCATCATGAATGCACCACTACATTAGCACTTGGACTCGCATACCTCAACAATGAATTATATTATTTACATGATCACACCCCTTTCATTTCCCTCACACTAATACTGGCCATTGGGTCCCCCACCCTTTGCAGTCACTTCCCTACACCATTATGTAGGTTATCACACATTGGGACACCCATATCCGTGTTTGTACATCCCAAACCATTTTTATATTCTTTTGGAAAGTGTACAAAGATTAGTTTTGGAAGAAAGAACCTCAACCATTTTCATACCTACTACCCAGTAGTAGTGTGTAGTCACCCTTGGTTGGAGAAGAACCTTTTATACATTTTCCTCTTAATATCAATTTCATGTTGTGTCCCTCTGTACTTCTAACCAAAATATTATATTATTGCATAATCAAATTTCCTATTCAAAGTGACCATATATCACCTCATGGAAGCCTCTTGACTCCAAGGGCTTTCCTACCTCAATTTATTTTGATATACATCACTTTCACAAGTGCTCCAACCTTGGGAATCTTATGAGTATTGATGTCACTTTGTCAACCTCAATCACCATGCCTTTGTCAGAAGTCCATGGTTCTCTACCTATATCAAGCCTCAAGTTTCTTGGAAAAGTATATTTTCCATATGATTGCACCTTCCTCCATATTGATGTCAAATCTCATTTTCCAGGAAGGAAGTAGTATCTTGGTCTTCACTTCCATTTAGTGTGGACCTTGGATGAAACAATGGGAGTCATCATTTCCCATTCATTTCATTGACACCCTGATGTTTGATGCCAACATTTTTTCACATCAATAAGAGTCATACTTTGCAATAATTGTAGTTTCTTAGTTTGTTCAAAGACCCATATATGAGGCCAACACCTTTGCCAATAGTTCCATCAACACTCCATCGAGCCTATTACATGGGGACATATGTATCAACCTTTCCATCTTCTACTAGAGATTCCCTTAAGGGTGAAGCAGTCATCTACTTTAACAATAGCAATTATGTTCTCAAACATTTTTGACAATATTTGACTCATGTACCAATGTAACCATAATAGTCAAAGTCATGGTCACAAGCAAGAGACATTCCTAATTTGTATTATATTGTAAATATCTTTCTTTCAGTAGTGGTTTCGATGGTCAATCCTTTGGGATCCCCTTCTCTCTCTCAAGAATTTAGTAGGGCTCATCGTCAAGAAAGAAAATGTGATGTATTTTGGCTATAATGTTGCTGCTAACCTCATACATCAAGGGGGAATTGTTACCACTGAAAAATCATACCCTCAATTGCACTAGCTAGGACACCTGATGTTGAAGAATGACATGCATAAGCGTCCTATTTCTTTGATATTCACGAGGATACATAGAAGTGATAATATATGGGCCAAATCACATTAAATTGGAAACCACCTACTGTATGGACAAGTCCAACTAGTTCAGTCTAAAGCCCCTTCACTAGTGAAGTGGAATTAAGGAGCCTCCAAAAGACTCCCCTTTCCTTGCACTATCTCACTCAAGGATAAAATATCAATCAATTAGGTAAGTACCAAGTTAAAGATATGAATGTATATATCGAGGCTCTTATTGATGAGCTAATGAAGTTATGTGTCGACATCACTATGTATGACATTTGTAAACCAATAAGGCAAAGGCAATTTCAATGCCATGGAATACTCGTATGGACAATTCATGATACGCTAGGACTAACACATTTTTTTGATATTCAACATTAAATTACACTTTAATAGTATACAATTATTTCAATAAGAGCATATCATGCATGTTTTTTAAATAATCCATTCGTTTATAATTAACATTAATCCATCTCTTGCAGTCCTTCAAACAAAGGGTAAATTTGCATGTCTAGTTTGTGGTCCTAAGATGAAATCTCGTCATTCAAAAAGTTTAGGAAAGGAGGTGTTTGATGAGTATAGGCACTTCCTATCTAAGAACTATAGGTATTGTGCTACTGAAAAGCATATTTTCAATGGGAAAGAAGAGAATGTATTAAAACCAAAAAAATGACAACTCACCTCTACAAGTTGGAATATAATAGAAATTATTGTGATCAAGGACATGGGCTTTCACAAGGAATGAAAAGTTATCTTGCTCAATTCATAAGGTTTCCGTACTATGAGAACCTAAAAAAAGCTCATTTGTTTCATGTGATGCATATCAGGAAGAATTTGACAGAAACTTTATGGTGGATCATATATGGTAGGAGGGATAAAGAAAAATTCCTCAAATTTTGTAATGACGTTGTGGAATCCAATCATGTAATGAAAAGTGGGATATGATCAAATAGTGATGGAGGTCGAAAGAACCTTCCATTTTTATTAATAGAGAAAAAAAGTGATGATATAAAAGACATCATTCGAAGAATTAAACTTCCCACAGGCTTTTATTCAAACATAAATAATATCTTGTGACAAAGAAAGGTGAATTTGGCGGCATAAAAAAACATGATTGGCATACCTTCATTAAAGTAATTATTTTGGTATATATATTCCTATATTGGTATCTATATATATATATATATATCTATATATATATATATACACATATATACATACATATATATATATATATATATATATATATATATATATATATATATATATATATATATATATATATATATATATATATATATATATATATATATATATATATATATATATATATATATATATATATATATATATGTATGTATGTATATATATATTAGGTTTTTTGTCTACTTTCGATTAAACAAATAATGATTCATTTTTATTGTTACAGTATGTTCTACCTCTATCTCTCCTAAATGACTTTGACAACAACGTCAAACAAGTTATATATGATCTTGGCAAATATATGAGGTAAATAGCGATCTATATGCCCGTAAGTGTTTTTTCAATTAGTAATTCAACTTAATGACATGTGTTTTACTTGTAATGTAATATATTATGTTTTTTGAAACATGTTATTTGCTTGCATCATTTGTAGATGCTTGTCATTGAATGAAAGAAGTAAATACGATATAAAGCGTTGGAAGAGAGAAATTCCTTAGCTAATGTGTGAAATGAAAAATTATATACCTCTAACATTTTGCAATGCATAAGAGCACTACCTCATACACCTTGTTGAGGAGATTGAATTGTGTGGGCCTATACACCCAAGGTCAATGTGGATGGTGGAGAGGCACTTGAAATCATTGATGGTTTGGCTATAAAAATAGCATGTCTTGAGGGTTCTATAGTGGAGGGATATATGGAATATCAGTCCATGGTGTATATTACTCAGTATCTTCCTATATTAGCAACAAATATGTATGTGGATCGCATTTGGGATGTGAACTCTATCAAAACATTTGAAGAGGAGTGTGGAGTAGGAAGATTCTCTCTGCGAGCAGAGACAATCCCTCTAGCCTAGGGGGGAGGGTCTAGCCACAAATAACATAATCTGACATAAGTTCCCTTAGATTGAGAATGGATAAGATCCTACCTCTTGTATCGCTAATCCTTGTTTGATGAAGTCCTCATATCTTTGGTCTAGTGATCAGCTCCTTAATGTCAATCAAGCACCTGAAGCAAATAGACAAGAAGCCAAAGCACACATGATAGCATACAATAGATTCAACCTACTTAAGAGGCTAAGGAGTCTTAAGATACCAAATACCATATGCAATTGATATAGGAAACAAAATATTAGTTGTATTATTATGACAAAAAGGAAAGTACAACCTTCACCTTAGTGTTGTAGGTATCCTTCAACGTGTCTAGGTTCCAGCACCACTGTTAGCATCTCATGATTCACCTAAAACAATGGAAGTTCTAGGCTTCTTACTATTTGCTCCAAACCAAATAAACTACAAGCTTATTCTCCCTTTACAAACATAAACTAGAAGGCTAAGGCTATCAAGAGTTGTTTTGGCTATCAAGATTTTGCAAATTATTCTAGCCCTTTCCTTAGCTAGCTGAGGTTGGAATAGAAGAAGTTTATATAGCTTGAGTGAGGGTGTTATGAAACCAGCTCACAAAAAGATAGAAAAGATAGATCAACGCCTTAGAATTCAGCCTCTTCGAGGGGGAAACCTCCTTTACATTACATAAATGAAAAATTCTTGGATGATTCAAATGACAAAACCTCCTTTCTATATATAGGAGTCTAAGGAGTCACAATATAACCCAACCGACCTAACAATAATAATATAAAGCCACAAAAATAAAAATAGAGGGATTCTATGGGGCACAGTAATAACAATAGGGGGACAATAGGGGCACAACAATATTAATAAGGGATACAACTACAATAGTAATGGGGTAATCACTAGTATTATAGGGACCTAACATGCCCCTCTCCTTCAAAAAAGTGTTGTCCTCAACGCTTGAGTAGTTCTGGATGGTTCTGTATAAAATTCTCATCCTCCCATGTGGAATCTTCAGCGGATAAGTTCTTCCACTTGATGAGATACTCCAAAATTGATCGATTTCGTAGCTGTCAAGTTCTTGTTTCTGTGACTGCTTCCGGTTCCAATATAATTTTTCCTTCCTCGTTAAGTTCTAGCAATATTGTTTGAATTGGGAGCTTGTCACCTATAACCTTCTTTAAACATGAAACATGGAAAACTGGGTGCACTCAAGAAGCTGCAGGAAGCTCCAATTTGTATGCCATAGTACCAATCTTTTGCAACACCTTGTACGAACCATAATACTTTGGTGATAATTTATTATTCTTCTTAGCTTGATTGAGGGACATTTGTTTATATGGTTGTAGCCGTAGGAATACCCAATCACCTACATCAAAACTTCTTTCGTTGCAATGCTGATTTGTCTGTTGTTTCATTCTATACTGTGCTGACATGAGGTTATCCTTTAAGAGTTGGAGGACTTGTTGTTGATGTTCGATGTGATCTTCCACTGCTTGAACCTTAGAATTTTCTCTTAAATATGATGTGATGGATGGTGGCTGATATCCATAAAGTGCCATAAATGGGGTCATTTTTGTTGCTGTATGGAAGGCAATGTTATACCACCATTCAGCCAGAGGCAACCATTTGACCCATTGTGTCTGTTTATCAGATACAAAGCAACGAAGATATCCTTCCAAACATTTGTTTACTATCTCAGTTTTCCCATCAGATTGAGGATGATAAGATGAGTTATGAGCTAAATGAGTACCAAGACAACAAAATAATTCTGTCCAAAAATTTCAAGTGAAAATGGGATCTCTATCACTTACAATAATCTTTGGGTTTCCATGTAGCTTTTGAATTGTTTCCATAAATGCAGTAGAAACTGTACTGGCTCTAAATGGATGTGATAATGCACAAAAGTGTGCATACTTGGTAAGTCTGTCAACTACCACCATGATGACACTCTTTCCCTCAGCCTTGGGTAAACCTGTGATAAAGTCCATTGAAACCTCCTCCCAACATTGGCTTGCAATGGATAAAGGTTGTAATAGACCCAGGGTCTTAATTGTTTCAACTTTATTTTGTTGGCAAACCAAACATTCCACCACAAACTTTTGAATATCCTATTTAAGGCCATCCCAAAAAAAATCCTTCTTAACCATGTGGTAAGTTTTTAAAAATCCTGAGTGCCCTCCTAAGGGAGAAGTGTGCAATTCCATAAGAATCTTTTTTTTGAGTTGGGAATTCTTATAGAGGTATAAGCGATCTTTGTACCATAATGAATCCTTTTGCCAGCTAAATGTATCAGATGTATTGGAATCTTGTTGTAACTTTTGAATAAGTGCCCACACTTCTTCATCATTCTTCCATTCCTCCCTTGCTTTGTTTATCCAATCTGGTTGGATAATAGAAAAGGCGAACAACAATGCTTCCACGTCCTCATCCTTTCTTGAGAGTGCATCTGCCACCACATTTTGCATCCCATTTTTGTAGATGATTTCAAATTCATAACCCAACATCTTTGTGACCCACTTTTGTTGCTCTTCGGAGGATAATATTTGTTCTAAAAAGTATTTAAGGCTATCATGATCTATTTTTACCTTGAAGTGTCTTCCCATTAGGTAGGGTCGCCATTTCTTAAGTGCATGTAGTATTGCCAACATTTCCTTCTTATAAATAGCTTTATGTAAAAACTTTCCCTTGATTGGATGATTTTCAAAAGCAATGGGTCTTTCATCTTGCATTAAAACACCACCAATTCCATTTCCTGAAGCATCACATTCCACAATAAAGGTTTTTGTGAAGTCCGGTGTAGCTAAGATCGGTGCTTGGCACATTGCCTCTTTAAGATGTTCAAAGGCCTTTGTTGCTTCTAGAGTCCATGAAAATGCATCTTTCTTCAATAATGTTGTTAGAGGTGCTGCCATTCTCCCATAATTCTTAACAAACTTGCGATAATACCCTATCAACCTGAGAAATCCTCGCAGATGCTTTATGGATGTGGGGATTTTCCATTCCTTGATGGCTTTAATTTTGCTAGGGTCTACCTTAACTCCTTCATGAGATACAATATGACCCAGATATTCTACCTCTTGTACTCTAAAGAAACATTTGGATCTTTTCGCATATAATTGTTTCTCCTCCAATAGTTGTAGCACCCTGTCAACATGTTCAACATGATCCTTCCAAGACTTGCTGTAGATTAGTATATCATCAAAAAATACTAACACAAATTTTCTAAGGAAGGGTTTGAAAATGGAATTCATCAAACCTTGAAATGTAGAAGGTGCATTGGTAAGGAAAAAATGCATGACCAAAAATTCATAATGACCCTCATGAGTTCTAAATGTTGTTTTCGGAATGTCTTCAGTCTTCATTCTGATTTGATGATATCCTGAATGAAGATCCAACTTGGTGAAGTAAATTGATCCATGCAATTCATCCAGTAATTCATCAATGACAGGAATGGGAAACTTATCTTTAATAGTGAGCTTGTTGAGCTCCCTATAATCCGAACACATGTGCCATGATCCATCCTTCTTGTGCACCAATACTACTGGAGTAGAGAAAGAACTTTGACTAGGTTGAATTATACCAGCCTTTAGCATTTCTGCAACCATACGTTCAATTTCACTCTTTTGGGCATAGGGATATCTGTACAGCCTGATGTTTGGAGGAACACTTCTTGGAATCAGATGAATAGCATGATCATGATCATGAATAGGTGGGAGACCTTTGGGAGTCTCAAATACCTTGGAATGACTGTCCAAGACTTTTTGGAGATCTAGAGAAATAGATGATTCCAATGTGGAAACATCTAGAGAACATAATTGTGCAATTACACCTCTTTGTTCCTTTTTTAGAAGCTTTGTCATACCGTTAGAGCTGATTATCTTTCCCAGTTTCCTTGCAATACCCCTTAATTCAACTTCCTTTCCTTCCGTAGAAAATTTCATGAAAATTTCTTGAAAATTAAAAGCTATTGTACCCAAGGATTGTAGCCATTGGACTCCTAGTACAACTTCAGCAGCTCCCATTGGAATGGAAAGCATTAGGCTAGTCAATACATATTCTCCCATAGATTGATATTATGGCACTTTCTAGAGAAATTTATCGTTCCTCCATTTGCAACCATCACTTAACACTCTGGTGTTGGATATAGGAAGCAATTCAATTCTTTTGCTATCTTACAATGAATAAAGTTGTGGGTACTTCCTGAATCAATCAACACTATTACCTTTTTCTTCTTGATTTATCCTTCTATCTTGATGGTTTGAGGAGTGGTAATTCCAGCCAATGCATTACAAGATATGGTCAGATTCATTTATTCTTTATATAGGCTTTGTTCTTGAAGTATATCCTCTTCTTTTGACCTTTCTTGCTCCCTCTCTTGTTCCTCTTCACAATCTATGTAGAATAATTTCTTCTCAGCACACTTATGACCTTTAGTGTATTTTCTATCACAACTGTAAAAAAGCCCTTTTGCTCTTTTTTCTTCCAATTGTTGTGGTGTCAACCTTATAGGTTGTGGAAGACTAGGGGCAACAACACTTCCATATTTATAGTTGTGAGTAGTATGCTTCCTGGTTTCCATAACTTTGTGTTCCATTTTTCTTGCTAACCTGAATGCCTATTCTAATGAATCAGGTTCCCAAAGGTGAACATCATGTTGGATATTATCCTTTAAAGTCCCTATGAACACATCAATCCTTTGCTCCTCTGGAATATTTTTTACCCTTATGTTCAATTTTTGGAACTCCTCAATGTGCTCCATTATTGAACCCTTTTGTTTGAGACTTATCAATTGGCTAAAAAAAGTGTTGCTTTTTGTATCCTCATAATGTGTTGTCAATTCTTCCGTAAAAATTGCCCAAGTGATAATTTGTTTATGAGAGCAAAGCCATTGATACCACACAAACAGATTTGGTTCCAAATATAAAGTTGAAATACGCACCTTTTGTGTGTTTTTCACATTATTGAGATCAAAAAATTGCTCCATATGTAATATCCATGTTGCGGGATCCTTGCCATCAAACTTCCTCATATCGATTTTTGGAATATGGCAAGTCTTCGCTCCAACATTAGAGTCTATGAAATCATGATTAACATTTCTTTTATTCTCATCATGAGTTTCCTTTACTACCCTTTCACCATTAGTAAGCATTTCTTGTAGAAACTTTGTCAAATCTGTCTTCAAATCTTCCATGCCTGTCTTCAAATTTGTCTTCAAATCTATCTTCAAATCGTCCATCTTAGCTTCCACGTCATTCATCTTAGCTTCTACGCCTTTCTTTAAACAATCCATCTTAGCTTCTACACCTTTCTTTAAACCATCCATCTTAGCTTCTACATCTTTCTTTAAACCATCCATCTTAGATTCTGTTACTTTTTGTGCAAGTGACACTTGTTGCACTTGGTCTCGTAATTTTGATATATCATGTTGCATTTCTTCCTCTTCTTCATGAGTCATGCTAGAGATTTCAGGTTTCTTACTAGGTGTTTGCATTTTCTTTCCTCGAGGCATCAATTACTAATAATAATTCTTTACTACGCCCTTTTAATTCCTTCAAACTAATTTTTCAAACCAAGCCTATGCAAAAATTTAACAAAAACTACACACCTTTTTTCACTTTGTAGGAACTTGATATTGAATATGATGTATCTCTGCAATTTCGGATCATCCAATTCTGAAATTATGACCTGCAATAGCCCTCTATGTCCTCTTTCCAATGCCACCAGTCTGATCCAAATTGGATTCTCCAGGGAAGAGTTATGCCAGATCTCCCACAGTGACCTAATTATAGACTAGTTCAGTAGAGCGAACTTGTATGACGTGCCATGAGTCATTGTTTCGACCTTTGGCTCTAAAAAATATATACAAGAAACTAAATTCCATCCTCTTTCTGTACCTTCTTACGAAATTTCAATCCGATGCTCAGAGAGAAAGTTATGACTATTTTCCCCAGGTCACTTGTTTGGAATGTAATTTAGGAGTCTGCAAAAGGCCCACTTCCTCAAATCATATCTCTGCAAATATAGTGCAACAAGCTCTGAAATTTGGACCCAAGGTTTAGTGCGAGTTCATCTCAAATGGGTTTTGTTTTTAGCTTATGAAACATTGCAGAAAAAAAGTTATAGTGAAAATTCCACGATGACCTACTTGGAGCAGAGAAACCCTAGAATCCAAAGCTCTGATACCAAATGTTATGAAACCAGCTCACAAAAAGATAGAAAAGATAGATCAACACCTTAGAATTCAGTCTCTTCGAGGGGGAAACCTCCTTTACATTATATAAATGAACAATTCTTGGATGATTCAAATGACAAAACCTCCTTTCTATATATAGGAGTCTAAGGAGTCACAATATAACCCAGCCGACCTAACAATAATAATATAAAGCCACAAAAATAACAATAGAGGGATTCTATGGGGCATAGTAATAACAATATGGGGACAACAGGGGCATAACAATATTAATAAGGGATACAACTACAATAGTAATGGGGTAATCACTAGTATTATAGGGACCTAACAGAGGGGAAATGGATCCTCTTATGATGGGAGAGGTCTTATCCCTTTTGGTTTGTTCCATTTTAATAGGGGAAAGAAGCGAAAACAATCTCTCTTGACTCTATCTCGACTAACGATTTACCAAACTTCCGTTCACGAAGCTTCTAGACCTGGAAGCTTTGACTCCATTTTTAAAAACTTTCCAAAAGAGGATTGGCATGGGTAATGGATGGATTCCAGTGCTGGCCGGTGCTAGGCTCAATGTTAAAGTCTACAAATCGGCGCGAGGAAGAAATCGGGGGATAGTGCCGACCTTTAAAACTGAGTTTGAAGGAATATTGTTGGGAAATGATGTAAGAGGGAAATGTTCTGCAAATGAAGGGTGATGTAAAGACATGTTCTTCATGATAGAAAAACACATGAGGTTCATTGTAGAGGTCCTCCAGGATCAAGGAATGAAGAGTATAGGGACAGTGACAAAATGTTGTGTAACATATGCCCTTAAAGCATGAAGGCTGAACAAGAGTGAAGGGTGAAATTCTTTACGAGTAGATGCATGGAACCAGAAACTATCATCGAAAAACCTACAAGCAAGCATAGATACATATACATCACTGAAATATCTGATAAAAGATACATGAATCATGGTATGGATGCAACCATCCAAAAAAAGATCACGTAAATGGATCCAAGGTATGGGTGCAACCATCTTGTAAGAAGGATCATATATAACCCATGGTATGGTCACAGCCATCCAATAATGAGAAGGATCACATATAACAGACTCATGGTATGGTCACAACCATCCATCTGAAAGAGACATGTATATAAGCATGATCATGTCACATCACCTTGCAACCTATACTTTTGTAATCTGAGCCTAGGGTCTTGCACTCCAACACAACCCAATCAAAGTACAAATTCTAGCATGTGAATAGATGTGTTGAAGTCGAACACACCAGAAATTCGCTTGATTATCGGTCAATGATGTGAACTGTTAGAAAGCACGAGAGAAACCACAAATAATGATAATGGCTCTCAAGGTACCAACAACACAATTCACAGAGTGCGAATAAGGAATTGAATTTGAACACCCGTGAAGTCACTCGATCGAAATCCAATGATGAGAACCTGTCGTCGAGTGCAAAGAACTTTCCATTAGGGCATGCAAGCTCTAAGGTACTGGAAGGGAGTCTCTCAGCCAACTTCCTGGATAATGAGCTGAAGTCAATAGGAAGTGACCTTGTCAAAGGAGGGCCATGATGTATCCCACATCATCAACGCAAGACAAGGACATGCAATGATTATGGATGATAAGAAGAATCAGGAATGAGTGTAAACTGCAGAAGGATTAACTCTTGAACACATCGGTGACATGACTCTAGAGTTTGGCAACATTTTGGATCCATAGGATTGGAGGTCCTGATGATGTGGAAACGATCAAATGGAAGGGCAAAAGTGGATGACCCAAACCCAGGAAAGTCAATGATGAAGTGAGGATATCCCAACCTGAAATGAAGAAAAAGAGTGTCATGTTCCAGAGTGACAAGCTGCCGACACAATTGGTAAAAATTATTCATTTTCCCCCACCATTCGTGGCAAGTACCCCAATTATTTTTTATCACAAGCTTGAAGGGGATAACATATGCTTGTAATATAAGTCCATCCTTCGGATGGATACAACCTAGTAAGATTAATGAGCCCTAGGAAGGAGAAGCTCATGTCCATCATGGTGATGAATCCGATGTCATTAAATTTTAACGAGTTCGACAAAGGAAAAACTCAGTATCTTTTTCATGTTTAGAGAGTTTGAAAAAGATACGGAAAAGAAAACTCCAAAAGGTCTTGTTTCGTAAAGTTGTCTCTCGAGCCCAAAAAGGTAGAAAACAATACTCGAGAGAACCTCTTGGCCATATCAACCAAGGAGTACCTTTTTCGTAAATAGTTTATCCTAGCCCAAAAAAACAGTAAACGTATACTGGGTAAATGACGTTTCAAAACCTTTTACGAGGTCAAAACAACAAGAGCTCGACAATCTTTTCGTGTTTTGAGAGTCAGAAAAGAGCTTAAAGCAAACTCCCCATTTTTATTTACTTTAACGAGTCAAAAGGGGAAAAATACTCGGCAATCTTTTCATTTCCATTTTTTTACGAGTCGAGAAAAGGGCATAAATACAACTCTAGTTTTGCATCATCACTGGTTGACCATCACCTGTTGTTGCACAAGAAGTAAACGCATTATCCATTTCTAAGGAAAAATGGTGGAAAAAATACTTTTAAAACCCTAAAACACTGTCAAAATTTTATAAAAAGGAGACAAAAGTAAAATATTTTACCATTTAACTTTTTACCTCATTGGAGCAGTTTTTTACCCACTTTTCCCTAGATGTTCATGAGTGGATTTATATGGATCTAGGAAGCCAATCGTCGAACCATTCATTGCAGGTAAGATCCATGGCCCTATTCTTCACATTGATACTTATTTTTTAAGCATTTAACTGTCTTTGCAGGGGGCTTGAGGGGCTCTTTGCAAAACAAAATCACCGATGGTTGGCACGGGACCGCGCTGATCATCAGATTTTAACACTGGGTCTCACGCCATCAGCGCTCCTATTTTAAAAACAATTGTGCCATTGTAGAGAACCAAAAATTTGTGATTTTTGCCCAAATTCAATGCTTTAAATCAAAATTTTCATTTTCAAAAACTGATGTTGAGTTAAATGTGGGGTGTTTGCAAGAAAATCAAGGTGAGAAAATGGTGATTGAGTGGAAAGAATGCAAACATGAAAGAATAGACCAAATGGCATTGGAGGATCCAAACTGTCTTGACGCATTGAGGAACTGTGGGCTCCTAAATTTCTTTCTAACACCAGGCCTACGGGCTCAACTTGAACTACTGTAGTACATGATCAGTGTATGGGATATCAAACGAGAGGTAAACATGATTCATGACCAAGAGTTGGAGTTGCAGAATTCAAAAATTTATTTCATTACTGGACTATCTCACAGAAGGGAACTAGTCCAACTATATGGAGGCAGGCCTATTGGGCTGAGCGTAAACATGTTACTTGCCCAACATTTCCCAAGAGCTCTGAAATCTACAAGTGGCAAGATCAATATTATGACAATAAACTATCTTCTATTGAAGGTGATAATTTTGACCATCAATCGAGTAGCTGGGGCTCAAGCACTACATGAGTCCAACAAATCTTGCTTCCAATATGCTGTGGACTATATGGCACCCACTGTCTTCAACTGGGCGGAAGCAATGAAAGTAAACATGAAGCGAAAACTATCCAAATGCAAAGCAGGGAATTTGAGGCAATTTGGATATGGCTCCATCCTAGTAACCTTCTTCTTGGAATGAATCCCATTGTTCCATTATCGGATGGCGGAGGTGAACCCCCCAGTACCACAAGATCCAAGGATGGTTCGATGGAGCAAGTTTATGTCCAGATCTTGAGGGGGCTAGAAAACGTCTTATAGGCCTTCCTTCTTTGTGTGGCTTAGATGATAACTAATTGTCGTCGAGGATTGGCCATACAGCGGGATTGACTTCTGCAGTGATCCTGACATGCCACTCCCAAAGGGAGAACACTTTGATGATGGAGGTGAGAAAAACAATTTTGGTTTTGGTTTTTTATTGTTTTTGAATATATGTATTCGTGACACCTTGAATTTGTAATTGCAGATGTTGGACCAGAGAGACCGGCAAGGATGTGAGGCACGTAGCTAGGCAATTCGAGGTCGCTCCTTACTAGGAAGGAGTTGACAACGAAGAGGAGATCGCTCAAAATATGGATAACCCGATGAGATGGATTCCAGAGTATGCACGGATCGACGACATTCCTCGTCGTTATCAGCAGCACACGTTGGGAGTGTTAAATCGGATCCGTCGATTACTGAATCATGTAGTGTGAGTAGTAACATGCTATCACGACTATCACGCAGAGTAGTCTGTAGTTAGCATTTATAGTTTTGAGGCCTGCGAGCCATGAATGTACTTGGACCACATATATTATTTTTTGGATTTTGATGTATTACACTCAAGCATTATCGACATATATATGCTATATTTCCTATTTAAAATGCTACAATGTTTTCCACATATTACGTAAATGTCTGTCTAAAACATAATTAGGCAATGCATCTGTTAATGTATTCATATGCCTAGGAATGTGATGATATGTAATATAATCAAAATTTCTTTCCAAGAGACGAATACACAAATACATTCTCAATAATTGAGGGTTTCTGACAGAATATTGCCCATTGAGCTGAAGAACAACAAGTTGCGAATCAAGGTTTACAACCATTTCTCGAATGTCAAGAGCAACATCTTCTGACAAGAGTTCAAGAGTTACGCTATATTCAGTAATGTTTTTAGTTGTTGGGCCCAAACAAATACCTTGAAGATCAATCAAATCACCATGAGGGTCATAAATAGCCCATGCTGCGGATGATAAATTCTGGGTACTATGGCAAGCACCATCAGCGAAACTGACATAAGGAGTCACAGACATCTGCAAAGCAGGTGAAGACATAATAAGCAGGAAAGTTGCTTGAAAAAACACACCAAACCAAACTACACAAAAATGAATAACACACTTATGTACATAAGTAATCATGCGAGATGACTCACGCATAATACTTTTTGAGGTACATCCCATTGCGAGGCTTGTCCAAACGGTTAACCTTATAATCAATTAGCTCATATGCCCCTTTTTGTAATACACACTTGATAATATAAGGCCCATGCCACATGGGTTCGAATTTTCCTGCCCCCAACTTATCATTAGCTTGGTCATATAGCAAGATCAAATAACGCTCAGAAAAAGCATGAGGTGATACTGACTAATCAAAATGGGATTTAACTCGTTTTTTCTATGCTTCAATAATAAAGCAGCAAGATGGTGGGTTTCATCCAATCATTCCAAATATAGGAGATGCTCCCCTTGAGGCGAGGTATCAAGGAGTAATTCGAAAACCAATTTGAGTGAGCGAATTTCACATTCAATTGGTAGGGTAGCTTCCAGACCATAGACTAGATGAAAAGGTGTAAATGCAATTGCATCTTTAGTTGAGGTTTGGTAGGCTCATAGAGCTGGAAAAAGCATGAGATGCCAATTGGATTTGTGCATCCCAATGGTGCGCTAAATCATAGTAACAAAAAGCTTTTTTACCGCTTCAACTTGGATGTTGGTCTCAGGGTAATACAGAGTTGAGCCACCTTGACGTAAGCCCAATTTAGAAGTTAGCTCAGCCATCATATAATCGTGAAAATGGGAGCCATGGTTAGTGACAATGGCTTGAGGCACTGAAAATGTAGGCATCACTTTAGCTTGTTTGGTGAAGTAATCTATGACAACGATAATATAACCATGCCCCGCGACTGAACGAGGGTTACATGTCATAAAATCAATGCCCCATTTGGCAAAGGGACCAACAGTAATAATGGGGTGAAGGGGAGCAGGTGGGGCACACATTTTCTGCTGATAAATTTGGCACTCATGGCATTTTCGGACAACAAGAATGCAATCTTTAAAGATGGAGGACCAGAAATAGCCAGTGCAGAGGATCTTTTGAACATTGGTGTAGCCAGACAAATGACCACCACATGTGCCAAAGTGGCAGTCATTTAAGACTCTTTCATCCTCATCGAGAGTTAAGCATCAACAAAGAATCGAATCAACATGAACGTGGTATAAAGTATCCCCAATGATGCGGTAAGGTTTGGATTGATGCCAAATGTGTCAACCATCATCCTTGGACAACACAAACCAGAAGGTAGAAGTTTGGACATACACGATGATATCATCGTACCAAGGATTGAGAGTGATAATAAGAAAGAAAGTCTCATCAGGGAGTTGCTCATTAGCACCAGTAGGTAGAGAAGTAGAGGGAAAAGAGAAAATCAACTTAGCAAATACAAGTGATTTCTTCGATTTGGTAGTAATGAAAACCAAATCGAATTCCTGGAGGATGACAATCCACTTGGATTATTTTCCCCCAAGTAACTGCAAAGTAAAAATATAAGTCATGGGGTTGAAATTAAAAATCACGGTTGTAGTGCGGAGGAGAACATAATGCCGAAAGCGTTGAACAACATAAACAACAGCCAAAGCCAATTTCTCGACATGAGCATAATAGGTCTCAGTATTGAGGATATTGAGGCTAAGTTAATAGATGACATGTTCATGACCTTCGTTGTCATCTTGCACCAGTACCATAGCAATAGTGCTAGAAGTTGTGGCTAGATAGAGGAAATAATCACGATGATAGTTTGGAGGGTGCAATAAAGGAGCATTAATGAGGACAACTTTCAAGTCATCAAAAGACTTTTGGGCAGTCTCATCCCAAAGAACTAGAGTTCCTTTTTTAAGTAATTAGGTGAACCCTAAAGCTAGCTCAACATAGTTAGGCACAAAGTGACGAAGGAAATTCGCTTTCCCTTGTAGACTCTGTAATTGATGCAATGAAGAGGGAGGGGGTAGATTAACAATAGCCTCGAATTTGAGAGGATCAAGATGAATAACATCCTTCGAAACAATAAAATCGAGAACTCGTCTGAGCTCAATGCATAAGACACACTTATGCGAGTTAAGCTAAATGTTATAGTGTCTACAACGAAGAAAGATTTGTCAAAGGTGATCAATATGGTCATGGCGCTTATGCAAATGAGATAGAAGATCATCTAGATAAGGCTGAACGATGTTTTTCATGTCATGAAAAACATAAGACATCGCTCGTTGGAAAGTAGCCCCAACATTATTAAGGCCAAAAGGGAGCTTTTTATATGAAAATGTCCCCCACAGATAGATAAAGGATGTCTTGTGTTGATCAGGTAGTGAAATGTTTATCTGGTTATAATCTGGAAAACCATCCATAAAGGAGAAAATTTCACTCCCGGCACATTCATCTATAATCTGGTCCATAAATGGAGTGGGATAATTTTTTTTTAGATAGGCACGATTAATGTCACGATAATCAACACAGACGCGAATGGTGCCTTGTTTCTTAGTCACTGGTACAATTTTGGACATCCAATCTGTCAGAGGTATAGGATAAATAAATCCAACTTTAAGAATATTTTCAACCTCTCCCTCAATGGCAACTGCTTTTCTCGGGTGCACAAGACGAATTAGTTGACAAATGGGCTTCGTGTTAAGATAAGTCAGAATTTTGTGCACGACTATACTTGGGTTAATGACGGGCATTTCTTCATACGACCATGTAAAAAAATCTTGAAACTCTCGAAAAAGGCAAGTATAAAACTTTATCTCATTAGGAGAACAAGTTACCCTAATATGAACGTGTTCAAGGATACCAGGTTTAACAGAAATGTCAATAGGCATCATTTGGGTAATATTACCCATGTTCCCTTCCGACCAGACTTCATAGGTCATGATAGGTGTCTAAAGTGGTTGGGTTGGGAAATGAGAAGAGAAATTCTCAAGATAGGTAGACATGACTTCCGGGCTAGGTAAGAACAAGGAACGATGATGAGTATCATTTCAAGGTGCTTCCTCGAGAGACATAATTTCCATGATACTTTCATTAGTAGGAAAAGTCTCGATTAAGGGATCGGAAGAATCTGAAGAACCAAGCCAAGGAGATCGAGAATACGCATCAAGAGACATACTCAAAGTAGTGTGATCAGTAGATATCGAGGCTAGGCCAAAACAATCTCCACATAATTAATCTCAGTGGGGCTTAACGACATGACATCCCCCCATGAATCAACTTGATCAAGAGGGGGAATGACCCAAAGTTCAGACTTAACCAATATTATGTTGACTAAGGAAACATTCGGAGGCAGGAGAGGAAAAATACCCATTAAGGCAGGATCTTTGAAAATTCCGACCCCCACACTCTCATATGGAGCACCAATATTCTTCACGTAAGGAACATGAAATAAAATTGGTCAACTGTGATGATTTTCCCTTGATGAGGAAAACAGAGCATGCAGAAAAGAAAGGAGGCCACAAAATTCATAGCATGGGTCCAACTCTACCTGAGTAGAAGATTTAATATTTGCATCAACAATTTCTACTTCGACATTACTGTCTTACCTTCCAAGGTAATGTAAATATTAGGAAGGACACTAAATGGTCGAGAATCGAGTCCATCAAAGGTGTCCAATGTGTTAGGCGATTGGTTTAGGGTAGGAGAAATGATGGCCTTCCAACAAGACACAGACATGATGTAGGTGGAAGCACCCTCATCAATGACAGTCATGTGAATCATCTTTCATTAATGATCCCTTGAATGAGAAAGGCAATCTGATGGGGTAAGCGCGAAACATGGTTTTCTAGATCAAAGCAAATGAGATTGGAATCAGATGGATCAACACCTCCAATGGCTGACAGTAATGCTTTCCACTGAGAGGGACAACTTTGAAGGACCTCGAGCGAAGAAATGGTAGATGGTGCTTGAGCTAAATCCTCTACAATGTTGTAGTGCTAAGCGGCTCGAGCGTTTGGATTGTACGAGGACCTTCGCAGCACACCTCAAGAGGGTGGTCGAATAACGGAATCAAGACTAGGTCTCTCTATATGGAGAGGACCGGAGGTAGATGGGATAGAGGAGGAAGGGGTACTTTCTTTCTCTTTCCCCGTCATCGGAAGAGGGGTTTGATAATCTTTAGATTTGGTAGCCACATTTATAGGAATATTCATCATAAACACTTGGGAACCTACGGAAGTGGAAGACTAAGGTTGGTCTACCATTTGGGTAGGTTGTGATGGAAAAGGTTCTTTTAAGACAGTTAGAGTCCCTTTTAGCAAGCGACTAACTTCCGATCATCGGGGAAAATCTTTAGTGTAATGATCCTCCTCATAGATGAGGCAAGGATACTTTGGCTTTCTTTGAGAAGCATCACCAGCAAAAGATTTAGGAGGGCCCTGTTTCGAGGTATCATCTTTGGCCTTACCTTTGATATTTTTTTTACTGTTAAATGTTTCTTCTGTTGTAGTAGACTCGACAACATGAACCTTAGAGGTCTTACCAGGACCAAATGAATTCCTAGAGGGATCATTGGAACCATTGTTCAAGACTGATTTCGTCTTTGAAGAAGATTTCGAGGGAGTTTGAGACACGAAACCAATCACTCCATCAACAGGTGCTTTATTCAGAGATTTCGATGTCGTCAGATCTGATGATGCTCTGGGAGCATTGGGTAACATTTCATATAATGTGCCAGATTGTGAGTAGACTAGGTCTAAATATTGGGCACGAGCGATGGCTTGCTCCTTAGTAACACACCCACCCATAGCTATGTCCCTAGCAATTGGGCTGACAAATGATTTTGTGAACCATTCTGTCAGCAACTGATCAACAATTTCAAACTTGATCAGGCGACGCCGACATCTCCATTCATGGATTTGATCGGAGATATGGGTCGCAGTGTATTTCTTAAGTGACATAAGCAGATAGGTGCCAGTTTCATAGCGAACTGGTAGCTGGAAATGAGTGAGGAAAGCCATAGCAAGAGAGTTGAAGTCACTGTAGGTACCTCGAGGTAATTCGATGTACCATTTTATTGTAGTCCCTGTGAGTGTTCTTTGAAAAAGTCAGAGACGGATAGAATCATCAACGTACGAATTGGAGGTGTTATCACCAAAATAAGAGTTTACATTTTTCCTAATCCTGGTCTTAGATGAGTGTCAAGTCATCCGATGTTTTAATGAGTAGGTGATAGGTTAGGAGTCTCATAGGTCTCATTTTCATATCCAAATAAAATCTAACAACCTTATTCCACGTCTCATAAGTCTCACTTTCAGTTTAGAAACTCATATCTTAAACCATTTTGAAAATTTTTTGGAATTAGCCCCGAAACCACATTTTCGTAGCGCAGATAATGTAAAATGTTTATTTTGCGCTATGAAAACGCTACTCTTTTCGTAACATTTTTCCCTGCGTGCTACAAAAGCATGGATTCATAGAACAGTCTTGTCAACACATCAATCTGTTAAGATTCCATTAAATTTTCATTATTAGGTGTCAGCTAGGAGTCAGTTCTTAAGCATGCCGCCATCCAAAACTCATCATTTTGAATTTAGGGCTCATCATGATAGGTAATTTCAAATTCGAAAGGGCTGGCTAGTCTCTCATTGTAGTTTGCATGCAAACCCTCAAACAGAATCATTTTTCGAATAGTAAGCTTTTGGTAATTTCTTACCAAGGTTTCTTTCATCCATAAGCAAGCGAGGCTGACCACCATAGGCAAGCAAGGCTGATAAACAGAGTTTTCAAGCGAGGCCGGTTTGTTACAGGAATTCAGAAGAAAATATGACAGAAGAGAAGAAAAGTCACAGGTCTGGTCATTGTTTAAGAACAGAGCCTGAAAGCACCGAGGTCTTAGTCAGAGATAAATCAGTTGTAGAAGCCTTCAAGAAAGTAGGATGTTGGAAGTTTTGTAAAAAATTGCAGGGAGGACATACTCAAGTGACAAAGGAGTTTGCACTACATTTCACTGGCTCAAGCACAAAGGTTGGAATCCTAAACTTGCAAATTTCTCCAGAGATCATAGCTTTGGTGATAGAGATTCCTAGGGGGCAAGATATATGGTTCAAAAACTTCAGATTTGACATGGAACCATGTAAAGTGTTTCTAAAGCCAGAGTTTGCAGAAACAGACTTAACCAAGGCAGTTCCCAGGAATTACATCAAGGATAGCTATGCCAACTTGCTCTTTAGCATTCAACGTTATTTTACCTGTGAGGGCAGATATCAAAAGGTTTATTCATATCATTTTAAACTCCTGTTGCATTTTACTGGTATGATTTCTTTAGATTTGCCTTACTTCCTATATCGAAGTGTAGCTAAGATGGCAGATAAAGTGTAGTTGAAATTTCAAGGACATGAAACTTTCCTTTTTCATCATGGTCTAATTAAACTGATAGTTCTACATGAACTCAAAAGGATCAACAAAGAATGGTCTTCATTTTTTTTTATGTGATTTTGGAGTGGAAAATCAGGATGTAGCCATTAGCCCTAAGGTTAAAGGAATTCCATCAGTAGAAACCAGCAAGTCTGTAATGTTTGGGGCAAAAAGATTTGTTAAGTTGAAACCTAGGAAGTAGGTGAAAGAGCAAGTAAGCAAAACACTAGTAGTTATTCTTGAAACTCCTAAATCTACAAAAGAAAAGATAGCTAAAGTTAAAGAAAGGACACAAGAACAGTCAGCTACCAAACCAGTTCAAAGGAGATTGACTAGAAGTCAAATTGCTAAGGAGAAGGGTAAATCAGTGATCTCGGGAGAAATTCCAAGCTTGAAGGGTAATTTAAATTATATTTTAAAAGCCATTGATATTGCAGAATCCCCTTTGGTGTAGGTAGATGTCATAGAGTTTTATAAAGGAAAGTCGAAGAAGATGAAATCCTCTAAGAAGCTGGAATTTGAGGATGATGTTACAACATTTGTGTTCAAGCCTAGAAAGACCTTAACCAAGCAATCCAAAAATATGCAAGATTTCAATATTGAGTTAGGGAAAATAGAAGAAGCCTCCACTGTTCAGGAAGAGTTGATAGACTTTTCATCACCAAGACCTGAAGGTGACAAAAACAGAGTTTTTTCCACTCAAACAGAAAAAGCTAGTTATGAAGAAATGGAAGAAAGGTTAAGAGAAGCTAATAATGAAATTTCTAGACTAAGGGTGAGAGCAAGAAGGCATGCTGCTGAGAAGACAAATTTCAAAAGGATAAAGGCTCTCTGGAAAGTTGAAAAAGTTTCCAAACCTGAAACAGTGAGCAGTGAACCTCAGTACTTTACTTGGACTATTCCTGCAATCAAAGAAGCCATATTTGTAAGGAGGATTAATGCTCAGCTGAGAGATACTAATAGGAGATTGAAGAGACATATTGAAGACCTAGAAATACAGTTAACAAAATCTGGAAAAAAGGCTACAACAATAATGAAACAGGGTGATGAAAAAGGGCAGTGAAGGATATATCTTAAAACAGTTTTGGCATAAAAAAGAAGGACATCTGTGAAGAAGAACATCTTATAAGGGTAAGTTTTTTTTATTTTTGGTGATCATATCAGTCTTTATGAAATTTTGAAAATTCCCAAACTACAGATTTTTGAAGGCCGTGTTGAAAAAAGAGCATACACAGCAGTTTCGTAGCGTGCTACGAAACTACTGAAGGTGACCATTTAGCACCTTATAGATGTATTTCGAAGGTAAGGTCTGATAAATTCCAAGTTTGATGATTGCTGGTAGACATATGAGGATCATTGATGAAGTTTCAGATGGCAGTGATGCAGAATGGTTCAAAGAAGTATTCCATAAGTGATATAAAAGTTGTGCTACAAAAACAGGCTATTTTCATAGCACAGTCATGTTTCATTCTCTTTTTCATCTATTCAAGATTCCCTTTCTTGCATAGGTGGACAAATGAAGTTTAAATGGATTACTAACACATGCCACTTATATCAAACTGCTTGAAGATAAGCATAAAGGATGTAGGGTTTTAAAGGGAGGAACTCTGTCTCTTTGTTTTCAGAACGATTAGGTCATGACTCAATAGGGTTTGCAACAATACTAGAGACATCATAAAGCTCGAAGACATGGAATAGCAGCTGCTTAAAGAATGTATTTAAGTCATAGATAAGGTTGTTGAAAGCATGTTTTAGGAGTTTCACTCCTATTTGTATTAGGACTCTTAAAGACAGTTAGCTGTCAAGTTGTAATTAAGTAGTTTGTTTTATGAATAGATAGGTGTCAATGTTAGGAATTCGAATTCTCCTAAAGATGGATCATAGAATCCAAGGTTGTAAAAATTCTATATAAATCATGAGAATCGAATTCCTTAGGGTTGGGAATTTCATTAGCAAAAGAAAGTTGTGTTATTGTAAGAAACTATGGTTTTTCAAACTTAATACAGAGATCAATTTGACTACTCAAGATTCACAAGGAGTTTATGTGTTTGATGTTCTTATAGCCTTTTTTTTAATTATTTATTTGCAGTGGTATGAGCTTGTGATACTTAGAATTCATTGGAAAATGCTCTAACTTCCTTCACATGCTTGTAAACTGTGTTGATTCACTGTGTTACTGTTTTATTTATAAACCTAAACTCTAAGTGCCTTGACTTCCATGTTTTGCTGATCATGTTGTTTTGTTGAAGACTATCTTGACTCCATAGCCTAATAGATGTTTGCTAATATTTGATTCAACCAGTCAACCAATTATACATTTGTCCATTTTTGTTCCTAGAGTTAGCCATCTAATCATTAATCAAAAATCTTAAACCTATTGAGAGAGCCCTCTCAGGTTGAGGAGGCTAAGCCTCAACCAAAAGATTGGTTTGAAAGAGTTACTTAGAGTCTATGTGATTAGCAGCCTATCAGGGTCAGATTTTGTGATAACAGGAGGAGCACCAGAGATGATATGTCATCACATGGGCTTGTGGATCCTCCTTTTCTTTTCCCCCAAATTTAGGGCAATCGCTTGGAACCTTCGTTGGGACTGGAGGCTAATAAGGCAAATGAAGGATAGGATCATTGGTGAGCCTCGAAACATCCGGTAGTTCCAACGTGGCCAAGAAAGGAAATTGCGTGTTAAAAGGCATGTGGGGCCTTTGAGTAGACCCAAACTGTGGAACCCATCCTTGTTGGTAAGGATTTTTCCCCCACATTGGAGGATTTTGTCCCCACTGAAGGTTACCTCACCCATAGGGAGGATTTTGTCCTGGGTAGATTTGATATTTTCCTACCATAGGCCGTTGATCGGCATATGGGTTAAAAGGCTATTGAACCTGTTGACCTTGGATGTAAGGATTTTGAACCTGCTGACCCTGGACATAAGGATTTTGAACCTGTTGCTGCAGGAGTTGACCTTGACCTTGCAAAGGTTGACCTTGGCCTTGAACAGGCTGACCTTGCTGATATGCATATACAGCCTACTGTTGCAAACGCTAACCTTGCAGCTGTTGCAAAGTTTGGCTTTGCTGCTGCAAAGGTTGGCCTTGTGGCTACAAAGGTTTCCCCTGCTACTGTAAAAGTTGTCCTTGTGAGGACAATGGTTGGGAGGACTATTGAAGAAACTATGTCTGCACCTGCAAACGTTGCTGCAACTATTGCAAAGGTTTCCCTTGTCGTTGTATCAGTTGTCCTTACTATTTCAATGCTTGACCTTGTTGTTTCGAAGGTTTCCCTTGTTGCTGCAAGGGTAGCTAGACAGTTCCTGGAGTTATACTTGGAAGGTATTGATAGTTCCTGAATTGCATCTGGCCATTTCCACCAGGAATAGCGGGTTGACCAAGCTGAACATAAGGTCCAGCTTGAGGAATGTAAGGTGGAGTAACCAAGGCTTGCTAACCATATGGAACATAAGCTGGTTGGAATGGAACCTGAGCCATGTATGGCTGATGGTATTGGATGTTACCTAACCTGGATGGATCGACAGGGTCAGGAATAGTGCCGTAAAAAGGTTGATTCATTCCAACCACATGAGTTTGTAATCCACTCACATTGGTTTAGCCTAACATAAGAGGAATATTTGGATCTTGCCCCCTGGGCAATGGCATAGTCTATCCACTCAATGGAGGGGTAGAATAACTTACCGAGATCTAACTTGAGACTGTTGATTGAATTGAAAGAGTCAATCTAAACGAAGAGATAGATTGAGATAGAATGGTAGGTTGAATCGGAACTGAAGTGACTGTAGTTTGTACAATTGGTCGAGAGGTCATGTTCTGAACGAACAGAGATGAGGTAGGCATAGCGCCGGAAGACCAGATGGGGTTATGATACAACGATGAGGCACTAGGAGTGCCTGAAAGAAACTAAGCAAGAGAGGTATAACCATGCAACAATATGGGCTCACTAAACTCAGGATAAGAGAGAGACAAGACTTTTCCCATAAAATGGAAGCCTTCTAGAGGGAACTCATATCCCTACTCATCATCCACGTGAGGAGTGTGAGTAGAAAAAACTTTTTACTGAATCGGAGAGGAGATTGGGATTTCTCCTTCTCATTCCATAGAAAATAACCAGCGACAAGTTCAAGATGAATAAGGAGATAACTCCAAAGGAACACCACTCTAATCATACGAACTATAAGGATGTTATGGAGATATAACAATAGGATCGAACAATGGGTTTGGTGGATAAACAACTAGTATTTTCAGACTTTCAGGAGTCTGGATAGGATTATCAAAGGATTCCGAGCTACATTCGTAAGGTGACCCAGTATCTGATGGAGGCGGACGAGATGATAAAGGCTGAATACTCAGAACAATCCCAAGTTCAACACCTTGATCTTCAAGTGAACGCGGAACTTTAGGGAAAGATTTTCCAGATGACCTTTTAGATGGAGGAGAGGAAGGGGAATGAGGCAAACCTTATGGTTAATCCATGATGACTTTGTCTCAAACAAAAAGAGAAGAGATATTAACTTCAAGGATTCTTTAAAATATATTAAGGATATACTCATAATTTGGTCCAGAATAAAACTATCATGAATGTGATGTGATTGTGGGCAACATTTTTTTAAGATGCTAAAACAGACTGATGCCTTTTCATGTTTTAAAAGTTGCAAACAAGGCAAAGATGACTCTAGTCACTTTCAGTTTGAACGAGCTCGAAAGGACAAGTGATCGATGATATTCTAAATTTAAAGAGTCAAAAATACCAAAATCACTGCTCAAGATAATCTAGGCAAAAGGGATTACCAGGTAATCATGAACTACAGAATACTTCCCAGTGTACTGAAAAGTATGAGCAGGCAATCTCCTTGAATGCTTTGTTCAGTGTATCGCATTTACAAGGTGGTAGACTCGGCTTCCTGTAGATAAAGGATTGCAAACCTAGTGGGGTCTCCCTTTATATAAGCGATGGTATGGGGAACACAAGTCCATACTAGCACTGTCTAATGCCAAAGTGAACGACAACTGCTAGGTTTAAATACACCGGAACATGTCTCTAGCCTAGACCTCTAAATTTAAGTGTTTAGTTTCAAATGTGCCTTAGGTTAATTGAATATATTTTAAAGGTTTATCTTGAAATTAAGTCTTAGTTTTTAGGCCTTATCGATGTCACCTGAAAAACTCTTATGTGCAGCTATATGAGACAAACCCTTTCAATTTGATGAATGCTTACACTTATTGAGGGAAGGGAAAACAATCAATGCAATAAACAAGCAACTGAAAGTAAGATGACTCTTCACTACTTCACTTTTCGAAACAAAACAATGAAAATTATTTTCCACTTCCTAATCTTCCTATGAGATGCACTTCAACTAGTCCTTTTATAAGTAAAAGAGTTTTATTTTATTTCAAATGTTCATGATGATGTAATGCTACTCAATGCAACATATCAATTAAACAAACTAGAATGATTATTTTCTTCAATGGAATGCTAGAATGAAACTTTCACATAAACATTTCAAACAACCAAACATCAATCATATGCAAAGCATGATAAAAAGAACTCCTTTCAAACCAATATTCAAAGATTTAACTGAAACAAACCAAGCAATGTAATTTATGCTCAGAAAAGAGATGTTCAACAAGAGAAGAGAAAACGAAACCTTTTCACTTGTTCAACTGAAAATAAAGCAATATAGATGCGAGTAAAACATGAAATACATGAAGCAGCAAATCAACAACTTGACTTGATGAGACTATAAGAAAATGAATGGAAAATGACCTAGATGCCCTAGGAACAAAAACCATCCAAAAACTCAAAAAATCAAGTAATGCAATCTCAAACCAATCAAGCTAACAAAGCATTCTAGCCAGGGAGAATAAAGGCAAACAAGCCAAGAAATAGAATCTATGAGGACAAGACATACTGGAAATGATTAAGAAACCCTGATTTTAACCTATAGGAATTGACGCAACTGTCTAACTAGCAACAAGAGCCTTAAGGGGCTCTGCCGCGATTGTTCAAGAGGAAATCGTGTTGGTTGGTGCTACTGTTAGAAAAATAATAACGCTAATCGAGGGATTCAAAGAAAACAAAAAATTTCCACAAACCAAAACCAGACCTATCACTCTAAATTCAATAATCAAAGCATTAGATAACGTAAAGTATAGATTACAAAATATAAAAAATGATACGAGAAAATTCACCACAAATCATGAAATGAAAAACAATCCAAAGAGAGGGATGGCTCCCTAACAAAGTTGCCAATTTGTGGAGTAGGAATATTCTCTCTACGGATAAAGACAATCCCTCTAGCCTAGGGGGGGAGGGTCTAGCCACAAACAAGACAATCTGACATAAGTTCCCTTAGATTGAGAATGGATAAGATCCTACCTCTTGTATTGCTAATCCTTATTTGATGAAGTCCTTGTGTCTTTGCTCCAGCGATTAGCTCCTTAATGTCAATCAAGCACCTGAAACAAATAGATAAGAAGCCAAAGCACACATGATAGCATATAATAGATTCAACCTACTTAAGAGGATAAGGAGTCTTAAGCTACCAAATACCATATGTAATTGATATAGGAAACAAAATATCAGTTGTATTATTATGACAAAAAGGAAAGTACAACCTTCGCCTTAGCGTTGCAGGTTTCCTTCGACGTGTCTGGGTTCCAGAACCACTGTTAGCATCTCATGATTCACCTTAGACAATGGAATTTCAAGGCTTCTTCCTCTTTTCTCCAAACCAAACAAACTACAATCTTTTTCTCCCTTTACAAACATAAACTAGAAGGCTAAGGCTATCAAGAGTTGTTTTGGCTATCAATATTTTGTAGATTATTCCAGCCCTTTCCTTAGCTAGCTAAGGTTGGAATATGAGAAGTTTATATAGCTTGAGAGAGGGGACATGGATCCTCTTCTGATGGGAGAGATATTATCCCTTTTGGTTTGTTCCATTTTCATAGGGGAAATAAGCCCAAGCAATCTCTCTCAGCTCCATTTTGACTAACCATTTACCATATTTCCATTCACAAAGCTTCTAGATTTGGAAGCTTCGATTCCATTTTTTAAAAATTTCCAAAAGAGGATCCGCGTGGGTAATGGATGGATACCAGCACTGACTGGTGCTAGGCTCAATGTTAAACTCTACAAATTGGCGCGGTGAAGAAACTGAGGGATAGCGCCGGCCTTTAAAATTGATTTTGAAGGAATATTCTCGAGAAATTATGTAAGAGGGAAATGTCCTGTAGATGAAGAGTGATGTAAAGACATGTTCTTGATGATTGGAAAACACATGAGTTTCACTATATAGGTCCTCCAGGATCAAGGAATCGGGAGTACAGGGATAGTGACAAAATGATGTGTAACAAGGAGCACCCATTAGGGAAAGGTAGAACGATGAAAGTGAGAGGTATATATCTATCTATCTATCTATCTATCTATCGATATATCTATATATCTATATATCTATATATATCTATATATATTTATATTTATATAAAACTTTTCATTTTTGTGTATATCATACTTATTTATTTTTTATTCTTTCATCAATTATTAATATTGACCATGGTAACTAATATTTATTGGTGAATTATGATTTTATGATACAATTTCTTGAGAGTGGGATGTACTACATTTATACATTGAAAATAATCTTGATTGGATGAAGCCATGGATTGAAAGATGTGAACAATTTTATGGTATGCTATCATGGGGAGGCATTGGTTAGAGAATCTCGTGCTTCCCAAGATGTAAATCTTACACAAATGGAAATTGATTTAGCAATTAATGGTTTGAAAGATAAACAGGAAAGCATGTTGCATTTTCACCCTGCAATATTTTATTAAGTTATTTTATAAATATATAATTAATGTACTAAATGCAGGTGTGTTTTTCTCAGATACTTTCCAAGTTATATGAATATGTTTATTAATTGAAAATTCCTTTTTTATGTGTTTGGCATATTGCAGTTGAAACACCACAATGTTATGTGGTACAATGGTCATTGGATGAAAAGAAGAAAACTTTTGATTGTGGGATAACTGCAGTCTTCTAGGTCACTAATGTTTCCTCTAGAAGTGACACACATCCACAAGTCTCTGAAAATCGATACTATGGGTATTTGGATGACATACTTGAGTGTGAATTTGATTCCTTCAAATTAGTTTTGCTCGACTTGAAATGGTGGAGGCTATAAATGAATGAACATGATCCTGATAGAACTAATATTCATCATGATAATGGCTTTACGATGGTTCATACAAGGTCATTTGATCCAGGATCAAATCACTATGTTCTTCCAATAAAATGCGAACAGGTCTTTTACTCAGAGGTTCCAAGTAGAGTGGGTTGGTCATATGTTATTAGATATGATCCAAGAGGGAGGTTGGTAGAGTATGATGTAACAAAAGAAGATGCTAATGTTGAAGAGGATGATGATCTAGAGGAGCAGTTAGTTGATGCTTATGTGTCAAATCATGAAGATGTCGAAGAAGTTCAAGGAGATGTTTGAGACAATGTTCTCGATGAAGATGATATTGATGATGTATTGTTAGATAAATAACTTGAATAAGTTGAACCAAATGTAGGAGATGATGTTCTTCATGATTATATGGATGATGATATGATTATTGGAAATGATGACATTGATGATGATACTGATTATTTTTTTATAGTTTAAACGTCATTTTTGAAGCAGATGACATAAATGTTCATTAGTTGGATGAAGAAGAAGATTAATGATATTGAAATGTTGAAATGTATGAGGTATGCATTTATATATTTTCAATTGCATATTTTTTCCCTTTCATTTAACTTAAATATTTTTTTCTTAGTAATTTATATATGTGTTTGATTCTTACTATGTTTCTTTCAAATAGTTTATGGTAGATAAATTGGGTATTTGGAATATTGAGAGTGATGTGTATGTGAGGGGGACGGCACGTCCGGGAGTGGCCATATGAGCTTCCACCTTCACGTGGTTGGCTTGGTTCAATATAGAATATTATATTATTCTTGAAACCAAGAGAAGCTCAATATTTGTATCGATCTCAAGCTTGTTTTCATGGCTAATACATGACATAATTTATTATATCTCTCTTACGCTCCTACTTCCAATCTTAAAATATATGAGTCCCCATGAATGAAAAAATTATGGATAGTGATGAGCACTAGTATTAAAGCAAGAAGAAACTCCTGGGGCTACGAACTTTACTTCATCAACCTAGGGTTTGTACAAACTTGGAGGTGACAATATTGTATACATAGTAGATGCAATGGTCTACTCTTGTCACTTTTCAAATGGGTGATGGACCACTAGGGTTTTTCATACTAGCCTTCTATTGACTAGAAGGGGTCTAACTACCCACTGAAAAAGGGAAAGTTATCCTTAATGGAAAAAGGGGGTGCTGCCTACTCTAGGAAATGAAAGACTGAATTGGAAGGTGCTATAAAGTGACATGAAATCATCTAGCTAACATATACACATTTTGCTTGCAAAAGGAACCTAGATTAAACTTATTTATAGCAATTAGTGACCTGGACTAACTGAACATGGAATTTGATCTAAGAACTATTATGACTGTTGCATGCATGTGCTAATTTAGAAATTGCAAAAAAAGACTTTTTGATGTTTAGTTTTAAGAATGCAAATGCTAATTTTCAAATTGTTCTTTGGAAGGGGAGACATGTATGAAGGAAAAGGTATGGACCAGTTTCAAGGGTATGGAAGACAAGTGGAGGCCTAACCTAAGATTAGATGACCATTTCTACTCAATTTGGGCTTAAAACAGGCTACTACAGGGTTTCCAGTAGTACTACAAGATGTCCTAGTTCTACTACAGGATGCCCTGTTTTACTACAGGAAACAAGATGAAATCTTATAAGATGGTAAGAAAGATAGAATGAAGTGTGGAAAAGGTTTCTGATGGGAAAATAAGGCATGGACGAGGTGCACACTTCCCAAGGCTCAATCAAATGCTTCAATATGGTTGGATTTGCTCAAGGAAAATGCCCACTTTGCTCACAAAAATAAGGATTCGGATTAGGGTGTGGTGGACCTTGGCAACATAAGTGGAGAAGGCTTGGATTAGGTGAATGAGATGAGGTCTCCCTATAAATTAGAATCTCCTGCAACAACATCACTATTTTCTTCATTTATGCAAAAATTAATGTATACATGGAAAAGATGAGTTGGATGGAGGAAAACCGAGTTTCTAATAGCTAATGGCTAAGTTTATGAATGGAAGTGCCTCTAAAGCATAGAAAATTCAAGAGATCAAAATGAAAATTGAAAATACTTCTAAGAAATTTAGAGATAGTGATCTGTTCAACAAGAAACCCTAGATTATATAGTGATCAAACAAGAAATCTATTTTTTTTTTCGGTTGTGTGAATGGAACCCTCAAATAATAATCCC
Source organism: Pinus tabuliformis (assembly GCA_031772625.1). Taxonomy (NCBI): domain Eukaryota; kingdom Viridiplantae; phylum Streptophyta; class Pinopsida; order Pinales; family Pinaceae; genus Pinus; species Pinus tabuliformis. The sequence goes on from CM062813.1 coordinate 816,007,823, forward strand.
ATAAGGGATATGAGGTGAAAGCCACTATCAGAAGCTTTTCTGAAGTGTTTACTATCACTATGATACCATTGATCTACCTATCCACAAATGGAAGCAAACTAATTAATCATCCAAATACTTGCATATTAACAAAACCAAAATTACTTTAGTAATTATCTATGAATGTAATCAATCATACCTGTACAGAAAGAGGAACCTCTACTACTAGGGTTGGGCCCTAACCCAAGAGCTTCAGCCCTCTGAGTCAACTCAATTCTGGATCAAGGGAATGCTTCTCATTTTCATTAAAATATCAAAAATACATAAGAGTTATCAGTCACAATGTCTTAGCTCGAAAATGCCTCTTAGCTACAACAAAAAAAGAAGAATCCTAATTAGGCTCTAGGCCTTCTTATTTATACAACTAAAGCTACCAACAACTTCCTTAAATTTAGGGAGGCTTGGCTCCCAACTCAAGATCAACTTGTCTTCAACTATCACTGGCTTGGTTGCCAATGACCTCAGTGGCTTGGCTTCTTGTAACTCTGAGTTGATGAGATTTGGTGGAGGAATATTTGAGTGAGTGAGGAGTTAAGGAGGGAGATCCAATATCCTAAAATCCCTCTTGGTTGTCTACTTTAAGTTCCCGCACTTTAATTAGCCAAAATCGCTCCAAATCCTACAGTTAATGCACATTAGACCACAAGACATAACATCACATCTTTACCCTTCTCACTAAGAAAAATATAACAAAACACGTAGAGAAATGTGAGAAAATTTGATTTTAATAAGTTCGAGACTGGAATTAAGGTCCAAATAATTTACCCATTGATGAGCCTCATCATCACCTGCCTACTAAAAGTGTTTCTCATCCTCTGAGAAACTTAATCAATGTCCATGTCTTTCATTTCTCTGGTGGTTTCTCTGACATTCTAGGCTTATGTTGTTGTATCCTCCTCTTGTGGATAAAATCCTACATGCTTCTCTATTTCCTCCCATTGCTTTCTTTCTTCTTCTTCCTTTATTCCTTCTAACATACCCAAGAGAAATGGTGGATATAGTTTCAAGCCAATCTAGTTGATTTTGAGTCTCTATAGTGCCTTCTTATATAGTGGGGTACTCTCTAGTGCATCCCTCATTATTTTAGGGGAATTATACTCCCTGATCTTTTGGCTATATGGTAAGGTGCCCCACCTCCTTTGGCATGCTTGCTGGCTTTCATCCCCTAGCAATCTCAAAGTGTCCTCAAAATGAGTGACTTCTTTCTCTTGTGTAGCTAGGTATCCTTGTGCAAGCTCAGGATCATTAGCGATGAGGTTGTGGGTGCTAATGATAGCCATGGAATTGATTTGTTCTACTCTGATGTAAAGGGGCTCTGCATCTTCTCTTTCCATCACTCTTTTTGCTTCCTTAGCCCTGGCCTCCTCATGACTCATCCATGATGCCAAGGCCATTAGTTGTAAGTACCTCGGCTTTGGATTGGGGTCCCACACATTCAATTCTGTCAAGGCCAAGTTATGTAAGTAGAATTTAGATATCTTGGCCCTGTCCTCTAGGGTTCTTTGCTCACAGGGCTCAATGAATTTCCTATAGTCTTGGAAAGGCATAGTCCCTCATTGTACTAAGGTATTTATCTAAAACTACATCCATTGTTCTTTGAGGTACTAGGCATATGATTTTGTTGGCATCCTACACTGCAGTGCCTCCATAGAGATACTTTACATAGTGGCTAGTTGGCTCTCTTTTTCCTGTACTTGCCTCCTCATCCATGTGTTCTCATCCTCTAGTTGAGATTTCATCACTCTTTCCATGTATTTTATCTCACTCAACTCTCTGCCCATCACTAGAATCTTCTCTTCCATATGGCCCATATCCTCTACACTCTTTGATTTAGAAATTTTCATCCAACAATGTGCCCTTCCTCTCTCCTTTTCAATCTCAAAGAATAGAGGGATGGACAAAAAAATTGGTATTACTCTGCCTCCCTCAATGAATTTGTAATAGGAGTTGAGATTGGGTTGTGGGCTACCCTTTGGATTCTCCCTTTACTGTCTTTGGAGTATCTGTCTCCCCTTATACTTGTGTTGCTACTTCCTTTCCTTTCATTTGTCCCTACTATCCTTCCTGCTCCTTTTTCTGTGTTTCCTGTAGTTCTGACATAGTTTCATGTAGGACTGTCTGTGTTTCATGTAGGAGGCTTTTCCATTTTTGAAAGGGGGTCAAAGGTTCTTTAATTTTCTTTGTTGAGGTTGACTTGGTGATAGGCCTCCTAACATAGGTTATTGGTGACCTTGGGTAAGCCTGTTTTGATGTTCCCTCTTCACCTTTCCTTCCTGGGGAGACTAGTTGTTCTTTTCCTCTTGGTGAGTCTTCAATGATGATAGGATTCTTGGTAGGTGTTTGTGGTCTTCCTTGTCTTATCTTGGTGCTCGTCCTTGTTTTTAAGTATAGGGGAGTCTACCTTTGCCTCTTTCCTATTGACTTTATGGGTGTACTTAGAGCAGTCAAGGCAGTAGTTTCCTCCTTCTCTATGGGTTCAGGAGACACTCTTGGCTATTCCTCCCCTTCGTTGCTATGTGTTTCAGGGCTTGCCTCATACTTTTGTTCTTCTTCCTTACTATCCTTATCTTCCTCTGTTTCATGTATCTCTATCTCCTCTTCTTCCTCTGGTTCTTCTTTCCCATGTTGCTCTTCTCCTTCTTCAGGTTCTTCTTCCTCTTCTTCATGCTCTTCTTCCTCTTCCTCTTCATGCTTTTCTTCCTCTTATTCTTCTGGTTCTCCTTCCTCTTCTTCTTCTTCTGGTTCTTCTTCCTCTTCTTCAGGCTCTTCTTCCTCTTGTTCTTTTGTTTCTCCTTCCTCTTCTTCACCACTAGAGGTAGGGTATCATTCATACTCAATTGCTTGAATTACATCCTCTCTGTCCATGTCTGCAAATGTGGACCACATAATAAGGATCCTTAATTGGCTTAGGGAATCTTCCAGTATGAGCTTGATCAGTCCATGATGTGCCAGCTGCTGATGTTTTCCTTCCTATACCTTGATTCTCATGTCTATCATTGATTGCAACAAAATGTAGGGCACGCTAAGTCTTCTATTAGGAGGTAAACCTTCTACAAATCTCATCTCATGGAGGAGTCTAAATTGGTAACCATAGACTATACTGAGCCTTCCCTCACAAGAAATATACTTGAGAATGTGATAGCTTACTTCATCCCAAGGATATTGAATGTTCTCCCTTCTAATCCCATTTTTTTCCTCAATTGGTTCCTAAACATCCAAGAATTTTTTTTTCTTGGCATAAGTGCTACTAGCTTTATCCTCTTTTCTCCATTGTAAACCTAGAGGATGTGTGATGATTCTATTGATGCTTTTAGGGGTAATTGTTACTGACAATCCTCTCACTACAATAGTGGCACAGACTCTAGATTGAGGTGTGAGTGACATTACAAATTCCCTAGCTACATCATCATCATATCCTCTAAGTAGCTCGAACAATCCCAACCATTGATGCATTCTAAATATCTCTACCATAGGAGGATGGAGATGTATTCTAGTTGTTCTTGCAAGCTCCATTTTGTTGAAACCTCATGTCATCTTCTCTCTCTGTTAATTTGATTGTATGAATTTTGGTAGTTATAGCTTAAGAGATTTCCCAGGTGACTGAGAGTTTAGAGTTTACGAGGGTTATGACTAAAATTCTCCCTTTAACTCAACCCAATTCCTCCACACAATTATGTCTATCTCTATGCACATTGTAATTACAAGAAAGGAATGACAATTTCTTTTCCTTTCCTCTTTACAAATGAAAGCACAGAGGATATGGAACACTTACCTTTCACTGTAATGCCTTTTTTGGGTAGAATTCTTGAATAGCTGGACCCTAGGCACCCCCTCGTAGAATTTTTGACAATTCTCACTATTTCATATAATTTTCCTACGTTTCTTGTAGGTGTTCACTGTAGGATGGTCGAGACTAGATTTCTCCTTCAATGGCTCCTCTAGGTGGTCCCAGCTCTCAAAATATCGAAATGAATGCTGTATTTCATGAAATTTATGGAATATTTTTATTTATGGTCATTTTCTTTGAGTGATGTGCTGGCTGGATGGGTACGAAATTTCTCCTTTTGGACCATTGGCCTTCCATTAGTTATCATGTAACCCTTCCTTGTAATCATCACCCACTCATGTACAACGTAACTCAACCAACTTTCCAATTTATTTCCTTTGATGTGACCTTTCGATGTGTTTAGCTAACTAGAACTTAACTTTTTGTTATCGGGCTGAGGGTGGCCAAGTTAACTGGCCACCTTCAGCCTATAGAACCAACTTTTTCATATTCCTACATTTTTAAGCATATTCGTACTTAGGAGAGAGTGTGGATGAGGTGCCATACCTATTCCTTCCTTTTCTTTGTTGATTCATGTTGGAGGGTGGCTTTGCTATGTTGCTTCTCATTCAGGTACATCTTCTCTTTACTCTTGTTTTGTTGATTTTATTCTGATGATAGGTTGTATTCTTGTTGTGATGTACAGGTGTTGGCCTCTTCTGTTTTTGTTGAGCTTTGGATAGGTTCCATAGTGACTACAGGTATGCTACTACTCTTCCTTTTCATGGGTGCTAAAGGAGGATCCTGGAGACTTATGCTATCCAATATAGGCTACTAAAAGGTTTCCTGTAGTACTACATGAAATCCTATAGTTGCCTCTCTTTTATTTTCTTTCTTTTCTCTTTTTATTGAAGGAGTAAGAGGTGTTGAAATAGGAGTGGAAGGGGTGGCAATGGGGAGATGGAGTGGTAGGTAAGGTGGGCTACTGATGGGATGTCCCTTGGACTATTTTTTTCTCTTTTTTCTAGTGTTTTTATATTTTTATTTTTTTTCTCTTTCCGAAGTGGATTTCTTGAAGGACACGGAGGGTGAAATGGTCATGAAATGGTGTTGGTTGAGATGTGGTGAGGTCAATGGCCCCCTCTTTCAAACCAAAATAGGCATGCATTATGATTTCTCAACCGGGATTTCATTCCTATAGATTTTTAGGACTTCCTGTAATACTAGAGGAAACTCCTACAGTAACTAGAGGAAATCTTGTAGAAGTTAGAAAATTGTCTGAAAAGTGGATTTTTGATGGTTGGAGAGAGTATGGATGTATGAGACATGGAGGTTAGAAAGATATGAAATGAATGAAGGAGGAATGGGGTTTTTCATGGCCTTCTTCCCTCTAAACTTGGTGTCCATTTTTTTATTGAAAACATCCAAAAACTAGCACTGTTATGAGTGGGCAGGTTTGAGGTCCCTGCCATTAAATTTTTGTGTTTTTTTCTCTCTTTTTTTTTAAAGACAACCAGGTTTCCTCAAAGGAGGTTTTCATCCTAGTTGCCTAGCCTATGCACCTCAAGGGAGGTTTTCACCCAGGGGTCTTTTATTTTTTCTCTTTTTTTTCACTCTTAGGCTGCCCCAAGGAGGTTTTCAACCCAAAAGTGGGCCTTAGGTGCCTCATGGATATTTTCACCTATTTCCCTTTTTTTTTTTTCTCTTTTTTTTTCCAAAAATTCAACAGTCTTCAACAATTTTGTGAGGTGGAAGCTGATACTCCTTCAATCACCATTACTACCTTACTGATACTACTGATGAACTCTTCCTTTGACAAAGGCTTTTTGTAGGCTTTCAATCTATACCTAGTGATAAGCAAGGGGATACCTTCTTAATCAATGGTTCTTATCTTAACAGCCCCATTGTCATAGCACTTTTCTATCATATATGGGCCCAGCCATCTAGTCATGAACTTGCCTTTGAAATCCTTGAACCTAGAGTCATATAGTAGAGCCTAATCACCTTCTTAAAACAATTTGTCTTTGATATTTTTGTCATGCCAAACCTTTCTTTGTACTTGAGTCACCTATGTGTGCAGGAGGGCTTGCATCTTGAATTCATCTAACCCATTAAGCTGGAGCAACCTCTCTTGTTGTTCTCTTGTAACATCCAAATCCAACTGTGCTGCCATTCTTAAAGTGTTGTACTCAAACTCAATGGAGAGCAGAGCCTTCTTCCCATAGACCAAATCATAAAGGGTGAAGCCAATGCTTGTCTTCCAAATTGTATTGTAGGCCCAAGTGGCCTCCATTGGTCTGTCAGCCCAATCCTTCCTACTACTACTAACCACCTTTGTGAGAATTATTTCCAATGCTCTGTTGGTAACCTCTATTTTCCCATTGGCCTGAGGGTGGTAAGGAGTTTATTTCCTATGCTTGATCTTATGTTGGCTTAACATATTCTCAATCATGTGTGAGGTGAATTGACTGCCATGATCAGTGACTAGCTTTCTAGGGTATCCAAACTTGTAAAACAAATTCTCCCTCAAGAAATCAGCCACTTTCTCTTCTGTGGCTACCTTGATAACCTTGGTTTCATCCCACTTTGTCAAGTAGTCAGTCCACACAATTATGTACTTTTTTCCGTCTTGATGGAGGATCAATGGGCCCAATGAAATCCATGCCCCACTTGTAAAATGACTCAAAGGTCACTTGATGTTGAAAAGGAATTTCATCCCTAGGAATAGGTTTCCCCATTATTTGGCACCAGTCACATTGGCTGGTATATCTTCTTGCATCATGGTGGAGAGTAGGCCAATAGTAGTCAGCTTGTAGTACCTTGAAATTTTTCCTTTTGGCTACAAAGTGACCTCCACAAGGCCCATCATGACAGACCATAAGGATGTCAAAAACCTCCTCCTCCCTGACACATCTTCTCAGAATTTGATATGGGCCCAACTTGAAGAGATTGCCCCCAATCCAAGTGAATGGGGCATTTTTCCGTATAATTCTACTCTTTTCCTTAGAGGATAGATTTGAAAGGAACTATGTAGCTACTAGTAGTTGGCTATGTCGTTAAAACATGGAGAGAGAACTAAAATGGTGAATAAATGCTCATCTGGAAGCTAGTCATCAACCATTCCTTCCTCACCTATAGGCAAATCCAATCTGGACAAAAAATCTGCAACTACATTTTCTCTACCAGGCTTATCAATGATAGTTAGATTAAACTATTGTAACAAAAGAAACCATCTAATAATTTGGGCATTCACATCAGGTTTGTTCATCAAATATTTAATAGCAGCATGGTTAGAATGTACAAAGATCTAGTAACCAGTGATGTAATGTCTAAATTTTTTCAAGGAATGGACAAAATCAGGAGCTCTTTTTCAATCACAGTGTACTTCAATTCAGTCTTGGACAGATTTTTGTTGATGAATTAAATGGCATAAGGTAGCTTGTCATCTATCTAGCCTAGAGCTACTCCTATAGCTTTTTCAGAGGCATCAGCATGGATGTCAAAAGGAAGAGCCCAATTTGGGCTTCAGATTATAGGTGAAGTAGTCAACTTGTCCTTTAGGGTTTATAGTGCCACTTGGCATATTTTTGACCATAAAAACTCGGAGTCCTTGGCCAATAGTCCAAACAAAGGTGAGGCTACCTTGTTGAAGTCTTTTATGGATCTCCTATAGTATCCAGCTAAACCTAAGAAAATTTTGACATCCTTATGCTTCTGAAGAGTTCGGTCCCTCTTTATGATAACTATCTTATTCGGGTCCACTTGCAGTCCTTCGTGGTATATTGATTGACCTAGAAAAACCCCTACAATCATCAAGAACTCACATTTCTCAGGGCTAATAGATAAGTTCATTTCAATTCATTTTTTTAATACTTTTCCCATGTTAGAGAGAGCCTCCAGGAAATCACACCCATAGGGGGTGAAATCATCCATATAAATTTCCATGGAGTCATGGACTAGCTCTCTAAATATGCTTAAGGCTTCCGTCTGAAAATTGGCAGGGGCATTGCATAACCCAAAAGGAAGGAGCCTATATGCAAAGGTACCCTAGGGACAGGTGAAGGTGATTTTATCCTGGTCCTATGGGCTAATCTGGATCTGATTGTAACCACTAAATCCATCCAGAAAAGAGAAGAAGTTCTTCCCTGCCATACCATCTAATTCTTGGTCAATGAAAGGTAGAGGGAAATGGTCATTTTTTGTGGATTTGTTTAGCTCACTATAGTCCACACAGATCCTCCACTTCCCATTTTTCTTTGGATCCAAAACCAGAGGAGACACCCATTCACTATTTGAGATGGGGTAGATGAACCCTACATCCAAAAACTTCTGTAGTTCTTCTTTGACCATATCCTTGAGGGCTAGATTCATTCTCCTCTAAGGTTGGCACACTGGCTTACAAACTTCCTTGATTGAAATGTGGTGAGTACACACTGAAGGGTGCATTCCCTTCATTTCCTTGTAACTCCAGGCAAAGGAATCCAGATTCTTTCTTATCATGTCACCTAACTCCTCTTCCTGATGTATAGAGAGGGGTTCTTTCTTGGACAAATTCTATCATATTGACATGAGTAGGACTTGAGTCACCTAGGCAAAAATAATTCCAAGGGTTGTCTTCATATTTCTTCACTAACTCCAAGAGACATGGTGTTGGGGGGCTAATTCTGGAGGATTTTCTCAATTAGATCATCTTCATTAGGTTCTCCCCTCCTGTAGTAGAATCTAGGGTACAGATTGGGGAGGAGTAGACTTCATCTTCCTCCTCCTCTTCTAACCTTAAAGGTAAGTCATGCTCCAGAGTTGGTTGAGTAGGAGGGTCCAATACCAATTGTTTGGACAAATGCCCATTTTTAATGGTCATATTCCCAAACCTGCAACTTATGTAAGCATTAGTGGTGGCTAACCATGGCCTTCCAAGGATGAGAGGATAACCATTGAACTTGGTCTTAGGTTGGAGAACTAAGAATTCAGCAGGGTATTCTCAGGAATAAATGGAGAGCATCACATCCTCAACAATTCCCTTGGGAGCTAATGTGGACCTGTCTACAAATTGCAAGCCTGTTGTGGTCTTTCTTAATGATCCTTGGAGATTCAATTTAAGCATAGTCTCCTTAGTCATCACATTGATGGAAGCCCCAAGACCAATTAAGGTATGGGGAACAATGATTCCATCGATGTGCACATATACCATAGGACTTCCAGGATCTAGATACTTTGGGCAAATCACCCACCCCAACATTGAGTCAAATAGTTGTCTAATGAAATTAATGGTAGGGGTGTATTTATTTCACCTCTCAAGATGTTTGAAACATTTCTCCTTGATTAAATTATTGTAGAAGGGGGCATCCTTGATAGCTTAGAGGAGCGGGATTTTAACACACAGGTTTTTCAATTCATCTAGAAGTTTAGTATCTTCTGGGGTGTACTAGATAGGATGGATTAATCTCTCAAGAAAAGGAGGTGGATTTTCTTGAGGGACACTCTCCTCCTTTTCCTCTTCAAGCTCCTTAGGCAGAGATGGAGGTTGATTATATGGAAGCACTCTTCAAGACCTCAAGTTGATTTCTTGAATTTCCACAGCATAGGTAGGGTAAGATGCTTCTCCACTATAGAACTGATGCAAGTGTCTATTGTTCAAGTTTAGATTTGGTTCAGCAGGCATCTGAGGTTGCTTAAGTGGAGCAGGGTGTAAGAGTTGTGGTTGACATGGAGGTAGAGGCAGTAAGGCTGGAGACTGGTTGTATGGGGGCCTCCACCCCTGGGATAGTGCATTCCACTAAGGTTGTGGAGGAGCATATGGATGAAAAGGTTGACTGGCAAGTTGGGAATGGTATTGAGGTGCAAAAGACCAGTGAAAAGGTTGGAACGATGAAGGATGAGCAGGAGGACACCAAGGAGGAATGGTTGAATTCTATTTAGGGTTGTAATATGAATAGGATGCCCCTTGCATGTCTTGTTGGTATGGTCGAGGTCCTTGAGGCCTCCTTTGGTTGATATAGCAGAGTTGTTCAATCACCCCTTCAGTTCCTTGATACACAAGTTTTAATCCAGGAAGAGAAAGACACTTGTCTGTGGAGTGGTTCTCCTCACATACCGAACATATTTCTATAAGATTCAATGGGCATTCATTCCTAGGGTTCCTTCTAGTGCATCTAGGGTAGAAGACGGCTAAGGCTCTTTCTGCTTCCTCCCACTTCCTCTTGATTTGTATGGTGTCCATTTTTAGAGAAAGGGTATACAACATTTCACTCTTGAAGTATTCCAACATGTTCCCGATCTCACTTTTTATGGATGTGATGGAGGAGGATGAACTGGCCAAAGTTTGACTAGCCCTACCCTTCTTTCTAGCTGCCCTAGAATTATTTTTGAAAATTGTCTTGATATCATCATAAGGTAATTGATAGATGTCCCCTCCTGGCAGTAGGTTGAGGGTTTCTAGGAGATCTTCCCTGATCCCTCTAAGAAGGACTAGCTTAAGTGATTCAGGATCAAGGGTGCACCTGGCCCTTTTGTAAATGATTTGGAACCTTTCCTCATAATCTTCCAAAGATTCATCGTGTCCCTAGGTCATTCTAAAAATTTCATCTTTGCTATCTGAACCGAGGTGGTGATGATGTCCCCGGGTAAGCCCATGAATTAGCACAAGGCTACATCTTTGAGGGTGGATGGAAACAATTTCAACATATGGTCATCTAGGTCCTTTGAGGTCATTCCATGGAAGTGATGAAGGGTAGAGGGGCTTATGTATTTCATCTTAACATCTCCATTAGTTTCTCTGATGGGAAAAGCACCCTCAACTTTATTCTCAACTCTTTCTCTATCTTCAATCCCATTTATATTTTCTTCCATCATGTAGGTCGATGGAATGGTATATTCTTCTTCCTCAATATGCTCTTCAAAGATCTCTGGTTGTTTTCCTAGTGGGTCCTCTAGCTCACAACCACCGAAGAAGAGGGAAGGTTGGTTGCTCAATGCGGTGGGGTTATTTGGAAAAAAATCCCTAAGTTGTCTCTACTCCTACGAGGCATGAAAGGAGTTTGTTTTTTTTTAGGGGTTTTTTTTTTTTTTTTTTCAGAATTACTTGTAGAATGGAAAGAAAGCAAAGAAAATTGCAACTACTTGCTAATTGGAACTACGTTTAGAATTGGAAAGAAAGAATAATATTGCAACTATTTGTTGAATGGAACTACTTGCAGACTTGGAAAGAAAGAAAAATATTACAACTACTTGTTCAATGGAACTATTTGTAGTATTAGAAAGAAAGAAAGAAGAAATCATGTCTACTTAGACACCTCCCCAAAATGGCTCCAAAAAGTGATGAGCACCAGTATTGCAACAAGAATGTTGCAACTCCTGCAGCTACCAACTTAACTTCATCGACCTGGAGTTCATACAAACTTGGAGGTGACATTGTTGTATACACAGTAGATGCAATGGTCTACTCTTGTGTTATGAAACCAGCTCACAAAAATATAGAAAAGATAGATCAATGCCTTAGAAATAAGCCTCTTCGAGGGGGAAACCTCCTTTACATTACAAAAATGAACAATTCTTAGGTGATTCAAATGAAAAAACCTCCTTTCTATATATAGGAGTCTAAGGGGTCACAATATAACCAAATACGACCTAACAATAATAATATAAAGGCATAAAAATAACAATAGTGGGATTCTATGGGGCACAATAATAATAATATGGGGACAATAGGGGCACAACAATAACAATAAGAGATACAACGACAATAGTAATGGGGGAATCACTAGTATTACAAGGACCTAACATGCCCCTCTCCTTCAAAAAAAAATTTCCTCAAAGCTTGCGTAGTTCTGGATGCTTCTGTATAAATTTCTCATCCTCCCATGTGGAATCTTCAATGGGTATATTCTTCCACTTGATGAGATACTCTAAAATTGATCGATTTCATTAGCTGTCAAGTTCTTGTTTCTTTGATTGCTTCAGGTTCCAATATGATTTTTCCTTCCTCATCAAGTTCTAGAAATATTGTTTGAACTAGAAGCTTGTCACCTATAACCTTCTTTAAGCATAAAACATGGAAAACTGGGTGCACTCGGGAAGTTGTAGGAAGCTCCAATTTGTATGCCATAGTACCTAACTTTTGCAATACCTTGTACAGACCAAAATATTTTCGCGATAATTTATTATCCTTCTTAGATTTCTTGAGGAATATTTGTTTATATGGTTGTAGCCGTTGGAATACCCAATCACCTCTATCAAAACTTCTTTCGTTGTGATGTTGATCTGCCTGCTGTTTCATTCTATTAAGCACCAAGGTGAGGTTATCCTTTAAGAGTTGGAGAACTTGTTGCTGATGCTTGATGTGATCTTCCACTGCTTGAACCTTATAATTTTCTCTTAAATATGATGTGATGTATGGTGGATGATATCCATAAAGTTCCATAAATGGGGTCATTTTTGTTGCAGTATGGAAGGAAATATTATACCACCATTCAGCCAGAGGCAACCATTTGACCCATTATGTATGTTTATTAGATACAAAGCAACGAAGATATACTTCCAAACATTTGTTTACTATCTTAGTTTGCCCATCAGATTGAGGATGATAATATTATCTATGAGCAAAGAGTACCAAGACAAGAAAATAATTTTTTCCAAAAATTTCCAGTGAAAATGGGATCTCTATCACTGATAATAATCTTTGGGTTTCCATGTAGCTTTTGAATTGTTTCCATAAATGCAGTCAAAATTGTACTCGCTTTAAATGGATGAGATAATGCACAAAAGTGTGCATACTTGGGAAGTCTGTCAACTACCACCATGATAGCACTCTTTCCTTTGGACTTGGGTAAACCTGCGATAAAATCCATTGAAACCTCCTCCCAACATTGGCTTGGAATGGATAAATGTTGTAATAGTCCTGGGGTCTTAATTGTTTCAACTTTATTTTGTTGGCAAACCAAACATTCTGCCACAAACTTTTGAATATCCGATTTAAGGTCGTCCCAAAAAAAAATCCTTCTTAACCCTATGGTAGGTTTTTAGAAATCTTGAGTGACCTCCTAAGGGAGAGGTGTGCAATTCCCTAAGAATCTTTCATTTGAGTTGGGAATTCTTACATAGGTATAACTGATCCTTGTACCATAACGAATCATTTTTCCAGCTAAATGTATTAGATGTACTAGGATCTTGTTGTATCTTTTGAATGAGTGCCTACACTTCCTCGTCATTCTTCCATTCATCTCTTGCTTCGTTTATCCAATCTAGTTGGATAATAGAAATGGCACAAAGAAATGCTTCCACATCGTCATCCTTTCTTGAGAGTGCATTTGCCACAACATTTTGCTTCCCTTTTTTGTAGATGATTTCAAAGTCATAACCCAATATCTTTGTGACCCATTTTTGCTACTCTTCTAAAGATAATCTTTGTTCTAAAAAGTATTTAAGACTATTATGATCTATTTTTACCTTGAAGTGTCTTTCCATTAGGTAGGGTCGCCATTTCTTAAGTGCATGTAGTATTGCCAACATTTCCTTCTCATAAATAGCTTTGTGTAAATGCTTTCCTTTGATTGGATGACTTTCAAAAGCAATGGGTCTTTATTCTTGCATTAAAACAACACCAATTCCATTTCCTGAGGTATCAGATTCCAAAATAAAGGTTTTTGTGAAGTTTGGTGTAGCTAAGATTGGTGCTTCGCACATTGCCTCTTTAAGATGTTCAAAGGCCTTTAATGCTTCTAAAGTCCATGAAAATGCATCTTTCTTCAATAATGTTGTTAGAGGTGCTGCTATTCTCCCATAATTCTTAACAAACTTGCAATAATACCCTGTCAACCTGAAATATCCTCGTAGGTGCTTTATGGATGTGGGGATTTTCCATTCCTTAATGGATTTAATTTTGCTAGGGTCTACCTTAACACCTTCATGAGATACAATATGACCTAGATACTCAACCTCTTGTACTCCAAAGAAACATTTGGAGATTTTCACATATAATTGGTTCTCCTCCAATAGTTTGAGCACCATGTCAACATGTTGGACATGATCCTTCCAAGACTTGTTGTAGATTAGTATATCATCAAAAAATACTAACACAAATTTTCTAAGGAAGGGTTTGAAAATGGAATTCATCAAACCTTGAAATGTATAAGGTGCATTAGTAAGACCAAAAGGCATGACCAAAAATTCATAATGACCCTCATGAGTTATAAATGATGTTTTTGGAATGTCTTCAGTCTTCATTCTGATTTGATGATATCCTGAATGAAGATTCAACTTGTTGAAGTAAATTGATCCATGCAATTCATCCAATATTTCATCAATGATAGGAATGGGAAATTTATCTTTAATAGTGAGCTTGTTGAGCTCCCTATAATCTAGACACATGCGGCATGATCCATCCTTCTTGTGAACCAATACTACTGGAGCAGAGAAAGAACTTTGACTAGGTTGAATTATACTAGCCTCTAGCATTTCTGCAACCATACGTTCAATTTCACTCTTTTGGACATAGGGATATCTGTAAGGCCTGATGTTTGGAGGAACACTTCCTAGAATCAAATTAATAGCATGATCATGATCACGAATAGGTGGGAGGCCTTTGGGAGTCTCAAATACCTTGGAATGATTGTCCAAGACTTTTTGGAGATTTGGAGAAATGGATGATTTCGATGTGGGAACCTCTAGTGAACATAATTGTGCAATTATGCCTCATTTTTCTTTCTTTAAAAGCTTTGTCATTCCGTTAGAGTTGATTATCTTTCCCAGTTTCCCTGTGATACCCCTTAATTCAACTTCCTTTCCTTCTGAAGAGAATTTCATGAAAAGTTCTTGAAAATTAAAAGCTATTGTACCCAAGGATTGTAGCCATTGGACTCCTAGTATAACATCAGCTCCACCCATTGGAATGGAAAGCATTGGGCTATTCAATAGATATTCTCCCATGGATAGCTTGATATTCTGGCACTTTTCTGAGAAATTTATGGTTCCTCCACTTGCAACCATCACTTGACACTCTGGTGCTAGATATAGGAAGCAATTCAATTCCTTGGCTATCTTACAATGAATAAAATTATGGGTACTTCCTGAATCAATCAACACTATTACCTTTTTCTTCTAGATATGCCCTTCTATCTTGATAGTTTGAGGCGTGGTAATTCCAGCTGATGCATTACAAGATATGGTCGGATTCATTACTTCTTTTTCTAGGGTTTTTTCCTAGTGTATATCCTCTTCTTTTGATGTTTCTTGTTCCTTTTCTTCCTCCTCTTCACAATCTATGTAAAATAATTTTTTCGCAGCACACTCATGACCTTTAGTGCATTTGCTATCACAACTGTAACAAAGCCCTTTTGCTCTTTTTTCTTCCAATTGTTGTGGTGTCAACCTTGTAGGTTGTGGATGGCTAGGGGCAGCAACACTTCCATGTTTATGATTGTGAGTGGTAGGCTTCCTTGTTGCCATAATTTTGCTTTCCATTTTTCTTTCCAACCTGAATGCCTTCTCCAATAAATCTGGTTCCCAAAGGCGAACCTCATGTTGGATGTTATCTTTTAAATTCACTATAAACTCATCAATCCTATGCTCCTTTGGAATATCTTTTACACTTATATTAAATTTTTGGAAGTCCTCAATGTTCTCCATCATTGAACCCTTTTGTTTGAGATTTATCAATTGGTTAAAAAAAGTGTTGCTTTTTGTATCCTCATAATGTGCTATCATTTCATTCATAAAAATAGCCCAAGTGACAATTTGTTTGCGAGAGCAAAGCCATCGATACCATACAAATTGATTTGGTTCCAAATATAAAGTTGCAATGCGTGCCTTTTGTGTGTTTTGCACATTATGGAGATCAAAAAATTGCTCCATCTGTAGTGTCAATGTTCCAGGATCCTTGCCATCAAACTTCCTCATATCAATATTTGGAACATGGTGGTTCTTTGATCCAACATTAGAGTCTATGAAATCATGATTAACATTTATTTTGTTCTCATGATGAGTTTCCTTTCCTACCCATTCACCATTAGTCAGCATTTCTTGTAGAAACTTTGTCAAATCTATCTTCAATCTTCCATGCCTTTATTTATATAATCCATCTTAGCTTCCATGCCACCAATCTTAGCTTCCACGCTATCCATCTTAGATTCCAGGCCATACCTTTAAAGACTTCTATGCCTTTCTTTAAACCATCCATCTTAGCTTCCACACCATACATCTTAGCTTCTACGTCTTTCTTTAAACCATCCATCTTAGCTTCTGTTACTTTTTGTGCGAGTGAAATTTGTTGCACTTGGTCTCGTAATTTTGATATATCATGTTGCATTTCTTCCTCTTCTTCATGAGTCATGCTAGAGCTTTCAGGTTGCCTACTAGGTGTTTCCATTTTCTTTCTTCGGGACATCAATTACCGATAATAATGCTTCACTATGCCCTTTGAATTCCATATAATAAAACTTACCAAAGCCAGAAAATAAATCCAGAACCCAATCTCCTTCATTTGAACATATGTCTATAAGATAGTTAATCAATAATTGTGGTTTTTGATAAATGTTAACTATCTCTCCTTTTGCTTCTTTGTCTTCATATGTTAGTTTTCTCACAACAGCATCATAAGTCAGTATTTGTCTATGACTCTTCACATCTACCCAATTAAAAATCATAGACATATAGCTATCATCTTTTGCCCAACTATCAATATGGATGAACTCACAATCATTTATAAATAGTTAATCTTCACGGTTAAGAAGATTTGACTTTTGCTTGTAACATGAAATAGTAAAAGTTCAATTAACTTGTACATAAATTAATTTTTTAACATCAATCAAATATACATTTTAAACATATTACCATGTAAGCTGCATCCTTGAATTTGTTTTCCCGTTGAAGCTTGACAATAACAATAACCCTGGTGGCCCTATGGCACGCGGGGGTGACGGAGCGATTCCGGGAATCACCCCACCACCCTTGCCGGCTATTAGGCCGCTAGTGTAAGGACCTGCAGTCCAAAGGCATCACCGCCAAGACGTGCGATGAGTTTGGAGGTAAATGAGCGCACGGTTGAGCGAACAAAATAGCAAAGCGGTCACTTGGAGTGTGCGTGCGAAAAGTGAAGGAGCAAGCACGTTTATATGGTGAAAGAGTGTGGGCATTCACTTGGTAAACCCGACGGTGGAGAATTGCATTTGGAGTGTTGGCCGATAGGCCGACCAAATGGAAAGGCAAAGAAAGGGTGTCGGTTGGCTTGAAACAAAGGTCGGCCAAGGGGTGGCACGACCACGGTAAAGCATGTATATATAACGTGCAATGTTGGAGCTTGGAATCAATTAATTCGAACGCAGTCTTGTGGTGATCGAGGAAGTGCGAATAAGGTGCAGGTCATAGCAAAGAGGGTGCAACTCTTATGCGCCCATTCTTGGGCAAGGCCGCACGGTGATATGCATAGGTCTTGGTTGCCGAGTGAAGGTGCGGGTGTGGAAGGTGCCCATCGTTCGGTGAAGGCACGGGTGGTGACTTGAGTGAAGTCGCCTGCCCGGCGTGTAGGTGGAAACGCGGAGGTGAACGGGGACTCGAGTGGGTCGCCCACTCGCCCTGCAAGGCTAAACGAGGAGGTGGAACAGGGACTCGGGTGAGGTCGCCCTCCCACCGTGTAGAAGCAAACCAAAGATGAACTGGGTGAGGTCACCCGCCCATCGTGCAAGGGTGAATGGGTGACTTGGGTGAGGTTGCCCGCCCATCATGCAAGGTGAATGAAGTTTGGTTGAGGAGTGTGGTTGGCAGTCCGGTGTGAGGGCGTGCCCGCCCAACTCGGGCAAGGAACTTGGTTGGCACATGAAGGTGTGGCCTCGATGTAAAATTGGCTAAGTATGAAACTTGGTGTTTCCAAGTATACTCATAAAGCATTGTAAACTTTGTAAAGTTGTATAATATATTATTCGGGCAGACTCATTCTTCAAGGAGTTTCCCCTCCCTTTATACTGTGCAATTATGTTCTCTTGTATAATTGCTGATGATAATGAATGTGTATGGGTGTTCATTGGTATAAAGGAAACATAATAATACTTGGTTGTGAAAAACAAACTAAGTAGACTAATGGTTAGGTATAGTCCATGAACATAAGTATTGGTGAAAAGAAAGTGTTTGGTGGTGCCACACCTTGCCAAGTACGGTTGAAAGACTACCGTACGCCTGGGGGCGTGACAGTTGGTATTAGAGTAGGGTTGCTCATGACGAAGTGCAGATGGTATTGAAGCTAATTCAGGGTTGAAAAAGCTTGACAGTTGATGACAGTGGAAGCAGGTACTTGCAGGTGAAGGAATCTGTTTCACATACACGTGGAACAAGAGCTGATTCATGATTGCAGGAAACTTGGTGAAGCTGGTGAATGGTGAAACAAGTTTAGCAGAGGTGAAGCTTAGTGCTTGGGCCAAGCTGAATGACAAGGCATGGCAGGTTTGGAAGAATGCGAAGGGAAGCTCTTTCTTACCTTATACAGGTTGAAGCAGATGAAAGAAGAGAACCCCCGAATTCGAAAGGAACTTGAAGTCTTGGAAAGGAATGTTGAAGACGAACTTCTTCAACTTGGTTGGAAAATGGAGCAAGATGAAGTTGTAGATTGTGCTAACAAGGAAGAGGAAGCTGTGATGTTTGAGAATGTTGCAAATGTGACAGTGATGGAGGATGAACTTGAGGTTGATCAAGTTGGACCAGGATCATGCAGTTTGCAGACATGGATGGATGAGGATACTCACATGGAGGAACCTCATGATGATGATGATGATGTAAGTACTATTGATACTTTTGTTTCACTTGAGCATTTGGGAGATGAACCGTATGCACGGAAGGGAAAAAACAGTTTGCCAATGCTAGGGAGGATCTTACCATGGATGTCTATGATGAGACCTTGTATGGAGAAGAAAGGATTGTTGATTGTTACAAGACTTGTTGGGGTTGTTTGTGACCTTATGGTAGAAAGTACAAAGGCATGTGACAAGGGAGGAACATGATGATCATTATGGAGGTTTGGGTCATGCTTTAGCCACATAGAGAATTGGCTAAGTGCCCGACATGACTCATGGACAGATTGGAGGAGGGCACACACTTGAGCTTGATGATACTTGGGTGGACTTCTCATGGCCAAGACCAAGAGCAAGTCTTGGTGGAAACTTTAGTGGGGGAGCTATGATGGAGAGACTCATGTGATGATGATATGGTTGGGTGACCGAGTTCACTAGACCAAAGATTATAGACTTGGATGAGGATAACCGATTGTTGTGATGGGTCTACTTAGTTGGACTACATGGGAAACTTAGTCATGGACATTAGGTTGGAGACATGGAGCATGGCAGTCTTATGCAGGGACATTATGCAGGAGCACTTATAGAGGTGTCACTTATGGGCATCCAATGAGGAGTGCCAAGGCAGGGATGTTGTGCAAGTGGATTTGCTGATGTGACATGGAGATGTTTTACTTATGAGCTGATGGAGAGGTTGTGCACTCTTGTACAACAAGGCCATGGACTTGGATGGAGTTGTGAGCAGACTATGGAGCATTCCTACTATGTGGAGAGCTGAGGCATCTTGCATAGACCTTTGGGCCGAGACTTGTATGCTTGCTAGATGTTGGTTGGAGATGACTCGTGGAGCTCATGATGACATGAGGTTGTGACTTTTGGGGACTTCATATATGGTGGACTTGGAGGATCCGATGAATTGAGGAGCTAAGGTCACAAACTTTGATGTAGGATGGGGTGCATACTTCCGAGTACATGTTTGAGTATGTCTTGGAAGAGTGACTTGATGAGGAGGATCGATATGAGACACTTTGGAGTGATGGAGTTACAACGATGATGATGCCTTGCTGGCAACACTTGGGCATGGATTGAACCGAGACTTAACCACTTTAGACACATGGGAGCTAATTGATCTATGATCATGGGCAGCACATGGATAGATGAGACAGGTGTATACTTGTTTCTATGACAAACTTGAGGGATGGCACATAATAGAGATGATGGAGGTTGCTTCATGGACCTAGATGTGGCACATCGAGAGTCGAAGTTTGATGAGATGATCTCTTCACCTTGAGGAGATGGATGTTTTGTAGATGGACGATGATGTTGGGATAGATGTGGCTGATTTCATGCAGCACATTGACACCAAACATCATGGACAGCATGTTGCAGATGAGATGGAGACTACTTCATGGACCTGAGCATGGCTTACACTTATATGGAGATGGATTCTTGATCGAGTTGAGGATGTGACGGGATGTTCAGAGAAATGACTGATGATGGCATGAGGATGTTCACTCTCATGATTTGAGCGTGACAGTTGGACTGATCACCTGACTAGTTCAAACATGGGGTCCGGAAGTGTACAGAGATGTGTTAGCATTGTGTTGGAGTATCATGGCAGCAGTTCACATGAGGACGACACATGATGAGGTCGACACGAGATGTTGCAGTAGGCATGTAGCTTGAGATGGAGGGGCCAGCCTTCCATGATGGAGAGCAGCATGTGGAGATTGTGACAGGATGGTTGATGATCATGGATTGAGATGATTTCCGATGTATGACATACCGATGAGGTGTATACCTTGGTATGGTGATCTTGGTGACAGATGGTTGCTAGGATGAGATATTGTCAAGGACGACAATGATTTCAAGTGGGGGAGGATGTAAGGACCTGCGGTCCAAAGGCATCACTACTGAGATGTGTGACGAGTTTGGAGGTAAACGAGTGCGTGGTTGAGCGAACAAAATAGCAGAGTGGTCACTTGGACCGTGCGTGCGAAAAGTGAAGGAGAAAGCATGTTTATACGGTGAAAGAGCATGGGCATTCACTTGGTAAAGCCGATGGTGGAGAATTGCATTTGGAGTGTTGGCCGATAGGCTGACCGAATGGAAAGGCAAAGAAAGGGTGTTGGTTAGCTTGAAACAAAGGTCGGTCAAGGGGTGGCACGACCACCGTAAAGCATGTATATATAACGTGCAATGTTGGATCTTGGAATCAATTGATTCGAACGCAGTATTGTGGTGATCAAGGAGGAAGTGCAAATAAGGTGCAGGTCACAGCAAAGAGGGCGCAACTCTTATGCACCCATTCTTGGGCAAGGTGGCACAATGATACACACAGGTCTTGGTTGCTGGGTGAAGGCATGGGTGTGGAAGGTGCCCATCGTTCGGTGAAGGCGCGGGTGGTGACTTGAGTGAAGTCGCCTGCCCGGTGTGTAGGTGGAAACGCGGAGGTGAACAGGGACTCGAGTGGGTCGCCCGCCTGTCGTGTAAGGCTAAACACGGAGGTGGAACGGGGACTCGGGTCAGGTCGCCTGCCCACCGTGCAGAAGCAAATGAAGCGTGAACCGGGTGAGGTCACCCACCCGTCGTGCAAGGGTGAACGGGTGACTTGGGTGAGGTCACCCGCCCATCGTGCAAGGTGAACAAAGTTCGGTTGAGGAGTGTAGTTGGCGGTCCGGTGTGAGGGTGCACCTGCCCAACTCGGGCAAGGAACTTGGTTGGCACATGAAGGTGTGGCCTTGATGTAAAATTGGCTAAGTATGAAACTTGATGTTTCCAAGGATACTCATAAAGCATTGTAAACTTTGTAAAGTTGTATAATATATTATTCGGGTAGACTCATTCTTCAGGGAGTTGCCCCTCCCTTTATACTGTGCAATTGTGCTCTCTTGTATAATTGCTGATGATAATGAATGTGTATGGGTGTTCATTGGTATAAAGGAAACATAATAATACTTGGTTGCGAAAAACAAACTAAGTAGACTAATGGTTAGGTGTAATCCATGAACATAAGTATTGGTGAAAAGAAAGTGTTTGGTGGTGCCACACCTCGCCAAGTACGGTTGAAAGACTACCGTATGCCTAGGGGTGTGATAGCCAGGGTGCGGCAGAGGGTAGGGTGATTCCCGAAATCACCCCGCCAGCCTCGGGGACCGTTGGGACACTGGGGTGGGGCGGAGGGCAGGGTGATTCTCGGAATCACCCCGCCACCCCCCCAATCCATTGTATCATGACGCCGGAGATGACAGTAGTCTTTCAACTGCTCTTGGTGAGGTGTGGCACCACCGAACACTTTCTTTTCACCAATACTTATGTTTGTGGACTACGCCTAACCACTTATCCTACTTAGTTTGTGTTTTGCAACCAAGTATTATTAATGTTTCCTTTATACCAATGAACACCCATACACATTCATTATCATCAGCAATTATAAACGAGAACACAATTGCACAGTATAAAGGGAGGGGCAACTCCTTGAACAATTAGTCTGCCTGAATACAATATATTATACAATCTTTCAATGTTACAAAGCTTTACAAGTATACTTGGAAACACCAAGTTTCATACTTAGCCAAATTTACAACTTCATCACACCTTCGTGTGACAACCAAGATTTCCTTGCCCAAGGCAGGCGGGCGCGCCCTCACATGAGCTGCCTTCCGCACTTCACAACCGAACCTTGTTTTCGTGCACGACGGGCGGGTGACTCCACCAAGTCACCAAGACATCCTTTTTGCACAACCAGCTTCACCAACATTCCACCATGCACCCAGCTTCACAACATTCCACCGTTCACCAACTTCGCACGGCTTCATCAACCGGCGGGTACTCCTACCTGTGCCCTCACCCAAAAGCAAGACAGTGTGCTACCTTCATGTGGCCTTGTCCAAGAATGGGTGCATCATGAAATTTGTGCTTATCCTTCTATTGCTGCAGCTACACAAGTCCTGTGCACTTCTCCTTTGTGGATGATGAGTGAAGTTCATTGATTGTCCAAATGACTCCACAACATAGCAATATATACACTTCTTGTGTGTGTCGTGCCACCACTTGGCCGACCCTTGTTTCTCATAAATCGATGCCCTTCAATTACCTTCCCATGTGGTCAGCTCATTGGCCAATGCTCCAAACGTAATCCTTCAACAGTCGGCTTTACTAAGTGAATGCCCACGCTGTCCACCGTATAAACAAGCTCATTCAACACTTTGTTCATAATATTCCCAAGTGTCACTCTGCTGTTTCGTTTATCCATGCGTACACCAAGTCGCACTTCATCCTTCACACGCATTTCGGTGATGCCCAGGACCGCAGGTCCTTACATCCTCATCCACCTGAAGTCGTTGTCGTCCTCGACAACATGCCATCCTGGTAGCCATCCACCAAGATCAATATTTTCATATTCGAACAGTCTTATCCATGATATCAACTCCTCCACATATTGCAAACATCCCTGCAACATATGTAGAACTACCATCTCCATCATGCCTCATCCTCATCCTGTAGTCTTTCGTCAGATGCTAACACACTTCCATCATGTGCCAACATTGCCTCGTCCTAATTCCAACACACCTCTGCTACATCTCGGACTCATCAAGAATCTATCCAATCCCCATGCTCATGTTCATGGAATCTCCATCCCATCTGCAACAAGTTCAACCCATGGCCTTGTTGCACAAGAGTGTACAACCTCTCCATTGGCTCATACATCTCCATGTCACAACAGCATCTGCACAACATCCTTTTCTTCGACATTCCCCATAGAATGTCCATGACACCTATATACATGCTCTTGCATAATGTCCCTGCATAACTATCATGCTCCATGTCTCCAACCTGATGTCCATGACTCTAGTTGTCCATGATGTCCAACCCATGTAGACTCCATCCCAACATCTAGTCATTTGCATCCAAGTCTACAATCTGTCATAAAGAAGCCTCCTCCCAAGACCCCTTGTTAAGTTGGTGCAGCCCCTTCTGATCAAGGTCCCTGCACCAACCTATCCCCAAGGTTGTCTATAGAGAAAGGAGGGCTAGGAAGTTTCCTCCCTGACTCTCATCCACCCATGTATCAGATTGATGTTGTGTCCTCAAATATCTATGCACAGCCTCAACCTCCTCACATGTGCATCCAAGCTCACCTAGCTTGTCCTTTGTCAACTGAAAGTCATATATGCCCATAGCATACCTGCAAAAATCCACTATACCAGCTGGATCTCTACCTACATAATCTTCTCCCACCACTGCTTTTGAAGTAGTACTTAGACTCCCTTCATTTGCAACTCCATTGTGAAGATCATCAGTAGAAGATGTCTCTGTCAAGTGCTCCAAGATTCGTGAGATTGATCTCTCACTTGCTTCCTTCTTCCTCACTCTGGCAACGAATTCAATCAGCTTCCCTTCCTTCGTTGTTTGAGTCATACTCTCAAGTCCTCTTTGCTCCACATCCTCATGCTTCACATTCGGATCTTTGGGATACAAAGTCATAGAATTCATCCTCGGTCTATACCCCAAGCAACTCCTTTTATTGATTGGAACCATCATAGTTCTTCCTCCAGCTATGATCAAGAGAATGTCCCGGTCCACCATTGGTATGGCTTGTGCAAGCTTCATGAAATCTTGCCCCAGCACCATAGAATGAACATCCATGTCCACATTCCTCAAGTCCAACTTTCCAAACCACGATCCCACTCTCACCTGAGTGTTCTCCATTACACCAGTAATAGCTTTCATGGTAGAGTTGACTACTTTGAAATCACTCCATTCCCTCTCCATCTTTGCTTTATTCCCAAAATACTTTGTTGCTTTCCTGCTTAAGAAGCTATGAGTATCCCCCATATCCACCAAAGCTGCAAATCTCTTGCCTTTCACGGTCACCTACATAAAACTCAGCTTCAAGGCATCACCTCCCTCTGTTGCCTTTATCTTGTGTCTCACATCAGCAACCTTCTTCAAAAACTCGACCTCAGAAGTGTCAATTGGCTTGTGCTCCAACTTGACATTCCTCCTAAGGTACTTCACTTCCTTGCTTGGCTCTTCTAAGCAATTTGATCCTGGCTCAGCTTGACTTCCTTCAAGCATGTCCTCCATCGCATCCTGCTTAAGTGCACCAACCAAGTGCCCATTGACTACTTCCATGGAACTAAGCTTCCGAACATCCTCTAGATTGTCTCGGTAGTGAGTCCCTAGCCTGTTAATGTAGTCAAGCTCACCCTGCTCAATTATAACAACCTTCTTATCAAGAAGTTTCTTCTTTATCTCGTCCTCAAGTTGCTTGATTTCAGTTTCCACCATGGCACTTTTCCCCCTCAACTGGGCTCTTTCATCCAAGAACTCTTGAAGATCAAGTCCATTCTGTTGGATCTCTTTGTCAAGTTCCCTGAGTTCACCATCCATCGTACTTCCGTATTGGGACTTGAGTTCTTCAAGTTCCTTCCTCAGCTTCGACCAGCTTTCCTGAATCTTCATATTCCCAGCCTTCATCGAAACCCAGTCAGAACTCCATCTACTCACCTGTTCCAACACTTTGTACTGGAAGACTTCACCTACATTATGGCTAGACTCACTTGTCATAGGTTCATCCACCATCTTTGCCATTCAGCCTTCTCCACATTCACCAGCTTCACCAAGTTCCTGCAACCCAAACCAGTTCTTGTTCCACTTGTATGTGAAACCTACTTCCTTCATGTGCAAGTACTTATTTCCACTGTCACTTCATCACGAGCAAACCTTGCTCTTCGTTCACCAGCTCCCTACAAGACTTCTCCAAGTCTTCAGACTAGCTCTGATACCAACTTTCACGATGCCGGAGACGACGGTAGTCTTTCAACCACTCTTGGCGAGGTGCAGCACCACCGAACACTTTCTTTTCACCAATACTTATGTTCGTGGACTACGCCTAACCATTTATCCTACTTAGTTTGTGTTTCGCAACCAAGTATTATTAATGTTTCCTTTATACCAATGAACACCCATACACATTCATTATCATCAGCAATTATAAACGAGAACACAATTGCACAGTATAAAGGGAGGGGCAACTCCCTGAACAATGAGTCTGCCCGAATACAATATATTATACAATCTTTCAATGTTACAAAGCTTTACAAGTATACTTGGAAACACCAAGTTTCATACTTAGCCAAATTTACAACTTCATCACACCTTCGTGTGACAACCAAGATTTCCTTGCCCAAGGCAGGCGGGCGCGCCCTCACACGAGCTGCCTTCCGCACTTCACAACCGAACCTTGTTTTCGTGCACGACGGGCGGGTGACTCCACCAAGTCACCAAGACATCCTTTTTGCACAACCAGCTTCACCAACATTCCACCATGCACCTAGCTTCACAACATTCCACCGTTCACCAACTTCGCACGGCTTCATCAACCGGCGGGTACTCCTACCTGTGCCCTCACCCAAAAGCAAGACAGTGTGCTACCTTCATGTGGCCTTGTCCAAGAATGGGTGCATCATGAAATTTGTGCTTATCCTTCTATTGCTGCAGCTACACAAGTCCTGTGCACTTCTCCTTTGTGGATGATGAGCGAAGTTCGTTGATTGTCCAAATGACTCCACAACGCATCAATATATACGCTGCTTGTGTGTGTCGTGCCACCACTTGGCCGACCCTTGTTTCTCATAAACTGACGCCCTTCAATTACCTTCCCATGTGGTTGGCCCATCGGCCAATGGTCCAAACGTAATCCTTCAACCGTCGGCTTTACTAAGTGAACACCCACGCTGTCCATCGTATAAACAAGCTCATTCAACACTTTGTTCAAAATATTCCCAAGTGTCGCTCTGCTATTTCATTTATCCATGTGCACACCAAGTCGCATTTCATCCTTCGCACGCGTTTCAGTGATGCTCAGGACCGCAGGTCCTTACATGTTGGGTTGTTGATGTGGGGCAGAGGGCTGGGTGATTCCTGGAATCACCCTACTAACCCCCGCGGGCCATTGGGCCGCCAGTGCATGGACCTACGGTCCGGGCAACTCCACCGTGTGAAGTGCATGCGAGGAGCTCGTGTGAAATGTGAAATGAAATGAACCTTGGATGACTTTATAAGGTGTTGGGCAAGTTGAGGGGGGGTCCCATGAGTTGGGCAGGCCGAACCTCCTCCCGGGCGAGACAACACATTGTAAACGAGTCGGCTTGGGTGTTGGGCGTGGGTCAGCTGGGTGACATAACCCGCCACCCGCCCATATATATTGGCGTGCGTTTGTGGAGGCAAAGGCATCATTCAATCATCACGAGTTCGAACAAGGAGTTCTGCGGTGTGTGGATGAGCCCGCACAACGGGCGAAACTCGGGTGGAAAACATGTTCAAAAAACTCGGGTGAGAAAAGTCAGGCAAAAAACTCATGCAGAAAAGTCGGGTGAGAAACTCGGGCGAAAAGCTCATGCAGAAAACTTGGGTGAAAAACTCGTGCAGGAAACTTGTGCAGAAAACTCGGGCGAGGTCGCAGGCAAAACTCGAGCGAGGTCGTTCAGGCAGGACTCGGGCGAGGTTGTTCAGGCAGGACTCGGGTGAGGTCGTTTAGGCAGGACTCGGGCAAGGTCGTTCAGGTAGGACTCAGGCAAGGTGGTTCGGGTGAACCAGGTGAGGTCGTTCAGGTGAGCCGAGTGAGGTCGTCAGGCGACCGGAGTGAAGTCGTTCGGGTGAACCGGCTGAAGTCATGTGGTGACCTAGGTGAGGTCGTTCGGGCGAACCGGGTGAAGTCGTGTGGCGACCCAGGTGAAGTCGTGTGGCGACTTGGGTGAAATTGTTCAAGTGAACGAGTTTGGGTGAACAGGTGGACGTGCGGACGGGCAGCCGGGTGAGGGCGCACTGTGCATGCCGAAATGAAGAATCATGCGGAAGGGCAACTTGGGTAGGGCGCGCCGTGCATGACAAAACGGTGGAAATGGTGAAGTGTTTAGGTTGTGAACGAAGGTGTGACTCGTGTGGAGGTGCCCGTGTGTGGCGACTTGGTTATGATGAGGCATGCCCAAGTTGGGCAAACAACACGATCATGCGACGAGGTGAACGAAGGGTTGGTGAGTTGTGTGGTGACCGTGCAGAGGCGTCGACGAGCTGGGCAACCAAGTTTGCCAAAGTTGGAAATTTGGCTAAGTGTAAATTTGGGGTTTCCCAAGATTTACCTTGTACTTATAAAAGAAGATTATATATATTGATTTGGGCAGACTCATATTGCAGGGAGTTGCCCCTCCCTTTATACTGTTGTCCATTTCTATTGCATAATGCTATTTATGTGAATGTTATGGGCTTTCACTGTATAAAGGACAAAGATAATACTTGGTAATGAAAAATAAACTAAGTATGGAATGTTAGGCGTAGTCTACAATCATAAGTATTGGTGAAAAGAAAACGGTTGGTAGTGTCGCACCCCGCTATAGTGCGGTTGGAAGAGTACTGCTAGTGTAGGGGCGTGACAGCTGGGGTGGTGTGAAGGGCGGGGTGATTCTTGGAATGACCCCGCCACCCCGTGAGCTGTTGGTTCCATCATTGTCATATCTACAACATCCTCAAACATCATGGCTTCCTCTTCTTTGTCATCGCAATCTGCAGCTACAACCTGCTCCATTTCCCAACCAAGTCGAAGAACTTCATGGGTTCTCATTTTTCATCTACTTCAACCTGTATAAGGTTAGCAAGAGCTTCCCTTCACATTCTTCCAAACCTGCCATGTCTTTTCATTCAGCTTGGCCCAAGCACAAAGCTTCACCCCTACTAAACTTGTCACGAAGCATTACACTTCCCCTTGCAAACCTGAATCACCTGTCACGAATGTCAAGTATTAAGCTTCCCGTCGTTCATCAATTTTGATACCACCTATCACCTGCAAAACTTGAACTCCCTACCAAGTCTTCGGCCTTCTTCTAGAATCATCTCCTTGATTTAGTTTACCAGCTCTGATACCACCTGTCACGCCCCTACACTGGCGGTACTCTTCCAACCACACTATAGGAGGTGTAGCACCACCAACCACTTTCTTTTCACCAACACTTGCGATCGTGGACTACGCCTACTTTCTATACTTGGTTTATTTTCAATATCTAAGCATATATTTCATTATACCATTCATCATATTAACTTCATTACACCATGAATCAACATTAACATGAAATACACAATAGTATAACTGGGAGGGGCAACTCCCTATAATGAGTCTGCCTGGAATAATAATATATGTATAAGTTACAATCCTGAGGAAACCCCAGATTTACACTTGGAATATTTTTACATTCACTAGCACAACGTGTTTCAGCCAGCTCGTCGGCACGCCCACACGGTCACCCGAACAACTCTGCCCAACTCCTTGTTTGCCTCCGCACGTTCACCCGAACTCGTTTCGTTCAACTCGTCCAACTCGTCCACCGGCGGGCGCTCTCCACCAAATGCTTAACTCGCCAAGTCTCCACCGACGAGTCATTCAACGTGCACCTATTCAAGAATTCACCCAAACTGCTATTCACCAACTCGTGTCGTTTGGGCAGACGCCCTGCCATGTCCTCGAACGACTTCCTGAATGACTATTTGAACGGATGCCCTGCTGCACCCTTAAACAACCTCGAATGACCCTGCCTGAACGCCCTCGAATGACCCTACACGAACGCCCTCGAACAACCTCGAACGACCTTTCCCAAATGCCCTCGAATGACTCTTCATGAACACCCTCGAACGACCTCAAATGATCCTACCCGAACGCCTTCGAATGACTTTCTGAATGCCTTCGAATGACCTCCTGCATGAACTCCCTCGAACGACTTTCTAAACGAATGCCTTCGAATGACCTCCTGCACGAACGCCTTCGAACAACTTGTTTCAGCTTGGGTGCTTTAGCCCTACACTTTTTTGCCTGCACCTTTGCCCATTTCAGTTTTCAAACCCACGCACTTCACCTTTCACCTTGACTGTGTGTTTTTTGCTTGAAAAAATGATGGCTTAGCTCCACGCCAAACCTCTCCATATATATGGCTCACCCAACTTCATGAACCAACACGTCCTCTTGTTGGCCAACCTCAAAACTTCACCATTTTAACTTCTAAACGGGTCATCCCGCCCATTGGCTGACCCAACCATCGTGTGTGTTCATCGTTTGGTTCATCAACTCGTCGGCCCGCCAAGATCGCCCACGGTCCATATAACCAAAAGCTCCACACTTGCTCGCATTTTTCCCACTGTTCCGCAGCTCTTCAACTCGTCGCACCTCACACATTTCCACCTGTAGCTTGTGGTCCTTACATTGGTGGCCCAATAGCCCGCAACAATCGCGAGGTGATTCTAGGAATCACCTTGCCCTCTTCCCCACCTCAGTGGCCCAATGACCCGCGGTGGTGGCGGGGTGATTCCCTTCACCCCACCCCACCGACCCAATAGCCCGCATGGGTGGCCAAGTGATTCTGGGAATCACCCCACCACCCCCATGGGTCGTTGGGATATTAGGGTGGGGGGAAGAGCTACGGACAGCCTCCACCCCACCTCAGTGGCCCAACGGCCTGCATGTGTGGCGAGGCGATTTCGGGAATCACCCTGCCACTCCCATGGGCCATTGGGCTGGTAAGGTCGGGTAGAGGGCTACAGACAAACTCCACCCCACCTCGGTGGACCAATGGCCCGTGGGCATGGCAGGGCAATTCCGAGAATCACCCCACCACCCCCGCGGGCCGTTGTGCCGCCGGGGTTGGGCGGAGGGCTACCTATAGCCTTCGCCCCACCCTAGTGACTCAATTGCACATGGGGGTGGTGGGGAGATTCTGGGAATCACCCTGCCACACTCGCAAGCCGTTGGGCCACCGAGGTGGGGCAGAGGCTGAGGGTGGCGAGGTGATTCGCAGAACTACCCCACCACATCTTTGGGCCATTGGGCCGTCGTGGTGGGGCTGAGGCTACCCACCCTAGCAGCTCAATAGCCCACAGGGGTGGCAGGGTGATTCCGGGAATCACCTTGCCCTCTGCCCCACACCAGCGGCCCAATGGACTATGGGGGTAGCGAGGTGATTCTGGGAATCACCCCTCCCTCTGCCCCACCTCGGTAGCCCAATGGCCCATAGGGGTGGCGGGGTGATTCTAGGAATCACCTCGCCCTCCACCCTACCCTGACAGCTCAACAGCCCGTCGGGGTGGCAGGGTGATTCTGAGAATCACCTCGCCATCCTTCCCACCCTGGTGGCCCAGCGACCTGCGGGGGTGGCAGGGTGATTCCGTGAATCACCCTGCCCTTCACCCCACCCTAGGAGCCCAACTGCTTGCGGGGGTGGTGGGGTGATTCCTGTAATCACCCCGCCCTTTGCCCCACCCTGGTGGCCCAATGGCTCAGAGGGGTGGTGGGGTGATTCTGTGAATCACCTCGCCCTCCTCCCCATCTCAGTGGCTGAATGACCTGTGGTAGTGGCGGGGTGATTCTGGGAATCACCCCACCCTCAGCCCCACACCAGCGGCATTCGGGGGTGGCGCGGTGATTCCAGGAATCACCCTACTCTCTGCCCCACCCCGGTGGCCCAACGGCCCGTGAGGGTGGTGGGGTGATTCTGGGAATCACCCCGTCCTCCACCCCACCCTGGCTGTATGGACCTATGGTCCGTGCGACGGGCAGGGCGACTCAGCCATCCGAAGGACATGCGAAATGTGAAACGAAATGAACCTTAGAGGAGTTTATAAGGAATTGGGCGAGAGATGAGGGGGCGGTCCCATGATTTGGGCAGGCTGACCCACCTCATGGGCGAGAGTTCGCATTATGAATGAGTCGGTTGGGCCTTTGGTGTGGGTCAGCCGAGTGACATAACCTGCCACCCACCCATATATATTGGAGGGCGTTTGGAGGGAAATGACCATCATTTGATCAACACGAGTTCGAACAAGGAGTTCTGCGGTGCGTGGATGAGCCTGCATGACGGGCGGAACTCGGGTGGAAAACTCGTGCAGAAAAGTCGGGTGAAAAACTCGGGTGAGAAACTCAGGCAAAAAAATCATGCAGAAAACTCGGGCGAAAAACGCGTGCAGAAAACTCAGGTGAGGTTGCGGGCAGAACTCGGGCGAGGTCGTTCAGGCAAGACTCGGGCAAGGTCGTTTAGGCAGAACTCGGGTGAGGTCATTCAGGTAGAACTCGGGTGAGGTTGTCAGGAAGGAAACTCGGGCAAGGTCGTTCGGGTGAACTGGGTGCGGTCGTTCAGGCAAGCCGGGTGAGGTCGTCGAGCGACCTAGGTGAAGTAGTTCGAGCAAGCCGAGTGAAGTCGTGTGGTGACCCAGGTGAGGTCATTTTGGGCAAACTGAGTGAAGTCGTGTGGCGACCCGAGTGAAGTCGTGTGGCGACTCGGGTGAAGTTGTTCAAGTGAACGAGTTTGGGTGAATGGGTGGATGTGCGAACAGGCGGTCGGGTGAGGGCGTGTCGTGCACGCCGAAACGAAGAATCATGTGGACGGGCGACTTGGGTAGGGCGTGCCATACACGATGAAATGGTGGAAATGGTGAAGTGTTGAGGTTGTGAATGAAGGTGTGACTCGTGTGGAGGCACCCATGTGTGGTGACTTGGTTACGACAAGGTGCGCCCAAGTTGGGAAAACAACACGATCGTGTGACGAGGTGAATGAAGGGTTGGTGAGTCATGCGGAAACCGTGCGGAGGCACTGACAAGCTAGGCAACCGAGTTTGCCGAAGTTGGAAATTTGGCTAAGTGTAAATTTGGGGTTTCCCAAGATTTAACTTGTACTTATAAAAGAAGATTATATATATTGATTCGGGCATACTCATATTGCAGGGAGTTTCCCCTCCCTTTATACTGTTATGCATTTCTCTTGTATAATGTTGTTTATGTGAATGTTATGGGCTTTCATTGTATAAAGGACAAAGATAATACTTGGTAATGAAAAATAAACTAAGTATGGAATGTTAGGCGTAGTCTACAATCGTAAGTATTGGTGAAAAGAAAATGGTTGGTAGTGCCGCACCCCGCTATAGTACAGTTGGAAGAGTACTGCTAGTGTAGGGGTGTGACAGCCGAGGTGGTGCAAAGGGCGGGGTGATTCTTGGAATCACCCGGCCACCCCATGAGCCGTTGGGCCACTGAGGTGGGGCGGAGGGCGGGGTGATTCTGGGAATCACCCCGCCACCCCCACGAGCCATTGGGCAACCGAGGTGGGGCAGAGGACAGGGTGATTACCGAAATCACCCTATTGCCCCCGTGGTTCATTGGGCTGCCGCAGTGGGGCGGAGGGCAGGATGATTTGGTGATTCCCGAAATCATCCCACCACCCCCACGGGCCATTGGGCCGCAGCGGTGGGGCGGAGGGCGAGGTGATTCCCAGAATCACCCCACCACCCCCATGGGTCATTGGGTCGTCGGGGTGGGGTAGAGGACGGGATGATTCTCGAAATAACTTGACCACCCCCGAGGGCTGTTGGGCCGCCGGGGTAGGGTGGAGGGCGGGTTGATTCCCGGAATAACCCCGCCACCCTCGTGAGTCGTTGGGCCATCAGGGTGGGGCGGAGGGTGGGTTGATTCCTGAAATAACCCCGCCACCCCAACGAGCCGTTGGGTTGCCGGTGTCACACCCCTACACTGGTGGTACTCTTCCAACCACACTATAGTGAGGTGTGACACTACCGACCACTTTCTTTTCACCAATACTTATGATCATAGACTACGCCTAACATTTGCACTTAGTTTTATTTTCGTTACCAAGTATTATCTTTATCCTTTATACAGATGAAAACCATGAACATTCATCAAAACAACATTAACACATATAAATGCACAATAGTATAAATGGGGACAACTCCCTGCAATATGAATCTACTCGAATCAATATATATATAATCTTCAATTTTTACAACATAAGCTAAATCTTGGGTGAAACCCCAAATTTACACGTAGCCATTTTTTCACAACTTCAGCAAACTCGATTGCCCAGCTCGTCGACACCTCAGAACAGTCACCACACAACTCGCCCAACACTTTGTTTACCTCATCGCATGTTTGTGTCATTTTCCCAACTCGAGCGTGCCTCGTCGTAACCATGTTGCCTCACCCGGGCGCCCTCCGCACGAGTCACACCTCTGTTCCACCAAACCAACACTTCAACTTTTGTTTCAATAATTCTTGGTTTCACCGTGCACGACGTGCCCTACTCAGGTTGCCCATCCACACGTTCACCGTTTCGTCGTGCATGGCGCGCCCTACCTGAGTCGCCCGTCCGCATGTTCAGCCGCACTGCACGAGTAGTGCACCCGACGCCCTATTCGGGTTGCCCGACATACCCGTCGTGGACGCCTGCCCGAGCGCTGCATGCACCGTTCAGTGGACACCCTTCGCGGGTCACCTGACCTGCCTTTGTGCATGCTGCTCGGTTACCTCCACATTCTCCGCCTGTCGTGCGGGCTCATTCACACGCTCTACCGCAAAACTGTCCAACCTCTGAACTCATCCAAGTATCCGAGCTCCTTCTTGTTGAATGCATTGTGTTGTAATGAATCTTCTCCTTCACAACTTGTCGCATATGTATACACTTCGCATGCCATCGCACATGTGCCCAGTCGACTTGCCCATCAACACACTTCTGTCGGCTTCTCCATACTTTAACTTGTCATCCCGCCCATCTCCATGGTTGGCTACCCCATCGTTCAGCCAGTCCACCCGTCGGCCCACCCATCGTGCGGGGCACCCAGGACTGCCTACCCGATATATATATCTCCACGCTCAAAACTCATCGCACAATCATTTCTTCACTTCACGTGACTCCACTGTGGCCGTAGCTCACCCGTTCGCACCACAGGCTGCCCTGCAGCTCGTGGTCCTCACATTCTCCCCCACTTGAAATCATTGTCGTCCTTGACAATCTCTCATCCTGGCAACCATCTGTCACCAAGATATCCATACCAAGGCATATACTCCATCGGTATGTCATACATCAGAAAATCATCTCAATCCATGGTCATCAACCACTTCGTCGCAATCTCTACATGCTGCTTCCATCATGTAATGCTAGCCCTTCCATCTTGAGCTACATGCCCACTGCAACATATCGTGTTGACCTCATCATGTATCGTCATCGTGTGAACTACTACCATGATACTCCAACATAATGCTAACACATCTCTGCACACGCTATAGCCCCCATGACTTGAACTAGTTGGGTAGCTAATCCAACCGTCACGCCCAAACCATGAGAATGCACATCCTCATGCCATGATTAGTCATTTCTCAGAACATCTTGTCACGTCATCAACTTGATCAAGAATCCATCTCCATATAAGTAAGCCTTGCCAAGGTCCATGAAGTAGTCTCCATCTCGTCTGCAACATGATGCCCATGATGTTTGGTACCACTGTGCTGCATGAAATCAGCCGCATCTATCCCAACATCATCATCCATCTACAAAATATCCATCTCCTCAATATGAAGAGATCCTCTCATCAAACCTGACTCTCGATGTGCCACATCCAGGTTCATGAAGAAATCTCCATCGTATCTGCAATGTGCCATCCCTCAAGTCTGCCATAGAAATAAGCATACACCTGTCTCATCTCCCATGTGTCAAAGTGGTTAAGTCTCGGCTCAACCCATGCTGTAAGGACCTGCGGTCTGTGCGACAAGCAGGGCGACTCCACCGTGTGAAGGACTTGTGCGAAATGCAAAGTAAATGAAGCTTGGATGAGTTTATAAGGTGTTGGGCGAGTTGAGGGGGTGGTCCCACGAGTTGGGCGGGCCAACCCTCCTCCTGGGCGAGACAGCACATTGTGAATGAGTCGGCTTGGGCATTGGGCGTGGGTTGGCCGAGTGACATAACCCGCCACCCGCCCGTATATATTGGAGGGCGTTTAGAGGCAAACGACCATCATTCGGCCAACACGAGTTGGATCAAGGAGTTCTGTAGTGCGTGGATGAGCCTGCACGATGGGAGGAACTCGAGTGAAAAACTTGTGCAGAAAAGTCGGGTGAAAAACTCGGGTGAGAAACTCGGGCGAAAACCTCTTGTAGAAAACTCGGGCAAAAAACTCGAGCAAAAAACTCGTGCAGAAAACTCAGGCAAGGTCGTCAGGCAGAACTCGGGCGAGGTCGTTCAGGCAGAACTTGGGCGAGGTCGTTCAGGCAGAACTCAGGTGAGGTCATTCAAGCAGAACTCGGGCAAGGTCGTCAGGCAGGAAACTCGAGTGAGGTTGTTCGGGCGAACCGGGTGTGGTCATTCGAGCGAGCCAGGTGAGGTCGTTGAGCGACTCGGGTGAAGTCGTTCGGGTGAGCTGGGTGAGGTCGTTGGGCGACCCGGGTGAAGTCATTCAGGCGAGCCGACAAGTCGTGTGGTGACCCGAGTGAGGTCGTTCGAGCAAACCGGGCGAAGTCGTGTGGCGACCTGGGTGAAGTCATGTGGCGACTCGGGTGAAGTTGTTCGGGTGAACGAGTTTGGGTGAACGGGTGGATGTGTGGATGGGCGGCCGAGTGAGGGTGCATCATGCACGACGAAATGGTGGAAACGGTGAAGTGTTTGAGTTGTGAACGGAGGTGTGACTCATGCAGAGGCGCCCATGTGTGGCGAATTGGTTACGATGAGGTGTGCCCAAGTTGGGAAAACAACACGATCATGCGACGAGGTGAACGAACGGTTGGTGAGTCGTGCGGCGACCGTGTGGAGGTGCCGATGAGCTAGGCAACCAAGTTTCCCGAAGTTGGAAAATTGAATAAGTGTAAATTTGGGGTTTCCCAAGATTTAACTTGTACTTATAAAAAAAGATATTATATATATTGATTCGGGCAGACTGATATTGCAAGGAGTTGCTCCTCCCTTTATACTGTTGTGCATTTCTCTTGTATAATGCTATTTATGTGAATGTTATGGGCTTTCATTGTATAAAGGACAAAGATAATACTTGGTAAATGAAAAATAAACTAAGTATGGAATGTTAGGCGTAGTCTACAATCGTAAGTATTGGTGAACAGAAAACGGTTGGTAGTGCCGCACCTCGCTATAGTGCAGTTGGAAGAATACCGCCAGTGTAGGGGCCTGATAGGTGGTATTGGAGCTGGTCCAAGTTTTGCAGGAAACTTGGTGAACTGAATCAAGGAGCTAATTCTACAAAGACCGAAGACTTGAAAGGGAGTTCAAGTTTTGCAGGTGATAGGTGGACTATCAGGGTGATTCAGGTGAACGGTGAAATAGGTTTAGCAGAGGTGAAGCTTAGTGCTTGGGCCAAGCTGAATGACAAGGCATGGAAGGTTTGGAAGAATGCGAAGGGAAGCTCTTGCTTACCTTATACAGGTTGAACCGGTTGAAATAAGAGAATCCCTGGATTCGAAAGGAACTTGAATTCTTGGAGAAGAATGTTGAAGACAGACTTCTTCAACTTGGTTGGACAATGGAGCAGGATGAAGTTGCAGATTGTGCTGACGAGGAAGAGGAAGCTGTGATGATTGAGGATGTTGCATATGTGACAAATATGGAGGATGAACTTGAGATTGATCAAGTTGGACCACGTTCGTGCATTTTGCAAACATGGATGGATGAGGATACTCACATGGAGGAGCCTCATGATGATGAAGTAAGTACTATTGATACTTGTTTTTCATTTGAGCATTTGGTAGATAGAACATATGCAGGGAAGGGAAAAGTTAGTTTGCTGATGCAAGGGAACATCTTACCATGGATGTCTATGATGAGACCTTGTATGGAGGAGCAAGGATTGTTGATTGTTGCAGGACTTGTTGGGATTGTTTGTGACCTTATGGTAGAAGGTACAAAGGATGTGACAAGGAAGGAACATGATGATCATTGCGGAGGGTTGGGTCATGCTTTAGCCACATGGAGAATTGGCTAAGTGCCCGGCATGACTCATGGATAGATAGGAGGAGGGCACACACTTGAGGTATGATGATACTTGGGTGGACTTCTCATGGCCGAGACCGGGAGAAAGTCTTAGTGGAACCTTTAGTGGGGGAGCCATGATGGAGAGACTCATGTGATGATGATATGGTTGGGTGACCAAGTTCACTAAACCAAAGATTGCAAACTTGGATGGGGATGACCGATTGTTGTGATGGGTCTACTTGGTTGGACTACACGGGAAACTTAGTCATGGACATCAGGTTGGAGACATGCAGCATGGCAGTCTTATGCAGGGACATTGTGCAAGAGCACTTGTAGAGGTGTCACTTATGGGCATCCAATGAGGAGTGCCAAGGCAGGGATGTTGTGCAGGTGGATTTGCTGGTGTGACATGGAGATATTTTGTTTATGAGCCAATGGAGAGGTTGTGCACTCTTATACAACAAGGCCATGGACTTGGATGGAGTTGTGAGCAGACTATGGAGCATTCCTACTACATGGAGAGCTAAGGCATCTTGCAGAGACCTTTGGGCCGAGACTTGTATGCTTGCTAGAGTGTTGGTTGGAGATGACTCATGGAGCTCATGATGACATGAGGTTGTGACTTTTGGAGACTTCATATATGGTGGACTTGGAGGATCTGATGCATTGAGGAGCTGAGGTCAGGGACTTTGATGCAGAATGGGATGCATACTTTCAAGTACATGTATGGGTGTGGCTTTAAAGAGTGACTTGATATGGAGGATCGATATGAGACACTTTGGAGTGATGGAGTTACAATGATGATGATGCCTTGGTGGCTACACTTGGGCATGGGTTGAGCCGAGACTTAACCACCTTTTGACACATGGGAGCTGATTGATCTATGATCATGGGCAACACATGGATAGATGAGACAGGTGTATATTTGACTTGAGGGATGGCACATACAGATATGACGGAGGTTTCTTCATGGACCTGGATGTGACACATCGAGAGTCGGACTTTGATGAGAGGATCTCTTCACCTTGAGGAGATGGATGTTTTGCAGATGGATGATGATGTTGGATAGAAAACATCATGGAAAGCATGTTGCAGATGGGATGGATACTACTTCATGGACCTGAGAATGGCTTACACTTATATGGAGATGGATTCTTGATCGAGTTGAGGATGTGACGAGATGTTTTGAGAAACAACTGATGGTGGCATGAGGATGTGCATTCTCATGGTTTGAGCGTGACAGTTGGACTAATCACCCGACTAGTTCAAACATGGGGGTTGACAGTGTACAGAGATGTGCTAGCATTATGTTGGAGTATCATGGCAGTAGTTCACATGATGAAGATACATGATGAGGTCGACACAATATGTTGTAGGAAGCATATAGCTTGAGATGGAGGGGCCAGCCTTCCATGATGAGGAGAAACATGTGGAGATTGTGACAGGATGATTGATGATCATGGATTGAGATGATCTTCTGATATATGACATACCGATGTAGTATATGCCTTGGTATGGATATCTTGGTGACCGGTGGTTGTCGGGATGAGATATTGTCTAAGATGACAATGACTTCAAGTGGGGGAGGATGTAAGGACCTGTGTTCCGTGCGACGAGCAGGGCGACTCCACCATGCGAAGGAATTGTGCGAAATGTGATGTAAATGAACCTCGGACGAGTTTATAAGGTGTTGGGCGAGTTGAGGGGGTGGTCCCATGAGTTGGGCAGGCCGACCGTCCTCCTCTGCGAGACAACACATTGTAAATGAGTCAGCTTGGGCATTGGGCATGGGTCAGCCGGGTGACATAACCCGTCACTTGCCCGTATATATTGGAGGGCGTTTAGAGGCAAACGACCATCATTTGGCCAACACGAATTCAATCAAAGGAGTTCTGCAGTGTGTGGATGAGCCCGCATGACGGGCGGAACTCAAGTGAAAAACTCGTGTAGAAAATTCGGGTGAAAAACTTGGGTGAGAAACTCGGGTGAAAAACTTGTGCAGAAAACTTGGGCGAAAAAATTGTGCATAAAACTCGGGTGAGTTCATCAGGCAGAACTCGAGCGAGGTTGTTCGGGCATAACTTGGGCGAGGTCATTCACATAGAACTCGGGTGAGGTCGTTTAGACAAAACTCGGGCAAGTTCGTCGGGCAGGAAACTCGGGTGAGGTCGTTCGGGCGAACCGGGTGAGGTCGTTCGGGCGAACCAAGTGAGGTCGTCAGGCGACCCAGGTGAAGTCGTTCGGGTGAGGCAGGTGAGGTCATTGGGAAACCCGAGTGAAGTCGTTCGGGCGAGCCGGGTGAAGTTGTGTGGTGACTCGGGTGACGTTGTTCGGGCGAACTGGGCGAAGTCGTGTGGTGACCCGAGTGAAGTCGTGTGGTGACCCGAGTGAAGTCGTGTGGCGACTTGGGTGAAGTTGTTCGGGTGAACGAGTTTGGGTGAACGGGTGGATGTGTGGATGGGCGGCCGGGTGAGGGCACACCACACAGGATGAAATGGTGGAAATGGTGAAGTGTTGGAGTTGTGAACAGAGGTGTGACTTGTGCAGAGGGGCCCATGTGTGGCGACTTGGTTACGAGGAGGCACGCCCAAGTTGGGCAAACAACACGATCATGCGATGAGGTGAACAAAGGGTTCGTGAGTCGTGCGGTGACCATGTGGAGGCACTGACGAGCTGGGCAACCAAGTTTGTCGAAGTTGGAAAATTGGCTAAGTGTAAATTTGGGGTTTCCCAAGATTTAACTTGTACTTATAAAAGAAGATTATATATATTGATTTGGGCAGACTCATATTGCAGGGAGTTGCCCCTCCCTTTATACTGTTGTGCATTTCTCTTGTATAATGTTGTTTATGTGAATGTTATGGGCTTTCACTGTATAAAGGACAAAGATAATACTTGGTAATGAAAAATAAACTAAGTATGGAATGTTAGGCATAGTCTACAATCGTAAGTATTGGTGAAAAGAAAATGGTTGGTAGTGTCGCACCTCGCTATAGTGCGGTTGGAATAATACCGCCAGTGTAGGGGCGTGACACATGCCCACATGTTGCCACCAAGGCATCATCATCTTTGTAACTCCATCACTCCAAAGTGTCCCATATCGATCCTCCACATCAAGTCACTCTTTTAAGTCACACCCTCGTGTCATCATGAGCTCCATGAGTCATATCCAACCAACATCTCAGCAAGCATACATGTCTTGGCCCAAAGGTCTTTGCAAGATGCCTAAGCTCTCCATGTAGTAGGAATGCTCCATAGTTTGCTCACAAATCCATCCAAGTCCATGGCCTTGTTGTACAAGAGTGCACAACCTCTCCATCGGCTCATAAGTAATAAGTATCCATGTCACACCAGCAAATCCACCTGCAAAACATCCCTACCTTGGCACTCTTCATTGGATGCCCATAAGTGACACCTCTACAAGTGCTCCTGCATAATGTCCCTACATAAGACTGCCAAGCTCCATGTCTCCAACTTAATGTCCATGACTAAGTTTACCATGTTTTCCAACCAAGTAGACCCATCACAACAATCGGTCATCCTCATCCAAGTCTGCAAATCTCGGTCTAGTGAACTCGGTCACCCAACCATATCATCATCACATGAGTCTCTTCCACCATGGCTCCCCCACTGAAGGTTCCACCAAGACTATCTCTTGGTCTCAGCCATGAGAAGTCCACCCAAGTATCACTATACTCAAGTGTGTGCCCTCCTCCAATCTGTCCATGAGTCATGCCGGGCACTTAGCCAATCCCTCCATGTGGCTAAAGCATGACCCATTCCTTTGCAATGATCATCATGTTCCTCCCTTGTCACGGGCCCTTGTACCTTCTACCATAAGGTCACAAACAACCCCAACAAGTCCTACAACAGTTGATGGTCCTTGCTTCTCCATACAAGGTCTCATTGTAGACATCCATGGTAAGATGCTCCCTTGCATCGGCAAACTAATTTTTCCCTTCCCAGCATACGGTTCATCTACCAAATGCTCAACTGAAACACAAGTATCAATAATACTTACATCATCATGAGGCTCCTCCATGTGAGTATCCTCATCCACCCATGTCTGTAAACTGCACGATCCTGGTCCAACTTGATCAATCTCAAGTTCATCCTCCATCATTGTCATATCTGCAACATCCTCAATCATCATGGCTTCCTCTTCTTTGTCAGCACAATCTGCAACTTCATCCTGCTCCATTGTCCAACCAAGTTGAAGAAGTTCATATTCAACATTCCTTTCCAAGACTTCAAGTTTATCTCGAATGCATGGGTTCTCCTCTTTCATCCACTTCAACCTGTATAAGGTCAACAAGATATTCCGTTCGCATTCTTCCAAACCTGCCATATCTTGTCATTCAGCTTGGCCCAAGCACAATGCTTCACCTATGCTAAACCTATCACGAAGTATTACACTTCTTCTACCATTCACATGAATCACCCTGATATACCACCTGTCACTTGCAAAACTTGAACTTCCTGCCAAGTCTTTGGGCTTGTGGAATTAGCTCCTTCATTCAGTTGACCAACTTTAATACCACCTGTCACACCCCTACACTAGTGGTACTCTTCCAACCGCACTATAGCGAGGTGTGGCACTACCGACCACTTTCTTTTCACCAATACTTATGATCGTAGACTACGCCTAACATTCGTACTTAGTTTTATTTTCATTACCAAGTATTATCTTTATCCTTTATACAGATGAAAACCATGAACATTCATCAAAAGAGCATTAACACATGTAAATGCAGAACAGTATAAAGGGAGGGGAAACTCCCTGCAATATGAATATGCCCGAATCTATATATGTATAATCTTCAATTTTTACAACATAAGCTAAATCTTGGGGGAAACCCCAAATTTACACTTAGCTAATTTTTCACAACTTCGGCAAACTCAGTTGCCCAGCTCGTCAGCACCTCAAAATGGTCGTCGCA
This sequence comes from Pinus tabuliformis, assembly GCA_031772625.1. Taxonomy (NCBI): domain Eukaryota; kingdom Viridiplantae; phylum Streptophyta; class Pinopsida; order Pinales; family Pinaceae; genus Pinus; species Pinus tabuliformis. Next base: position 816,050,139 of record CM062813.1, read on the forward strand.
TGACTTGCCCAACACTTTGTTCACCTCATCGCACGTTTGTGTTGTTTGCCCAACTTGGGTGCGCCTCATCGTAACCGTGTTGCCTCACCCGAGCGCCCTCTGCACGAGTCACACCTCCATTCCACCAAACCAACACTTCAACTTTTGTTTCAATACTTCTCCATTTCATCGTGCACGTCGCACCCTACCTAGGTCGCCCATCCACACGATCACCGTTTCATCGTGCACGGTGTGCCCTACTCGGGTCGCCTGTCCGCACGTTCAGCCACGCTGCACGAGTTGTGCACCTAATGCCCTATTCAGGTCGCCCAACCTACCCGTCGTGCACACCTGCCCGAGCGCTGCACACGCCGTTCAGCAAACGCCCTCCATGGGTCACCCAGCCTGCCTTCATGCATGCTGCCTGGTTACCTCCACACACTCTGCCCGTCATGCAAGCTCATCCGTATGCTCTACTGTAGAACTGTCCAACCTCCAAACTTGTCCAAGTATGCGAGCTCCTTCTTGTTGAATGCATTGTGTTGGAATGAATCTTCTCCTCCACAACTCGTCACATATGTATACACTTCGCATGCCATCGCACATGTGCCCAGCCAACCTGCCCATCAACACACTTCTGTCAGCTTCTCCATACTTTAACTCGTCAGCCCGCCCATCTCCATGGTTGGCCAACCCATCATTCGGCCAGACCACCCGTCAGCCTACCCATCGGTCGGGGCACCCGGGACCACCTACCCGATATATATATCTCCACACTCAAAACTCATTGCACAATCATTTCTTCACTTCGCGTGACTCCACCATGGCCGTAGCTCACCTGTTCGCATCACAGGCCGCTCTGCAGCTCGTGGTCCTCACAGCTAGGGTGGGGCAGAGGGCGGGGTGATTCTCAAAATCACCCTGCTTCCCCTGTGGGCCGTTAGGCTACCGGGGTGGGGTGGAGGGTGAGGTGATTCACGGAATCACCCCGCCACCCCCACGAGCCCCTGGGCCTCTAGGGTGGGGCGGTGGCTAGGGTGATTCCCGGAATCACCTCGCCACCCTTACGGGCCGTTTGGCCATCGAGGTGGGGAGGAGGGTGGGGTGATTCCTAGAATCACCCTGCCACCCCCGCGGGATGTTGGGCCGGGGTGGGGCAGAGAGCGCGGTGATTCCCGGAATCACCCCGCCAACCCCACGGGTTGTTGGGTGGCCGAGGTGGGGTGGAGGGTGGGGTGATTCCCGAAATCACCCCTCCACCCCTGCGAGTCGTTGGACCGCTTGCGTGATTCGAGGAATCACCCCACCACCCCCGCAGGCCGTTGGGCTACCGGGGTGGGGTGGACGGTAGTGTGATTCCTAGAATCACCCCGCCACCCCCTCGAGTCGTTGGACTGCCTAGTTGGGGTAGAGGTCAGGGTGATTCCCAGAATCACCCTGACACCCAGCTGGGCTATTGGGTCGTTGGGGTGGGGCAGAGCGTGGGGTGATTACCAAAATCACCCCGCCACCCCTATGAGACATTGTACCATCGGGGTGGAGAGGAGGGCGGGGTGATTCCTGGAATAAGCCTGCCACCACCACAAGTCGTTGGGTTGCCGGGGTGGCGTGGAGGGTGGGGTGATTCCCAGAATCACCGCGCCACTACTATGGGTTGTTGGGCCACCGAAGTGGGGTGGAGGGCAGGGTGATTCCCAAAATCACCTTGCCACCCCCACGAGATGCTGAGGTGGGGCTGAGGGCATGGTGATTGCTGGAATCACCCCTCCACCTGTGCTGGCCATTGGTCCGCCGGGGTGGAGTAGAGGGCGTGGTGATTCCTAGAATCACCCCGCCACCCCCGCAAGTTGTTGGGCTGCCAGGGTGTGGCAGAGGGCAGGGTGATTTTAGGAATCACCCCACCACCCCCGCAATTCGTTAGGCCACCGGGGTGGGGCAAAGCGTGAGATGGTTCCTGGAATCACCCCACCACCCCCGCAGGCCGCTGGGCTACTGGGGTGGGGCAGATGGCAGGGTGATCATCAAAATCACCCTGCCACCCCCACGGGTCGTTGGGCCACCGTGGTAGTGTAGAGGGTGAGATGATTTCTAGAATCACCCCACCACCCCCATGGGTTGTTGGGTTGCCGAGGTGGGGTGGAGGGAGGGGTGATTCTCGGAATCACCTTACCACCCCCGCTGTAAGGACCTCGAGCTGCAGACACATTTTGGCAAGGGCACATGATGAGAAAGTGCAGGCGAGCCAAATGGGATAGACAGTGAACAAGTGAAATGCGTCCAAAGTGTTGTGGGGGTCGTTTGATATATAGGCCATGGATGGTCCCGGTGGGCCAACGAGCAGGCAAGGCCAAACGATGGGACACCACACTTGGGTTAGCCGATGGGCGAGCCGACCCATTCAAGGGATGAAACAGGGATGTATGGAGGTCGGCCTAACATGAAGATGCAATGGTTCATGGAGGGGGCGAACCATATATATGGAAAGACTTGGCAATGGAGCTAAGGCATCAAAAAACGCACAAGTTCAGAGCATTCAAGGTAGAGTGAAGGTGAAAGTGCGAACTGGTCTGAAATAAACAAGTGAAGGTGTAGGGCCAAAGAACCTGAGCCGAAATAGAGGAAGGTCATTCGAGGGCGCTGAAGGGCATCCAGGTGAATGATCATTCAAGACATCGTTTGAGCGTGTTAGTGCAGGAGGTCGTTCGAGGGCGTTCATGTAGGAGGTCGTTTGAGGGCATTCGTGCAGGAAGTCATTCGAGGGCATTCATGCAGGAGGTCGTTCGAAGGTGTTGTTTTAGGGCATCATTTGGAGGTTGTTCAGAGGTTGTTCGGAGGTCATGCAGGAGGTCATTTGGGTGACCGTTTGGAGAATTGTTCGAGGGCATGTGAGGGTGTGGTAGGGTGACCACCCGAACAACACAAGTTGGTGAATGGTGGTTAGTACGAAGTCTTGAATGGGTGTGCATGGTGAACAACTCGTTGGTGGAGACTTGGCGAGTTGGGTGTTCGGTGGAGAGCGCCCACCGGTGGCCGAGTTGGGTGTTCGGTGGAGTGCCCGATGAGTTAGACAAGTTGAAAGAAACGTGTTTGGGATAATGTGCGAAGTCAAACGATGAGTTGGGTGAGAGTCGTTCAGGCGACCGTGTGGGCGCACCGAGAAGCTAGCTGAATGTGTTGTGCCGGTGAATGTAAAAATATTCTAAGTGTAAATCTGTGGTTTCCTCAGGATTGTAACTTATACATATATTATTATTATGGGCAGACTCATTATAAGGAGTTTCCCCTCCCAGTTATACTGTTGTGCATTTATGTTAATGCTGATGAATGTTTAACTGTTGTGTTATAATGAATGAAATTACTTGGTAAAAGAGAAAAATAAACTAAGTATAGAAGTAAAGCATAGTTCATGACCGTGAGTATTGGTGAAAAGAAAAGGGTCAGTGGTGCTGCACCTCCTATAGTGCAGTTGGAAGAGTACTGCAAGTGTAGGGGCATGATAGGTGTTATCAGATCTGATGAACGACGAGAAGCTAATCCCACTGCACTAACATGACTAGTGGTATCAAAGTTTATGAACGACGAGAAGCTAATCCCACTGCACTAATGTGAAAGGTGGTATCAAGGGCTGGTGAATTGTGACGAGAAGCTGATCCCACTACACCAACGTTATAGGTGGTATCAGAGGTTGGTGAATTGCGACAAACAGCTGATCCCACTGCACTAACGTGACAGGTGGTATTAGAGGTGATCGGGACAAGGAATCTGAAAGGTGATTTAGATTGACAGTTTATGGTCTATACTAGATCACAAAGAAGGCTGATGGTAGAGATGGCAGAGGAACCTCAGGTTGTGACAGGTGAATCTAGCCACAATGTAGGTGAAGCTTTTCTAAATAGGGTATTGGAATGAATGGAGGAATGGGGTTCTGAATGGACTTCGATGAAGGCTGAGAACATACAGGTTCATGAAGGCTATGAGAAGATGAAAGAAGAATTTGAAGAACTCAAGGACCGATACGAGTATATGGAATGGAAGTATACACAAATGAAAGAAGAGGTCAAGAAGGTTGTTGAAGTAAGAGATCAAGGTTTGGCTAAAATATTGGATTTGCAGCAAGTTCTTAATGAAGCTCGAGATGAGCTTGTGGTGTTGAAGAAGGCTATGAGGCACAACTCAGGTGGAGGAGTGACTCATGTCAAAATCAAAAAGCCGAATTCTTATGATGGTACAAGGAGTGCGAAGACCCTTGGAAACTTTCTATGGGACATGGACCAGTACTTGGAATGCTTGGGATTATTTGATGAGGAAACCAAAGTCAAGGTAGCTGCTCAATTCTTAACGAAGGATGCTAAGATGTGGTGGCGAAGGAGGATGGACCAAATTGCCAATGGCAATGCCGGGGACATAATTTCGTGGGATGAAATGAAGAAGGCTTTGCAAACCCACTTTAGTCCACAGGATGAATCATGGGATGCAACGATGAAAATAAAGTATATGAAGAAAACAATAAGTCTGCAAGCATATCAACTAGAGTTTGCAAGTACAGTTTTGGAACTTCCAGACATGGAGGAAAGGGACAAGGTTTTCAACTTTATCACAGGTCTGAAACCTTAGGTGTGAAATGAAGTGAAAAGACAAAAGATTAAAACACTTGAGGAGGCTTTTATTGTTGTGGATCATTTGGTAGAACACTTTGATGAAGGTTCTGATGAGAAGAAGAAGAAGTATGACAAACCGAAAGAGAAGACTACGAAAGAGGAGACTTCGAGATCGAATGACAAGTCGAAGACGAAGAAACCCTTGAAGTGTTGGATATGTGAGGAACCACATACGGTGAAGAATTATCCTTCTAGACCAAAGGTGGCTACTATGACACAGTCCAATACGAAGAAATAAGAAAATTCCATAGGGATTATGCATATATTGGGAGCTGCATTGGCCATGGAAGTAGTCTGTAGGAGAGATCCTGAGAGGAATAGATTGGAGTATGTTAAAATGAAAGTTGGGAGTGTAAATGTTCTTACTATGGTGGATAGTGTAGCAACTCACAACTTTATGAGTGATGATATTGCGAGAAGGATTGGGCTAAAGTTTGTACCGGTGTAGGCACAAATGAAGACAGTGAATTCTCCTCTAGATTCTATGATTGGTGTAGCTGAAAAGGTGGATGTGACACTAGGTGAATGGATAGGGAAAGTCAATTTCACTGTGGTGCAGATAGATGACTATGAAGTTGTACTGGGTATAGAATTCATGAAGGAATTCGATGCGATGATTGTTCCCCATATGAGGAAACTGTACATTTACGATGGACGAGAGGATGTACCCATTGGTGTACTGACCATGGGAGTAACTAAGGCCGAGCGTAAGCTGACAGCGATGAGTATGGAGGAGAGAAAGAAAGATGAAGAAATCTGTAAGCGTTTGTTTGTTGCAGAGACAAAACTTATGGAGCAGTCACAAGTTATCAAGGCATTGTCAGATAGCATCTTGGATCTATCTAGGAGGTTGGAGGCAGTGGAGGATGACGATGACAAAAAGTACGTGAGGTCGGATGATCAAGTAGAAGATCGGGAGGCATACTTGCAGAGAATGGAAGTGGAGGATCCGGATAGGTGGATTGAGTTGATAAGTGAGGGAGAGCCTTCAAGCTCTACTCCCTCCTCATCATCTTAGATTATAAGGGAGCATGAGGCTCATTATTAGCTGCTCATGGCAGTGAATCTCTAAACACTTTGGGCAGGCATCTAGGGGTGAGATGACACAGGTTGACAAAAAGCATGTAGTGGATAGTCATGAGGATGTATGGGGCATGAGTTCTTGTGGAGGCAATGCATGGCTGGATTAGCTACCCAACTAATCACCGACATGATGGGTACCAGCACATGATTCCTAGTAGAATAGTGGCATATCTATGGCATGAAGCAGGTTGAGTAGTAGACATCTAGACTACCCATATACATAGTTGTGTGGATGATATCTTGGTGACAAGTGGTTGCTAGGATGGAGGATTGTCGAGGACGACAATGAATTCCGATGGAGGAGGATGTAAGGACCTCGAGTTGCAGACACATTTGGGCAAGGGTGCATAGTGAGAAAGTGTGGGTGAGCCAAATGGGATAGAAAGTGAAAGGGTGAAACACGTGCGAAGTGTTGTGGAGGTTGTTTGATATATAGGCCGTGGGCGGTCTCGGCGGGCCGACGGGCAGGCAAGGCCAAATGATGGGACACCACACTTGGGTTGGCCGATGGGCGAGCTGACCTGTTCAAGGGATAAAACAGGGATGTATGGAGGTTGGCCGAACATGAAGATGCAATGGTTCATGGAGGGGGTGAACCATATATATGGAAAGACATGGAAATGGAGCTATGGAATAAAAAAAAACACAAGCTCAGAGCGTTCAAGGTAGAGCAAAGGTGAAAGTGTGAACTGGTCTGAAGTAAATAGGTGAAGGTGCAGGCAGATGAGGGCAGGGCCAAAGCACCTGAGCTGAAATAGAGGAAGGTCATTTGAGGGCACGACAGGGCGTCCGGGCGAACGATCGTTCAAGACATCATTTGAGGGCATTCCTGAAGGAGGTCATTCGAGGGCATTTGTGTAGGAGGTTGTTCAAGGGCGTTCGTGCAGGAAGTCATTCGAGGGCATTTGTGTAGGAGGTTGTTCGAAGGCGTTCGTTCAGGGCATCGTTTGGAGGTCGTTCGAAGGTCATGCAGGAAGTTGTGTAGGAGGTTGTTCGAGTGACCATTCAGAGAGTCATTCAAGGGCATACGAGGACGCGGAAGGGTGCCCACCCGAATGACACAAGTTGGTGAACGGTGGTTCATGCGAAGTCTTGAACGGGGATGCACAGTGAATGAGTCACCAGTGGAGACTTGGCGAGTTGGGCATTCGATGGAGAGTGCCTGCCAGTGGGTGAGTTGGGTGTTTGGTGGAGTGCCCGACGAGTTAGACGAGTTGAATGAAACACGTTTAGGTGAACATGTGGAGCCAAATGATGAGTTGGGCAAGAGTCGTTCAGGCGACTATGTGGGCATGGCGACGAGCTGGCTGAACGTTTTGTGCTAGTGAATGTAAAAATATTCTAAGTGTAAATCTGGGGTTTCCTCAGGATTATAACTTATACATATATTATTATTACGGGCAGACTCATTATAGGGAGTTCCCCCTCCCAGTTATACTGTTGTGCATTTATGTTAATGCTGATGAATGTTTAACCATTGTGTTATAATGAATGAAAGTACTTGGTAAAAGAGAAAAATAAACTTAGTATAGAAGTAAGGCGTAGTTCATGACCGTGAGTATTGGTGAAAAGAAAAGGGTCGGTGGTGCCACACCTCCTATAGTGCGGTTGGAAGAGTATCGACAGTGTAGGGGCGTGACACCCATGGTCTGTTGGGCCATCGGTGTGGGGCGGAGGGTAGGGTGATTCCCAGAATCACCTCGCCACCCCCATAGGCCATTGCGCCACCAGGGTGGGTAGCCCCTGCCCCACTACACCCTCAACCTCTGCCCCACACTGGCTATCAATCCCACGAGTCGGGCATGCCGAGTGGGTGCATTTAACAGACGGGTCAGCGAGAGTTAGCATGGGTGCATGACGGGCAAGCGATGAGCTAGGCGGTTGAATGACAAGTTGAGGGCACATGCGAATGGTGCGACGAGATGACCGAACGAAGGAAACGTGCGACGAAAAGTCATCTTATGAAAATGACTAAGTGTTGGGCGGTGGAAAGTTTATATGTGGGGGCGGTCCCGCACATGGCCACCCACACCATGTGCCAATGTGAAGTTGGGGCAAGTTGGATGAAATGGTGGGTCAGCTACGTGAGTCAACGCCCCGAACGATGGACCAACCGCCATATAAGCAAAGGATTGGAATGGTGGCAAAAATCATTTAAGCAAGTTTCTAAGTGTTCATGTGAGCTAGAGGGTGAGCTAACTTGGAGAGGACTGAAATTAGGAAAGGTGTAGGCAGACTCTTGGACCGAAACACTGAGCCAGGGAAAACACAGAAAAATGGAGCTGTAGGTCGTGTGAAGGTGTGCGAGGGCATCGGGTCGAACGACTGTGCGAGGGTGTGCAAGGGCATCAGGATGAAAAACCGTGCGAGGGTGGGTCGAATGACTAGGCGAGGGCGTCTGAGGGAGTTTGTCTGAATGACCGGGTGAGGTCGTACGAAGGCGTTCGGGCGAGGGCGTACGAGGGCGTTGGGTCAAATGACTAGGCGAGGGCGTTTGAGGGCGTTTTTTTGAACAACCGAGTGAGGTCATGCGAAGGCTTTCGGGTGAGGGTGTGTGAGGGCACCGGGCCGAACAACCGAGCGGGTGAACGTTTGGGTGAAGCCGTTCGAGGACGTTAGGGTGAAGTTGTTCGAAGGCATTCGTGCGAGGGCGTGTGAGGGCACTAGGCAGAACAAGCGAATGGGTGAGGGTGTGCGAGGGCACGGGGCCAAATGAGTGAACGGGCAAGGGTGTGTGAGGGCTAAACAACTTAATGGGCGAGGGCATGTGAGGGTGTCCACCTGAATGGGTTGAGGGCATTCGGCTGAACAACCCAAGGGTGAATGACATGCTGAATAGTACGATGGTGAATAAGGTGCGACGGGTGGAAGTATCCTTCGGCACTCTGAACGGTGGTTCGGGCAGTGCGAACAGTGCAGGCCAACTTGCACGATTTGACAGATATTGTACCAAGGAAACTTGGGGTTTCCTACAAAGACTGTAAAACTAAATATTTTATGAAGTATTGATATTATCGGGCAAACTCATACTTCAGGGAGTTGCCCTTCTCAGTTTATTATCTACTGTGCATATATGTTAAAAGATAAAAATGATGAATGATGTAAGAAAATTTCCGCTGTGCTAATGAAAGTATACTTAGGAAAGTTGAAAAATAAACTAAGTATAGAAAGTAGGCGTAGTCCATGATCACAAGTATTGTTAAAAAGAAAGTGATCAGTGGTGCCGCACCTCCTATAGTGTGGTTGGAAGAGTACTGCTACTGTAGGGGTGTGACAGTTGGTATCAGAGCCCTTATTCAGAGAATCGGATTTGCAGAAAAGCTAAATACTTGGCATTCGTGATAGGTGATTCAGATTTGCAGAAGGGAAGTGTAATACTTCGTGACAGATTTTGTAGGGGTGAAGCATCGTGCTTAGGCCAAGATGAACAACAAGACATGGCAGGTTTTGAAGAATGTCAAGGGAGGCTCTTGCTAACCTCATATAGGTTGAAGCGAATGAAAGAGAAGAACCCACGGATTCGAGATGAACTTGAAGTCTTGGAAAGAAATGTTGAAGTCAAATTTCTTCGACTTGGTTGGGCAATGGAGCAGGCTACAGCTGCAGATTGCAATGACAAAGAAGAGGAAGCCGTGATGTTTGAGGATGTTGTAGGCATGACAACGATGGAGGAAGAACTTGAAATTGATCAAGTTGGACCAGGATCGTGTAGTTTGTAGACATTGGTGGATGATGATATTCACATGGAGGAGCCTCATGATGAAGTAAGCACTTATACTTGTGTTTCAGTTGAGCTTTTGCTAGATGGACCATATGCAGGGAAGAGCAAAATCAGTTTGCCGATGCAATGGAGGATCTTACCATGGATGTCTACAATGAGACCTTGTATGGAGAGGCAAGGACCATTGACTGCTGCAAAGCTTGTTGGGGCTTCTTGTGACCTTATGGCAGAAGGTACAAATGCCCATGATAAGGGAGGAACACAATGATCATTGCAGAGGAATGGGTCATGCTTTATCCATATGGAGAAATTCGCTAAGTGCCCAGCATGACTCATGGAAATATTGGAGAAGGGCACACACTTGAGTATGGTGATTCTTGGGTGGACTTCTCATGGCTGAGACCAAGAGGAAGTCTTGGTGGAACCTTCAGTGGGGGAGCCATGGTGGAAGAGACTCATGTGATGATGATATGGTTTGGGTGACCGAGTTCACTAGACCGGATTGCAGACTTGGATGAGGATGACCAATTGTTGTGATGGGTCTACTTAGTTGGACAACATGGGCAACTTGAGTCATGGACATCGAGTTGGAGACATGGAGCATGGCAGTCTTATGCAGGGACATTATGTAGGAGAACTTGTAGAGGTGTCACTTATGGGCATCCAATGAGGAGTGCCAAGGCAGGGATGTTGTGCAGGTGGATTTGCTGATGTGACATGGAGATGTTTTATCTATGAGCCGATGGGGATGTTGTGCACTCTTGTACAACAAGGCCATGGACTTGGTTAGACTTGTGAGTAGACTATGGAGCATTCCTACTACATGGAGAGCTGAGGCATCTTGCAGAAAACTTTGGGCCGAGACATGTATGCATGCTAGGATGTTGCTTGGAGATGACTCATGGAGATCATGATGACATGAGGTTGTGACTTTTGTGGACTTCATATTATGGTGGACTTAGAGTATCTGATGGATTGAGGAGCTAAGGTTAGGGACTTTGATGCAGGATGGGGTGCATACTTTTGAGTACATGTATGGGTGTGCTTGAGAGAGTGACTTGATGAGATGGATCGATATGAGGCACTTTGGAGTGATGGAGTTACAACGATGATGATGCCTTGGTGGCAACACTTGGGCATGGGTTGAGCCGAGACTCAACCACTTTTGATACATGGGAGATGATTGGTATATGATAATGGGCAACACATAGGAAATGAGACAGGCGTATACTTGTTTCTTTGTTAGACTTGAGGGATGGCACATTATAAATATGATGGAGGTTGCTTCATGGACTTAGATGTGGCACATCAAGAGTTGGGTTTGATGAGAGGATATTTTCATTTTGGGGAGATGGATTTTACACACATAGATGATGATGTTGGGATAGATGAGGCTGATTTCATGCAGCACATTAACACCAAACATCATGGACAACATGTTGCAGATGAGATGGAGTTTAGTTCATGGACTTGGACATGGCTTACTTAGGTGGAGATGGATTCTTGATTGAGTTGATGTTGTGACAAGAGTCTAAGAAATGACTGATGATGGCATGAGGATGTTCATTCTCATGGTTTGAGCATGACAGTTGGACTAGCTACATGACTAGTTTGAATCATGGGTTCCAAAAGTGTACAGAAATGTGTTAGCATTATGTTGGAGTATCATGGCAGCAGTTCACATGATGGCGATACATGATGGGGTCGACACGATATGTTGCAGAAAGCATGTAGCTTGAGTTGGAGGGACCAACCTTCCACAGTGGCAGCAACATGTGGGGATTGCAACAGATGTGGTTGATGATCATGGATTGAGAAGAATTTCAGATTTATGGAGACATAAGCCTCTATGGTTTGTGCGATGGAAGAGCAGAGGCAAGCAGCATGGGCACCTTTGGATGTTGGAGCTAGCAAAACTTTGTGATGTTGTATGATGGTGTTGTCAAGGACGACAACCGTTTAGAGTGGGGGAGTATGTCAAGCCCATGAGTCGGGCATGCCGAGCGGACACCTTTAACCGATGGGTCGGCAAGAGTCGGCATGGGTGCATGATGGGCAAGCGATGACCTGGGCGGTTGAACGAAAAGTTGAGGGTGCACGCGAATGATGTGACGAGATGACTGAACGAAGGAAACATGCGATGCAAAGTCATCTTTTGAAAATGACTAAGTGTTGGGTGGTGGAAATTTTATATGTGGGGGCGGTCCCGCACATGGGAACCCACGCCATGGACCAATGCAAAGTTGGGGCGAGTTAGACAAAACAGTGTGTCGACTGGGTGAGGCGATGCCCCGAACGATGGACCAGCTACCATATAAGTAAAGCATTGGAATGGTGGCAAAAATCATTCAAGCAAGTTTCCAAGTGTTCATGTGAGTTGGAGGGCAAGCTAACTTGGAGAGGATTGAAATTAGGTAAGGTGTAGGCAGACTCTTGGACCGAAACACTGAGCCAGGGAAAACGTAGAAAACAAAACCACAGGTTGTGCAAAGGTGTGCGAGGGCATCAGGTCAAACGACCGTGTGAGGGCGCGCGAGGGCGAATGACTGTGCAAGGGCGTCGGGTCGAACGACCAAGCGAGGGAGTTTGAGGGCATTTTTATGAAAGATCAGGCGAGGTCATGCGAAGGCATTCGGGTAAGGGCATATGAGGGCACCAAGCTGAATGACTAAATGGGTGAACGTTCAGGTGAAGTCGTTCGAGGACGTTCAGGCGAAGTCATTCGAAGGCGTTCGAGCGAGGCCATGCAAGGGCGCTGGGCTGAACGAGTGAACAGTCGAGGGCATGCGAGGGCATCGGGCCGAATGAGTGAATGGGCGAGGGTGTACGAGGGTGCTAGGCTGAACGACTGAATGGGCAAGGGCGTGCAAGGGCGTCCACCTGAACGAGTTGAGGGAATTTGGCTGAACAACCCGAGGGTGAACGACATGCTAAACAGTGCGACGGTGAATGAGGTGCGACGGGCGGAAGTATCCTTGGGCACTTCGAACGGTGGTTCGGGCAGTGCGAACGGTGCAGGCTGACTTGCACGATTTGATAGATATTGTACCAAGGAAACTTGGGGTTTCTTGCAAAGACTATAAAACTGGATATTTTATGAAGTATTGATATTATTGGGTAGACTCATACTTTAGGGAGTTTCCCTTCCCTGTTTATTATCTGTTGTGGATATATGTTAAAGATAATAATGATGAATGATGTAAGAAAATTTCCACTGTGCTAATGAAAGTATACTTAGGAAAGTTGAAAAATAAACTAAGTATAAAAAGTAGGTGTAGTCCATGATAACAAGTATTGTTAAAAACAAAGTGGTGGGTGGTGCCGCACGTCCTATAGTGTAGTTGGAAGAGTACCTCTAGTGTATGGGCGTGACACTGGTGGCCCAACGGCTTACGGGGGTGGAGGGGTGATTCCCGGAATCACCATGCCACTCCCGCGAGCCATTGGGCTGCCGGTGTCACGCCCCTACACTGGCAGTGCTCTTCCAACCGCACTATAGTGAGGTGTGGCACCACCGACCCTTTTCTTTTCACCAATACTCATGTTCATGGACTATGCCTAACATTCGTACTTAGTTTATTTCTTCATTACCAAGTATTAAGTTATCCTTTATACACGATCAAAACCATGAACATTCATCATAATAGCATTAACATGTACAAATGCACAACAATATAAAGGGAGGGGAAACTCCCTGATGTGAGTCTACCCGTATATCAATATATATATATATATATCTTCAACTTTCAAAGTACAAGTTAAATCTTGGAGGAAACCCCAAATTTACACTTAGCCAAATTTTACATTCATCGGAAAACTCAATTGCCCAACTTGTTGGCACCTCTGGACGGTCACCGCATGTTCTACCCAACTCTCTGTTTACTCTCGAACGCATTCATTCAACTCACTGAACGAACTGTGTCATTTGCCCAACTCGAGCACGCTCCCTGTGTCCATGTCGCCTAACTTGAGTGCCCTCTGCATGCCTCGTCGCACCTTCGTCAACCAAAACTCGGCACTTCGTTTCATCCAACCGGTTGGTAGGCACACCTCCATGTCACCTCGCACGAACCACTCACCCGAACTAGGTGTGCCTTCTATTGGTCGCCCATTGACATAGTCACACCTTCGTTTAGCGGGTGTACACGTCGTGCAGCCCTGCCCGAACTCGTTCAACCACCCGGCACATTTCACCTGGCCACCCAACATTCACCCAGCGCCCAACCTAGGTCGCTCTCCATTCACGTTCGCTTTCACTCGGTTATCCTTTGCTCTACCTGTCGTGCAGGCACATCGGCACTGTCCAACTGTAGAACCCTCACACTTCTTGTTCGACTTGCGAGTTTGTTGATTGAATCTACCTCCACCTCAACTCGCCTCTGCCCATATATAAGGTCGCCCGCTCATTGTATGGTCACCCAACCGACCTGCCAATCCATCGCACAACCATCGACCTTTTCGCTTGTTTACACTTTTGGCCCACACGCTATAACATGTGGCAGCCCCACCAATGCATCGACCAGTCCCTACGACCACCAAACCATTGTGACTCTCGCCCATTGCTCAAGTCGGCTCATGGGCTAGAGCATTCGCTCGCCCACTATAAGTCTGCGGCATTTGGATTTCTCCACGCTCGCCCATCTCATCTACAACTCACTCACTCGTCATGCCTTTGCCAACCGCAACTCATCCTTCGTCGTTCAGCTCACCCGACGGGTTGCCCGTGTCGCCCGTCCGTTGTGACAACTGCAGGGCATTACATCCTCCCCCACCAGAAGTCATTACCGTCCTCGAAAATCCAGCCATCCACTGTAGCTACCATAAAACGTCTCATAATCCATCAAAACAGTCATCTCCCTGATCCATGATATCAACCAGTCCATACATTGCAAATATCCCTATAACATATATAGTACGACAGTCTCCACCATGTGTCGTCCCATCATGTGAACTGTTGCCATGATACTCCAACATAATGCTAACACATCTCTATACATTGACGTCCCTCATGACTCGAACTAGTCGAGTGATCAGTCCAATTGTCACACTCAAATCATAAGAATGCACATCCTTATGCCATCACCAGTCTTTTCTTAGACCTCTGTCACAATCTCGAACTCATCAAGAATTTTCCCTAAACCCATGCTCAGGTCCATGGAATCTCCATCACATCTGCAACATGTCCATCCAGTCCATGTTCTTGTTGTACAAAAGTGCACAGCACCTCCATCGACTCATAAGTACAACATCTCCATGTCACACCAGCAAATCCACCTACACAACATCTTTGCCTTAGCACTCCTCATTGGATGCCCACAAGTGACACCTCTAGAAGTGCTTCTGCATAATGTCCCTGGATAAGACTGCCATGCTCCATGTCTCCAACCTGATGTCCATGACACAAGTTTCCCATGTTGTCCAGCTAGGTAGACCCATCACAACAATCAGTCATTCACATCCAAGTCTGCAAATTTGTCATCATAAAGAAGCCTCCTCTAAGGCCCCTTGCCAAGGTGGTGCAACCCCTTCCAACCAAGGTCCCTGCACTAACCCATCTCCAAGGTTTTCTATCGAGAAAGGAGGGCCAGGAAGTTTCCTCCCTAACTCTCATCCACCCATGTATCAGATTGGTACTGTGTCCTCAACTATCTGTGCACAGCCTCAACCTCCTCACATGTATACCCAAGCTTGTCAAGCTTGTATTTCGTTAACTGAAAGTCATATATGCCCATATCATACCTGCAAAATTCCACTATGCCAGCCGGATCTCTACCTGCATAATCCTCTCCAACCACTGCCTCTAAAGAAGTACTCAAACTCCCTTCATCTGCAACTCCATTCTGAAGATCTTCAGTAGAAGATGTCTCTGCCAAGTGCTTCAGGATTCGTGAGATTGATCTCCCACTTCCTTCCTTCTTCCTCGCTCTTGCAATGAAGTCAATCAAATTCTCTTCCTTCGTTGTTTGAGTCATACTCCCAAGTCCTCTTTGCTCCACATCCTCATGCTTCACATTTGGATCTTTGGGATACAAAGTCATAGAAGAAATCCTTGGTCTATACCCCAAGAAACTCCTTCTATTCATCAAAACCAACATAGTTCTCCCTTCAGCTGTGATCAAGAGAATGTCCCGGTCCACAATTGGTATGGCTTGTGCAAGATTCATGAAATATTTCCCCAGCACCATAGAATGATCATCCATGTCCACGATCCTCAAGTCCAACTTTCCGAACCAGGAGCCCACTCTCACCTGAGTGTTCTCCATCACACCAGTAACAGATTTCATGGTAGAGTTGACTGCTTTGAAAGCACTCCACTCTTTCCCCATCTTAGCTTTCTTCCCAAAAGACTTTGTTGCTTTCCTGCTTAAGAAGCTATGAGTAGCTCCCATATTCACCAAAGCTACAAATCTCTTGCCCTTCACGATTATCTGCACAAAACTCAGCTTCAAGGCATTACCTCCTTCTGTCGGCTTTATCTTGTGTCTTACATTAGCAACCTTCCTCAAGAATTTGGCCTCAGAAGTGTCCATTCACTTATGTTCCAATTCGGCATCTCTCTTAAGGTACTTCACTTCCTTCATTATCTATGCAACTAAATCCTAGCTCAGCTTGACTTCCCTCAAGCTTGTCCTCCATTGCATTGTGCTCAAGTGCACCAACCAAGTGCCCATTGACTACTTCCATTGAACTAAGCTTTCGAACATCTGCCTAATTGTTTCGGTAGTAGTCCCCTAGTATGTCAATGTAGTCGAGCTCATCCTGCTCAATTACAACGACCTTCTTAACAAGAGAGTCCTTCTTCATCTCATCCTCAAGCTGCTTGACTTTGATTTCCACCATGGCACTTTTCTTCCTTAGTCGACTTCTCTCATTCAAGAGTTCTTGAAGACTAAGGCCATTCTACTGGATCTCCTCATTAAGTTCCTGGAGTTCACCATCTTCCATCGTACTCCCGTATTGGTTCTTGAGTTCTTCAAGTTCCTCCTTTATCTTCGAACAACCTTTCCGAATCTTCATATTCTCGACCTTCATCAAAGCCCATTCATAACTCCAACTACTCATCTGTTCTAACACTTTGTACCAGAAAGCTTCACCTGCATCATGTCTAGATTCACCTGCCATAGGTCCTTCCACCATCTTTACTATCCACTTTCCTTGCAAACCTAAATCACCCTTCAGATTTTTTTCACCATTCACTAAGTCTCCTGCAAAACCTGAATCATCTCTGATACCACCTGTCACCTGTAAAACTTGAACTCCCTATCAAGTCTTTGGCCTTCCCGTAGAATCAGCTCCTTGATTCGGTTCACCAGCTTTGATTCCCAAAACCACCCCACCACCACCTCGGGCTGTTGGGCCACCTGGGTGGGGCAGAGGGCAAGGTGATTCCCAGAATCACCTCGTGACCATTGTGGGCTATTGGGCCACCGATGTCATGCCCGTACACTGGCGATAATCTTCCAACCACTCTATAGCAAGGTGCAGCACCACCGAACACTTTCTTTTCACCAATACTTATGTTCATGGACTATGCCTAACATTCGTACTTAGTTTATTTTTCATTACCAAGTATTATCTTTATCCTTTATACAAATGAAAACCCATACATATTCATCATAAACAACATTATACAAGTAGAAATGCACAACAGTATAAAGGGAGGGGCAACTCCCTGCAATATGAGTCTGCCCGAATCAATATATATAATTTTCACTTTTACAAAGTACAAGTTAAATCTTGGGAAACCCCAAATTTACACTTAGCCAAATTTCCAACTTCATCGTGTCGTTTGCCCAACTCAGGCGAGCTTATCGTTACCATGTCACCTCACCCAGGCGCCCTCCGCATGAGTCACACCTCCGTTTCACCAAACCAGCACTTCATCGTTTCGTCGTGCACGGCGCGCCCTACTCGGGTCACCCATCCACACATTCAACCACCACATCGTTTTGTCGTCCATAGCGCGCCCTACCCGGGTCGCCTGTATGCACATTCAACCGACTCTACGTTTCATCATGCATGGCGTGCCCTACCCCGGTCACCTGTCCGCACGTTCAACCGACTTTGTATGATGTTTGTCCGACGCCCTCCGTGGGTCACCCGGTCTGCCCACCGTGTGCGCTCACCCAGCGACGGCACCTCCATTCAGTCGACACCCTATGCGAGTCGCCCAGCCTGCCTTCATGCACGCTCACCCTGCCAACCAACCGCGCTGCCTACCTATTAAACCCTGGCTCATACGCCTAAACTGCTTCCACCTATAGCTCTACGCCTAGCTCGCACTTCCTCCTTGCTTGATCGAATGATGTCCAAGTCCTCCAACTTGTCCACTATATATACACCCAAATGCTCCATGTTTGAACGCCCAACTGACTTGCCATTCTCCTCACAACCATCGACCTATTCACCATTTACACCATCGGCCCGCCCAACTCACCATTCGACCACCCCATTATGCACCCACTCGCCCGTCGGCCTGCCCATCGTTTGGGGCACCTCAGGACTGCCCACACGATATATGTAAACTACCATGAAAACTCCATCGCACTTTTCTCCAAATGCTTCACACGGCCTATGGTTTTCCTTATGCATCCTCCGCACTTCGTCTCCCCAGCTCATTGCTCATCCGGTGAGGCGCTCGTCTGTCACATAGACCTCAGGGCATTACATCCTCCCCCACCTAAAATCATTGTCGTCCTCAACAATATCTCATCCTAGTAACCATCTGTCACCAAGATAACAACCATATCCTTGATCCGTGATATCAACCAGTCCATACATCACAAACATCCCTGCAACATATGAAAAAAATACCGTCTCCACCATGTGTCATCCCATCGTGAACTGTCGTCAAGATACTCCAACATAATGCTGACACATCTCTGCACACTATCGACCCCCATGACTTGAACTAGTCGGGTGATCAGTCCAACTGTCATGCTCAAATCATAAGAATGCACATCCTTATGCCTTCACCAGTCTTTTCTCAGACTCTGCCACATCTCGAACTCATCAAGAATCTGCTCCAACCCCATGCTCAGGTCCATGGAAACTCCATCCCATCTGCAACATGTCATGATGTTAATGCCAAACCATTCCTGCACCATCTATCTGTCATACCTGCTCAACCTGTTTAAAGGACTCATTGCCATGAGCAGCTAACAATGAGCCCCATCTTCTAAGTCATCTAAGAAGATGTGGAGGGAGTAGAGCCTGAAGGCTCTCCCTCACTAATCAGCTCAATCCACCTGTCTAGATCTTCTATCTCCATCCTCTGTAGATATGCAACCCGATCCTCCTCCTGGACATTCGACCTCACATAAACATCGTCATCATCATCATCCTCAACATCCTCTAGCCTCCTAAAAAAATCCAAGATACTATCGGATAGTGTCCTGATAACCTGTGACTGCTCTATAAGCTTTCCCTCAGTAGTAGACAATCGCTTACACATTTCATTCATATGCTTCTCGTCCTCCATCTGCATCACTACCAACTTACACTTGGGTCTTGTCACACCAATGGTTGGAACACCAATGGGTACATCTTCCCTTCCATCGTAAATGTACAGCTTCTTCAAATGTGGAACAATCATCGCATCATATTGTTTCAAAAACTCCATTCCCAGCACAGCTTCATAGTCATCAATCTACACTATAGTGAAGTCAACTTTCCCGGTCCACTCACCTAGTGTTGCATCCACCTTTTCAGCCACACCAATCACGAATCAGGAGGAGAATTCACTGTCTTCATTTGTGCCTTCACTGGTACAAACTTCAGCCCAATCCTTCTCGCAACATCTTCACTCATGAAGTTGTGAGTAGCCCCACTATCCACCATAGTGAGTACATCCACACTCCCAACCTTCATCCGAACATACTCCAAGCTGTTCCTTTCTGGATCTCTTCATGAGACCGCTTCCGTAGTAGCTGCAGCTCCAAGTATCTACATCACCCCCACAGAAGTTTCTTCTTTCTTTGTATTAGACTGTGCCACCATAGCCACTTTCGGTCTTGAAGGACAATTCTTCACCATATGTGGTTCCGCACATATCCAACACTTCAATGGTTTCTTCGTCTTTGACTTGTCATTCAATTTCAAAGCATCATCTTTCTTCTCTTTCGGCTTATCGAACTTCTTCTTTTTCTCATCAGAAGTTTCGTCATAATGCTCCACCAAACGATCCACAGCAACAAAAGCCTCCTCAAGTGTCTTAATCTTCTACCTCTTCACTTCATTGCATGCCCAAGGTTTCAGCCCAATAATAAAGTTGAACACCTTGTCCCTTTCCACCATGTCTGGAAGTTCCAGAACTGCACTTGCAAACTCTCGCTGATATGTCTGCAGACTTCCCATTTGCTTGATATACTTTATCTTCATCCTTGCTTCCCATGTTTCATCTTGAGGACTGAAGTGGGTCTGCAAAGCCTTCTTCATGTCATCCCATGAAGTTATGTCATCAGCACCACCATTGGTAATCTGATCCATCCTCCTTCGCCACCACATCTTAGCATCCTTCGTCAGGAATTGAGCAGCCACTTTCACCTTAGTCTCCTCATCTGGTAAACCCAAGCGTTCCAAGTATTGCTCCATATCCCATAGAAAGTTACCAAGAGTCTTCACACTTCTTGTACCATCATAAGATTCTGGTTCCTTGACTTTCACATGAGACACTCCTCCACCTGAGTTATGTCTCACGACCTTCTTCAACACCATGATCTCATCCTTTGCTTCGTCAAGAGATTTCTGCAAGTTCAAGATTTCTGCCAAACCTTGGTCTCTTGCCTTCCCAATCTCCTTGACTTCCTCTTCAAGTTGTGTATACTTAAAATCAGTATACTCATATCGGTCTCAGAGTTCATCGAATTCCTCTCTCATCTTCACATTGCCTTCTTGATCTTTAATGACCCCAGCCACTCTCGAAGTCCAGAAAGAATCCAATTCTTCCATCCTTTCCAATATCCTGTTTATGAAAGCCTCAGTTGCATTGTGGCTAGATTCACCCGTCACAACATGAGATTCACCTGCCATCTCTGCCATCAGCTTCCTTCTTTGTGATCTAGTATAGACCATCCACCATTCACTAGGTTCCCTGCAAACTGAATCAACTCTTGATCAATGATCAGCTTCTTTCACCTGCACTTCCTGAATCAGCTTTACAAAATCCCCTTTTGCACTTCACCAAGTTTCCTGCAAAACTTGGACCAGCTCTGATACCACCTGTCACACCCCTACGTTGGTGGTAATCTTCCAACCGCTCTATAGCGAGGTGTGGCACCACTGAACACTCTATTTTCACCAATACTTATGTTCATGGACTATGCCTAACATTCGTACTTAGTTTATTTTTCGTTACCAAGTATTACCTTTATCCTTTATATAGATGAAAACCCATACATATTCATCATAAACAACATTATACAAGTAGAAATGCACAATAGTATAAAGGGAGGGGCACACATTCAATTGACTCTATGTTTCGTCGTGCACGGTGCACCCTACCCGGGTCGCCCGTCTGCACGTTCAACCGACTCTACGTTTCGTCATGCACGGCATGCCCTACCCGAGTCGCCCGTCCGCACGTTCAACCGACTTTGCACGATGTTTTCCCGACGCCCTCCACGAGTCACCCGTCTGGTCTGCCCACCATGTGCGCTCACCTAGCGACGGCACCTCTGTTCAGCCGACGCCCAATGCGGGTCACCCGGCCTGCCTTCATACATGCTCGCCCTGCCAACCAACCGCGCTGCCCGCCCGTTTCAACCCTAGCTCATACGCCTGAACTGTGTCCACCTGCAGCTCTACGCCGAGCTCATACTTCCTCCTTGGTTGATCGAATGATGCTTGATCGAATGATGTCCAAGTCCTCCAACTCGTCCACTATATATATACCCAAACGCTCCATGTTTGAATGCCCAGCTGATCTGCCATTCTCTTCACAACCGTCAGCCTGTTCACTATTTACACAGTCAGCTCGCCCAACTCGCTATTCGGCCACCCCATCGTGCACCCACTCGCCCATCGGCCTGCCCATCGTACGGGGCACCTTGGGACTACCCACATGATATATGTAAACCACCATGAAAACTCCATCGCACTTTTCTCGAAATGCTTCGCACGTCATATGGTTTGCCTTGTGTGTCCTCCACACTTCATCTCCCCGAATTGTCACTCATCTGGTGAGGCGCTCGTCCGTCGCAAGGAGCTCAGGGGCATTACAGCCAAGGTGGGGCAGAGGTTATGTGCAACCCTCCACCCCACCCCGATGGCCCAACAGCCTACGGTGGTTGAGAGGTGATTCCGAGAATCACCCTACAACCCTCGCGAGCCGTTAAGCCTACGAGGTGGGGTGGAGGGCCGGATGATTCCCAGAATCACCCCATACCCACGCAAGCTGTTGGACAGCCGGGGTGGGGCGGAGGGTGAGGTGATTCCTGGAATCACCCAGCAACTGTAGTGGTCTATTGGGCCGCCGGGGTGGGGCGGAGGAAGGGGTGATTCTCGGAATCACCTTGCCACCCATGCAGGTCGTTGGGCCATCGAGGTGAGGTTGAGGGTGGGGTGATTCTCATAATCATACCGCCACCCCCATGAACCATTGGGTTGCTGGGGTGGGGCAGAGGGTGAGGTGATTCTTGGAATCACCCCGCCACCCCACAGGCCGTTGGGCCTCCGAGGTGGTCAACATGGCCCTCTCAATCATAGGAAGGGGAAGGTAAACTAGCATGGTACCATTTATGCCCATATAGGTTATAGGTAATCCCAGTAGGAATAGGTATGTCCCCTACCCAATACACCTACACCACCTACTACAACCTTACCCAACTACTTATTGTCATCACTATAAGCAACCTTTACTTATTTATTCCAGGCCACTAGCTAGATGGGATGGGTCAACATGGAGGCAGGTGTGTACGAAACGAACTGACCAGTGAAACTAAACGCAAGCAACGTCAACTAGCAGCTACACCCCACCACCCCCTCAGGTCGTTGGGCCGCCAGGGTTGGGCGGAGGGTCGGGTGATTCTCAGAATAACCCCACCAACCCCTTAGGTTGTTTGGTTGTTGGGGTGGGGCAGAGGGCGAGGTGATTCCCAAAATCACCCAGCCACACCCACAAGCCATTTGGGAGTTGGGGTGGGGAGGCGGGCAGGGTGATTCACAGAATCACCTAGCCAAGCCCATAGGCCATTTGGCCACTGGTGTAAGGACCTGCGGTCCGGGTCACCTTCACCGTGCGAAGGACGGGTGAGGAGCTCGTGTGAAATGCGAAGTGAAATAACCAAAGATGAGTTCATAAGGCGTTGGGTGAGCGTTGAGGGGGCGGTCTCACGAGTTGGGCGGGACGACCCAGCTCATGGGTGAGAGTTCACATTATGAATGAGTCGGCTGGGCGTTTGGTGTGGGTCGGTCAAGTGACACAACCCGCCACCCACCCGTATATATTGGTGGAGCGTTTGTGGAGATGAGCCATCATCATTTGATCAACACGAGTTCGATCAGAGGAGTTCTATGGTGCATGGATGAGCCCGCACGACGGGCAGAACTCGGGTGAAAAACTCATGCAGGAAAGTTGGGTGAGAAACTCGTGTAGGAAACTCATGCAGAAAACTCAGGCAAGGTCATTCAGGTAGAACTCAGGTGAGGTCATTCAAGCAGAACTCGGGCAAGGTCATTCAGGAGGAAAACTCACGCAAGGTCATTCGGGCAGAAAACTTGGGTGAGGTCATTCGGGCAAATCGAGTGAGGTCGTTGGGTGACCCAAGTGAAGTTGTTCGGGCGACCCGGGTGAGGTTGTCAAGCGACTCGGGTGAAGTCATTCGGGCAAGCCGGGTGAGGTCGTTGGGCGACTCCGGTGAAGTCGTTCGGGCGAGCTGGGTGAAGTCATGTGGTGACCTAGGTGAAGTCATGTGGCAACTCGAGTGAAGTTGTTTGGGTGAACAAGTTCAGGTGAAGGCGTTTAGGCGGACTCGAGTGAGTCGTGCAAAGGCGACTTGGGTGAGTCATGCGAAGGTGACTCGGGTGAGTCGTGCGAAGGAGTGGGTGGACATGTGGATGGGAGGCCGGGCGAGGGCACGCCATGCATGCTGAAACGAAGGTTGGAACTGAAGGTCGTGAATGAGAGTCAGGCAGGCGGGACTGCATGTGGTCCACTGAATAGAGGTCAGGCAGGTGGAACTGCATGTGGTCCACTGAACAGAGGTCAGGCAGGATAGCATGATTTGGGCATTTGCTGAACAAACGGAGAGCGTGTCCGGTGAAGACATGCGATAAGGTGAACGAAGGGTTGGTGAGTCATGCGACGGCCGTGCAGAGGTGCGGACGAGCTGGGCAATCGAGTTTGCTGAAAGTTGGAAATTTGGCTAAGTGTAAATTTGGGGTTTCCCAAGATTTAGCTTATACTTTGTAAAAGTGGAAAATTATATTGATATCCAGCAGACTCATATTGTAGGGAGTTGCCCCTCCCTTTATACTGTTGTGAAATTGTATATGTGTTAATTGCTGTTGATGATGAATATGTATGGGTTTTAATCTATATAAAGGATAAAGATAATAATTGGTAATGAAAAATAAACTAAGTATGAATGGTTAGGCGTAGTCCATGAACATAATTATTGGTGAAAAGAAAGTGTTTGGTCGTGCGCACCTCGCTATAGTGCGCTTGGAAGATTACCGCTAGTGTAGGGGCGTGACAGGCGGTATCAGATCTGGTGAAGTGCAAAGGGGATTTATGGAAGAAGCTAATCCCACTGTCACTTCGTGACAGGTGGTGTTAGAGCTGGTCCAAGTTTTGCAGGAAACTTGGTGAACTGAATCAAGGAGCTGATTCTACGAAGACCGAAGACTTGAAAGAAAGTTCAGTTTTTGCAAGTGACGGGTGGAATATCAAGGTGATTCAGGTGAATGGTGAAATAGGTTTAGCAGAGGCGAAGCTTAATGCTTAGGCCAAGTTGAACGACAAGGCATGGAAGGTCTGGAAGAATGCAAAGGGAAGCTCTTGCTAACCTTATACAGGTTGAAGCAGATGAAAGAAGAGAACCCCCAGATTCGAGATAAACTTGAAGTATTGGAAAAGAATGTTGAAGACGAACTTCTTCAACTTGGTTGGAAAATGGAGCAGGATGAAGTTGCAGATTGTGCTAACAAGGAAGAGGAAGCCGTGATGATTCAAGATGTTGCAGATGTGACAGCGATTGAGGATGTACTTGAGATTGATCAAGTTGGACCAGGATCATGCAGTTTGTAGACATGGGTGGATGAGGATACTCATTTGGAGGAACCTCATGATGAAGTAAGTGTTGATACTTGTGTTTCATTTGAGCTTTTTGGAGATGAACCATATGCAGGGAAGGACAAAGTCAGTTTGCTGATGCAAGGGAGTATCTTACCATGGATGTCTACGATGAGACCTTGTATGGAAAACCAAGGATTGTTGACTGTTGCAAGACTTGTTGGGGTTGTTTGTGACCTTATGATAGAAGGTACAAAGGCCCATGATAAGGGAGGAACATGATGATCATTGCGGAGGAATAGGTCATGCTTTAGCCACATGGAGAATTGGCTAAGTGCCCGGAATGACTCATGGACAGATTGGAGAAGGACACACACTTGAGTTTGATGATACTTGGGTGGACTTCTCATGGCCGAGACCAAGAGCAAGTCTTAGTGGAACCTTTAGTGGGGGAGCTATGATGGAAGGGACTCGTGATGATGATATGATTGGGTGACCGAGTTCACTAGACCAAAGATTGTAGACTTGGATGGGGATGACTGATTATTGTGATGGGTCTACTGGGTTGGACTACATGGGCAACTTGAGTCATGGACATCAGGTTGGAGATATGGAGCATGGCAGTCTTATGTAGGGACATTATGTAGGAGCACTTATAGAGGTGTCATTTATGGGCATCTAATGAGGAGTGCCAAGGCAGGGATGTTGTGCAGGAGGATTTGCTAGTGTGACATGGAGATGTTTTACTTATGAGCCGAAGGAGAGGTTGTGCACTCTTGTACAACAAGGCCATGCACTTGGATGGAGTTGTGAGCAGACTATGGAGCATTCCTACTACATGGAGAGCTGAGGCATCTTGCAGAAACATTTGGGTTGAGACTTGTATGCTTGCTGAGTGTTGGTTGGAGATGATTCATGGAGCTCACGATGACATGAGGTTGTGACTTTCAGGGAGACTTCATATATGGTGGACTTGGAGGATCTGATGCATTGAGTAGCTGAGGTCAGAGACTTTTATGTAGAATGGGATGCATACTTTCGAGTACATGTATGGGTGTGGCTTGGAAGAGTGACTTGATGAGGAGGATCGACATGAGACACTTTGGAGTGATGGAGTTACAACAATGATGATGCCTTGGTGGAAACACTTGGGCATGGGTTGAGCCGAGACTTAACCGCTTTTGACACATGGGAGCTAATTGATCTATGATCATGGGCAGCACATGGAGAGATGAGACAGGTGTATACTTGTTTCTATTGTAGAATTGAGGGATGGCACATACAGATATGATGGAGGTTGCTTCATGGACCTAGATGTGGCACATCGAGAGTCGGGCTTGATGAGAGGATCTCTTCACTTTGAGGAGATGGATATTTTGCAGATGGATGATAATGTTGGGATAGATGCGGCTGATTTCATGCAGCACATTGACACCAAACATCATGGACAACATGTTGCAGATGAGATGGAGAGTACTTCATGGACCTGAGCATGGCTTACTTATATGGGGATGGATTCTTGATCGAGTTGAGGATGTGACAGGATGTTCTGAGAAACGATTGATGATGGCATGAGGATGTGCATTCTCATGGATTGAGCGTGACGGTTGGATTAGCTACCCATCTAGTTCAGGACATGGGGTCTAGTAGTGTGCATAGATGTGTTAGCATTATGTTGGAGTATCATGACAACAGTTCACATGAGGACAACACATGATGAGGTTGACATGATGTTGTAGTGGGCATGTAGCTTGAGATGGAGGGGCCAGCCTTCCATGATGGAGAGCAGCATGTGGAGATTGCGACAAGATGGTTGATGATCATGGATTGATATGACTTTCCCATGTATGACATATCGATAGGGTGTATGCCTTGGTATGGATATATTAATGATAGATGGTTGCCGGGATGAGATATTGTCGAGGACGACAATGACTTCAGGTGGGGGAGTATGTAAGGACCTGCGGTCTGGGTCACCTTCACCGTGCGAAGGATGGGTGAGGAGCGAGTGCGAAATGCAAAGTGAAATAACCGGAGACGATTTTATAAGGCATTGGGAAAGTGTTGAGGGGGCGGTCCCATGAGTTGGGCAGGCCGACCCACCTCATGGGCGAGAGTTCACATTTTGAATGAGTCGGCTAGGCGTTTGGCATGGGTCGGCTGGGTGACACAACCTGCCACCTGGCCATATATATTGGTGGAGCATTTGTGGAGATGAGCCATCATCATTCAATCAACATGAGTTCGATCAGAGGAGTTCTACGGTGCGTGGATGAGCCTGCACGATGGTTAGAACTCGGGTGAAAAACTCATGTATGAAAGTTGGGTGAGAAACTCAGGTGAGAAGCTTGTGCAAGAAACTCATGCAGAAAACTCGGGTGAGGTTTTTCAGGCAAAACTTGGGCGAGGTCATTGTTATAGACATTTTTGGGCACTGCAACCCCAATCATATATGTCCATAAACCAAGGGCTCCTAAGTCCCTAAAAGTGTTGTTCCAACCCATAAAAGAACAAGGTCAACTGATTACATCATCTCCCAGAAGTTCTCCATGAAAAACTACTCAGAACTGGTCAAAACTGGGCCATCTCACCTGCTCCATGGTCAAAATGTGCTGCATCCCACCTAATTGCACACGGGAGGTGCGATGCATACTGAAAAGCCCTTCTATGGGGTGCGATGGGTGAGAGTGGACAAATGGCAGAGTCAATTTGCGAGGTGGAGGATCATGGAATCTTCCAGAAACTTCTCCTGTGACACTTGCCTCTCTGCATTCGCCCAGGGATGAGTAAGAGATCATCAATCTCCAAGTGGAATCAAGAACTATCAAAGAGAGGACACTAATCAAATTTCAGAAGCTGACTCACCCCCCTTGCAAACATCTATATATGGATCCCTCATCCCAGAGATCCAGAGGCTGGAATTTTGTATCTTGTAAGGAAGTGTTGCTGGTTTCTTGGTGTAACATCATAGTGTTGGGTGATCTAAGCTTTTCATGAGGTGAAGAAGGGCTTTCTTGCTGAGAGGATGACACTGGGTCAGAACAATTGGTTGTAATCCTCTTTGCTATTCTTGATATTAATAAATCTATTCAAGTTTTCCTCCACATTCTTGCATGACTAATGATATATGCATTTGTGTGGTCAATATATATCTGGTCCTATATTGTTTATGATAGTAGATCTCTGTTCTTGGATAGTGTTATGCTGCTTTGATTCCATAGGTGCTCTTTGAAGCTAGGTAGACGAGGAAGCGAGTGGCAAAGATCTATCAGAAGGGAGAGGAATCAAGCAAGGAACCAAGCGCAAGACAGAGGTTGGTCTCCTTTGTTCCCCTCTTATCTACTTCTCATAAAGGAAAACAAAAGTAGTTTTAGTTTGTTTGTTTCTAAGATAGCTACCAGTCTTAGTGGGACTAGCAGCTCTGCATAGACACTAGATTTCCCGATAACAAAATGGCGACTCCACTGGGGAGTGAATAGATTGTTTGTTTGTCTATATTTGTTTGCTTTATAAACTTACAGACGGAGCCTGAAGTCAAGCCAGCTAGCCTTCGAACTGCATTTGCTATGCAAGTGCAAAGTAGATCAATGCTGCTTCAGTCTATCTCTAGGTTTTGTTTATGAACTGAACAATCGATTTACAAACTCTCTAATTGCCCTTGTGGTGGCTCTAGTAACCTCCTTAGATCTACCCCTGTGATTTGTTTACTGATTACCACTTGCTCAGCCTAAATCCCTGAACTGTGCTGCAAACTGTGATCAAGAACTGGATCAAAAGTCTCGCACTGTACCATCACACCCTCTCTTCAAGGATATCAGTATGCATCACACTTCCCGTGTGCTGTAGGTGGGATGCATACTGGAATCCCTGTGTAACAGGTGCGCTGATCAGAAAAGGCTAATTTTGCCTCCAGACTTTGGTTTTTCTTCACTCTTTTCAGCTCTATTAAGGAGTTTTGCTGTTTGTAGTCAGTATACCTCTGTTGGAAACCCCCTTCCTTGCCATTATTCCACCTCCATTGTGCAAAGAACTGTAAATGTTTTTTATGTATTGTGAGCCATTTTCAGTTTTCTTTTACAAAGAAGTAGCGTAATTGAACTATCGTTTCTTGATTTGGAAGTGTCGTAAGTGTCGTTTTTAGTCATAGAAGAGAATCCGATTGTTCTTGATAGTCGATTACACTATTACTCTTGTATTTGATTTGAATTAGTAGTTTTTCAAGTGTCAAAAGCAAGTTTTCAATTCCAAATCACAAAGTGTCATCATTGTCTTCATTTTTTCTTGAAAAGAAGCTTGTTAGTAATGTCGCTTTGAAAAATAATTCAGATTTGCACTTAGCTTTCTTTTTATCATTCACACATTAAGAAGGCTGAAAACAAATACATGCATGTGCATTTGCATTTAGACTATTTTTTGGTTTGATTTAGGACAGTGCATATAGTGTGTGCTCTCTGCTCTATGTTGAAAGAATATCATCTCTCTTTCTTTAGTAGCTAGGATTTTCATTGCAAAAAGAAGATTAAACGATTGTTTATCATCTTAGATTGAATTTTAGGAATTGTATATCTACATCACGTGGTGAACCTGAAAGGAAAATTTCTTAAGCAAGATCAACTGTAAAATAAATTTAATGAATCTAAAAATTCTTTGGAACCTAACGCACAACATTTAGAAGTCTAGGCTAGAGACATATTCTGGCGTCGTAAAGCCTGGTAACTGTTGTTTTCATTGCTATTTGGGTGATTCCTCCACTTTGAGATGATAAGTGCTAGTACAGACTTGTGCTCCCACGTACCATCGAGTATATATTGGGAGACCACAATAGGCTATATCCTTTATCCATAGGAAGCCGTGTCTGCCGCCCTATCGATCACAATGCACTGAACACAGCATTCAGGAAGATTGACTACCGTACCGTAAAAAGTATTCTACAGTTTTGCGATTGGTTTGGTAATCCCTCTGTCTAGATTTCCAGAGTAGTCTCTTTCATTCCTTTTCAGACTCCTTAAAGGAAAAGGTCCATCTGAGCACTTGTCACTTCAAGCTCATTAAAAATCGAAGGTGTCTAGAGTCATCTTTTGTTTTTTCTCGACTCTTAAAAATTGAAAAAACAAGTTGTGTCAAAGCATCTAAAATTTATTTTAATCGGAATAAACATCACCTTTCCTATGTTGGTCTTAGGTTGAGAAAAATGGAGTCCACCAACCAAGGATTTCCCCTTGGAGGAAATCCTAGTCCTTTCTCCTCTTGTGGAGATGTTGGTGCACCCCATATGGCCACATTGTCGCTTCCAGGATTGACAATCAGCTTTCCCGTATGGCTCTTCTCGACCTCTGTCGTTCAGAACACCGTGATTCCTGAACAATCAAGTAAGCAACTAGACAATGCCAAAGCTACCCCCCAACCTTCTATTTCATCCAATTCTCCCTCTCCTCCTTCCTCTTCACTTGATGGAGCTGGTAAAGCCCAAAGTCAAGTAACTAAGAAGAAGAAGGAGAAGAAGAAGAAAGAGAAGAAGAAGAAGGAGCTAAAGACAGCAAGGGGCAACCAGGCATCATCTAGTGAAAATCCACACACTGCACTGTCAAAGCCTAAATCTCCATGTGTCATTTGCAAAGGAGATCACTGTCATCGAGATTGTCCCTACATCCCTCAGATCTTAAGGGACTGGTCTCCTCGTTTGCAAAATCTGGTGTCAACAACCTCTGATAATCATGTTGAAAGTACACCGTCAACTAGTGAAAGCGAAATGTCGGGATAGAAAAGGAAAAGTAAATTCCCTTGTAAACTGTGTGAAGGCCATCACGCCGTCCACCGTTGTCCCTTCCTAGACGAAGCTAAAGGAGTTTTGGACGACCGTCCGGTTTCACCGTTACGGCTCCCTCCTGGATATAAGAAACTCTTGCCAAGTCCATCACTAGTTGAAAATCTAACTGACACACCATTGTGGTTGGTCGAAGCATCT
Source organism: Pinus tabuliformis (assembly GCA_031772625.1). Taxonomy (NCBI): domain Eukaryota; kingdom Viridiplantae; phylum Streptophyta; class Pinopsida; order Pinales; family Pinaceae; genus Pinus; species Pinus tabuliformis. The sequence continues at coordinate 816,080,777 of CM062813.1, forward strand.
ATCATTAAAGATAAACCATCTGAATCCACACTAGATGAAAGTCAAAAGGTCGAGGTGGCAGTTGACCCGGTCTTGCCTTCAGGAGGTCCATCTTCAGATGATATAGTCACTGGAGAGAACAAGAACGACACCGTTCAAATTCTCTTCGTAAACATAGACTCCAATGAACATGGGGGCAGTCTACCCGTTCCTTTACCGTAGGAAGGAAGTTCGTCAGAGTCATATCCGGCCATCTATTCGGTCCCACCTCCAAGCAACCTAGTTGTTTCCTTCGATTGGAATCTACTAGGCAGACCTTGTTTACCAGCTAGTGTACCATTTCGAATCATTGCTCAAATATATAGAATGGTCATGGCTGGTATCATCATAGATGAAGGGGCTTCTGTGAGTATCCTTTCCTCAACTGCTTGGAAAGCGCTTGGTTCGCCATCTCTTTTGCTTGAGATGAGAAATCTAACAGGATTTGACAAAGGAACCAGTCGACCGTTAGGGATCCTTCCCAATGTGCCGATAACATTGAGAAGGAAAACCGTTCACATGAACGTAATGGTTTTATAATCTACTCCTTGGACGTGACTACATTTATTGCATGGGAGCCATTGTCTCCTCACTATTTAGAGTAATGTGTTTTCCGCATGAAGGAAGAGTGGTCAAGCTCGTAGACCAACTTTCATTCCCCAGCTCACACATAGCAAATAGTCAAATACCATCCCTAAATGGTCTTTTCACGGAAGGAATGTCTCATCAATCCCCAGTCCGTCCACCTGATGAGCGCGAGTGATTCGAGAGGACATGACTGAAACCCAGGGGGCATGCACCCTGGTCTGTTTCGGCAGGAAAACCTTGGGCATAGGGTAGGTTTCCGCGAAGGATATATGAATGGTTTATGAGATTAGACTGGAATAATATTCCTTCATCAAAGTTATGTGAGTGGAGCCAGTTGCGCCACTCACCTTTGTTTATTTCGGTAGACATCGCCAAGGAAGTGTTTTGTCCGCAGTGCGGATAGAACAATCTTTGGTAACCTGGAAATTTTTCGCTATACCTGGGGGCATGCAAACCTTTTGGCATGCAAGCAAAGAGCGACCATTTATTTTTTAAATTTGTAGGTCCTCTAACCCTTTAAACTCGTAGGATTGGTCGTTTCCTAACTTGCATAAAGAAAGGATGCGGGGCAAAGCTTTGTAAGGTGTAAGCTCCATAAAAAATGGCATCTTAGATGAGACATCCTTATTATACAACTGGATCGAGCAGTTTTTATGTGGAGTTCAAGCTCGTTAAAAAATAAACATAAGCAGTGAGCAAATGTTTCCCCCAGATTTTAAGCTCATTCATTAAAAAATGAACCAATTTCCGGTAAATAACCATCGTGAATGCATTATCATCAGCCTTTGAAGCCTTGGTCGTGTTCTCATCATCACCTCCACTCTGTATTGGTCGATCATTCACCTCCATTTGATTGTTTACCCCTTTTGAGGAACAGATGCGAAGAGTGATCCTGTTAGCCATCCTTGTGACACTGTCATGATTAGAAAATTCCAAACCTTACTTGGAATTAGCTGCTACCCGAATTTATCACTCGTTCCTCGAAAAACGAGTCTCCTTTAAGCTCTTTTCATCTGACTCGTAAAATATGAAAAGATTGCCGAGTAATTGGCCTCTCCAGCTTGTTAAAGTGACCAGAAGTGCTATCCCTCCTTTAGATTTTAATCTTTTTGGACTTGAGGGATTATTACACAAAAAGATCGAGCGCTTATTTTGTTCGGCTCGTTAAAATTACCGAAAATTCATCCCTTTTGTATTATTTTATACTTTTTCAGACTTAAGGGATTATATGACGAAAAAGGATTGTTGGAGTTTTCTTTACGTCCCTTTCAGACTCTCTAAAATTGAAAAGGACCGAGTTATCTTTGTCGTTAAACTCGTTAAAACCGAATAGCGACAAACTTGTCCATACAGAAAAGAATGAGTTTCACTATCACTAGGCTCGTTAAAACATAGCGACGGGTTTGCCCAAAGAGAAAATTATAGAACAATCATATGTTATCCTCCTCAAGCTTGACAAAAATAAAGAGGTACTGGTCAACAATGACTGGGGAAAAATTGGGAAGAAAACTTGAAGAAACTTTATTGGTAGCAAGTCGCTCTTGAACATGACACTTTCGCTCCGCATCCGAGTCAGGTTGGGTTGTTCCGTTCACTGGTCATATCACCATTGGTCCATCACACCATCCATATTTGGGGTTAACGCTACCAATCCATCATGTCAGTGTCGCCGATATGTTCAAGAGAAGTCGCTCAGAGAATTCACCTGTGTCTCATCCACTGCAATACATTCACGCTCCATTCTTTCATGACGCCACCCGGAACCTTATATCATCAGATCATTTTCACCTCCAAAATCATTTGGTCCGTTCTGTGTCATAGATGTGGGATTCACTAAGGCCCTCCTATGACGGATCACGTCTTGTTGAAATCAGCTCATTATCCAGGAAGTCGATCTAGGAACAACCCTTTCAGTACTTTGAAGCTTGCATGCCTCAATGGCAAGTTTCTCACTTCCGGCGACAGGTTTACATAAATGGCCTTCGACCGAAATATTTTGCTTGGTGTTCAATGCCAATTCCCTTATTCACACCACGTGAATTGTACTATAGTACCTTGAGGGTCATCATCATTATCGGTGATTCCTCTCACGCCTGTTAACAACTTACATCACTGGCTGGTAATCAAGCGACGTCTTTCCATGTTCGACTCCAGAACATCTCTCACATGGATCGACTTGTACTTTGAGTGAAGATCGAACGAGATTGAAGACCTCGGATCTAGTTTCATCCATCCGGGCTGCGATATATATTCAGGAAAATAAAGACATCAAATGTACATCATTTCTACAAAGATAATCATCCAATCTAAGCGATGATGGCTCTACCAGAATCATTAGTCTACACACAGACGATTGTCTGTCTTATGTACATGAAAATGAATTTATAAAGTTGAGCATGGGAATGCCTGCCTCAGCTAGATCATGAAAATATTATGAAGATAATGTATTGTATTGTATCTTATTACAGGTCGCCTTCCAGCTCGAAAAAAACTTCGGATCCTCATGATAAAGCATTTCACCCAACATCAAAAGATTAACGACCTCATGCTTTAGGGGGCAACTGTTATAGATATTTTTGGGCACTGCAACCCCAATAATATATTTCTATAAACCAAGGGCTCCTAAGTCTCTAAGAGTGTTGTTCCAACCCCTAAAAGAACAAGGTCAACTGATTACATCATCTCCCAGAAGTTCTCCATGAAAAACTACTCAGAACTGGTCAAAACTGGGCCATCTCACCTACTCCATGGTCAAAGTGCGCTGCATCCCACCTAAATCCACACAGGAGGTGTGATGCATACTGAAAAACCCTTCTATGGGGTGCAATTGGTGAGAGTGGACAAATGGCAGAGTCAATTTGCGAGGTGGAGGATCATGGAATCTTCCAGAAACTTCTCCTGTGACACTTGCCTCTCTGCATTCGCCCAGGGATGAGTAAGAGATCATCAATCTCCAAGTGGAATCAAGAACTATCAAAGAAAGGACACTAATCAAATCTCAGAAGCTGACTCACCCCCCTTGCAAACATCTATATATGGATCCCTCATCCCAGAGATCTAGAGGCTGGAATTTTGTATCTTGTAAGGAAGTGCTGCTGGTTTCTTGGTGTAACATCATAGTGTTGGGTGATCTAAGCTTTTCATGAGGTGAAGAAGGGCTTTCTTGCTGAGAGGATGACGCTGGGTTAGAACAATTGGTTGTAATCCTCTTTGCTATTCTTGATATTAATAAAGCTATTCAAGTTTTCCTCCACATTCTTGTATGATTGATGATATATGCATTTGTGTGGTCAATATATATCTGGTCCTATATTGTTTATGATAGTAGATCTCTGTTCTTGGATAGTGTTATGCTGCTTTGATTCCACAGGTGCTCTTTGAAGCTAGGTAGATGAGGAAGCGAGTGGAAAAGATCTATCAGAAGGGAGAGGAATCAAGCTAGGAACCAAGCGCAAGACAGAGGTTGGTCTCCTTTGTTCCCCTCTTATCTACTTCTCATAAAGGAAAACGAAAGTAGTTTTAGTTTGTTTGTTTCTAAGATAGCTACCAGTCTTAGTGGGACTAGCAGCTCTGCATAGACACTAGATTTCCCGATAACAGTCATTCAAGCAGAACTCGGGTGAGGTCATTTGGGCAGAAAACTCGAGTAAGGTTGTTCGGGTAGAAAACTCAGGTGAGGTCATTCGGGCAAACCGGGTGAGGTCGTCAGGCGACCCGGGTGAAGTCATTCGAGCGACCTGGGTGAGGTCGTCAAGCAACTTGGGTGAACTCATTCGGGTGAGACAGGTGAGGTCATCAGGCGACCCGGGTGAAGTCGTTCAGGCGAGTTGGGTGAAGTCATGTGGCGACCCGGGTGAAGTCGTGTGGCGACTCAGGTGAAGTTGTTCGGGTGAAGGCATTCGGGTGAACTCGAGTGAGTCGTGCGAAGGCGACTCGGGTGAGTCATGTGAAAGCAACTCAGGTGAGTTGTGCAAAGACGTGGGTGGATGTGCAGACAAGCGGCCGGGCGAGGGCGTGCCATGCATGCTGAAATGAAGGTTGGAATCGAAGGTCGTGAACGAGATTCGGGCAGGCGGGACTATGTGTGGGCCACCAAATGGAGGTTGGGCAAGATAGCACTATTTGGGCATTTGCTGAACAAACGGAGAGAAAGTCGGTTGAAGACGTGCGACAAGGTGAAAAAGGGATTGGTGAGTCATGTGGCAACCGTGCAGAGGCACCGACGAGCTGGGCAACCGAGTTTGCCGAAAGTTGGAAATTTGGCTAAGTGTAAATTTGGGGTTTCCCAAGATTTAGCTTATACTTTGTAAAAGTGGAAAATTATATATATTGATATCGGGCAGACTCATATTGCAGGGAGTTGCCCCTCCCTTTATACTGTTGTGCAATTGTATATGTGTTAATTGTTGTTGATGATGAATATGTATGGGTTTTCATCTGTATAAAGGATAAAGATAATACTTGGTAATGAAAAATAAACTAAGTATGAATGGTTAGGCGTAGTCCATGAACATAAGTATTGGTGAAAAGAAAGTGTTCGGTGGTGTCGCACCTCGCTATAGTGCGGTTGGAAGATTACCGCCAGTGTAGGGGCATGACAACTGGGGTGGGGAGGAGGGCGGGATGGTTCCTGGAATCGTCCCGCCACCCCCGCTGGACGTTGGGACACTGGCGTAACGTCCTGCAGTTGAATCACCAACCGGGCATGCTCTCCCTCTGTGTGAAATGACTAAGTACGAAAGAAACATGAGGCGACCAAGGGTGTAGCAACTATGCAGACGAGTTGGAGCCTTGTGTGTTTATATGGCGAGTTGGAGAGCTCGTCATGTTGATCGACCATGGGCAAATGCAAACAGTGGACGAGTTGGGTGGGTGGTCCTGCACCATGGGTGGGCCGACCACACATGAAACGTTGAAGTATTGCAAGGGCGCACGGTTGGATGAAGTGTGGAGGGTCGGCCGAGGGCGCAACCTCCACACACAATAGCGTATAAACAAGTGGACGAGGGATGCATTTGAGGCATCGGACTTCGGCATTCAACCAAGAATGAAGGGTGTGAAAGGGAGTAGGAAGCCACAACGGAGGCGCAGGTCTATGTGCCAGCCCGTCGGGCAAGCCTACATGAATAATTGGCACGGTAGTGTTCGGTTGAGGCGCGAGTGGAGGGCGTCCTAAGACACCCGCCTGCCGAAATGTTGAACGGACTTTGGATTGTATATTGGGCAGTGGAGCGTGCACGGACGCGCCTGCCCGAGTTGGCAAAGGGATTTCGTGTGTTGTTAAAAGGTTGGTGGGTGAGACCACCATGTGGTCGTGCACAGGTGGGCGCCCAACCATGTTGTAACACCGGTGGAGCCAAGCTCCTGGTCACTTGTAAAAATTCTTCATATATAATAAAAGAATTCTCTTTGCATATGATGTGTTCATGCTGCTGTTCTATAATGTTGTTATATTAATGGTTTCCGCACATTAATATGTTGTTCATGGTTTAATGATGAATGTTAAGGCGTAGTTCGTAAAGTAATGTAACAATGGTGAATGTTAATTACTTAGGCGGTGCCGCACCCGGCCAATTTAACAAAAAAAGAATTGGGGGCGTGACAGGTGGTATCAGAGTAGGTTCATAGGTGGTGAAGCTGTTGCTTGAAGAACGTAGAGAACAGACATGTATGTAGGGGAAATTTATGGAGAAATCATGGATGAACAATCTGGGTTTCGTGGACTTGATGGTTCATGGCAAGACCATTCAAGCTCTGGTGGACACGGGGGCCACTCATAACTTCATGATGACACGGTTAGCAAAAGAGGTTGGAATAATGATCTTCCCATCGAATGTGGAAGTCAAGGTGGTGAACTCTAGAGCTAAAGTGGTGGGTTTGGCACACGAAGTGCCTGTGCAGATAAAAGGCTGGAAGGGTCAGTTGGACTTCACAGTGATGGAGATGAACGACTTTGATATGATACTCGGACAAGATTTCTTGAAGGGCAACAAGGCAGTTGTTGTCCCCTTCTGTGATGAGGTGGTGCTGGTTGGACAGACACAAACTTGGACTTTGCCCACTCATAGGCAAAGGAGGGAAGTCAAGGTGCATCATGTTTCAGCACTGAGTTTGGAGAAAGCTATGAAGGAGTCAGATATGGAGACATATGCGGTGATGTTCAAGGATGTCGAAGGTGATGGAGTGGGGATGCCTGTTCTAGTTGCGATTTTTAAGGTGCTGACCAAATATGCGGATTTGATGCCTGATGAGCTACCAAAGAAGCTTCCACCAAGGCGTGCAGTGGACCATAGCATTGAGCTTAAGCTAGAAAAGCAACCCTCGGCTAAAGCACTTTATCAGTTGTCAGGACCTGAGTTGGAGGAATTGAAATGATAGCTAAAGGAGTTAGCTGATGCAGGTTTCATCAGACCTTCAAGGTCCCCTTATGGAGCTCCGGTATTGTTCCAGTGGAAGAAGGATTCGAATGAGCTACGGATGTGCTGTGATTACCGTGCACTAAATAAGCAGATGGTAAGGAATAGGTATCCTCTACCATTGGCTACTGATTGCTTTGACAAGTTTGCGAAATCCCGAGTGTTTTCCAAGCTGGACTTGAGGCATGGGTATTATCAAGTGCAGATAGCTGAAGGAGACGAGAAGAAGACCGCGATAGTAACAAGGTATGGTAGCTTTGAGTTCCTTATTATGCCATTCGAGTTGTGTAATGCTCCTGCTATGTTTTGCACTTTGATGAATGATGTCCTACGACCATACTTGGATTCGTTCGTAGTAGTGTACTTGGATGATATAGTGGTGTACAGTGACAACATGGAGGATCATAAGAAGCACTTGGCAATGGTGTTTGAGGCACTGAGGGCAAATCAGTTATTCTTGAATAAGTCTAAGTGTGTGTTCGCTCAAATCGAGATTCCATTCCATTCCTTGGGCATATTGTTGGTCAAGGGTACATATGGATGGAGTCGAGCAGAGTGAAGGCGATCGAGGTCTAGGTTGAACCGAAGAATTTCCATGAGATGAGGGTGTTCTTGGGCATGACCAACTACCAACGGAAGTTTGTAGAGGGGTACTCCAAGGTAACATCGGCATTGACAGACCTACTGAAGAAAGACAAGAGGTGGAGTTGGACCGATAAATTTCAGAAGGCATTTGATGATTTGAAGAAGAGGATGGTTACAGCACTGATACTGAAGTTTCCTAACTTTGAGAGACCATTTGAGGTACACATTGATGCTTCAGATTTTTCCATAGGAGGGGTTCTTATGCAGGATGGGCATCCGGTGGCGTACGAGAGTCGGAAGTTGCAGGATAGAGAACGGAGGTATCTGGTCCATGAGAAGGAGATGACTGCAATCATTCACTATCTTCATGTGTGGAGGCATTACCTGATTGGGAAGCCATTTGTTGTCAAGACGGACAACGTTGCAGCAAGTTATTTTGCATCACAACCGAAGCTTTCTGCGAAGCAAGCTCGTTGGCAGGACTTCTTGGCAGAGTTCGACATGACTATCGAGTATAGACCGGGAAGACACAATGCGGTAGCAGATGCCCTTAGCAGGAAGGGACAACTTGCGGCATTGGAGGGAGAAGATCGGGTAGCTAGGAGTAGGAGTCGAGTTCAGATGTCAGAAGAGATGCAGAATAAGCTCAAGGAAAGTGTTGAAACTGATACTTTGGCACAGAATATAGTGAAGCGGATAAAAGAGGGGAAGACATGAAAGTTCTTTCTACGAGACGGGTTCTTGTTCTTTGGAAACCGACTCTACGTTCCAAAGTCATCTCGACTTAGGAGGCACCTTTTGAAGGAGTGCCATGACTCACCGTGGGCTGGCCACCCAGGGCAGCGTCATTCTTTGGCATTGTTGGAGAGAGGGTTCTTTTGGGAGAAGATGCGGGAGGATGTAGAGGAGTATGTACATACGTGCATCATTTGTCAGCAAGACAAATCGGATACTCAGAGGCAAGGAGGACTATTGCAGCCTTTACTGATTCCTGAGAGACCATGGATGAGTGTCTCGATGGACTTCATCACTTAGTTGCCACAGGTTCAGGGGTATAATGGGATAATGGTCGTGGTTGATTGTTTTTCCAAGTATGTTGTCTTTGTTCCAACAAAGATACCGTGTGGAGCCGAGCGAACTATGGAGTTGTTCTTTAAGAACATAGTGAAGTATTGGGCGATGCCATTAAGCATCGTGTCGGATAGAGATCCGCATTTTACAGGAAGATTTTGGACCACACTGTTCAAGTTATTCGGGACAGAGTTGCTGATGAGTTCGAGTTACCATCCACAGATAGATGGACAGATCGAGATGATCAACGCAATGTTGGAGGACTACTTGAGACATTATGTGACGGCTGATCAGAAGAATTGGGCTGAACTCTTGGATATTACTCAGTTCAGCTACAATATTCAAAAGAGTTCTGTGACGGGGTATAGTCCATTTGAGTTGGTGAATGGGCAGATGCCGGTTGCACCGCATACCGTAGTGATAGAAGGTTTTTTGAGGAGTCCTCATGCGAAGAAGTTCATGAAGGCTTGGGATGAGACCTTGGAGTTAGCATGGTTGCGCTTGCATGAAGCTGCAACGAGAATGAAGAAATGGGCTGAACGAGGAAGACGGAATGCGCACTTCAGTGTGGGAGATATGGTGTTTCTCAGGATTACCGGGGAGCATTTTCAGCCATCCAAGGGGACTACGAGCAAATTGACATGGAAGTATGAGGGACCATTACGAGTGAGGAAGAGAGTGGAGGAAGTTGCTTATGAGCTGGAGCTTCCACACCATATGCGCATGAAGCATCCGGTTTTTCACATGAGTCAGTTGAAGAGATGTAGACTTGATGCTGATCATCCAGAGAGAGCTGAACCGCCAAGAGGACTAGCCAGGATTGTGGACAAGCCAAGATTGGAGTTGGATAAGATTTTGAGTTACAGAACTACAGAGATTGGTTGCCACATGAAACGGGAGTATCTTGTCATATGGAAGAATGCACCGGCAGAGGAGAGCTGGGAATCGGAGGACTCACTTTGGAGATGGAAGAAGAAGATTGCGAAGTATGAACAGAAGATACTAAGGTAGTCGGGATTGTCGAGGGTGACAATGATTTCAAGTGGGGGAGGAAGTAACGTCCTGTGGTTGAATCACCAACCGGGCGCGCTCTCCCTCCATGCGAAATGACTAAGTACGAAAGAAACATGAAGCGACCAAGGGCGTGGCAACTATGTGGACGAGTTGGAGAGCTTGTCATGTTGATCGACCATGGGCAAACGCAAATATTGGACGAGTTGGGTGGGCAGTCCCGCGCCATGGGCGGGCTGACCACACATGAAACGTCGAAGTATTGCAAGGGCGAGTGGTTGGATGAAGTGTGGAGGGTCGGTTGAGGGCGCAACCTCCATGCACAATAGTGTATAAACAAGCGGACGAGGGATGCATTTGAGGCATCGGACTTCGGCATTCAACCAAGAACGAAGGGTGTGTAAGGGAGTAGGAAGTCGTAGTGGAGGCGCAGGTCTATGCGCCCGCCCGTCAGGCAAGCCTACACGAAGAATTGGCACGGTAGTGTTCGGTTAAGATGCGGGTGGAGGGCGTTCTAAGGTGCCCACCTGCCGAAGTGTTGAACGGACTTTGGATTGTATATTGGGCGATGGAGCATGCACGAGCGTGTCCGCCCGAGTTGGCAAAGGGAGTTCGTGTGTTGTTAAAAGGTTGGTGGGTGAGACCACCGTGCGGTCATGCACGGGTGGGTGCCCAACCATGTTGTAACGTCGATGGAGCCAAGCTTGCGGTCACTTGTAAAAATTCTTCATATAATAATAAAAGAATTCTCTTTGCATATGATGTGTTCATGCTGCTATTCTATAATGTTGTTATATTAATGGTTTTCGCAAATTAATATGTTGTTCATGGTTTAATGATGAAAGTTAATTACTTAGGCAATGCCGCACCCAGCCAATTTAACAAAAAAAGAATTGGGGGCATGACAATTGGGGTGGGGTGGAGGGCGGGGTGATTCCCGTAATCACCCCGCCACCCCCGCAGGTTGTTGGGCCACCAAGGTATGGCGGAGGTCAAGGTGATTCCCGTAATCATCTTGCCACCCTCACGAGTCATTGGGCCACCTAGGTGGGGCAGAGGGCAGGGTGATTCCCAGAATCACCCCGCCACCCCCACGAGTCGTTGGGCTACCTGGGTGGGGCAGAGGGCAGGGTGATTCCAAGAATCACCCCGCTCACCTGGCAAGCCATTGGGATGCCCAGGTAGGGTGGAGGGCAAGGTGATTCCCAGAATCACCCTTCCACCCCTGCGGGCTATTGCGCTGCCGGGGTGCGGCAGAGGGCGGGGTGATTCTTGGAATCACCTCACCACCCCTGCAAGCCATTGGGTCGCTAAGGTGGGGAGGAGGGTGGGGTTATTCCCAGAATAACATCGTGACCCCTGTGGGTTGTTGGGCTGCCGGTGTCATGCCCCTACACTAGCGGTACTCTTCCAACTGCACTATAGCGGGGTGCGGCACTACCAACCGCTTTCTTTTCACCAATACTTACGATTGTAGGCTATGCCTAACATTCCATACTTAGTTTATTTTTTCATTACCAAGTATTATATTTGTCCTTTATATAGTGAAAGCCCATAACATTCACATAAACAACATTATACAAGAGAAATGCACAACAGTATAAAGGGAGGGGCAACTCCCTGCAATATGACTCTACCCGAATCAATATATATAATCTTCTTTTATAAGTACAAGTTAAATCTTGGGAAACCCAAAATTTACACTTAGCCAAATTTCCAACTTCGGCAAACTCGGTTGCCCAACTCATCGGTGCCTCCGCATGGTCGCCGCACGACTCACCAACCCTTCATTCACCTCATCACATGATCGTGTTGTTTGCCCAACTTGGGCGCACCTTGTCGTAACCAAGTCGCCACACACGGGCGCCTCCGCACTAGTCACACCTCCATTCACAACCTCAACACTTCACCGTTTCCACCATTTCATCGTGCACGGCTCGCCCTACCCAAGTTGCCCGTCTGCACGATTCTTCATTTCGGCGTGCACGGCGTGCCCTCACTTGGCCGCCCATCCGCACGTCCACTCGTTCACCCAAACTTGTTCATCCGAACAACTTCACCTGAGTTGCCACATACTTCACCTGGGTCGCCACACGACTTCACCTGGCTCGCCCAAATGACTTCACCTAGGTTGCCCGGCGACCTCACGGGCTCGCCCGAACGACCTCACCCAGTTTGCCCGAATGACCTCGCCCGAGTTTCTTGCTTGACGACCTCACCTGAGTTCTGCCTGAATGACCTCACCCAAGTCCTGCCTGAACGACCTCACCCGAGTCCTGCCTGAACGACCTCGCCCAAGTTCTGCCCGCGACCTTGCCTGAGTTTTCTACACGAGTTTTTCACCCGAGTTTTCTGCACAAGTTTTTCGCCCGAGTTCTCACCTGAGTTTTTCACCCGACTTTTCTGCATGAGTTTTCCACCCGAGTTCCGCCCGTCGTGTGGGCTAATCCACGCACTGCAAAACTCCTTGTTCGAACTTGTGTTGATCGAATGATGGTCGTTTGCCTCCAAACGCCCTCCAATATATACAGGCGGGCAGTGGGTTATGTCACCCGGCCGACCCACACCAAATGCCCAGCCGACTCATTCATAATGCGAACTCTCACCCATGATGTGTGTCGGCCCACCCAACTCATGGGACCACCCCCTCATCGCTCGCCCAATGCCTTATAAACTCGTCCAAGGTTCATTTCGTTTCACATTTCGCACGTCCTTGGCATGGTTGAGTCGCCCTGCCCGTCGCACGGACTATAGGTCCATACATCCTCCTCCACTTGAAGTCATTGTCGTCCTCGACAATATCTCATCCCAGCAACCAACTATCACCAAGATCACCATACCAAGGTATACACCCCATCGGTATGTCATATATCAGAAATCATCTCAATCCATGACCATCAACCACCCTGTCACAATCTCCACATGCTGCTCCCCATCATGGAAGGCTGGCCCCTCGATCTCAAGCTACATTCTTCCTGCAACATCTCGTGTTGACCTCATCATGTATTGTCCTCATGTGAACTGCTGCCATGATACTCCAACATAATGCTAACACATCTCTGTACACTGATTTCCCCCATGTCTAAACTAGTTGGGTAGCTAATCCAACTGTCACGCTCAAACCATGAGAATGCACATCCTCATGCCATCATCAGTTGTTTCTCAGAACATCACGTCACATCATCAACTCGATCAAGTTCCCATCTCCATATAAATGTAAGCCATGCTCAGGTCCATGAAGTAGTCTCCATCTCATCTGCAACATGCTGTCCATGATTTTTTCTATCCAACATCATCATCCATCTGCAAAACATCCATTTCCTCAAAGTGAAGAGATCATCTCATCAAACTCCAACTCTCGATGTGCCACATCTAGGTCCATGAAGCAACCTCCATCATATCTACAATGTGCCATCCCTCAAGTCTGTCATAGAAACAAGTATACACTTGTCTCATCTCTCCATGTGCTGCCCATGATCACAGATCAATCAGCTCCCATGTGTTAAAAGTGGTTAAGTCTCGGCTCAACCCATGCCTAAGTGTTGCCACCAAGGCATCTCCATCGTTGTAACTCGCTAAAAGTCACAACCTCATGTCATCATGAGATCCATGAATCATCTCCAATCAACACTCTAGCAAGCATACAAGTCTTGGACCAAAGGTCTCTGCAAGATGCCTCAGCTCTCCATGTAGTAGGAATGCTCCATAGTCTGCTCACAATTCCATCCAAGTCCATGGCCTTGTTGTACAAGAGTGAAAAACATCTCCATCGGCTCATAAGTAAAACATCTCCATGTCACACCAACAATTCCACCTGCACAACATCCCTGCCTTAGCACTCCTCATTGGATGGCCATGAGTGACACCTCTACAAGTGCTCCTGCATAATGTCCCTACATAAGACTGCCACGCTCCATGTCTCCAACCTGATGTCCATGACTAAGTTGCCCATGTAGTCCAACCAAGTAGACCCATCACAACAATCAGTCATCCTCATCCAATTCTGCAATCTTCGATCTAGTGAACTCGGTCACCCAACCATATCATCATCGCATGAGTCTCTCCATCATAGCTCCCCCACTAATGGTTCCACCAAGACTTGCTTCTTGGCCTCGGCCATGAGAAGTTCACCCAAGTATCATCATAACCAATTCTCCATGTGGCTAAAGCATGACCCAATCCTCTGCAATGATCATCATGTTCCTCCCTTGTCACGGGCCTTTGTACCTTCTACCATAAGGTCACAAACAACCCCAACAAATCCTAGAACAATCAACAATCATTGCTTCTCCATATAAGGTCTCATCATAGACATCCATGGTAAGATGCTCCCTTGCATTGGCAAATTGATTTTTCCCTTCCCTGCATACGGTCCATCCACCAAATGCTTAAATGAAACACAAGTATCAATAGTACTTACATCATCATCATGAGGTTCCTCCATGTGAGTATCCTCATCCATCCATGTCTGCAGACTGCACGATCCTGGTCCAACTTGATCAACCTCAAGTTCATCCTCCATCATTGTCACATCTGCAACATCCTCAGCTATCATGGCTTCTTCTTCCTTATCATCGCATTCTGCAGCTTTCTCCTTATGAGTCAAAGCTATGGAATGCTTCTTCTCAAGAGTTAGCCATTTCCACTTCTCTCGAATCAAGTTCTGCCTCATCTCCAATTCCTTGAGTTCTGCATCAAACAAGTCCACTTCCTTTGCAAGTTGATAGGCTTCGTCCCTATTCCCATCAGAAATCCCTTCCTTGACCAAAGCACGAAGAGCATCCTTTGCTTTGAACAAGCCTTTGCCCCATTCTGCAAATCTTTGTTCAACCTTACTTGATTCTTCAAGTAGACTTCCTTCAAATTCCTTGAAGGTTGCAAAACCCATTTCCTGCAAGATAGACATCCTTCTTGACTCTTCACCATTCACCAGGTTCCCCCTGCAAGACTGAACCAACTCTTGATTCCACCTGTCACCTGCAAAACTTGAACTCCCTTTCAAGTCTTTAGCCTTTGTAGAATCAGCTTCCTTCATCTGCACTTCACTTGAATCCGTTCCGATACCACCTGTCAGGCCCCTACACTGGCGGTACTCTTCCAACTGCACTATAGCAAGGTGAAGCACTACCAACCGCTTTCTTTTCACCAATACTTACGATTGTAGACTACACCTAACATTCCATACTTAGTTTATTTTTTCATTACCAAGTATTATCTTTGTCCTTTATACAGTGAAAGCCCATAACATTCACATAAACAACATTATACAAGAGAAATGCATAATAGTATAAAGGGAGGGGCAACTCCCTACAATATGAGTATGCCCGAATCAATATATATAATCTTCTTTTATAAGTACAAGTTAAATCTTGGGAAACCCCAAATTTACACTTAGCCAAATTTCCAACTTCGGCAAACTCGATTTCCTAGCTTGTCGGCGCCTCTGCACGGTCGCTGCACAACTCACCAACCCTTCATTCACCTCGTCACATGATCGTGTTGTTTTCCCAACTTGGGCGCACCTCGTCGTAACCAAGTCGCCACACATAGGTGCCTCCGCACAAGTCACACCTCTGTTCACAACCTCAACACTTCACTATTTCCACCGTTTCATCGTGCATGGCGCGCCCTACCCAAGTTGCCCGTCCACACAATTCTTCCTTTCGGCGTGCACGGCGCACCCTCACTTGGCCGCTTGTTCGTGCGTCCACCCATTCACCCAAACTCGTTCACACGAACAACTTCACCCAAGTCGCCACACGACTTCACCTGGTGTTACAGGGAAAAGTGTCTATACAGAACTGCTCTATCCCACTAAGGTGTGATAGCTACCTTAGAAACAAACAAAGTAAAGCTACTTTCATTTTTCCTTTATGAAGTATAGATGAGAGAAGAACAAAGAAGACCAACCTCTGTCTTGCGCTAATCTCCTAGTTCGATTCCTCTCCCTCTTGATAGTCTTTCACTACTTGTTCCCTTGCACGCCCAGCTTCACAAAGTACCTGTAAGATCACAGTAGCATAGCACTATACAAGAACATGGATCTATATTCATAAACAATCTAGGATCAGATGTAAATTGACCATACAAATGCAGCAAACATAAATGACACAAGAGTATGGAGGAAAACTTGAATAGCTTTTATTGATAAACAAGAAAGAGCCAAGGGGAGTTACAACCAGTTGTTCTGACCCAGCATCATCCTCTCAGCAAGTAAGCCCCTCTTCACCTCATACAAAGCTTAGATCACCCAACAATCTGATGTTGTCTCAAGAAACCAACAACAATTCCTTACAATATGCAAAATTCCAGCCTTTGGATCTCTGGGATGAGGGATCCATATATAGATATCTGTAAGGTGGATGAGTCAGCTTGTGATTTGATTAGTGTCTTCCCTCTGATAGTTTTTGCTTCCACTTGGAGACTGATGATCTCTTACTCATCCTTGGTCGAATTCAGAGAGGCAAGTGTCATAGGAGAAGTTTCTGGAAGCTTCCATTGCCTCTCCACCTCGCGGAATGACACTGCCATTTTTCATTTCTCACCCATCGCACCCCATAGAAGGGCTTTTTGAAATGCAACGCACCCACATAGTGTATTTAGGTGCAATGCAACGCACTTTGCCTATGGAGCAGGTGAAATGATCCTGTTTTGACCAATTCTGAGCAGTTTTTCATGGAGAACTTCTGGGAGGAGCTGTAATCAGTTGACCTTGTTCCTTTAGGGGTTAGAACAACACTTTTAGGGACTTAGGAGCCCTTGGTTTATGGACATTTTATGCTTGGGGTTGCAGTGCCCAAAAATGTCTATAACAGTTGCCCCCTAAAGCATGAGGTCATTAATCTTTTTTGGATGTCGGGTGAAATGCTTTATCATGAGGATCCGAAGTTCTTTCAAGCTTAGAGGAGACATGTAATAAGATACAATACAATACATTATCTTCATAATATTTTTCATGATCTAGCTGAGGCGGGCATTCCCATGCTCAACTTTATAAATTCATTTTCATGTACATAGGACAGACAATCGTCTGAGTGTAGACTGATGGGTCTGGTAGAGCCATCATCCCTTTGAATGGATGATTATCTGTGCAGCAATGATGTACATTTGATGTCTTTATTTCCCTGAATATATATCGCAGCCCGGATGGATGAAACTAGATCCGGGGTCTTCAATCTCGTTCGATCTTCACTCAAAGTACAAGTCGATCCATGTGAGAGATGTTCTGGAGTCGAACATGGAAAGACATCGCTTGATTACCAACCAATGATGTAAGCTGTTAACAGGCACGAGAGGAATCATCGATAATGATAATGACCCTCAAGGTACTGCAGTATAATTCACGTGGTGTGAATAAAGGACTTTGCGTCGAACACCACACAAAATCTTTCGGTCGAAGGCCAATGATGTAAACCTGTCGCCAGAAGTGAGAAACTTTCCATTGAGGCATGCAAGCTTCAAAGTACTGAAGGGGTGTTCCTAGATCGACTTCTTGGATAATGAGCTGATGTCGACAAGAAGCGATCCATCATAGGAGGGCCTTAATGAATCCCACATCGATGACACGGAACGGAGCAAATGATTTTAATGGAGGTGAAAACAGTCTGGTGATATAATGTTCAGGGTGGCGGTCATGAAAGAAGATGTATTGTAGTGGGTGAGACACAGGTGAATTCTCTGAATGACTTCTCTTGAACATACCGGCGACACTGACATGATGGATTGGTAGCATTAACCCCAAATATGGATGGTGTGATGTGACCATGGTGATGTGACCGGTGAATGAAACAACCCAACCCGACTTGGATGCGGAGTGAAAGTGTCATGTTCAAGAGCGACTTGCTACCAACAAAGTTTCTTCAAGTTTTCTTCCCAATTTTTCCCCAGTCATTGCTGACCAGTACCTCTTTATTTTTGTCAAGCTTGAGGAGGATAACATATGCTTGTTCTATAATTTTCCCTTCGGGCAAACCCATCGCTATGTTTTAACGAGCCTAGCGATAGTGAAACTCGTTCTCGTCTATAGACAAGTTTGTCGCTGTTACACTAAAATTTGTCACCATGACTATTTGCAGTTAGTATGGCTCCATCAACTGTCATACTATCCTCCTTGGCAAGTCTTATACCTCTGCTCTTCATGTCAAACTCCAAGAAAGAGAGAAAGTCTTTAAAATCTATATATCTCTGGGTACGCAGTTTCTCTTAGCCTTACCTGCGTGTACGCACCTCAAGTTCACAATACCTGCGTACTTGTACGCTCTGTCTGTAAAAGGGTGGGTGCGTACTCCTGTAAAGGTCAAAAGGCGCAAGTTTCACTTCAAAAAAGTTACTTGTGGTCATTTCTAGAGCATTCTAGAAGCTTGTTTGACGTGTATTGAGCGTCTCCAGATGGTTCATGTATCCCTATGAAAGAGGAACTTATCCCATCAAGAGGGGAGCTATCCCATCCAAAGAGGGGCTTATCCCATTGATGGTGGACCTGATTAACTTCCTCTAGAGCACTATAAATACAGGCATTGGGCCAGAAGGAGGGGAGGTTGAAAGCTGAATATTCCTAAGGGTAGATGCTGCTGGAATTAGGACTCCCTTATAGAGATTGAGAGGAGAGATTCCCATCCTTTCCTAGCCTTATTTGGAAGTGGGTGAGCTGATCAAAGTAAAGGAAAACTCTTGCTGGACCCTAGGAGGGACCTGCACAACACCAAGGCTTAGGTTGTAATGGTTTCTTTTGTTTCCACTTAATACAAATAAGCTCACTTTTCTCAACAGATTGTTATACATGATTTGTTTCATATACTCCTTGGTCTGTATGATGAATATGTGTTATTTTATAAGTTATTCAGGTGCTATTTAATCTTTTGGCTTGTTAGTGAACGCAGGTTTCGAAGAGAAGGAGGAGCTCATCCGTATCGGTGAGGCTGGACTACTACAAAGCGTTGGACTAAAGGTATGTTATAAACACCTGATTACTTGTATCCTAAATGCATATTTAGAGAAAGGTAGTGTTTACTTGTCTTGTTTGTCACTAGAAAGCCTTAGCTTCTAGGGAGGTCGGTTTTGTCCGCAAAATTGACTCTTTCCGCATGACAAAATGGCGACTCCATTGGGGAACTCCATTGATGTGAATGATTTTTCCTTTGTGTGAAACTTTGATCTGAGAAAAGTCGTTTGTTTTCTGGTTTTTGGCTGTTTGACTGTGTATTTGGGTGGCTTAGCTTAGGGTTAAATTAGATTTTAGTTTTTCTTGGTTTTGCTAGCAGTACGCACCCTCTGAGTTGAGCACAGTGTGTACCTGTATGCACTGCAGCTTTGTGCACAGAGCATACACGCACCTGTGCAAACAGGTTGCCTGCGTACCCTGTCAAAATTGAGAAAATTTCAATTTTTTCCTTTTTGCCTCTTAGTTTTTGTTTTTACTGCCCAGATCCACTAGTTACCTGTCACAAATCTTCACCTAAGCTTCTTTCATCAGTGTTGAGAGTTTTAGTGAAATTCATAGAGATTTTGTCCTAGGGTTTGATTTTTGCACTGGTCCTGTAGTGACTTTGGTTTTAGAAGTTGTAAAACCTTGTATCTCCCTGGTTTTGCTCAGTCTTCTTAGGAGTCGGACCTTTCATAGAATTCACCCTTGCGAGAAACCTGCCTTTGTGTTCTCTCTTTACCGAATCTCGAAAAAGTTTGTTGATTAAACTTTGAATTTTATTCTTAAGAAAAAGAACAAAAGATTTTAATTTTTGTTTTTGACTGGTTTTTGATTCTGCATTAACTAGTCCTTAGTTAAATTTTGACTAAGTAAAACATCCTGGAATCATACTTGCTAGGCTTTTGCCTCATTAGATTTACTCTTAGATTTGCTTTTGGGTGAAATTGAGTTGATTTGATTGCCATAGAGTTTTTAACTTTGATTTCTGTTAAGGTAAGTTTTACATGCTTTATTAATATAGGGAAAAATACAAAAAAAAAAACACTCTTTTGAAGAAAAGTTTGCTTTAAGTAGCATTTGAGTCTTTGAAAAGAAAAGGAATTTTCGTGAAGTAATTAGTGGTCATGTGTTGTATGCTTTGGAAGAGATAAAGAGTTTGTTTCTTTGATTTTCATTGCCAAGAAAGTTGTTTTTAATATCAATCTTGCATTCTCCAACTCTCTTAGCTAGGGAATTCATTGAAAAAGAAAATTAGTATAAATCATCCTAAGTGCATCTTTTTAGTGGATTTTGGTCAAGTCTACACACCATCAGTTTCATCTCCACTACCTTTTGTCCTAAAGAAAAGCCATAAAAATTAACGCTTAAAGTAAAATCAACTTAGTAACTTTTATTTACTAGGGCTCTGAAACACCAATATAGATCAGGCTAGTGTCTTGGAGTAGGAGAGTAATTAACTCTCCAAGACAGTAAAACCAAACAAGTAGCTCATCTTGTGGTAGGATAAATCCAACTGTTTCATTTGTACTCTGGGAAAGCTCCTCTTAAAGGAGAAGCACGAGACCATGTCCGAACCAGTGAGGGGATCAATCCTCCTTCATTGGGAAAGACGCAAGATACGCACGTACTACAAACGGTAAACCTCGGATTATTGTCGAGGAGCCTGGGGTCACTTGTTGGTAAACCTTGGATTATTGTCAAGGAGCCGGCAAGGGGATTGAGCTTGTTACTCTGCCCTTGCGTGCTATCGGGTCATAGACTGCTCCCCCAGGTATATTTGTTGCTATTGGTAACCTTAGTGACCATTATCTTTAAGATTCTACCGAGGTGATGGTGGAGGGAAGATCCCACTATACCTGGAGCAGACGTCGGCTAGACTCACTTGGATTTTCCGGGGGGTTCACTTCACTCGAGATGGTTAAAGTGGAGGAACTTGTGCCGGTCTATTCATTAAGTAGGTTGCCGGGGTAACTGTTCCACCCACCACTTCTGTACTGAATTCGGCGATGTTGGGCTTCATCACCAACTAGTGTTTTCGGTCCAGAAGGCTACTGTTTGTGTATGGTTTGACGCCCTAGATTCTTTAGGCGTGTGATTCGAATTTGTTTGGTTCTTTAGAGACTTTAGGCAGTTTGCTTTGAGATTTTACTTTGTTTGCATGTTCAGTAGTTAAAAGTTTTTAACTGTGGCTAAATTACCGAGACAGTCTCGTAGACTTCGGGGCAAGTCTCCTGAGATTGTTACCGTGGCCGATTTGTTGAGGAAGTCCCATAGACTTCGGGGCGAACCTCATGAAGACGTCCCGGGTCATTACGAAGGTTTGAAGGTCCTTGTAACTCCTAGTGGCAGTAAAGTAGGTTCACCTGAAGAAGGAGAGTCGTCGTTGGTAGTCCATCCAGATTACCAAGGTCTAGAAACAGGTTATAATCCTGAAGCTATTGCAGTTTCTGAGCTTGCTGGTAGTTTTTCTTCTACTAGTGATATAGGCGAAGAACCTGAAATATCTGAACCTGTTACTCCAACTTCTAGTGTTCCTGATTCACCTAGGGTAGAAAGAGTCATCACCGAAAATCTTCCTTCTGGTTTGATAGCTATTGAAGAAATTGCTCCAGAAGAAGAAATAGGCGTCCCTTTCCCTGAAATCAACCTACTATTGATCTAAGGGAGCGTGAATCCATTTTTTACAGTCCTCCTAGAAGTACTACTTGGTATCTTTCGTTAACTAATTATTTGGATAACTCAGGGTCAAGTTTTTCTCCACCTCGTACTCCTTATCCACCCGGAGGTATTTATACTCCTGTAAATATGTCTGGTCAGTCGTCCGTGTTCACTCAATCTCCTGAATCTTTCTTTTACGGCGGTCCTTCTGTTCCCTCTGGGTATCAGTCACTTTCTGGTACTTTTGCAGGAGCATCTCCTCAACCCGTTGAACATGGGTTATTAACTGGAAACAATGGTAATAAACCGTTGGGTTTAGGAGACATTTACATGATGTCAGGTTCAATTCCCTGTTCTCAACCTCAAGGTGGCCAATTACCGCCTGGGGGGCAACCTCAAGGTCAACCCCAGCCTCAATATGTACCCCAAGGTCAACCTCAGTATCAATTTATGCCTCAAGGTCAACCCCAGTATCAGTACGTGCCTCAAGGGTATCAACCCCAGGGTCAGTACTCGAGTCAAGGTTATCTACCACCTCAAGGTCAATCTTATGTTCAAGGTGCGGGAAATGTACCTTTCAATTATCAATCCTACCCTCAATCCGGTTATGGATCTCAATATCCTCAACCTGTCATGGGTCAATACCCCGGAATGAACATAGTGTGGGATCCATCGCAAGTCCAACAGGTGTTGCAGCCAAGTATACAGTTGTCATCTCAAACTAGACAACCCTTAGTTTCTGGTTCACCCCAGCAACCAGTCCAGTCTAATATTCAAACTTCTGTAACTTCGGTAGTTTCACAGTCGCCAATTGCACCTAGTACTCCATCTCAAACAACTGCTGCAACTACCACAACATCTGTTCAGTCTACCGCACTTACTTCTGGAGTATCGACAGCTCCGATTTCTACTGTCTCTGCAACTACTCCTCAGACATCTTTACCATTGTCTGGATCTACAATTCAAACTACGATTCAGATGCCTGTAGGACAGCCTGGTTTAAGTACGGTTGTCACTAGTCAACCACAATTCGCTTATCAACCGTACCAGGGACAGTACCAATACGGGCCTGCTGTCCAACAACCAGTTTACCAGTATCAACCGTATCCTGGGTACACTTATCAACAACCACAGCAACCCCAGTACGGTTCGGTTAATCCTGGTTTTCCGAGAGGATACAATATCCCGAATGCGATTCCTATTCCAAGTTATCCTGGATATCCTCCTCCTGGGACTGGTCTCGCGACCCAGAGTTTTAGGGATCCTAATCGGCAATTACCGTTTATCGCAACTTTGGATTTACCAGACTTTTCGCACCTAACGAACGATCCGATCAATTATCTTCCATTTTGGCCGCCAATGCCGAATAAGTTGCCCAGTGACATTCCCAAGTTCGAAGGTAAGTCTGGAGAGGATCCGTCAAATCATGTGATGACTTACCACCTCTGGTGTGCTTCAAATTCCATCTCGGATGATTCGATCCGCTTACGTCTTTTCCAGCGTACGCTCATTGGTCTCGCGGCCAAGTGGTACATTGAGTTACCACGGGCCTCTTTTTACAATTTTAGTCAGTTAGCTACTTCGTTCTTAACTCATTTTCAGTTGCCGGTCAGATATGATAATGGCACGGAGCTACTAACTTCATTAAAACAGTCGACGTCCAATTATATTTCTGATCATATACATGAATGGAGACGTCGAAGGCGATTAGTGAAAGTTTTTATCCCGAACCAAATCTTAGCTGAATGGTTTGTTAAATCATTATTACCGAAGATTACTGAAGACGTAGCTAAGGCCGGCGTAGTTACTAAGGAGCAAGTGATTGCTCAAGCGCAGTACCTTGACTTAGTTTACACTCAGTCAGGTACGTTACACGAAAAGTTCCCGGATCTTCCAAAGTCAAATCAAATCGCTGCTGCTCCTTCGGGATCTGATGTTGCTGATGGCATGATTGGTACGGTGAATACTAAAAGCAAGAAGAAGTCTTCAAAGAATTCTTCTCCTATTATAACCCTACCAGACTCCCTGACAGGAGAATCTTCTGCTAAAGTTTCCGCTGATATTCACGCTGTAGAGTCATCTACGGGCTAAATCAAAAAATGGTGGGAAGAAGAAAGGTAAGAAGAAGAATAAAGCAGACAAGACTCCAAAGGAGAAAACAAAAAAGTCGGAAACCAATGACGAAAAGCGCAAACCTCGATATCCTTGTCTTATTTGTGAAGAGGATCATTTTACAAGAGATTGCCCTCATCGGGCCGAGGTTGTGAAAATCGTCAAGGGTTCCCCAACTCCTGCTGTTTTGAAAGATCCATTTCCAAAGCAGGAGAGTAAGATGATAGGTTCTTCCTCGAGTGCCAGTGAAGAACCCATATTAATGATGTCTCATGTAAGGATTGCGACTCGATCGCAAGATTATGGTAGTAAAAGTCCTGTTAATGGATCGAAAGAAGCGGAATCTTCTCATTCAAATCCATCAACCTCAGCTCCCGGTTCCGATCCACTACAGATCGAGAAACCTAACCCTGACTTAGTAATCAAACTGCCCGCCAAGGGTGTACTTCGAAGGTCTGCTTTCAATCCACATGCGAGAGCGGCCCAGAATTACAACATTGTTGAGGATTTAGCTGTTTCACCCTCAGCAATGTCGGCTTTAGAAGTGCTGCAATCATGCCCAGCACAACGAAAATTACTTTTGTCAGCTATAGGAGTTGTTGATGTTCAGGACCCGAACCTAATAATCTTTGATCTAGAAAATAGTACACCGCGTTTACCTCATCAGATGGCTTTCCAGATCCTAGTGATAGTCAAAAACAGGCCTATTCATCGGACTGTAATTGATGAGGGAGCTTCCACGTGTATTATGTCGATACAGTGCTGGAGATCGCTTGGTTCTCCTTCACTAAATCAATCCCTGACAATTCTTAAGGCCTTTGATGGTCGTGGGTTTCATCCATTTGGCATTCTACAGGATTTGCCTATAGGGGTTGAAGGAAAAACCGTTAGTCTGGATGTGGAGGTAGTTGATGCCCCTCTAGACTACAACCTTCTTTTGGGTCGAAGTTGGTCTTACGCTATGACAGCGGTCATTTCATCGGTCTTCAGAGTAATAAAGTTTCCACATAATGGCAAGATCGTAACCATAGACCAGCTGGATTACTTTTCATCCGATCCAGCCTCTTCAGAAAGTATCCAGCATGTCGGTAAAACGACTATCCCTTATAAGGATGTTGGCGTAGGACTAGTTAAAGATTCCGGTTTACTGGGAACTTTTCCTTTTCCTCCAATCAACGCAGACCCTTCATTTGCATTCATTCATATGATTACATCAGACACCATTATTTACGATGATCCTTGGATTGTCCCATCTGAATCTGAGATAGACTCATTCGGTGATGCTATGCCTTTGAGTCCATATGAAATTGCCTATGAAGCTGTGCAGTCTTTTACCGACCCGCGTTCAACCCAAATCGACCAAATGAATGTGGTCCGTGAGGAATCACTTTTCACATCAACCTCAGAACGGATAGCGTTTCCTGAAGTTGTGTCATCTGACGAGCAACTTCGCGAAATCCTAAGTGTAGACGATCTACCATGGGAAGATCTCCATCATAGATCTTCGTTTTTACCTGAGGGTGATGCCTTTGAAAATGATTTTTCATCAATCTTTACAGCTGAATATGTCAAGGAAGCTCAGAATCCCATGAAACATCCTGATTCAGAGTTGAATTTGGGAACATTTCCCAAACCATTTCCATTGACATTTCAGTCAAACCTGGAATTGTTGAGAACATTCATATAGGTGCCTCGTGTTCAGATAACGAAATTCAGACATACAAGGCCCTATTTCAAGAATTCCGCGACATGTTTGCCTGGTCCTATGAGGAAATGCCAGGAATTGATCCCTCCATTGTTGTCCATGAGATCAAGACTTACCCGGACACTAAACCCATTCGGCAACGTCTGCGTCAGAATCACCCACGAAAAGCGGCTGCAATTAAAGCAGAAGTTGAGAAGCTGTTGAAAGCAGGTTTCATTTATCCGATCCCGTTAACGGATTGGGTATCGAATATTGTTCCGGTTAACAAAAAACAGGGAACAATAAGAATATGCATCGACTATAGGGATATCAATCGTGCTTGTCCCAAGGACAACTATCCAACACCCTATATCGATCAAATAATTGATGATTGTGCTGGCAGTGAAATATTTTCCTTTATGGACGGTTTTTCCGGTTACAACCAAATCAATATTCTACTTGCCGATCAACCAAAAACGGCTTTCATTTGTCCATGGGGGACATTTGCTTATTGCAAATTACCTTTTGGGCTTAAGAATGCCGGAGCCACTTTTCAAAGGGCGATGTCTTATGTGTTTCATGACATCAAACACATTGTGCAACCGTATCTCGATGATTTGCCCGCTCACTCCTTACATCAAGCTGACCACCTTGTCCATTTACGAGCAATCTTCATGAGGTGTAGGCATTATCGGATTCGGTTGAACCCACACAAATGTGTCTTCTGTATAGAAGTGGGACGATTGCTGGGATTTGTAGTTTCAAAAGCCGGCATCTGCGTCGATCCCTCGAAGGTAGAAGCTATCATCAAGTTGCCTCCTCCTTCGAGTCTTCGCCAACTCCAAAGTTTGCAAGGGAAAGCAAACTTTTTACGCCGATTCATTCCTAACTACGCCGAGGTTACAAAGGGTTTCACCCGGTTGTTGAAACAGAACGATCAATTCTCTTGGGATGAGATAGCTCAGAAATATTTTGATGCACTCAAGCACGCGTTGACCCATGCACCGTTGCTGCATCCTCCCAACTACAACCAGGATTATTTTTTGTATCTCGCCGCCTCCCATTCCACCATTGGAATGGTCTTAGTTCAGGAAGATGAATTCGGAACGGAACATGTGATATATTACCTTAGTCGGAAATTAAATCCCACTGAGCTCAAATATTGACATGTGGAGAAATTGGCCTTGGCAGCCGTTCAAGTTGTCCAACGTTTTCGTCACTACATTCTTCTCCGTAAAACTACAGTCATTTCGGATTGCAACCCTATGATCTATATTTTGACTAAACAACTGCTAGGGGGAAAGTACTCCAAATGGATCGTTATCCTGCAGGAGTTCGACTTGGAATTTGAAAAATCTAAGTCTAAGAAATCTTTAGTTTTCGCCGAGTTAATGTGTGATTTCCCGCGTGCTGACACGGAAACTGTGGCAGAGGAACCCATTGCGAACGAATCTTTGTTTCTCATCAGCACTTTAGATCCGTGGTATGGGGATATAATCGTCTATCTCCAAACCCAATCCTTTCGGCCTGAAGCTTCAAAGTCGGAACGTCGGAAAATTTGATTCCAGTCCCAACAGTACAAAATTATTGGAGATACTCTTTATCGCTGTGGGGCAGACTTGGTTTTCCAATGTTGCTTAACTCACGAAGAGGCAGAAAGGGTTCTGAATGACTGTCACTCTGGAGCGTGTGGCGGTCATATGTCTGGGTATGCCACAGCTCAGAAGGTGTTGCGTGCTGGCTACTTCTGGCCGTCCATGTTTAAAGATTGTATTATCGCGGTCCGAAAATGCCACAACTGTCAAGTGTTTGATCGCAAGATGCGCGCACCACCTTCTCCTCTCCACCCTATAATTGCCGTTGGTCCTTTTGCCAAATGGGGTATCGATTTTATTACATGTAACCCTCACTCGGTCGGGGGGCATGCGTATATCATCCTTGCGGTTGATTATTTTACTAAGTGGGCCGAGGCGATGCCTACATTCGAGGTAGACAGCAAGACAGCTGCAATTTTCATATTCAATCACATTATTACTAGGTTTGGTGTCCCACAAGCGATAATCACTGACCATGGGCGCCATTTTCGAAACATTATGATGACAGAACTTATAGGCCAGCTTGGTTTGCAT
Source organism: Pinus tabuliformis (assembly GCA_031772625.1). Taxonomy (NCBI): domain Eukaryota; kingdom Viridiplantae; phylum Streptophyta; class Pinopsida; order Pinales; family Pinaceae; genus Pinus; species Pinus tabuliformis. The sequence continues at coordinate 816,107,972 of CM062813.1, forward strand.
CATGATAACTCAACTCCTTATTATCCACAAGCCAACGGTCTGGTTGAGTCCATCAACAAAGTTTTAGTTATCATGATCCGACGAATCATTGGTATTCATCGGTCGAATTGGCACAACATGTTATTTTCCGCGCTTTGGGCGTACCGAACCTCAGTGAAAACATCAACAGGGTTCACTCCTTTCCAACTAGTTTATGGTTTGGAAGCTGTGCTGCCCATTGAATGTGAAATCCCGTCACTTCAAATGGCTGTCGAATTACTTCCAGCTACTTCCGAAGAGGAGAAGCGTTTATTATACTTAGCTCAATTAGATGAGACTCGACGTGACGCTGCATTGGCAATCGAGACTCACGCAAAACGAATGAAAGCTCAGTATGATCGAAACGTGACCCCTCGAAATTTTTCGGAAGGAGACCTAGTGCTATTATATGATCAAGCTAACGATAAATTAGGTGCTGGAAAATTCGTTCCTATGTGGCATGGGCCCTACATTGTCAAGCGAAAGCTAGCAAAAGGGGCCTATGAGCTGGTAGATTTTGATGGGGACTCTTTGGGTAAACCCAGAAATGGACTTTACCTAAAGAGGTATTATGCTTAAATGATGGGTATGGAGATTTTAGTTAGGTTAGGTTTTTCTTTCTAGTTGGTGTGTTTGTTAGTATAGATAGTGTGCTTAGCTTAGAAAGTGTGTTTTTCATCGTTATTCTGGCTTATCTTGGTTTTACTCTTGATATTGCAGATGTCGACGCCTCTCCAAACGTACATTGGATTCGCTGATGGTGCTTGTCGTAGTACACGGAATATCTCTTCCGCAGCCTGGGTTATCTATTCGCCCTCTGACGAGTTAGTTTCTATGCATGGGGTGAGCCTCGGTCAAACAACATTGCAGAATACAGTGCAGTGATTGAATTATTATCCGAATCTATTTCATTTGGGATTCGGAGTTTGATAGTGAGGTTAGATTCTGAACTCGTTGTATTACAGCTTAATAGAGTCTATGCCATTAGAAATCTAGTGTTATTAAGGTTGTTTTTGAGAGTGCATCTCTTGGAATGTGAATTTGATTACATTGAATATCAGCATATTCCAAGGTCTTTAAATACATTAGCAGATGCAATTGCTTCTGGGATGTTAAATAGACATTTGCAATAATCATACATGTAAATTTACAAACATTTCATCACACATGTTTAACAAAATAAGCCGGTAATAATGATATATATAGATAGGAGTGTGTCAAAAAATACATCGTCTTCGATCATAGGTTGAAAAACACCTTATGATCGGCAAAAATGATAAGTAAAAAAAACAAAAATGTCACATTTTTCTACAAAAGTGACCATCCAATCACTGGTGATGCTCTCTATACGACACCACTGCACGGGCTACCCTACACAAGAACCTCCTAAAAGGTCCTGGGACTGCGACTACATAGCGCTGAAGCCTGATAAGAATATCGTCTATAGTAGTCTCTGGTATGTCCGCCGTAAGACGCTCTAGGTCTTGTTCCAACTCAGCTAAGGTCTCTGCAGCCGCGTCCTGTGGGGCCGGTGCTGGTGCAACTGGTACTCTCCTCTCGAAAGGTCGGAGATTGGCTGGGCGCTGTGGGCCTACATCTGCATTTTGAAAATTGTCACTGTCAGTTTTGAGACGATATAAAAACAAAAAAAATAGGTAATTTAAAAAACTTGTGAAAAATGAAGTACCTGTGTCATCCCACTGTTCTCCCGGTGGAAGAATCATGTCTGGATCTCCACGAAAATCCACTCTGGCATAAGGAAAATCTTGGATCGCAAAGACCTGGTCCTCTAACCAGTGAAAGTAACCCGCAGGAAATCAGACAACCCCCGCTCCCTCATCAGGATGATGGGCCATCACCGCAACCCATCACATCAACTTAGGCTCCCGAGGAGGCCCAACCTCAATAGTGAGATGCTGCGGGATCAGCATCGGAACTCTCTCTAGAGAAAAACTCACAACTAAAGGTCCATAACCAAAAGTCTTTAGTTGCCCGTTTTTTGCCCTAGTCAGTTGGCCCTTTAAATTGGCCAACACAGCATCGCACCAGTTGAAAATGGTGCCTCGGAAGCAATCAATCGCTATCCGCATCTGGGATCCAGTGGCAATGTGCAAAGCGACAGCCCCGCAAAGTCTGGTAACTGTAAAGGCAATTACCATAAGTTCAGGTCGGGATATATACTTGATTTCTATCCCCTTCTCTTGGTTCTGATTATTGCACCACTCTAGACGGAGACTAGCAAGGGATTGGCCACCCGGCCTAGTCCCAAACAGAGACAGTTGTTCGCCCCTATTGGGCAAACCAGTGAGAAAATATATGTCTGAGGGCTCTATCTCGAGCTGGTGCCCTCCGATGTAAAAACATTGATCCTGAACGTTCCACCTTTCAACCAGCCACTCTAAGAATTGCACCTGGGCCCTCATGCCAGGTATGGCCCAGTATTTGTAAAGACCGCATGCCTTCAAAGCATCAATGGAAGGTTGATGATTAATCGCGGCCAAATCGACATCCTCGTGTTCTCTTTCGCGCCAATCAAGCATGGTGGGCAATCTACACACCAGAAAACATCTATTAGAATTCACTAAATCAAAAATTAATGGTCCAATTTGGAGATTTGGGGGTTTGAATTTGCTTTGCGTGGAGTACGCACCCCGCCTTCAGAGACAGAGCGTATGTACGCAGGTTCTCTGAAGGCAGGTTGCATACACCTGCCATTTTCCCAATTGAGAAAATGTCGGGGTACGCAGGTCACCCTTGGAGCACCTGCGTACCCCGAAAGGTGGACCTTGAAACCCCAAAGCCCCCAAAAAATCAAACTAGGGCCTAAAATGAAATTCTAAACGGATGAAAACAAAGAAGAGGATGTTGTAAAATACCTGAAAGAGACGGCGCTCGATTCCGACGGTCGGATTCTCCGCAAAGTCCACGGGAAGTTTCTTGCCAAAAGCCCTTTTCTCTCCCTCAACAGTAAAATGGTAAAAATGACATGGTAAAAGTTCTTTTTATTGGTTTTTTGGGTAAATGAATGCTAAGTTTGTTTATTTTTCACCGTGAAAGGATATTTTTCAATGTATTTTTGCCTATCTTAAACAGGTATGAGTAATGTGTTGTTTTTGTGCAGGACAAAAGGATTTTCAGGGAAAATTTCCTTTTTTCACGAACCAAAACATCAGAGTCATCTTTTAAGCCCTTTTCTGACTCCTAAAAACATGAAAAGATTGTCGAGCGTTTCTTTTACACTCGTTAAAATGGAATTAAAAGACGGTCTTCTTATAGCTCTTTTCTGACCGTAAAAACACGAAAAGATTGCCGGATTTTTGTCGTTTCAAATTCGATACTGGAAATAAAACGACGTGCCCTTGATCGCTTTTTACTTTTCAGGTCAGAGGCACTAATTATGAAAGTACTCCTTGGTCGCAAGATCAAGCGGTTCTCTCAAGTATTATTTTATACTTTTTCGGGCTTGGGAGACACAAATTTACGAAAAAGTTCAACCCTGGAGTCTTCTTTAGTTTTTTCAGACTCTCTAAAATTAAAAAACGCTGAGTTTCTCCTATACTGGACTCGTTAAAATTTCACAGTAAAGGACCTATTCGATTACAAACCGGAACGGACCACTCCTTCTTAGGGTTCGAATCAAAACTAAGTTGGACTCATCCGAAGGATAAGCTTATAATCAAGCATATGTTATCCTCCTCAAGCTTGTAAAAAATAAAGAGGTACTTGCCAGAAATGGTGGGGGAAAAGAGAGAAAAATGAGCCTATTTGTTATCCTTTGTCTCAGAAGAAGCCTTATCACCACTCTTGAACACAACACTTTCCATTCACCTGGGTTGGGAAATCCTTTGCCTCACAGTTTATCAAACCACATTGAAAGTCTTCAGCCGGGTATTAACTTTGGGTCAAATGTCACCAAGCCATCTGTTGTGTCGTTATGTGTTCAAGAGGTCACTGCAAATAAACCATTCATCTGCAAAATACCTGTCATCCATCTCGACCATCCCTGAGTCAGTCCTTACAGCTACATTTCTTCAACTTGATCTATGATTTCGTGTTGTGGGCTTGCCTGCAACGGGTCGCTTTCTATCGACATCAGTACATTATCTAGAAAGATGACCTAGAAATCGTCAGTACCTTGAAATCTGCATGCATCAATGGCAGGTTTCTCGCCTTTGACGACGGTTTACATCATTGACTTTCGATCGAAGGATTCCGTGAAATGTTCGACATCAACTCATTCATTCACATCTCATGGATTGTACTGGGTACTTTGAGAACCATTGACATCACTGGTGGTCTCTCTCACACTTGTTAACAGTTTACATCATTGATTGGTAATCAAGTGGTTTCTACCATGTTCGACATCAACTCATTTATTCGCATGGATAGAATCGTACTATTTCGGGAAGTAGAAATGAAGATCCTGGATCTAGTTTCCACCAACCAGGCTGCGAGGAGTTTTGTATTCATTGTATAGTAGACCAACTATAAACAGATGGCTGCGTCCATACTGTGTCTACACAAGTCTATGATTATTATGTACTGCGAAATCATTCCTGTATCAGAGCAGTAGTTAGTTTGCTAGTTAAAGTTTTTGATCTGAGTATGGGAATGCCTACCTCAGCAATGATATGATCTTATATATGTATTTTGTGTTGAATACTTGCAGGTTCCGACTGGGCTCTCCACAAGATAATCCTTGAAATGATAAAGTACTTCACCCTTCCTAGATGATATGAAACCCTAATCTACTACAGGCTTCGCACTTTAGGGGGCAATCTGTTACACTAAAATTTGTCACCATGACTATTTGCAGTTAGTATGGCTCCATCAACTGTCATACTATCCTCCTTGGCAAGTCTTATACCTCTGCTCTTCATGTCAAACTCCAAGAAAGAGAGAAAGTCTTTAAAATCTATATATCTCTGGGTACGCAGTTTCTCTTAGCCTTACCTGCGTGTACACACCTCAAGTTCACAATACCTGCGTACTTGTACGCTCTGTCTGTAAAAGGGTGGGTGGTCATTTCTAAAGCATTATAGAAGCTTGTTTGACGTGTATTAAGCATCTCCAGATGGTTCATGTATCCCTATGAAAGAGGAACTTATCCCATCAAGAGGGGAGCTATCCCATCCAAAGAGGGGCTTATCCCATTGATGGTGGACCTGATTAACTTCCTCTAGAGCACTATAAATACAGGCATTGGGCCAGAAGGAGGGGAGGTTGAAAGCTGAATATTCCTAAGGGTAGATGCTGCTGGAATTAGGACTCCCTTATAGAGCTTGAGAGGAGAGATTCCCATCCTTTCCTAGCCTTATTTGGAAGTGGGTGAGCTGATCAAAGTAAAGGAAAACTCTTGCTGGACCCTAGGAGGGACCTGCACAACACCAAGGCTCAGGTTGTAATGGTTTCTTTTGTTTCCACTTAATACAAATAAGTTCACTTTTCTCAACATATTGTTATACATGATTTGTTTCATATACTTCTTGGTCTGTATGATGAATATGTGTTATTTTATAAGTTATTCAGGTGCTATTTAATCTTTTGGCTTGTTAGTGAATGCAGGTTTCGAAGAGAAGGAGGAGCTCATCCGGATCGGTGAGGCTGGACTATTATAAAGCGTTGGACTAAATGTATGTTATAAACACCTGATTACTTGTATCCTAAATGCATATTTAGAGAAAGGTAGTGTTTACTTGTCTTATTTGTCACAAGAAAGCCTTAGCTTCTAGGGAGGTCGGTTTTGTCCGCAAAATTGACTCTTTCCGCATGACAGTCGCTATTAAAATTTTAACGAGTTTAACGACAAAGATAACTCGGTCTTTTTCATTTTTAGAGAGTCTAAAAAGGAACGTAAAGGAAACTCCAAAATTCCTTTTTCATCATCTAATCCCTTAAGTCCAAAAAAGTATAAAACAATACAGAAGGGATGAATTTTCGATCCTTTTAACAAGCCGAACAAAACAAGCGCTTGATCTTTTTGTGTAATAATCCCTCAGGTCCAAAAAGATTAAAATCTAAAGGAGGGATAGCACTTTCGGTCCCTTTAACGAGCTGGAGAGGCCAATGGCTCGGCAATATTTTCATATTTTACGAGTCAATTGAAAAGAGCTTAAAGGAGACTTGTTTTTTGAGGAACGAGTGATAAAATTGGGTAGCAGCTGATTCCAGGTAAGGTTTGGAATTTTCCAATCACGGCAGTGTTACAAGGATGGCTAACAGGATCACTCTTCGCAGCTGTTCCTCAAAAGGGGTAAACAATCAAATGGAGGTGAATGATCGGCCAATGCAAAAATGGAGGTGATGGATTAGAACACAACCAAGGCTTTAAAGGCTGAAGTTTTACATTCACGATGGTTATTTACCGGGAATTGGTTCATTTTTTATTGAGCTTAAACTCTGGGGGAACATGTGCTCATGACTTATGTTTATTTTTTAACGAGCTTGAACTATGTCCTAAAACTGCTCGATTAACGGTCATTTCTTGAGTTTACCATAAATAGCTTTGTTCTTTCAAAGATTGTACTGCATTTTTCAATTGCTTTATCAAACTAGTTAGAAATGAACAATACATGTTTGAAAAATGAGTTAGAACACTAATATTTTACTCAAATTACGTAAAAAGTAAATTAAAAGTGCTTTTACCTCTCATTTTACCATTTCATTTGAACTTTGGTTTGTTGGAGCTTTGGAGGTGCTTTTCCCCCCTGATTTTCATCAGCTGATTCTGGAAGATTCTGTGGACGATTCTCGGCGCCGTCTGGACTAGGTAGGAGCTAAACCTGAGCTCTTTCATTTCATGCTTTCCATTTTGCATTCTGAGCCTAATTTCTGGTTTTTCTGAGCCTATGGGGTTTGAAAAACTCGCCCTGGCCCCATCGCACCCTTTCTATATCGAAAGGTGCATTGGATGTTAGCCTGTCTATTGGCCAAATGACATGCAATGCACCCAGAACACTACTGTAGGTGCGATGAGCGCAAGGAAGAAAATTTATGCACAGTTTTCAATGGAAATTTTTTCCTGTTTCTCACCAAATCAGGATCTAACTCTTCTCTTGTTTATTTTCAGAGATTTTTGGAGCAAGATGACTATTACATGGCGAGAACGTGAGCATGAAGAAGAGGACATGCTTGCTTTACATGATCCAGTCACAGTAAACGCATTGCGGAACTGTGGCTTGTTGAATTTTTTCCGCATTTCTAGCATGAGACAACAAATCAACTTGCTGCAGTATTTGCTCGATGCTTGGGATTCTACCAACCAGGTGTTCCAGATTAGGGGCAAATCCATCCCCTTGACTGTAGTGGACATCTATTTCTTGACCGGTTTGTCGAGGCGGGGTGCCCCCATCTCTTTATCAGGTTCGGCCCGACGAGGCGAATCTGTGAGATATTATGTTCGCCGGTATTGCAGAGAGGGATCTCAGCCGAGTAAAGACGGTAAGATCATCATCCGTGATGTCACTGACAGGTCCCTCAGGACTATTCTGTTCACTTTTGGTAGGATGGCTGGTGGTGCGGCTCTTCATGTAGCCAACCGATCTTATATGCAGTATGCCTTGGAGTGTCTCCAACCAAAGGTGTTCAACTGGTGCGATGCAGTACTTATTGTGATGAAAGAACAGTTGACCAAGGTGAAGAGTGGGAGGTTGAAGAACTTTGGGTATGGTTCTATCTTGACTGCCTTCGCCTTGGAAAAGATTCCACTGATGCAGCCGCAGTATATTGCACTCGATTTACCGCCACCGACTGAACCACGTATGCAGAGATGGGTCGACCATATGTCCAGACATGCTGGTCAGTCTCAGATTTCTTTTTCTGATACCTTCTTTGGGTGGTTCAATCGTCAGGAGATGGTTTATTCCGAGTATCCATATGCTGGCATGGACTTCCGGGGTGACCCAGATTTGGTACTGCCGGCTGGCGAACAGTGGGGCGCCATTGGTAAATTCTTTGACCATATTCCTGTTTATCGTTTTTTCTTTTATAATGTCCTTGTGCTTTACTCTATCAAGACTAATCAAAACTCACGTGCTCATGCAGATGTTGGTCCCGTTCGGCCAGTAGCACGCCTGAGAGTACCAGCTGCTGCTCTAGCAGGAGAGGCTGTTGGAAGGGCTATCCTTCGCGACCTTGATGTGGCCGAGACTCTCACAGCATTACAGGAACAGGTTGAGGGCCTCACTCTTGGTATTCCAGATGTGAGGACTGACGAGCTGCCCTTGAGGTTGCAGCGGCATACCACTGGTGTGCCAAGACAATGGACTCGCCTCTTATGCATGATCGCACAGGCTGTGACTTGCTATCATGAGCACCATTAGACTAGGGTGCCCCCTAGCGTTTTGAGTTTTGGGTCATTTGACCAATTTTGTCTTGGTTACAAAACATTATGTGTAAACCATAAATAGTTATATATATATTTTTGATTTTCGAAGTTTTATTTTGGTTAAGTTACATGATCCAGATGCAAATATTGATGAGATGCTTCTTTTTATAAATGTTGCAAATGTCTATCTAACACATAATTTGCCAATGAGTCAGTTAATGTGTTTAAGTTTCTGGAAATATGCTGATATTGAATAAAATTAAATTGCCTTTCCAAAATCTTGACCCTTAGGAACATGCGATAAATAGCTGGATTTCGGACAGAGTAGATACTAGTGAGTTGTAGTATGACGAGTTGTGAGTCTAGCCTGACAATCAGTCGGCATATGCCATGTGTGATGGCATCAGAGAGAAGTTCTATCAACGCGCTATATTCAGCGATTTTATTCGTTGATCGACCAATACATACCCCTCTGAAACTTACTAACTCATCGCTTGGATAAAAAATGGCCCAGGCCGTAGAAGATAGGTTCCGCGAACTACGACTTGCTCTGTCGGCATATCCAACACATGACTCTAATAGGTTTGACATCTGCAATAAATGTAAAAAGTGGATTACTCGACCAAAACAAATACTTTTAGCGAAAACAAAAACATAACAAAAGCATGTAGGTTACTATACTGGATTATGCATAGTAACGCTTAAGGTACAACCCGTTACGAGGTTGCGACAGTGGAATTCTGTCATAATCCATCAACTCGTAGGCTCCTTTTGCTAACACTCTTTTAACAATATAGGGGCCCATCCATAAAGACTTGAATTTACCTGCTCCCAATTTATCGGATTCTTGGTCATAAAGCAAGACCAATTCACCTTCTGAGAAGACACGAGGTTTGACATTCTTGTTGAACTGCGCCTTGACTCGTTTCTTATGGGCTTCATTAGCCAAAGCAGCATCACGACGGGTTTCATCCAATTGGATTAATTCCAAGAAACGAGCCTCCTCTTCTGAAGTTCCAGGGAGAAGGTCGATCGTGAGTTTGAGGGACGAGATTTCACACTGAACTGGTAAGATTGCCTCTAGGCCATACACCAGTTGGAAAGGTGTAAACCCAGTCGCATTCCTTACTGATGTTCGGTAAGCCCACAAGGCTGAGTACAGGATCAGGTGCCAACTACTTTTATGGACTCCAATCATCCTTTGCAGCATGCGCTTCAGGACCTTGTTGATTGCTTCAACTTGTCCGTTGGCTTGTGGGTAATATGGAGTAGAGCTTTCATGCGACAACCCTAATTTGGCAGCTAATTCGGCCATCATGTGATTGCAAAAATGCGATCCATGATTTGTGACTATAGCTTGTGGGACACCGAATCTAGCGACTACATGATTGAAAAAGAAAAGGGCAGTTGTTTCACCAGTATTATCTAATGTAGGCATCGCCTCAGCCCATTTGGTAAAATAGTCAACTGCGACTATGATATACCCATGCCCCCCGGTCGAGGTGGGGTTACATGTCATGAAATCGATGCCCCATTTGGCGAATGGCCCAACAGCAACTATTGGCTGTAGAGGTGCAGGTGGTCTTCTGGTTTTGCTATCGAAAATTTGACAGGCATGGCAACTTCTGACTGCGGTTATGCAATCTTTGAACATCGTTGGCCAGAAGTATCTTGCTCGTAAAAATTTTTGCGCCGTAGCATAACCAGATTGATGCCCCCCACACGCGCCTGAATGGCAATCATTCAGGACTTTTTCGGCCTCCTCATGAGTGAGGCACCTTCTCAGAACTATATCGACACCACGACGGTAAAGTGTATCACCGACGATCATGTAGTCTTTTGATTGGTATCAAATACGTTTTTGTTCGGAGCGTGAGGTATTAGGCCTATACTTTTGGGTTTGGAGATAGATGATTATATGTCCATACCACGGATTGCTTGAGGATATCAGAAACAAAGATTCATCCACGATTGTTTCTTTGGATGTTTCATCGTTGGACGACGATGGGAGATCGCATAATAATTCTGCGAAAACCAGTGCTTTCTTTGACTTGGATTTTACAAATTCCAGATCAAACTCTTGTAGAATTGCTATCCATTTTGAATATTTTCCCCCCAGCAATTGTCGTGACAATATATAAGTCATGGGGTTGCAATCTGACAGAATGGTAGTTTTTTGAAAGAGGACATAATGTCGAAATCTCTGTATCGCTTGAACAGCTGCGAGCGCTAGCTTTTCAACATAAGAATATTTTCTTTCTGTATCATTTAAGTTCTTACTTAAATAATATATAGGATGTTCATTTCCATTGTCTTCTTGAACTAAAACCATTGCGATGGTTGTATCTGCTGCAGCTAGATACAGGTTAAAGTCTTTTTGATAATCAAGAGCGTACATTAATGATGCTTTCATAAGGGATTCTTTTAAAGCATCAAAGGAAGCTTGCGCAACCTGATCCCAGACAAAGGGTACTTCCTTTTTCAAAAGACGTGTATAACCTTTAGCAAGTTCGGCATAATTTGGAATGAACCTCCTCAGAAAGTTTGCTTTCCCTTGGAGTTTCTGAATCTGAAGCAAATTCGAAGGTGGAGGCAAATTTATGATTGCCTGAACCTTACATGGGTCAAGACGAATCCCGTCCTTCGAGACTACAAAGCCAAGTAAATGACCAGAACTGACACAAAATACACATTTGTGTGGATTGAGTCGTATCTTGTAGTGTCGGCAACGTAGAAATATCGCTCTTAAATGCTGCGGATGATCAGTCTGCTTTCGCGAATGAGCCGTAAGGTCATCGAGATATGGTTGAATGATGTTTTTGATGTCATGGAAGGCATAATTCATTGCCCTCTGAAAAGTTGCCCTTGCGTTCTTTAAACCAAAGGGTAATTTTCGATATGAAAATGTGCCCCACGGAAAAATAAATGCAGTCTTCAACTGGTCCTGTGGGCGGATATTTATTTGATTATACCCGAAGAATCCATCCATAAACGAAAAGATTTCACATCCGGTGCATTCATCAATTATCTGGTCAATAAAGGGTGTAGGGTAGTTGTCTTTTGGACAAGCTTGATTTACATCCCTATAATCAACGCACACTCTAATCGTTCCTTGTTTTTTCATAACAGGAACAATATTCGATACCCAATCGGTTAGAGGAACCGGGTAAATGAAACCAGCATGGAGAAGTTTTTCAACTTCTGCTTTGATGGCAGCGGCTTTCTTGGGGTGCACCTGGCATAGCCGTTGTCGTACTGGTTTGACATCTGGATACATCTTAATTTCGTGTTCAACTATACTCAAGTGAATGTCTGGAATTTCTTCATATGACCAAGCAAAGACATCTCTGAATTCGTGAAAAAGAGCGTAATATATTTCCAATTCTGAAGGAGAACAACATTTGCCAACATAAATATTCTCTACAACATCTGTTTTGGTCGAGATATTTATGGCGATAGTCTCTTCAATGTTGGACAAGTTTCGCTCAGAATCCATCGTGTTTACAGTATTTGATAGAAACTCAAAGACTGAAGGATGATAAAGGTCATCAGGAGTATTTTCTTCCCAATTCGGAAGAAGGGAACGATGGTGGTAATCGTTCCATGGCGCCCCTTCAATTAACATTGATTGAACAATTCCTTCGTCGGTGCCATGCACTCGCGAACAAGGATCTGAAAAGGTGCCATATTCCTTAGACCTATCTATCAAAACGCTTGATGAGCATTGATTTGGGTTTGCCTCCCATGCTAGGAACATTGATTGCTACAATATTTCCATTGGGCTTGGAGGCAATACCTCTGCATGATCCATGTTTATATCGTTTTCTGATATCTTTCGTATCGAAGATATCATATTGCAGGTTCCTACCGACGCTACTTCCGCCAGATTGATGGGAGGTGGAAGTGCAAAAGTTCCCATTAATATAGGGTCTTTTAGTAGGCCTACTCCGATATTTTGAAGCGAATGGGGGCTTCCATGGATCATCGGAATGCTTCCCGTAACTTGAGAACTATTGGGGAGGAAGGTTTGTTGATCGACGATTGTAATCCCTCCTTCAAAGGGAAATGAAATCTTCCTAAAATAGGTCGACACAACAGCAGCCATAGCATATATCCATGGTCTTCCCAGTAGGATGTTGTAATCGAGGTTTCCATCGATTACTTCAACATTTATTTCTACTATTTTCCCTCCTAGTTCAACCTTCAAGTTACTTAGAATACCATATGGGGTATATGTTCGTCCGTCAAATGCTTTTAATGTCGTTGAAGATCTCGACAAGGTTGGAGATCCTAAAGTTTTCCAGCAACTCATCGACATAATACATGTAGATGCCCCCTCATCAATAATTGTTCGATGAACAGTTTTGTTGAGGGCTTTCACTTGAACAAGGAAAGCTAGTTGAGCTAGTAATTGAGGATCGTATCCTTTATGATTAAAGGACACAAGATTGGAATCCTTTGGGTCTATCCCACCGATAGCTGATAATAAAGCCTGCTTTTGGGATGGGCAATTTTGTAGTACCTCAAGAGTCGACATAGCGGATGGTGATTGGGCCAAATCTTCCACTATATTATAATGCTATGCTGCTCTAGCACTTGTGTACTACTCCCTTTGGCGGTTTTATTGTCAGTTTAGGAATGATGGGTGGCGCAACTTCTGTTGAAGTTGTTGTCGAACTACTAGGTTGATCTTTATCCTTGTTGTTCGACAGCTGTGGATTCCCATAATCTTTGTTCCTTGTCGATATCAAAGCATCATTTTGCTGTTTTGAAACCGACAACATCAGCACTTGAGACGGGGAAGCATTTTCACTAGCAACCAGATTTGTTCCTGGATTTGGAAACGGATCATTTAATACTGCTGAGGTTTTTGAATTCTTGAAGAATTTTTTAAGCTCAGCTCTGTGTGGACAATCTGGTGTCCGATGATCCTCATCACATATCATGCATGGATATTTCAGTTTCCTATTTCCAGGTGGGTTTGCAGAAGATTTTTCAGGAGATGATTCCTCCTGTTTCTTCTTTTTCCCTTTGTTTTTCTTCTTGCTTACTGGTTGCTTGGTTTCTTTGCCTTTATCTGTCGAGACGGCATTTACTTCCGAGGCAAGAAATTCATCTTTTGCATTTTGACCTGAATTCTTCTGGGCCTTTTTGGATGTAGCCTTTGTCGATTTCGTGTCTGTTGTGCCAATCACGCCATCGCCGGCATGAGAGTCATTGTTTGATTTAGGAGGAGGAGGAACTGAGAATTCCGGTCTAGGGGCGTCAGGTATTTTATCATAGAGCGTGTCAGACTGAGTGTAAATCAAGTCCAAATATTGTGCACGAGTGATAACTTGCTCTTCTGTGACGACTCCCCCTTTTGCCACATCTTCCGTGATGGAAGGAAATAATGACTTAATAAACCATTCAGCTAAAAGCTGATCGGGAACATACGTTTTCACCATTCTACGACGACGTCACCACTCATGTATATGATCAGATATGTGAGTGGCTGTTGTCTACTTGAAATTGGTAAGAAGTTCTGTTCCCATTTCGTACCTTATCGATAACTGAAAATGGGTTAAAAGGGTAGTGGCTAGGGTACTGAAGTTGTCAAACGAAGCTCTGGGCAATTTGATATACCATTTTTCTGCCGGACCAGTTAACATCCTCTGAAAGAGGCGAAGCCTAATCGAATCATCGTTTAAGGTGTTTGATGAACACCACAGATGAAAGGTCATCACATGATTCGACGGATCTTCACCCGGATTTCCATTAAATTTAGGAATATCAGACGGAAGTTTATGCGGAATCGCGGGCCACCAAGGGGCGTAAGCGATTGGATCATTTGTTAACCGATTTAAATCAAGTAACTCTAAAGTTGCCACGAAGGGTAACTGTTGATTCAGGTTAGGTGAAGCATACCCAGGATAAGATGGGATTTCCTGAGCAGTTGGTCTTTGCATACCAGCATAATGCATCTGATGCTAGTAACTTTGGTAAGGTTGGTGGGCATAACCATTGTAAAATGGATGATTTTGACCATTTTGAATATACGGCTACCCACTATTTGCAAAGATTTGTTGCTCAGATCCTTGATATACTTTTTGGAATTGCAGTTGTTGGTATTGAACCAGCCATGGTTGTGAAGCCATGTGCTGTTGCCCGATACTAACTGTTTGACCAAGATGAGGGGTAATTGTACCCGTTTGAACCTGTGTCATTCCACTAGTCGGCGATTGTGGTTGAGTTGCAGGGTCAAGGGGCTGTTGCATTACAACCTGAGAAACCTGAGGTTGGCATACAACAGGTAGCGCTTGAACTTGCGACACCATCACAATGGCTGGTGTAGTTGGTATATTTGACATAGGTAAACATTGTTGCATCGAATATACAACTCTTGGTTATTGAGGTAGTATCGGTACCCAACCGCTTGAAGTAATTCCAGTATAACCTGAATTTTGTTATGAACTCCCGTATGGTTGTCCTCCCGGAGGGGATAATGAAAGGGCATACTACCCCCCATACGGTGGTAATCCGGTACTTAAGGGAATGGTTTGCCCTTGAGGGCCGGACTGCCCAAATTGACCTCCAAATGGATCAATTTGTTGAGACTCAACATAAGAGTTTCCGGATATTATTCTGGATGAACAAACAGGAATAGACCATACCGTCGAAATGGCCCCTAAGTGGGCTCCTTCTAGCGATTGAGAGCTAGTTGGGATAGCTGGTATACCGGTGAACATTGTTGGAGTGATAGCAGGAATTTCTGCCGTCGCTGTGTCAGACGACACAGTCCTAGATGTTGACGGTTGTTCAGACATTTCTAGTCTATCCAAAAGATTACCTAGCGATTCTACAGGAGCTTCCACTGGCAGTAGACTAACTTCTGATGAAGAAGGATACAGAGTGATCCCGACTCCAAATTGCGATGGAGTACTAGATGGAGGATCTTCCACAATCTCTTCTATAGCAATCAGACCAGGTGGAAGGGGTAGACCGTTAGGTCCGTAAAATATTTCTGGTGCCGAAGAAGGTATGGAATCCGCAGCGACAGATGTTTGGGGAACAACACTCTCTGAACTGGTTGTAGATGAAACTGGTTCAGTAACACAAGTGTTTACCCTCAGACTAGGATCAGTACCACTATCCTTCTGTGGCTGTTGAACTTCTTCTGTAGAGGCAGGGATACCAGAAATGTTTGGAGTAACCGGAGTCTCTGATGTTGTTGGAACACTTGTTCTAACTTTAACAGGAGATTTGGAACCGGTTAAACGAGTTCGCTTTGTCTGTACTAGCTTCGATTCCGGAGACAAAGACGGTTGACTCGTAAGCCTCCGCGAACGACGGGGTTTCAATTGACTTTCTTCCACGATTGCGGATTACTCGATCAACTAAAAATAAAGGGGAAGTATGTTTCCGAATTAGATGAATTTTAGACGCTTTGACACAACTTGTTTTTTCAATTTTTAAGAGTCGAGAAAAAACAAAAGATGACTCTAGTCGCCTTCGATTTTTAATGAGCCTGAAGTGACAAGTGCTCAGATGGACCTTTTCCGTTAAGGAGTCTGAAAAGGAACGAAAGGGAATTCTCTAGAAATCTAGGTAGAGGGATTACCAAACCAATCGCAAAACTGCAGAATACTTTTTACGGTACGGTAGTCAATCTTCCCAAATGCTGTGTTCAGTGCATTGCGATCGATAGGGTGGCAGACACGGCTTCCTATGGATAAAGGATTAAGCCTATTGTGGTCTCCCAAAATATACTCGACGGTACGTGGGAGCACAAGTCCGTACTGGCACTTATCGTCTCAAAGTGGAGGAATCACCCAACCAACAATGAGAACAACAGTTACCAGGCTTTATGATGCTGGAATATGTCTCTAGCCTAGACTTCTAGATGTTGTGCGTTAGGTTCCAAAGCGTTGTTAGATTCATTGAATTTATTTTATAGTTGATCTTGTTTATGAAGTTTGCCTTTCAGGTTCACCGCGAGATGTATATACACAATTCCTAAAATGCAATCTAAGATGATAAACAATCTTTTATCTTCTTTGTGCAATGAAAATCCTAGCTACTAAGGAAAGAAAGACAGAATTCTTTCACAAAGAGCAAAGAGCACACTCTAAATGCACTTTCCTAAATCAAACCAATCAGACAATCTAAATGCAAATGCACATGCATGTATTTGTTTTCAACTTTCTTAGTATATGAATGGTAAAAAGAAAGTTGATGCACAAATCTAAATTTCTTTTCAAGCGACAATTATCAACAAGTTTCTTTTCGAAATCAAAAATGGAGACAATCACAACATTTTACGATTTGGAAATGAATACTTGTTTTCGACACTAGAAAAACCACAAATTCAGACCAAAAACAATAGTAACAGGATAATCGACTATCTACAGCAATCAAACTCTTTCCTATGACTGAAAACGACACTTGCGACACTTTCAAATCAAAGGACGACAGTGCGATTATGTTACTTTTTGCAAAGGAGAACTGAAAATGACTCAACAAACACACAAAAACATTTACAGTTCTTTTGTACAAAGGAGGCAGAATAACAACAAAGAAAAGGGGTTTTAGACAGAGATATACTGATCACAGGGAGCAAAATTCATGAATAGAACTGGAAAGAATGAATCACAGAAACCAAAACTAAACAATGGCTAGTCTGATCAGCGCACCTGTAACACAGAGAATTTGAAATGCAGCGCACCTACTACACTCGGGAAGTGCGCTGAATTTCAGATTCACAGAACAATACTTGTGTTGGGCCAGAGACGAGACTTTGTTTGGGTTCCGGGTCACAGTTTGCAGTTCAGTTTATGGGTTTTGGCCGAGCAAATGGTAATGAGTAATGCAACAATCAGGGATAGATCCAAGGAGGGTCTAAGAGCTATCACAAGAGGCAATCAGAGAGTTTGTAAATCAGTTGTTTAATTTATAAACAAATCCCGGAGATTGACTGAAGCGACATTTATCTACTTTGCATTTG
Source organism: Pinus tabuliformis (assembly GCA_031772625.1). Classification (NCBI taxonomy): domain Eukaryota; kingdom Viridiplantae; phylum Streptophyta; class Pinopsida; order Pinales; family Pinaceae; genus Pinus; species Pinus tabuliformis. Next base: position 816,125,299 of record CM062813.1, read on the forward strand.
CAGAGCAAATGCAGTTCGAAAGCTACCTGGCACAACTTCAGGCTCCGTCTGTAAGTTTATAAAATAGACAACAAGGAAGATAAACAAACAAACTAATTCGTCCCCAGCGGAGTCGCCATTTTGTTACAGGGAAAAGTGTCTATACAGAACTGCTCTATCCCACTAAGGTGTGATAGCTACCTTAGAAACAAACAAAGTAAAGCTACTTTCGTTTTTCCTTTATGAAGTATAGATGAGAGAAGAACAAAGAAGACCAACCTCTGTCTTGCGCTAATCTCCTAGTTTGATTCCTCTCCCTCTTGATAGTCTTTCGCTACTTGTTCCCTTGCACGCCCAGCTTCACAGAGTACCTGTAAGATCACAGTAGCATAGCACTATACAAGAACATGGATCTATAATCATAAACAATCTAGGATCAGATGTAAATTGACCATACAAATGCAGCAAACATAAATGACACAAGAGTATGGAGGAAAACTTGAATAGCTTTTATTGATAAACAAGAAAGAGCCAAGGGGAGTTACAACCAGTTGTTCTGACCCAGCATCATCCTCTCAGCAAGTAAGCCCCTCTTCACCTCATACAAAGCTTAGATCACCCAACAATCTGATGTTGTCTCAAGAAACCAACAGCAATTCCTTACAATATGCAAAATTCCAGCCTTTGGATCTCTGGGATGAGGGATCCATATATAGTTATCTGTAAGGGGGATGAGTCAGCTTGTGATTTGATTAGTGTCTTCCCTCTAATAGTTCTTGCTTCCACTTGGAGACTGATGATCTCTTACTCATCCTTGGTTGAATTCAAAGAGGCAAGTGTCACAGGAGAAGTTTCTAGAAGCTTCCATTGCCTCTCCACCTCGCGGAATGACACTGCCATTTGTCATTTCTTGCCCATCGCACCCCATAGAAGGGCTTTTTGAAATGCAATGCACCCACACAGTGTATTTAGGTGCAATGCAATGCACTTTGCCTATGGAGTAGGTGAAATGATCCTGTTTTGACCAATTCTGAGCAGTTTTTTCATGGAGAACTTCTGGGAGGAGATGTAATCAGTTGACCTTGTTCCTTTAGGGGTTAGAACAACACTTTTAGGGACTTAGGAGCCCTTGGTTTATGGACATTTTATTCTTGGGGTTGCAGTGCCCAAAAATGTCTATAACACCTAGGTCGCCACACGATTTCACTCGGTTCGCCCGAAATGACCTCACCCGGGTCGCCACACAACTTCACCCGGCTCGCCCGAAAAACTTCACCCAGGTTGCCTGACGACCTCACCCGGCTCGCTCGAATGACCTCACCCGGTTCGCTCGAATGACCTCGCCCAAGTTTCCTGCCCAACGACCTCACCCGAGTTCTACCTAAATAACCTCACCCGAGTCCTGCTTGAATGACCTCGCCTGAGTCTTGCCTAAACGACCTCGCCCGAGTTTTGCCCACGACCTCGCCCAGGTTTTCTGCATGAGTTTCCTGCACGCGTTTTTCACCCGAGTTTTCTGCACGAGTTTTTCGCTTGAGTTTCTCACCCGAGTTTTTCACCTAACTTTTCTACATGAGTTTTCCACCCAAGTTCTGCCCATCATGCAGGCTCATCCACGCACTGCAGAACTCCTTGTTTGAACTCGTGTTGATCAAATGATGGTCGTTTTCCTCCAAACGCCCTCCAATATATATGGGTGGGTGGTAGGTTATGTCACTTGGCCAACCCACACCAAATGCCCAACCAACTCATTCATAATGCGAACTCTCACCCATGAGGTGGGTCGGCCTGCCAAACTCATGGGACCACCCCCACATCACTTGCCCAACGCCTTATAAACTCATCCAAGGTTCATTTCGTTTCACATTTCGCACATCCTTCACATGGTTGAGTCGCCCTGCTCGTCGCACAGACCGCAGGTCCATACAGCCGGGGTGGGGTGGAGGATGGTGTGATTCCCGGAATCACCTTGCCACCCCCCCAAGCCGTTGGGCCGCCGGGGTGGGGTAGAGAGCAAGGTGATTCCTGGAATCACCCTGCCACCCCTGCAAGCTACTAGTGTGGGGTTGAGGGCGGGGTGATTCCCAGAATCACCCCGCCACCCCCACGGGTCGTTCAGCCACCGAGATGGGGAGGAGGGCGAGGTGATTCACTGAATCACCCCACCACCCCTCTGAGCCATTGGGCCGCCAGGGTGGGGCGGAGGGCGGGGTGATTCTAGGAATCACCCCACCACCCCCGGAAGCCATTGGGCTCCCAGGGTGGGGCGAAGGGCAAGGTGATTCACGGAATCACCCTGCCACCCCCGTGGGTCGCTGGGCCGCCAGGGTGGGAAGGATGGCGGGGTGATTCTCGGAATCACCCTGCCACCTCGGCGGGCCGTTGAGCTGTCAGGGTAGGGTGGAGGGCGAGGTGATTCCCAGAATCACCCCGCCACCCCTGTGGGCCATTGGGCTACCGAGGTGGGGCAGAGGGAGGGGTGATTCCCAGAATCACCTTGCTACCCCCACAGTCCATTGGGCCGCCGATGTGGGGCGGAGGGCAGGGTGATTCCTAGAATCACCCTACCACCCCCGTGGGCTATTGATCTGCTAGGGTGGGTTGCCTCAGCTCCACCACGGCAGCCCAATGGCCCAAAGAGGTGGTGGGGTAGTTCTGCGAATCACCTCTCCACCCTCAGCCTCCGCCCCACCCCGGCAGTCCAACGGCTCGCAGGTGTGGCAGGGTGATTCCTAGAATCACCCCACCACCCCCGCATGCGATTGAGTCACTGGGGTGGGGCAAAGGCTATAGGTAGCCCTCTGCCCAACCCCAACGGCACAACGGCCCACAGGGATGGTGGGGTGATTCTCGGAATTGCCCTGCCATGCCCACGGGCCGTTGGTCCATCGGGGTGGGGTGGAGTCTGTCTGCAGCCCTCTGCCCAACCTTGTTGGCCCAATGGCCCGCGGGAGTGGCAGGGTGATTCCCGAAATCACCCCACCACACATGCGGGCCATTGGGCCACCGAGGTGGGGTGGAGGCTGTCTGTAGCCCTTCGCCCCACCCTGGTAGCCCAACGACCCATGGGGGTCGCGGGGTGATTCCCAGAATCACCCAGCCACCCATGCGGGCCGTTGGGTCGGTGGGGTGGGGCGGAGGGAATCACCCCACCACCACCGTGGGTCATTGGGCCACCGAGGTGGGGAAGAGGGCAAGGTGATTCCCGGAATCACCTCGCGATCGCTGCGGGCTATTGGGTCACCAATGTAAGGACCACAAGCTACAGGTGGAAACGCACGAGGTGCGACAAGTTGAAGAGCTGCGGAACGGTGGGAAAAATGCGACCAAGTGTGGAGCTTTTGGTTATATGGACCATGGGCAGTCCTAGCGGGCCAACGGGTGGACGAACCAAACGATGAATACACACGATGGTTGGGTTAGCTGATGGGTGGGATGACCCATTCAGAAAGTTAAAACAGTGAAGTTTGGAGGTCGGCCAACAAGAGGACGTGTTGGTTCATGAAGTTGGGTGAGCCATATATATGGAGAGGTTTGGCGTGGAGCTAAGCCATCATTTGTTCAAGCAAAAAACACATAGTCAAGGTGAAAAGTGAAGTGCATGGGTTTGAAAACTGAAATGGGTGAAGGTGCAGGCGGAAAAGTGTAGGGCTAAAGCACCCAAGCTGAAACAGGTTGTTCGAAGGCGTTTGTGCATGAGGTCATTCGAAGGCATTCGTTTAGAAATTTGTTTGAGGGAGTTTGTGCAGGAGGTCATTTGAAGGCGTTCAGAAAGTCGTTCGAAGGCATTCGAGTAGGATCATTTCAGGTCGTTCGAGGGTGTTCGTGAAGAGTCGTTCAAGGGCATTCAGGCAAGGTCGTTTGAGGTTGTTCAAGAGCATTCATGTAGATTCATTTGAGGGCGTTTGGGCAGGGTCATTCGAGGTCATTCGAGGGCGTGGCAGGGTGTCCGTTCAAACAGTCGTTCAGGAAGTCGTTCGAGGACGCGGCAGGGTGTTTGCCCGAATGACACGAGTTGGTGAATGGTGGTTCGGGTGAAGTCTTGAATAGGTGCATGTTGAACGACTCACCGGTGGAGACTTGGTGAGTTGAGCATTCGGTGGAGAGTGCCCACCAGTGGATGAGTTGGACAAGTTGAACGAAATGAGTTCGGGTGAACGTGCGGAGGCAAACGAGGAGTTTGGTAGAGTCGTTCGGGCAACCGTGTGTTCGTGCCGATGAGCTAGCTGAAACACGTTGTGCCAGTGAACGTAAAAATATTCTAAGTGTAAATCTGGGGTTTCCTCAGGATTGTAACTTATACATATATTATTATTCCAGGCAGACTCATTACAGGGAGTTGCCCCTCCCAGTATACTATTTTGTATTTCATGTTAATGCTGATTCATGGTGTAATGAAATATATGCTTAGCTATTGAAAATAAACTAAGTATAGAAAGTAGGCATAGTCCACGATCGCAAGTATTGGTGAAAAGAAAGTGGTTGGTGGTGCTACACCTCCTATAGTGCAGTTGGAAGAGTACCGCCAGTGTAGGGGCGTGACAGGTGGTATCAGAGCTGGAAAACTAAATCAAGGAGATGATTCTAGAAGAAGGCCGAAGACTTGGCAGGGAGTTCAAGTTTTGCAGGTGACAGGTGGTATCAAAGTTGATGAACGACGGGAAGCTGAATACTTGACATTTGTGACAGGTGATTCAGGTTTACAAGGGGAAGTGTAATACTTCGTGAAAAGTTTAGTAGGGGTGAAGCTTCGTGCTTAGGCCAAGCTAAACGATAAGACATGGCAGGTTTGGAAGAATGTGAAGGGAAGCTCTTGCTAACATTATATAGGTTGAAGCAGATGAAAAATGAGAACCCACAAACTTCTTCGACTTGGTTGGGAAATGGAGCAGGTTGTAGCTGCAGATTGCGATGACAAAGAAGAGGAAGCCATGATGTTTGAGGATGTTGTAGATATGAAAATGATGGAATATGAACTTGAAAATGTTCAAGTTGGACCAAGATCATGTAGTTTGCAGACATTGGTGGATGAAGCTCACATGGAGGGGCTTCACGGTGAAGTAAGTAGTATTGATACTTATGCTTCAGTGATACTTTTGGAAGATGAATCGTATGCAAGGAAGAGCAAAATCAATTTGTCGATGCAAGGGAGGATCTTACCATGGATGTCTACAAAGAGACCGTGTATGGAAAGGCAAGAATCATTGACTGCTGAAGGGTTGTTGGGGTTGTTTGTGACCTTATGACAGAAGGTACAAAGTCCCGTGACAAGGGAGGAACATGATGATCATTGCGGAGGAATAGGTCATGCTTTAGCCACATGGAGAATTGGCTAAGTGCTAAGCATGACTCATGAACAGATTGGAGGAGGGCACACACTTGAGTATGATGATACTTGGGTGGACTTCTCATGGCTAAGACTAAGAGAAAGTCTTGGTGGAACCTTCAGTGGGGGAGCCATGGTGGAAGAGACTCATGTGATGGTGATATGGTTGGGTGACCGAGTTCACTATATTGGATTACAAACTCTGATGAGGATGACCGATTGTTGTGATGGGTCTACTTAGTTGGACAACATGGACAACTTGAGTCATGGACATCAGGTTGGAGACATGGAGCATGGCAGTCTTATGCAGGAGCACTTGTAGAGGTGTCACTTATGGGCATCCAAGAAGGAGTGCCAAGGCAAAGATGTTATGTAGGTGGATTTGCTGGTGTGACATGGAGATTTTTTAGTTATGAGCTGATGGGGATGTTGTGCTCTTGGGTACAACAAGGCCATGGACTGATTGGAATTGTGAGCAGACTATGGAGCATTCCTACTACATGGGAAGTTGAGGCATCTTGCAGAGAACTTTGGGTCGAGACATGTATGCTTGCTGGGATGATGGTTGGAGATGAATCATGGAGTTCATGATGACATGAGGTTGTGACTTTTGGGGACTTCATATATGGTGGACTTAGAGGATCTGATGCATTGAAAAGCTGAGGTCAGAGACTTCGATACAGGATGGGGTGCATACTTTTGAGTACATGTATGGGTGTGCTTGGAAGAGTGACTTGATGAGGAGAATCGATATGAGACACTTTGGAGTGATGGAGTTACAACGATGATGATGCCTTGGTGGTAACACTTGGACATTGGTTGAGCCAAGACTTAACCACTTTTGACACAAGGGAGCTGATTGATCTATGATCATGGGCAGCACATGGGAGATGAGACAGGTGTATACTTGTTTCCTTGGCAGACTTAAGGGATGGCACATTGCAGATATGATGGACGTGGCTTCATGGACCTGGATGTGGCACATTGAGAGTCACGTTTGATGAGAGGATCTCTTCATATTGAGGAGATGGATTTGACACATATGGGTGATGATGTTGGGATAGATGTGGCTAATTTCATGCAGCACATTGATACCAAACATCATGGACAACATGTTGCAGATGAGATGAGGACTACTTCATGGACCTAGACGTGGCTTAGATGGAGATGGATTATTGATCGAGTTGATGTTGTGATAGGAGTCTGAGAAACCACTGATGATGGCATAAGAATGTGCATTCTTATGATTTGAGCGTGACAGATGGACTGATCACCCGACTAGTTCGAATCATGGGGGTTGACAGTGTGCAAAGATATGTTAGCATTGTGTTGGAGTATCATGGCTGTAGTTCACACAATAACAACACATGATGAGGTCGACACAATATGTTGCAGTAAGCATGTAGCTTGAGTTGGAAGGACCAGTCTTCCACAGTGGGAGCAACATGTGGAGATTGTAGCGGATGTGGTTGATGATCATGGATTGAGGAGACTTTCGGATGTATGACATACCAGTGAGTTATATGCCTTGGTATGGGTATCTTGGTGATAGGTGGTTGCTGGGATGGGAGATTGTCGAGGACGATAATGATTTCATGTGGGGGAGAATGTAAGGACCATGAGCTGTAGGTGGAAATGCGCGAGGTGCAACGAGTTGAAGAGTTGTGGCACGATGGGAAAAATGCGACCAAGTGTGGAGCATTTGGTTATATAGACCATGGGAAGTCCCGTCGAACCAACGGGTGGGCGAACCAAATTATGAACACACACAATGGTTGGGTCAGCTCGTGGGTGGGATGACCCATTCAGAAAGTTGAAATGATGAAGTATGGAGGTCGGCCAACAAGAGGACACGTTGGTTCATGAAGTTGGGCGAGCCATATATATGGAGAGGTTTGGCGTGGAGCTAAGCCATCATTCGTTCAAGAAAAAAACACACAGTCAAGGTGAAAGGTGAAGTGCGTGGGTTTGAAGACTGAAATGGGTGAAGGTGCAAGCGGACAAGTGTAGGGCCGAAGCACCCAAGCCGAAACAGGTCATTCATAGGCATTCATGCAGGAGGTCGTTTGAAGGTGTTCGTTCAGAAATTCGTTCGAGGGCATTTGTGCAGGAGGTTGTACAAAGGCATTCAGAAAGTCGTTCGAAGGCATTCGGGCAGGATTGTTCGAGGTCATTCGAGGGCATTCGTGCAGAGTCATTCGAGGGTGTTTGGGTAGGGTCGTTTGAGGTCATTGAGGGCGTTCATGCAGAGTTGTTTGAGGGCATTCGGGTAGGGTCGTTCGAGGTTGTTCAAGGGTGCAGCAGGGCATATGTTCGAACGGTCATTCAGGAAGTCGTTCGAGGACACAACAGGGCGTCCACCCGAACGACATGAGTTGGTGAACGGCGGTTTGGGTGAAGTCTTGAACAGGTGCACGATAAATGACTCGCCGGTGGAGACTTGCGAGTTGGGCGTTTGGTGGAGAGTGTCCATTGGTGGACAACTTGGACGAGTTGAACAAAACGCATTCGGGTGAACGTGTGGAGGCAAACGAGGAGTTGTGCAGAGTCGTTCGGGCGACCGTGTGGACGTGCCGACAAGCTGGCTGAAACGCATTATGTTGGTGAATGTAAAAATATTCTAAGTGTAAATATGGGGTTTCCTCAGGATTGTAACTTATACATATATTATTATTCCGGGCAGACTCATTACAGGGAGTTGCCCCTCCCAGTTACACTGTTGTGTATTTCATGTTAATGTTGATTTATGGTGTAATGAAGTTAATATGATGAATGGTATAACGAAATATATGCTTAGCTGTTGAAAAGGAAGTGGTGAAAAGAAAGTGGTCGGTGGTGCCGCACCTCCTATAGTGCAGTTGGAAGAGTACCGCCAGTGTAGGGGCGTGATAGACAGGGTGGGGCGAAGTTTGTCGGCAACCCTCTGCCCCACCCCGACGGTCCAACAGCCCATGGGGGTGGCGGGGTGATTCCTGTAATCACCCCGCCACCCCCGCGGGCCATGGGGTCTGCGGAGTGGGGCGGATGCTGGGGTGATTCCTGGAATCACCCCATCACCCACGCAAGCCGTTTGGCAGCCAGGGTGGCCTGGAGGGCGGGGTGATTCCCAAAATCACCCAACAACCCCCGTGAGTTGTTGGGCTGTCGGCATGGGGCAGAGGACGGTGTGATTCCCGAAATCACCTCGCCACCCCCGCTGGCCGTTGGGCTGTTAGGGTGAGGCTGAGGGTGGGGTGATTCTCAAAATCATACCGCCACCCCTGTGAGCCATTGGGTCACCGGGGTGAGGCAGAGGGTAGGGTGATTCTTAGAATCACCCCGCCACCCCATGGACCATTAGGCCACCGAGGTGGGGCAGAGGGCTGGGTGATTCCCAGAATCACCCCACCACCCCCGCGGACCGTTAGGCCGCCGGGGTGGGTCGAAGGGCGGGGTAATCCCCGAAATCACCTCGCCACACCCATGAGCTATTGGGCCGCCAGGGTGGGGTAGAGGGCGAGGCAATTCCTGAAATCAGCCCGCCACCCCAATGGGCTGTTGGGCCGCTAGGGTGGGGCGGAGGGCAGGGTGATTCTTGGAATCACCGTGCAACCCCCGCGACCCGTTGGGCCACTGAGGCAGGGTGGAGTGCGGGGTTATTCCCAGAATAACCTCCCCAACCCCTCAAGTCATTTGGCTGCCAGGGTGGGGCAGAGGGTGGGGTGATTCCCGGAATCACCCAGCCACCCCCGCGGGTCGTTTGGCCACCGAGGTGGGGAGGAGGGTGGTGTGATTCTTGGAATCACCTCGCCACCCCTGCAAGACATTGGGCAACTATGGTGGGGCAGAGGGTGGGGTGATTCTCAGAATCACCCCACCACCCCTGCAGGTCGTTAGGCTGCCGGGTAGGGTGGAGGGTGGGGTGATTCTCGGAATCACCCCGCCACACCCGTGAGTCATTGGGCCGCCTAGGTGGGGTGGAGGGCAGGGTGATTCTCGGAATCACCCCATCACCCCCGCAGGCCATTGGGCCACCAGTGTAATGCCCTGCAGTTGTCACGACAGACGGGTGGCAAGGGCGACCCGTCGATCGAGTTGAACGATGGACGGGCGAGCTGCGGTTGGCAAAAGCATGACGAGCGAGCGAGCTACAGATGGAATGGGCGAGTGGGCAAGCGTGGAGAATGCCAATGCCATGGACTTATAGTGGGTGAGCGAACACTCTAGCCCACGAGCTGACTTGAGCGATGGGCGAGAGTCATGGCAGTTGGGTGGTCTATTGGATGGGCCGACGTGTTGGTGGGGTGGCCACACATCATAACGTGTGGGCCAACGAGCTAACACAAGGGAAGAGCCGACGGGCGCGTGTTGGAATGATAGGTCAGTCGGGCAACCACAAAATGAGTAGGCATCCATATATATCGACGGAGGTGAGTTGGGATGGAGGCATCACACTTGGAGTGAACAACAAGTACGAAGTGCGAAGTGTTCTACAGTTTTGTGGCTAAGACAGGGCGCGGCGAATGCACCCGCATGACGGGTGAACCGGGTGGATAGAACCTGAATGGAGGGCAACCTAGGTTGGGCACCGGGTGAATGTTGGGCGGCCGGGTGAAAAGTGTCGGGTGGTTGAACGTGTTCAGGCTGGGCTACACGATGAGCGCCCGCCGAATGAAGGTGCAACTGGGTGAACGGGCGACCCGCAAAGGACGTGCCCAATTCAGGTGAGCGGTTTGTGCGAGGTGACACGGAGGTGTGCCCGCCGACTGGTTGGACGAAATGAAGTGCCGAGTTTTGGTGAACAAAGTTGCAATGAGGCATGCGGAGGGCACCCAGGTTGGGCGACACGAACACGAGGAGCGCACCCAAGTTGGGCAAACAACACGATTCATTCGATGAGCTGAACGAACGCGTTTGGGAGTAAATAGAGAGTTGCACAAAATGTGCGGTGACCGTTCGGAGGTGCTGATGAGCTGGGCAACCAAGTTTGCCGATGAATGTAAAATTTGGCTAAGTGAAAATTTGGGGTTTCCTCCAAGATTTAACTTGTGCTTTGAAAGTTGAAGATTTATATATATTGATATACGAGCAGACTCACAACGGGGAGTTGCCCCTCCCTTTATACTGTTGTCCATTTATACATGTTAATGCTGTTATGATGAATTTTCATGGTTTTCATCATGTATAAAGGATAACTGAATACTTGGTAATGAAGAAATAAACTAAGTACGAATGTTAGGCGTAGTCCATGACCGTGAGTATTGGTGAAAAGAAAAGGGTCAGTGGTGCCACACCTCGCTATAGTGTGGTTGGAAGATTACCGCCAGTGTAGGGGCATGACAGGTGGTATCAGAGCTGATTCAGGTGAAGTGCAAGTGGGAGGAGCTATCACTATTACTTCGTAACAGGTGGTATCAAGAGCTGATTCGGATTTTGTAGGGAACCTGGTGAATGGTGAATGGTCTATACTAGATCACAAAGAAGGAAGCTGATGGCTGAAATGGCAGGTGAACCTCAGATTGTGATGGGTGAGTCTAGCCACAATGTAGGTGATGCTTTCATGAACAGGGTATTGGAAAGAATGGAAGAATTGGATTCTTTTTGGACTTCGAAGATAGTTGAGATTGCAAAGGATCAAGAAGGCAATGTGAAGATGAAAGAGGAATTCGATGAACTCCGAGAACGATACGAGTATACTGAATGGAAGTATACACAACTAGAAGAGGAAGTCAAAGAGATTGGGAAAGCAAGAGACCAGGGTTTGGAAAAAATCTTGGAATTGTAGCAATCTATTGACGAAGAAAAGGACGAGATCGCGGTGTTGAAGAAGGCCATGAGACATAACTCAGGTGGAGGAGTGTCTCATGTGAAAGTCAAGGAACCAGAATCTTATGATGGTACAAGGAATGCGAAGACTCTTGGTAATTTTCTATGGGACATGGAGAAATACTTGGAATGCTTGGGTTTACCTGATGAGGAGACTAAGGTGAAAGTGGCTGCTCAGTTCCTGACGAAAGATGCTAAGATGTGGTGGCAAAGAAGGATGGATCAGATTGCCAATGGCAGTGCTGACAACATAACTTCGTGGGAAGACATGAAGAAAGCTTTGCAGGCCCACTTCAGTCCTCAGGATGAAACTTGGGAAGCAAGGATGAAGATAAAATATATGAAGCAAATGGGAAGTCTGCAGGCATATCAGCAAGAGTATGCAAGTGCGGTTCTGGAACTTTTGGACATGGCGGAGAGAGACAAGGTATTCAACTTTGTTATAGGGCTGAAACCTTGGGCATGCAATGAAGTGAAGAGGTAGAAGATAAATACACTTGAAGAAGCTTTTGTGGCTGTAGATCGTTTGGTGGAGCATTATGACGAAGCTTCTGATGAGAAAAAGAAGAAGTTCGATAAGCCGAAGGAGAAAGGTACAAAAAATGACGCTTCGAAATCAAATGACAAGTCGAAGACAAATAAGCCATTGAAGTGTTGGATATGTGCAGAACCACATACGGTGAAGAATTGTCCTTCAAGACCGAAAGTGGCTGCATTAGCATAGTCTAATACGAAGAAAGAAGAGACTTTTGTGGGGGTGATGCAGATTCTTGGAGCTACAGTTGCTATGGAAGCGGTCTCATGAAGAGATCTAGAAAGGAACAGTTTGGAATATGTTCGGATGAAGGCTGGGAGTGTGGATGTACTCACTATGGTGGCTAGTGGAGCTACTCACAACTTCATGAGTGAAGATGTTACGAGAAGGATAGGGCTGAAATTTGTATCGGTGCAGGCACAGATTAAGATAGTGAATTCTCCTCCTGATTCTGTGATTGGTGTGGCTGAAAAAGTGGACACAACACTAGGTGAGTGGAATGGGAAATTCGACTTCAATATAATGTGGATTGACAACTATGAAGCTGTGCTGGGAATGGAGTTTTTGAAACACTATGATGCGATGATAGTGCCACATTTGAAGACATTGTACATTTACGATGGAAGGGAAGATGTACCCTTTAGTGTTCCAACCATTGGAGTGACGAGACCCGAGTGTAAGTTGGCAGTGATGCAGATGGAGGACAAGAAGCACATGGATGAGGTATGTAAGTGGATGTCTACTACTGAGGCAAAGCTTGCGGAATAGTCATAGGTTATCAAAACATTGTCCGATAGTATCTTGGATTTGTCTAGGAGGCTAGAGGAAGTTGAGGATGACGATGACAATGATGAGGATTATATGAGGCCAAATATCTAGGTGGAGGATCGGGATGCTTATCTTCAGAGGACAGAGGTAGAAGATACAGATAGGTGGATTGAGAGGATCGGTGAAGGAAAGCCTTTAGGCTCCGCTCCCTCCACATCTTTTTAGATGACATAGAAGATGGGGCTCATTGTTTGCTGCTCATGGCAGTGAGTCCTTTAAACAGGTTGAGCAAGTATGACAGGTAGATGATGTAGGAATGGTTTGGCATTAGCATCATGACATTTTAGAGATGGGATGGAGATTCCATGGACCTAAGCATGGATTTGGAGCAGATTATTGATGAGTTCGGGATTGTGACAGAGGTCTGAGAAAAGACTGGTGATGGCATAAGGATGTGCATTCTTATGATTTGAGCGTGACAGTTGGATTAGCTACCCAACTAGTTCGAGTCATGGGGGACGTCAGTGTGCAGAGATGTGTTAGCATTATGTTGGAGTATCATGGCAACAGTTCACATGATGGGATGACACATGGTGGAGACGGTCATTTTTCATATGTTGTAGGGATGTTTGCAATGTATGGACTAGTTGATATCATGGATCAAGGATATGACTGTTCTGATGGATTATGAGGCATTGGTTGGCAGCTACGATGGATGGCCGAATTGCCGAGGATGACAATGACTTCTGGTGGGGGAGGATGTAATGCCCTGCAGTTGTCATGACGGACAGGCGGCACGGGCGACCCGCCGGGCAAGCTGAATGACAAATGGATGAGCTACTGTTGGCAAAGGCACAACGAGCGAGCGAGCTGCAAATGGAATGGGCGAGTGGGCAAGTGTGGAAAATGCCAATGCCACGAACTTATAGTGGGCGAGCAAACGCTCTAGCCCATGAGCCAACTTGAGCGATGGGCAAGAGTCATGGCAGTTGGGCAGTTTATTGGACGGGCCGACGAGTTGGTGGGGCGGCCACACATCATAACGTGTGGGCCGATGAGCTAACACAAGGGAAGAGATGAAGGGTGTGTGTTGGAACGATAGGTTGGCCGGGAAACCATACAATGAGCAAGTAGCCATATATATGGATGAAAGCGAGTTGGGATGGAGGCATCACACTTGGAGTGAACAACAAGTGAAAAGTGCGAACCATAGAACACTTTGCACTTGTTGTTCTGTGGCTAAGGCAGGGCGCGGCGGATGCACCCACATGACAGCTGAACCGGGCGAACAAAACGTGAACGGAGGGCGACCTAGGTTGGGCACCGGGTGAACGTTGGGCGGCCAGGTGAAAAGTGTCGGGTGGTTGAACGAGTTCAGGCAGGGCTGCAAAACGAGCACCTGCCAAACGAAGGTGCGACCGGGTGAACGGGGGACCCGCAGAGGGTGCGCCCAATTCGGGTGAGTGGTTCGTGTGAGGTGACATGGAGGTGTGCCCGCCGACCGGTTGGACAAAATGAAGTGCTGAGTTTTGGTGAACGAAGGTGCGACGAGGTGTGCGGAGGGCACCCAGGATGGGCAACACGGACATGAGGAGTGCGCCCGAGTTGGGAAAATGACACTGTTCGTTCGACTAGCTAAACGAACGCGTTTGGGAGTAAACAGAGAGTTGGGCAGAATGTGCGGTGACTGTTCAGAGGTGCCGACGAGCTGGGCAACTGAGTTTGCCAATGAATGTAAAATTTGGCTAAGTGTAAATTTGGGGTTTCCTCCAAGATTTAACTTGTACTTTGAAAGTTGAAGACTTATATATATTGATATACGGGCAAACTCACATCGGGGAGCTGCCCCTCCCTTTATACTGTTGTGCATTTATACATGTTAATGTTGTTATGATGAATGTTCATGGTTTTCATCATGTATAAAGGATAACTTAATACTTGGTAATGAAGAAATAAACTAAGTACGAATGTTAGGCGTAGTCCATGACCATGAGTATTAGTGAAAAGAAAAGGGTCGATGGTGCCGCACCTCGCTATAGTGCAGTTGGAAGATTACCGCCAGTGTAGTGGCATGATAGCCAGGGTGGGGCAGAGGGCAGCGTGATTCCCAGAATCACCCCACCACCCCCATGAGCCGTTGGGCTGCCCGGGTAGGGCGGAGGGCAAGATGATTCTCGGAATCACCCCGCTACCTCTGTGGGCTATTGGGTCACCGGGGTGCGGCGGAGGGCGGGTTCATTCTGGGAATCACCCCACCACCCTTGCGAGCCATCGGGCCACCGGTGTGATGACCTCGAGCTATAGTTGGCGGAGAGCGAGGGCACGGACAAGTGGAGCAAACCGCAGGTCACGCGAAGCGATTTAGAGAAAATGTGATGAAGTTTGATGGGCGAACATATATACCCATGAGGGCAGTCTCGGGTGCCCCAATGGATGAGCGGGCTGACGGTGAACGAGCAGGCTGGTGGCCGCACGTTATGAGGATGGGCCAACGGTGATAAAACATGACAGGTCGATGGGCGGATTTGAAAACAAAGGTCGGCCGGATGCCCAAACGGACAAGTAGGCGGGCATATGAACAGGAGAATGAAGTGGTGGAGAGGCATCATCACTTGGGGAAAACATGCAAGTGCAAAGAATAGGTGTGAAGAGTTCTCAAGTGTGGATGTGCCTGCATGACAGGAAGAACGACGAAGGTAAACCGGGTGGACAGAATGTGAATGGAGGGCAACCCAATTTGGGCGCTGGGTGAACATTAGGTGGCCGAGTGAAACGCGCCAGGTAGTTGAACAGATTCGAGCAGGGCTGCATAGCATGCACGCTCGCTAAACGAAGGAAAGACTGGGTAAATGGGCGACCCATGGAGGGCGCGCCCAGTTCGGGTGAGCGGTTGATGTGAGGCGACACGAAGGTGTGTCTGCCAACCGGTTGAATGAAATGGTGTGTTGGGTTTGGTGAACGAAGGTGCAACAAGGCGTGCAGAGGGCACCCGAGTTGGGTGACATGGACACGGGGGGCGCGCCCAAGTTGGGCAAACAACACGGTTCGTTCGATGAGCTGTGTTATCACTTAAGAATTCTAATTCCCAAATTGCTCACATTATTTTGATGGTAAAGGTTCGGTGCTAGTCTAAGTTTGATTTTTGTTTGCCGTAGAGTCTGAGTCTTAGGAGTCTTGATGGTATACCTAAATAAAGGTCAACTATGCATTCTCATTCATCACCGGTCTCATAACCATGTGTCAGCTTTGTTCAAAGGTTACTATGTGCCACAAAGCTATTTAGGTGATTTTGTAGGGTATAAATCATTTTGAAGTGTTTTTGCAGCGCATAAATCCTTTTTAGCAGTTTCGCAGTGCAACATGTTTTAGGTGATTTCGTAGCGCATAATCCAGATTTTACACTGGTTGCGCTACGAAATCGGAGATTCGTGTAATCCGTAGTAAATCTTTCCTAACTGTCAAATCTGTCAAGTTCAATTATAGTTGCATCATTCATTGTTAGCTTATACACTCCACATATCATGTCCAACCGCTTATCTCCATCATTACAGCCGCTAGGTACCTTGGTATGCTATGATTGCAAGTTCCCAGAAAAGCCAGGTATTCACAGTCTTAATTATGATTGTATTCGTTGCATGAGGAACAAGTCTGCAAGTTTTCAATTTGAATGCATTGTTATCAAGCGAGGCAGTTATCAAGTGAGACAGAGATTGAAGATTGAGTAGCGCTAGTACATATAACCTTCATTACGCTGAAGTCTCATGGAGGGATCTGCAGAAAGAAAAGACCACAGATCAGGCAGATGTTTGAGAAACGAACCTGAAGGTGTAGACATTATCTTGAAAAACAAAGAAGTTGAGCATGCATTCAAGCAGGTTGGATGTTGGAATTTTTGTGAGAAACTCCAGGGAGGTCATGCACAAATCACCAAGGAATTTGCCTTGAATTTCACGGGACTGAATTCAAAGGTTGGGATGCTTGAATTGCAAATTTCACCAGAGGTAATATCCACAGTTACTGAGATTCCAAGGGGACAAGAAAATTGGTTTAAAAATTTCAAATTTGATATGACCCCCTGCAAAGAATTTCTAAAGCCGGAGTACATTGACTCAGATTTAAATAAGTCTGTGCCTAGAAATTATGTCAAGGACTCATATGCCAATCTGCTTACCTGTATACAGAGGTACCTTACCTGTGAAGGGAGATATAATAAGGTGTATTCATATCATTTCAAGCTTCTGCTACATTTTACAGGAAAGATATCCCTTGATTTACCTTTTTACTTATTTCGTAGCTTAAGCAAAATGTGTGATAAGGTGCAGCTAAGGAAAGAAGCCTGTGAGACCTCATTGTTTCACCACGGTTTAATTAAGTTGATCATTCTGCATGAACTCCAGAGAGTAGGTAGGGACTGGCCCACATTCATATTCATGTCTGGTTTCAAGAACGAGACCGGTCTCAGTCCTCAAGCTGCAAAAGATCTTCCAACAACAACTGGTCATCAGGCAGAAACAAGATCCAGGAGGTTTGCAAAGTTGAAGGCTAGGAAACAAGTAAGGGAATCCACCAAGCCACTGACTATCCAAGATACACCCCAGCAGTCCCTTAAAGAGAAAACTCAGATCAAAGAAGGTGCACATGAATCAAACACAGGTGAAGGAGTCCAAAGAAGAAGGACTAGAAGCCAGGTAGCTAAAGAAAAAGGCAAGTCAGTGATTATTGAAGAAAGTCCTGTTTCAAAGGGAGACTTGAATGATTTACTGCAAGCCATTGATATTGAAGAATCTCCCCTGGTTCAAGCAGATTTGATAGAGTTAGGAAAAGACAAGGCTAAGAGAGTCAAAGCCTCAAAAAAAATCAAGTTTGATGATCAGGTTGCTCAATTTGTCTTCAAGCCAAGAAGACCCACAACGAGGAATTTCAAACACATACAGGAGGTACTACCAAGAGTAGATGAAACAGGGGAGGTAACAAAGTCTCATGAAGGAAAAGATAAAGGCAAAGAAGTTACCCTTCAAGAAGAAGGTAGTGTGGAAGAGTTGAAAAGGAAGTTGGAGTTGGCAAACTTTGAAATTACTAAACTGAAGAAAGCCTCCAGGAAACATGCAATCAAGGAGGCTTATTTTAACCAAATGCAAGCTCGGTGGAAGGACAAAACATTTCAAATACCCGAGGTGGTTGATTGTAATGTTCAGTTCCGTAGCTGGACTGTCCCTGCAATAAAGGAAGCACAATTCATCAGAAAGGTCAATACAAACCTGAGAGCTGGGATCAGAGTCATGAAGAAACAAATTGAGGATTTAAAGATGCAGTTAAGCCAGCAGAAAGAATCTCCTTAAGGAAGTCACACATCAAGTAAGGTTATGTTCCAAATTTTGATGATTTTCCTTGTTATAATCTTTCTTGAAGAATCATACATTTCCACTCAGTTTTGAAAAGCTTTGGAGCAATTGAAAAGAATGTTTAAATATAAAGAAGCTCAAGATAGCAGATTTTTGGTATTAGGCTGTGTTTTGGTGATTACACAGCAGTTTCATAGCGCGCTACGAAACTGCTGAAGATGATGCCTAATGCACAGCAGTTTCGTAGCGCGCTACGAAACTGCTGTAGCTACATAATTAAAACCTAGTCAACCAATTTTGAGGGACCGAGGGGAAATTTTTGAAAAAGGAATCTCTTCAAAGGATCATGTAACAGGTGTCAACATTCAACAAAGGAAGAAACAGGTGGAAGAGACCTATATTTGAACTCTAAACTTTTTGTCATAAAGTGATCAGAGTTACTATAGTTCATGATATATCAGACAGTTTGGAGGAGGTCTTGTCTTCACACATGGAAAAGGTTGACAGCACATCAAGGATGTGGCATCCTAATATATTTTTGTATAATCAAAGAAGAAGGGCATGGTTCATTGGTTTCGAGTATCTTTGAGGAAAACCAAAAGCTAATAAACAGGGGCAATTTCCTACTTTTCAGGAGCAATGGAGAAGATGTGACATTAAGGGCTAGTAGGTAGCTACAAACACCTACCACTGCCAAACTAAAAAAGACCACTTGTCAAAGAACGAGAATTGATTGTAATTAAGGCTATTATTAGCATGATATGGAGTTAGACTCCTATTTGACTTAGATCTCTAAAAAGTCTAGTTAGCAGTTTGTTACATTTAATAGGTAGTTAAAATTTGAATAGGTGTCATAAGAAGTAGAATTCGAGTTCCCCTCATGTTGGAGGAGGAATCTCAGCCTTGTAAAAGAATTCTATATATAGGAGAAAGAGCAATGTACCAGGGGTTGGAAATTTATGAAAAAAAAGCTCTGATATTTGGCTTATGTAAAGACTCTGTTTTTTGGTAATACAGTACTGGCTTATGCTTCTCAAGAATCATAAAGAGTTCAATGTGATGAGTTTCTTTTGTTGTCTTTTCATGTTATCTACAGTGTTATGAGTATGTGATTACTTAGAAATCGCTAACAGTGCTCTAATTTCCTTCATATACTCGTAAACTGCCTTCTATGTGTTTGGTGTGCTCTACATATGTTGAAATCTGAATGCCTTGACTTCTATGCAAAGCCAACCCTACTGTTAATACTGAATCATATATGACTCCATAAGCCCAATGGATACTTGTTAGTTGTGTTTCCACCATTTTCATTTTTTATTTGTTTCACAAGAGTTAGCCATCTTGATCATAATCAAAAACCTTTAATCCTTTGAGAGAGCCCTCTCAGGTTGGGGAGGCTAAGCCTCAGCCTAAAGTAGGTTTGAAATAGTTACTTGAAGTCTTCCTGGTCTGCAGCCTTCCAGGGCCTGATTTGAGATAACAAGCTGAATGAACATGTTCAGGAGTAAACAGAGAGTTGGGCAGAACGTGCGGTGACCATTCGAAGGTGCTGACGAGCTAGGCAATTGAGTTTGCTGATGAATGTAAAAATTGACTAAGTGTAAATTTGGGATTTCCTCCAGGATTTAACTTGTACTTTGAAAGTTGAAGATTTATATATATTGATATATGGGCAGATTCACATCGAGGATTTGCCCCTCCCTTTATACTGTTGTGCATTTATACATGTTAATGTTGTTATGATGAATGTTCATGGTTTTTATCATGTATAAAGGATAACTTAATACTTGGTAACGAATAAATAAACTAAGTACGAATGTTAGGCGTAGTCCATGACCGTGAGTATTAGTGAAAAGAAAAGGGTCAGTGGTGCTGCACCTCGCTATAGTGCGGTTGGAAGAGTACTGCTAGTGTAGGGGCATGATAGGTGGTATCAGAGCTGATGAACTGAATCAAGGAGTTGATTCTACGGGAAGGCCGAAGACTTGGCAGGGAGTTCAAGTTTTGCAGGTGATAGGTGGTATATCAGGGTGATTCAGGGTTGCAGGAAAGTGGATAGCAAAGATGGTGGAAGGACCTATGGCAGGTGAATCTAGCCATGATGCAGGTGAAGCTTTCCGATACAAGGTATTGGAACAGATGAGTAGATGGAGTTCTGAATGGGCTTCGAGGAAGGACAAGAATATGAAGATTCGGGAAGGTTGTTCGAATATCAAAGAAGAACTTGAAGAACTCAAGTACCAGTGCGGAAGTACAATGGAAGATGATGAACTCAAGGAACTTGATGAAGAGATCTAGCAGAATGGTCTTAGTCTTCAAGAACTCTTGGATGAGAGAGTTCGACTAAGGGAGAAAAGTGCCATGGTGGAGATCAAAGTCAAGCAGCTTGAGGATGAGATGAAGAAGGACTTTCTTGGAAAGAAGGTCATTGTAATTGAGCAGGATGAGCTCAACTACATTGACAGACTAGGGGACTACTACCGAAACAATCAGGCAGATGTTTGGAAGCTTAGTTTGATGGAAGCAGTCAATGGGCACTTGGTTGGTGCACTTGAGCAGAATGCGATGGAGGACGGGCTTGAGGGAAGTCAAGCCGAGCCAGGATTGAATTGCTTAAAAGAGCCAAGCAAGGGAGTGAAGTACCTTAAGAGGGATATCGAGTTGGAACATAAGCCAATGGACACTTCTGAGGCTGAATTCTTGAGGAAGGTTGCTGATGTAAGACACAAGATAAAGTTGACAGAAGGAGGTAATGCCTTGAAGCTGAGTTTTGTGCAGGTGACCATGAAGGGCAAGAGATTTGTAGCTTTGGTAGATACAGGAGCTACTCATAGCTTCTTAAGTAGGAAGGCAACAAAGTCTTTTGTAAAGAAAGCTAAGATGGGGAAACAGTGGAGTGCTTTCAAAGCAGTAAACTATACCATGAGAGTTGTTACTGGTGTGATGGAGAACACTCAAGTGAGAGTGGGCTCTTGGTTTGGAAAGTTGGACTTGAGGATCGTGGACATGGATAATCATTATATGGTGTTTGGGAAAGATTTGATGAAGCTTGCACAAGCCATACCAATGGTGGACCGAGACATTCTCTTGATCACAGCTGAAGGAAGAACTATGTTGATTCCAATGAATAGGAGGAGTTGCTTGGGATATAGACCAAGGATGGCTTCTATGACTTTGTATCCCAAAGATCTAAATGTGAAGCATGAGGATGTGGAGCAAAGAGGACTTGGGAGTATGACTCAAACAATGAAGGAAGAGAAGTTGATTGACTTCATTGCGAGAGCGAGGAAGAAGGAAGGAAGTGGGAGATCAATCTCACGAATCCTGAAGCACTTGGTAGAGACATCTTCTACTGAAGATCTTCACAATGGAGTTGCAGATGAAGGGAGTCCGAGTACTTCTTCAGAGGCAGTGGTTGGAGAGGATTATGTAGGTAGAGATCTGGCTGGCATAGTGGAGTTTTGTAGGTATGCTATGGGCATATATGACTTTCAATTGACGAAAGACAAGCTTGAGAAGCTTGGGTGTACATGTGAGGAGGTTGAGGCTGTGCACAGATACTTGAGGACACAATACCAATATGATACATGGGTGGATGAGAGTTAGGGAGGAAACTTCCTGGCCCTCCTCTCTCGATAGACAACCTTGGAGATGGGTTGGTGCAGGGACCTTGATTGGAAGGGGCTGCACCACCTTGACAAGGGGCCTTGGAGGAGGCTTCTTCATGATGATATGGTTGGGTGACCGAGTTCACTAGACCGAATTTGCAGGCTTGGATGTGGATGATCGATTGTTGTGATGGGTCTACTTAGTTGGACAACATGGGCAACTTGAGTCATAGACATCAGGTTGGAGACATGGAGCATGTCAGTCTTATGCAGGGACATTGTGCAAGAGCACTTGTAGAGGTGTCACTTATGGGCATCCAATGAGGAGTGCCAAGGCAGGGATGTTGTGCAGGTGGATTTGTGGGTGTGACATGTATATGTTTTACTTATGAGCTGATGGAGGTGTTGTGCATTCTTGTACAACAAGACCATGGCCTGGATGGACATGTTGCAGATGGGATGGAGATTCCATGGACCTGAGCATGGGTTTGGAGCATATTCTTGGTCGAGTCGATGTTGTGACAGAGGTCTGAGAAAAGACTGGTGATGGCATAAGGATGTGCATTCTTATGGTTTGAGTGCGATAGTTGGATTAGCTACCCAACTAGTTCGAGTCATGGGGGTCGACAGTGTGCAGAGATGTGTTAGCATTATGTTGAAGTATCATGGCATCAAGCATTATGTTGAAGTATCATGGCAGCAGTTCACACAATGGCGATACATGGTGGAGACGGTCGTTTTTCATATGTTGCAGGCCGATGTTTGCAGTGTATGGACTAGCTGATATCATGGATCAAGGATATGAATGTTCTGATGGATTATGGTTGTTTGGATGGATAGTTTTCTTGGTGACAGATGGTTACTGGGATGAGATATTGTCAAGGACGACAATGACTTTGGGTGGAGGAGGATGTGAGGACCTCGAGCTGTGGTTGGCAAAGAGTGGGGGTGCGGATGAGTGGAGTAAACCACAGGTCACACGAAGCGATTTGGAGAAAATGTGATGAAGTTTGATGGGCGAACATATATACCCATGAGGGTGGTCGCGGGAACCCTGATGAATGGGTGGGCCGACAGGCGAACCAACGAGCGTGTGGGTGGCCACACGTTATGAGAATGGGCCGACAGTGATAAAACATGGACAGGCCGATAGGCGGATGTGAAAACGAAGGTCAGCCGGATGCCTAAATGGATGAGAAGGCAGGCATATGAATAGGAGGATGAAGTGGTGGAGAGGCATCATCACTTGGGGAAAACAATCAAGTGCGAAGAACAGGTGTGAAGAGTTCTGTGGTGCGGATGTGCCTGCACAACGGGCAGAATGGCGAAGGTAAACTGGGTGGACAGAATGTGAACAGAGTGAGGCCTAGGTTGGGTGCTAGGTGAACGTCAAGTGGCCAGGTGAAATGCGCCGGGTGGTTGAACGGATTTAGGCAGGCCTGCATGGCATGCACGGCTACCGAACGAAGGAACGACCGGGTGAACGAGCAACTCGTGGAGGATGTGCCTAGTTCAGGTGAGCGGTTCATGCGAGGTAACATGGAGGTGTGCCCACCAAAAGGTTGAATGAATGGTGTGTTGGGTTTGGTGAACGAAGGTGCGACAAGGCGTGCAGATGGTGCCTAAGTTGGGTGACACGAACATGGAGAGCGCGCCCAAGTTGGGAAAATGACACAGTTCATTTGACGAGCTAAACGAACGCGTTTAGGAGTAAATGGAGAGTTGGGCAGAATGTGTGGTGATCGTTTGGAGGTGCCGACGAGCTGGGAAATCAAGTTTTCCAATGAATGTAAAAATTAGCTAAGTGTAAATTTGGGGTTTCCTCCAAGATTTAACTTGTACTTCAAAAGTTGAAGATTTATATATATTGATATATGGGCAGACTCACATTGGGGAGTTGCCCCTCCCTTTATACTATTGTGCATTTATACATGTTAATGTTGTTGTGATGAATGTTCATGGTTTTCATCATGTATAAAGGATAACTTAATACTTGGTAACGAAGAAATAAACTAAGTACGAATGTTAGGCGTAGTCCATGACCGTGAGTATTGGTGAAAAGAAAAGGGTCGGTGGTGCCGCACCTCGCTATAGCGTGGTTGGAAGAGTATCGCCAATGTAGGGGTGTGACAGCTGAGGTGGGGAGGAGGGCGGGGTGATTCCCAGAATAACCCTGCGACCCCTGCAGGTCGTTGGGTTGTGGGGGTGGGATGTAGGGTTGGGTGATTCCCAGAATCACCCCACCACCCTCGGGCTGTTGGGCCGCCGGGGTGGGGCAGAGAGCAGGGTGATTCTTGGAATCGCCCCGCCACCCACGCAAGCTGCTGGGGTGGGGCTGAGGGCAGGGTGATTCCCAGAATCACCCTGCCACCACCGTGGGCTGTTGGTCCGCCAGGATGGGGCGGAGGGTGGGGTGATTCCCAAAATCACCCCACCACCGCTGCGAGCCATTGGGCTACCGATGTCACGCCCCTACACTGGAGGTACTCTTTCAACTGCACTATAGCGAGGTGCAGCACTACCAACCGTTTTCCTTTCACCAATACTTACGATTGTAGACTACACCTAACATTCCATACTTAGTTTATTTTTCATTACCAAGTATTATCTTTGTCCTTTATACAGTGAAAGCCCATAACATTCACATAAACAACATTGTACAATAGAAATGCACAATAGCATAAAGGGAGAGGCAACTCCCTACAATATGAGTCTGCCCGAATCAATATATAAAATCTTCTTTTATAAGTACAAGTTAAATCTTGGGAAACCCCAAATTTACACTTAGCCAAATTTCCAACTTCAGCAAACTCAGTTGCCTAGCTCATCGGCGCCTCCACACAATCGCCGCATGACTCACCAACCCTTCGTTCACCTCATCGCACGATCGTGTTTTTTGCCCAACTTGGGCGTGCCTCATCATAACCAGTTCACCACACACGGGCGCCTCTACACGAGTCACACCTCCGTTCACAACTCCAACACTTCACCGTTTCCACAAATTCACCCGAGTCGCCACACGACTTCACCCGGGTCGCCACACGACTTCACCTGGTTCACCTGAACGACCTCACCCGGGTCGCCACACGACTTCACCCAGCTCACCCGAACGACTTCACCCGGGTCGCCCGACGACCTCACCTGGCTCGCCCGAACGACCTCACCCAGTTCGCCCAAACAACCTCGCCCGAGTTTCCTGCCCGATGACCTCGCCCGAGTTCTGCCTAAACGACCTCGCCCGAGTTCTACCTCAACGACCTCGCCCGAGTCCTGCTTGAACGACCTCGCCTGAGTTCTACCTGACGACCTCGCCCGAGTTTTCTGCACGAGTTTCCTGCACAAGTTTTTCGCCCGAGTTTCTCACCCGACTTTTCTGCACGAGTTTTTCGCTCGAGTTTCTCACCCGAGTTTCTCACCCAACTTTTCTGCATGAGTTTTTTGCCCGAGTTCTGCCCATCATGCAGGCTCATCCACGCACCGAAAAACTCCTCAATTGAACTCGTGTTGGCTGAATGATGATGGCTCATCTCCTCAAACGCTCCACCAATATATACGTGCAGGTGGCGAGTTATGTCACCCGGCCAACCCATGCCCAACGCCCAAGCCGGCTCATTCAACGTGTTGCCTTCGCCCGAGTGGAGGTTCGGCCCGCCCAACTTGTGGGACCACCCTCTCAACTCACCCAACATCGTATAAACTCGCCCTTGGCTCGTTCACTTCACATTTCGCACGAGCTCCTCACCCGTCCTTCGCACGGTGAAGGTGACCCGGACCGCAGGTCCTTACATCCTCCCCCACTTGAAGTCATTGTCGTCCTCGACAATATCTCATCCTAGCAACCATCTGTCACCAAGATCACCATACCAAGGCATACACCCCATCAGTATGTCATATATTGGAAATCATCTCAATCCATGACCATCAACCACCCTGTCACAATCTCCACATGCTGCTCCCCATCGTGGAAGGTTGGCCCCTCCATCTCAAGCTACATGCTTCCTACAACATATCGTGTCAACCTCATCATGTATCATCCTCATGTGAACTGCTGCCATGATACTCCAACAAATGCTAACACATCTCTGCACACTGGTACCCGCCATGTTTGAACTAGTCGAGTGATCAGTGCAACTGCCACGCTCAAACCATGAGAATGCACATCCTCATGTCACCTTCAGTCATTTCTCAGAACATCCCATCACATCCTCAACTCGATCAAGATTCCATCTCCATATAAGTAAGCCATGCTCAAGTCCATGAAGTAGTCTCCATCTCGTCTGCAACATGTTGTCCATGATGTTTGGTGTCAATGTGCTGCATGAAATCAGTCGCATCTATCCCAACATCATCATCCATCCCCAAAACATCCATCTCCTCAAGGTGAAGAGATCATCTCATCAAACTTTGAGTCTCGATGTGCCACATCCAGGTCCATGAAGCAACCTCCATCATATCTGTATGTGCCATCCCTTAAGTCTACCATAGAAACAAGTATACACTTGTCTCATCTATCCATGTGATGCCCATGATCATAGATCAATCAGCTCCCATGTGTCAAAGGTGGTTAAGTCTCAACTCACCCATGCCCAAGTGTTGCCACCAAGGCATCATCATCATTGTAACTCCAAAAGTCACAACAATCTCATGTCATCATGAGCTCCATGTGTCATCTCCAATAAACATCTCGGCAATACAAGTCTCAGTCCAAAGGTATCTGCAAGATGCCTCGGCTCTCCATGTAGTAGGAATGCTCCATAATCTACTCACAACTCCATCCAAGTCCATGGCCTTATTGTACAAGATTGCACAACCTCTCCATCGTCTCATAAATAAAACATCTCCATGTCACACCAACAAATCTACCCACACAACATCCCTGCCTTGGCACTCCTCATTGGATGCCCATAAGTGACACCTCTACAAGTGCTATTGCATAATGTCCCTGCATAAGACTGCCATGCTCCATGTCTCTAACCTGATGTCCATGACTAATTTGCCCATGTAGTCAACCAAGTAGACCCATCACAACAATTGGTCATCCTCATCCAAGCCTGCAATCTTTGGTCTAGTGAACTTGGTCACCCAACCATATCATCATCATCACGAGCCCCTTCCATCATAGCTCCCCCACTAAAGGTTCCACCAAGACTTGCTCTTGGTCTCGGCCATGAGAATTCCACCCAAGTATCATAATATCCCAGTGTGTGCCCTCCAATCTGTCCACGAGTCATGCTGGGCACTTAGCCAATTCTCCATGTGGCTAAAGCATGACCCATTCATCCACAATGATCATCATGTTCCTCCCTTGTCACGGGCCGTTGTACCTTCTACCATAAGGTCACAAACAACCCCAAAAAGTCCTGCAATAGTCAACAATCCTTGCTTCTCCATACAAGGTCTCATCATAGACATCCATGGTAAGATGCCCCCTTGCATCAGAAAACTGACTTTGCCCTTCCCTACATATGGTTCATCTACCAAATGCTCAAATGAAACACAAGTGTCAATAGTACTTACATCATCATCATGAGGCTCCTCCATGTGAGTATCCCCATCCATCCATGTCTGGAAACCACACGATCCTAGTCCAACTTGATCAACCTCAAGTTCATCCTCCATCATTGTCACATCTGCAACATCCTCAATCATCACAGCTTCCTCTTCCTTGTTAGCACAATCTGCAACTTCATCCTACTCCATTGTCCAACTAAGTTGAAGAAGTTCGTCTTCAACATTCCTTTCCAAGACTTCAAGTTCCATTCGAATCTGAGGGTTCTCTTCTTTCATCCACTTCAACCTGTATAAGGTAAGCAAGAGCTTCCCTTCGCATTCTTCCAAACCTTCCATGCCTTGTCATTCAGCTTGGCCCAAGCACAAAGCTTCACCTCTGCTAAACCTGTTTCACCATACACCTTAATCACCCTGATATTCCACTTGTCACCTGCAAAACTTGAACTTCCTTTCAAGTCTTCGGTCTTTGTAGAATCAGCTCCTTGATTCAATTCACCAAGTTTCCTGCAAAACTTGGACCAGCTCTGATACCACTTGTCACGATAGTGCAGTGGGATCAGCACTTCATCGTCAACCCGATCAGCTTCCTGATCATCAGCTCTGATACAACCTGTCATGAAGTGCAGGTGTGTATAAGCTTCAACGCCTCAACACTAGCACTAACTCCCCAGCACTCGCTCTAATACCACCTGTCACGCCCCTACACTGGCGGTACTCTTCCAACCGCACTATAGCGAGGTGCGGCACTACCAACCGTTTTCTTTTCACCAATACTTACGATTGTAGACTACGCCTAACATTCCATACTTAGTTTATTTTTCATTACCAAGTATTATCTTTGTCCTTTATACAGTGAAAGCCCATAACATTCACATAAACAGCATTATACAATAGAAATGCACAACAGTATAAAGGGAGGGGCAACTCCCTGCAATATGAGTCTGCCCGAATCAATATATATAATCTTCTTTTATAAGTACAAGTTAAATCTTGGGAAACCCCAAATTTACACTTAGCCAAATTTCCAACTTCGGCAAACTCAGTTGCCCAGCTCGTTGGTGCCTCCACACGGTCGCCGCATGACTCACCAACCCTTCGTTCACCTCATTGCATGATCGTGTTGTTTGCCCAACTTGGGCGCGCCTCGTCGTAACCAAGTCGCCACACACGGGCGCCTCCGCACAAGTCACACCTCCATTCACAACTCCAACACTTCACCGTTTCCACCATTTCATCGTGCACGGCGTGCCCTACCCAAGTTGCCCGTCCGCACGATTCTTTGTTTCGTTGTGCACGGCGTGCCCTCACCCGGCCGCCCGTCCACACATCCACCCATTCACCCAAACTCGTTCACCTGAACAACTTCACCCGAGTCGCCACACAACTTCACCCGGGTCGCCACACGACTTCACCTGGTTCGGCCGAACGACCTCACTCGGGTCGCCACATGACTTCACCCAGCTCCCCTGAATGACTTCACCTGGGTCGCCCATCAACCTCGCCCCGCTCGCTCGAACGAACTCACTTGGTTCCCCCGAACGACCTCGCCCGAGTTTCCTGCCCGACGACCTCGCCCGAGTTCTGCCTAAATGACCTCGCCCGAGTTCTACCTAAACAACCTTGCCCGAGTCCTGCCTGAACAACCTCGCCTGAGTTCTGCCCGATGACCTCACTCCAGTTTTCTATACGAGTTTCCTGCACGAGTTTTTCACTCGAGTTTCTCACCCAACTTTTCTGCACGAGTTTTTCACCCGAGTTCTGCCCATCGTGCAGGCTCATCCATGCACCGCAGAACTCCTCAATCGAACTCGTGTTGGCCGAATGATGATGGCTCATCTCCTCAAATGCTCCACCAATATATACGGGCGGGTGGCGGGTTATGTCACCCGGCCGACTCGTTCAACATGTTTCCTTCGCCCGAGTGGAGGGTTGGCCCGCCCAACTCGTGGGACCACCCTCTCAACTCACCCAACATCGTATAAACTTGCCCTTGGCTCGTTCACTTCACATTTCGCACGAGCTCCTCGCCCATCCTTCGCAAGGTGAAGGTGACCCAGACTGCAAGTCCTTACAGCCGGGGTTAGGTGAAGGGTGGGGTGATTCCAAGAGTCACCCTACCACCCTCGTAGGTCATTAGGCCACCGTGGTGGGGCGGAGGGTGGGGTGAATCCCGTAATCACTGCATCATGCTCGCAAGACATTGGGCCTCTGGGATGGGGCGGAGGGCAGGTTGATTCACAGAATCACCCCTCCACCCCCGCAAGTCGTTGTGCCACCGGGGTGGGGCGGATGGCGGGTTGATGCTCGGAATCACCCTGCCACCCCTGTGCATCGTTGGGCTGCCAAGCTGGGGAAGAGGGCAAGGTGATTCCTGGAATCACCCTGCCACCCCCGCGGGTTGTTGGGCTGCCGAGGTACGGCGAAGGGCAGGGTGATTCCACCCCCATGGGTCGTTGGTCTTCCAGGGTGAGGTGGAGGGCAGGGTAATTCCCATAATCACCCCACCACCCTCGTGGACCATTGGGCCACTAGGGTGGGGAGGAGGGCGGGGTGATTCTCAGAATCACCCTGCCACCCCAGCGAGCCATTGGCCCACCAGGGTGAAGCAGAGGGCAGAGTGATTCCTAGAATCACACCGCCACCCTCGCAGGCCATTAGGCTATCGAGGTGGGGCATAGGGTGGGGTGATTCTAGGAATCACCTCACCACCCCAGGAATCACCCCGCCACTCCTGCAGGCTATTAGGCTGTCAGGGTGGGTAGCCTCCTCCCCACCCCAACGACATAACGACCCTCAGGTTTGGCGTGGTGATTCCAGGAATCAACTCGCCACCCCCAGCCTCCACCCCACCCCATCTGTGAGGTCCATGAGCTGCAGGGCGTTCAGGCATGCGGGCGAGACGAGCGGACAGCAGCATGGTGGGAGAATGCATGAACCAACATGAAACAAATGCAATGAAGTTTGGGCGCTGGTATGTTTATACCGTGTGGGAGGTCTTGGGTGACCCGACGGGCAAACCAACACATGGGTGGGCGGTCCCTGGCGAGCCAATGAGCGGGCCGACGGACAAAACCTGGAATAAGTCGACGAAGTGTATGTGCATTGGTGGGTAGGTTGGGCGCCCCCACGCATGGTGAAACGCATATACATAAGGGAGGCGAGTTGGTGGAGAAGACAAGCAATTCGGCGAACAACAAGTGAAGTTGAAGTGCGAAGATAGTTCTACGGTTGGTGCAGGGCATGCAGATGTGCCCACACGATGGGAGAACCAGAGGCTAAATGCAGGTGTCACAGGTTGTGAAAGGAGGAAACCGTCGTGTAGAGTGTGCCCGAGTTGGGCGACACAGTCGTGCAGAGCGCGCCTTAGTTGGGCGACACGGACACGGAGGGCGGGCGCCCGAGTTGGGAAAACGACACAGCAAGCCGAACAAAGAGTGGTTGAACCACAGGGTATGAACGGGAGTTGTGTAGGTGGTACTACATGTGGCCCACCGAACGAAGGGAGGTCAAGTCTGTGAACAGTAGTTCGGGTGAGAGGCGACACGGGTGCATGTGTGCCCGCCGAACAAAGGCATGGCTGGCTGAACGATAATGTTGGGCAAGGTAACACGGTGAGGGC